>CP139757.1:12400000-13600000 GCA_034370585.1 Fragaria x ananassa | reverse complement strand
GAGAAGGATTGTTACGGCAAGTCTAGCACAAGGCTACCGGACTTATATCCTTCAAAGGCCGGCGACGGAGATCGGCCTCAACATTGAGAAACTGCAAATGCTCTTGTCGTTTAAGAAGCAAGGAGCTCATCTGGTGGAGGGTTCGTTTTCTGATATCCAAAGCCTTGTCAATGCCGTCAAACAAGTTGACGTTGTCATTTGCACCATGTCCGGTGTGCATTTCCGCAGCCACAATATTTTGTTACAGCTCAAGCTTGTAGAAGCCATCAAACAAGCTGGAAATGTTAAGGTAATTGACTGAGCTAGCTTAACATCCAGTTAATGCACATAAGATTTACATGTGTAGCAGTATCCACGATGTTCTGACTTTAAAAAAAATTGTACAATGTGTTAATGCCCTGACTTTTTAAGGCTGCGAACAACTACAAATAGTTTTAGATTAGAGTTCCTAGGCAAGCGGATCTGATCCTTAAAATTTAATCGATCATGAGTTGTATGATCTTCTTTCCTCTGTATGTCTAGCGCTTCTTGCCATCGGAGTTTGGTTTGGATCCAGCGCGTATGGGACATGCACTTGAACCAGGAAGAGTGACATTTGATCAGAAAATGGTGGTGAGGAAGGCGATAGAAGACGCTAAAATACCCTTCACTTATGTGTGTGGTACTTGCTTCGCCGGTTATTTTGCTGGCAACCTGTCACAGATGGGAACGCTTGTTCCTCCGAAGGACAAAGTCCTTATCTATGGAGATGGCAACACTAAAGGTAACGTTTCATATTATGCAAATTATATTGATTATTACACTTTTATAATTTATAGTACAAATACGAACCGTAAAAACGTGGTCTAGCAAAAACAAATTGTGAATATGAAGTTTCTGTATTGACTAGTAGAATAGGTACAGCAGCTCTTGCATATATACACTAAGAATATAACATGACTATTCTAGAAAAGCAAAGCTATCAAGTCTATATATCTAATAATCATAATTCTTGTTCAACATTTACTCTAATTGCTAAAATCATTCCATTGATTTGAATGATCATTGAACCTGATTTTTTTCCCTTAATACTTCCCCTCAAGTTAGAGTGTGGATATCAAGAACATCTAACTTGCCAAGATGTGTGTGAAAAGCAGGTGCCCGCAATGGCTTGATAAACATATCAGCTATCTGACAGCCAGTGGGCACATAAGCTGTTTTGACTTCCCCCTATTGAATTCTTTCACGGACAGTGTGACAGTTTAACTCAATATGTTTAGTTCTCTCATGTTAAACTGGATTTGCTGCTATGTGTAAAGCAGCTTGATTGTCGCAAAAGAGTAATGTTGGTTCTAAATGAAACACACATAAGTCTGTCAACAAGTATCTAAGCCAAAAAAGCTAACAAGAGGATGTCGTCATTGAACAATATTCAGCTTCAGTTAAGGATCTAGATACCGTAGCCTATTTCTTACTTTTCCATGAGACAAGTGATTGTCCAAGGAATATGCAATAGCCTGTCACTGAGTGACGTGTGAGTGGGCATCTAGCCCAATCCGCCACAATAACCAATCAAATAAAGACTATTTTGTGATGAAAAGAATAATTCTTGGCCAAGGGTAGACTTTAGATAATGGAGAAGACGAAGAGTTGCCTTATGATGATGTATCTTTGGTTCTTGCATGAATTGGCTGAGAGTGTTGACTGCAAATGTGATGTCTGGTCTGGTAATTTTCAAATAGATCAATTTCCCAATCAAACGTCGAAACCTAGTTGGGTCCTTAAGAGCATCACTTCTCTTTGTTGTTAAAACCAAGTCAGGTTCCATGGGTAATGTTGTAGGTTTCACTCCTAGTAATCTAGTTTCCTCCAAAATGTCTAATCTATACTTCCGTTGGCAAATTGTAATCCCGGCTTTAGAGTATGCAACTTCGATGCCCACAAAATATTTCAGCGGTTCAAGGTCCTTAATTTTGAAACGGCTATTAAAAAACTGCTTGAGACTAAGAATGACCTCTTCATTGTTTCCTGTTATGATAATGTCATCACATGAAATAACACCACTATAAACCTGAGTAAATAAGAACAATCGGCACGGGACTCATGGGAGGATCTATGCATAAGGCTGCATAGTGTCACATCCCACCAAGCTAATAAGGAGTTTCCTTGAGAATTTTGATGCAAGCATGGCTTAAGGAAGGTTTTGGAGAGCACATGCGCATTCTAGAAGCATCCGGAATATTATGGAAGGTCTTGAAAAAGCTTCCAAAAGGAACGGGAAGCATTCAGATAACTCCGGAACTCTCTGGAACCTTAGAGAGTCTCTAGGACACTCCGGAACTCTCTAGAACCCTAGAGAGGCTCAAGACTCAAGACTACTTCGGAAGTCTCTAGAATACTTAAGGTAACACTTAGAGTTGTATAGAAAACTCTAGAAATTTATATACTTGTAAATATCCTAGAATTACAAGTATAGAGAAAATAAACTTGTGAGAAAATATCAAGCTCCAGAATGAGTGGTGAGTTTTATGTGGACCCCAAATATCACAATGGATCAAATCAAATGGTGCGGTTAATTTTATTGAACTAGAAGGAAAGCTTAGACGAGACTGCTTCGCTAAGGGGCAAATTTCACAAACATGTTGAGGATCAAACATTATTTCAGGAATGGTTTGAGACAAAAAATGAAGGGGTGAAGAGGATGGATGACCAAGATGTTGGCCAAAGATCGGAGGTGCGGGTGACACGATTTGCTAAGTGAGGATTTTGGCTTGGTGTGAGGTAGTAGAGTCTGTTATACTACTTGCCCAGGCCAATCGTCCTCTTTGTAACCACGTCCTACACAACACAAAAAGATGGGTAAAATATCACAATACATTCCCGAGTCAATTTACTCACAAATATCGAATTTACTAGAAATTTAGGCACATCACTACCAGAAAATTGATCTTGGGCGACGAAAAAAAATCGTCGCCCTGTTAAAAAATTTCGTCGCCTAAGTACTTAGGCGACGACATGTCGTCGGCCAAGACGTCGTTGCCAGAAGTGCGTCGGCCAAGAACTTGGGCGACGAAAATTCAGTCCGTCGTCGCCTAAGAGTAATTCTTAGGCGACGACACGAATTTCGTCGCCTAAGATCTACTTTTCGTCGCCCAAAAATATTCGTCGCCCAAGATTTAACACCTTGGCTGACGAAAATTTTTTTCGTCGCTTAAGATGTTATAACCTGGGGCGACGAAACTAAATATTTCGTCGTCTAAGATCACTACATCTTAGGCGACAATAATTTTTTTTCGTCGTCTTATATGGTAAGTCCTTGACCGACGATTTAGCAATTTTGTCGCCTAAGATATATTTAAATTTTTTTTTAAATATTTAAATAATTTTTTTAAATATATAAATAATGTTTTTTAAATTTTTGCTGGAATTTTTTTTTCGGCATTTCTTTACATTTTTCTAATACTAAAACTTAATTAAAAATAACACAAATTTATAAATTTATAAATAATTTATTACAAAAATTCAGTCCATCTGCCTACGGAGAAACTCGAAATCTAACGCCTCGTGAGGTGCCACATGCGGGAGCAGCTCCCGAATCGGTCGACCCTCCTTATCAACGCGAGGTATCGCCGGTATCGTCAGAGGAAGGAAGAGGCCGGACGGCACCGTAGGGACCCCGGATGACCCGCCTTCACCGTCGGTCAGGGACGACTGTGTGGGGGCGGTGATAGATCGCGACCGGGGAAGTATCTCTGGATGACGAGGGGCCGTCGCTGCGGGACCCGGCTGCCCAGCAGAACGCGAGCCGCTCGCGCCACCCCTAAGCGCCGCATGTCGGGCCGTCATCTGTCACGGAAACCCGACCGACGGTGATTGCGGCGGGTTGTTTGATGTACCGTTCGAGGAATATTGGCTCCTCGCACCCGGACGTTGTCCAGAAGTTCTCCTCATGCCCATCCTGTTTAAAATAACCATAAATTTATTAAAAATATTTTACCGTCTTATAATTAATTTAACAAAAAATAACCATAAATTTCGAAAAATTTATCAACAATAATAGCACAAATAAAAAGTAATAGTTATTATAGGATTTATTATTTTTTTAATTCACATAACAAATTATTTACATTAATTCAGAATTATTACATCACAAAAATTAATTTACGAATATTTACATCCTTACTCAAAAATAATCCATTATTTTTTACAAAATTTCCACAATATATTTACAATTATAATTTATATTATTTAATTATTTAATCAAAAATTATTTAATCATTTACAATATATTTACAAATTATTTCCACAAATCCTAAACCCTAAACCCTAAACCCTAAACCGTAAACCCTAATATTTTACAATTATCATTTACATCACAATTTACCATAATTTACCCTAAAATCCTACCATAATTTACCCTAAAATCCTACCATAATTTACACAAATTTACCCTAATTTACCATTAATTTCCTAAAAGAAGAAATTAAGAGGCAGTAGCAGTAATGTCCTTTTTAAATCCAAAAGACAAAATATTTTGATGAGTCCCACTATTCTACTCTTTCTACATAAGTTATCTCTTAAAGGATTGTTGGGCTTGATTATGAGTGCAGGATTGTATAAATCAAGTTTCAACCTATTATTTTCAGCAATTGAAAAGTAATATAGTGCAATGCACCTACCAAAATGCTAGTGTCTTAATGCATGCGAGAAAAGCTGTACACATTTTGAACACTAGTTGCATAACCATTTGCGTACAGACGAAAAAAGTTCCACAAGTGAGAGAGAGAGAGAGAGAGTTACATGCTTGCGATCCGTCTCCTAATACTTATCTCCCTGTTGTGGGAATTAGAGCTGCCAACCACCATTGGGCTGCCCCCAAAGCCTCCTCCCTTTTGCTCCTGTAACATTAAAAGCATCATAAGTTCCATACTACTACTCTACAATAATGCTATGAAGGGAATAATATATCTATTCTAAGACGAAATCTGAAGATGCTTACTCAGACCTATACGTGGTAATCTTTATGAAACGGCTCTTAAAAAAGTAAGCCCTCAAATTCCAATCACCAAAGGGAAAAAAATGTCTGCAAAATGAAATATCAAGTCAATTTTTATCCTTTAATACATATTTCATTATGGAAGAATAATATACAACATACAATATAGTACATGAAGCAAAACACCAAGACAATTTCTTCAATCTCTATAAAGAGGTGAACCCAGTTGGGATGTTGTAAAAATAAAACCAGAAAACCCCAAAAGAAGCTCTTTCATGGTCGGGGTCGGCGTCGGGTTGCGGGGTCGGGGTCGGAGAGAGGGAGAGAGAGAGAGGGCTTCGGTGGATTTTCGGAGAGAGAGAGAGAGAGGGCTTGGATTTGTGAGCGGCTGCGCGAATGGTTAGGGTTCCGAATTTTTGCCTTTTATATTGGCGTTCTTGGGCGACGATTCTGTAAAAATCGTCGCCCTATTTTTTGAAAATCGTCGGCCAAGATAATTTTGGGCGACGATTTTTGAAGTCGTCACCTAAGATACTCTACTTGGGCGACGATGTTCTTCACTATAAATCTCGTCGCCCAAGATGAAGAAAATCGTCTGCCAAGAGTTCTATCATAAAATTCAGAATATCGTGATTTTGGTGATCGGAGAAGACGAACTGAAAACCGACCGTCAGATATGACCAGCATAACAAATTACGTGGGTGGAAAAAAATTCAGCTCCATCGGACAAAGACAAGGGCTCGATCCGTCCGGTCAATCGGAGAGGTCAAACCCCTAAACGGATGGAAACGGCTATTCGACCCTCCAAATCACGTAATCTGGCCGGACCTTCAACTGAGAATAGTTTCCAATCGACGAGACTCTTACGGGGCTATAAAAATTTGGTAAAAAATAAATACCCGGGATAGGGCTACCACTAGGTAGAAATAAGAAAAATTCGTTGACCGGAACAACCGGCACCGAAATTTTACCGAAATATCTTCATTTTTCACGGGTTGACGTATTTCACCGTTCCGGTCATATCTTATTTCATGACTTTTTTGCGTTTGAGGCCTCTACGTATACGTTGTCTTCAAAACGAAACTTAAACTCAACACTTATATAAAAACGTTATACAACATTAGTACATATAACGTGAGTTTGGTGATCGGAGAAGAGGAACTGAAAACCGACCGTCAGATATGACCAGCATAACGAATTACGTAGGTGGGAAAAAATTCAGCTCCATCTGACAAAGATAAGGGCTCGATCCGTCCGGTCAATCGGTGCGGTCAAACCCCTAAACGGACGGAAACGGCTATTCGACCCTCCAAATCACGTAATCTGGCCGGACCTTCAACTGAGAATAGTTTCCAATCGACGAGACTCTTATGGGGCTATAAAAATTTGGTAAAAAATAAATACCCGGGATAGGGCTACCACTAGGTAGAAATAAGAGAAATTCGTTGACCGGAACAACCGGCACCGAAATTTTACCGAAATATCTTCATTTTTCACGGGTTGACGTATTTCACCGTTTCGGTCATATCTTATTTCACGACTTTTTTGCGTTTGAGGCCTCTACGTATACGTTGTCTTCAAAACGAAACTTAAACTCAACACTTATATAAAAAAGTTATACAACATTAGTACATATAACGTGAGTTTGGTAATCGGAGAAGAGGAACTGAAAACCGACCGTCAGATATGACCAGCATAACGAATTACGTAGGTGGACAAAAATTCAGCTCCATCTGACAAAGATAAGGGCTCGATCCGTCCGGTCAATCGGCGCGGTCAAACCCCTAAACGGACAGAAACGGCTATTCGACCCTCCAAATCACGTAATCTGGCCGGACCTTCAACTGAGAATAGTTTCCAATCGACGAGACGCTGACGGGGCTATAAAAATAAAAAACATTTCCTTACAATTTAAATGTGCTTTATTTATTTTAATTATTCGGATTATCTTGGCCGACGAAATTAGGGTAATTCGTCGGCCAAGATAATACTTGGGCGACGATATTTGTTAAATTCGTCGCCCAAGAGTAAAAATTAAAAAATCATGTACAATGAAATTTAAACGTGCTTTATTTATTTTAATTATTCGGATTATCTTGGCCGACGAAATTAGGGTAATTCGTCGGCCAAGATAATACTTGGGCGACGATATTTGTTAAATTCATCGCCCAAGAGTAAAAATAAAAAATCCTGTACAATGAAATTTAAATGTGTTTTATTTTATTTTAATTATTCAGATTACTCTTGGCCGACAAAATTATTTTATTTCGTCGGCCAAGTAAAAATAAAAAAATAAAAAACTTAGGCGACGATATATTTGAGTTTCGTCGCCTAGGATTAAAAAATTTAGGCGACGATATAAATATCTTAGGCGACGAAATATTGTTTCGTCGCCCTAGTTTCTATATTAGGCGACGAAATTTAGCTTTAGGCGACGATTTTATTTTCGTCGTCTAAAGTTGAACTTTAGGCGACGATTTTTTTTCCTTGGGCGATGATTTTTTTTTTCGTCGCCTAAGTTTTCTCTTAGGCGACGAAAAAAAAAATTGTCGCCCGGTTTTTTTCATTTCGTCGCCCAAGATCTATTTTCTGGTAGTGCATGTAGAACACCATCAAGATACAAGTCTGTCAACAACTTAATTGTTCTGATGCTTTCAATTGCAGCTTTCTCTCCATTGGGTAGGCCAACACAATTATGAGATGCTTTAATTTTGTTGTGAATTGGTAATAGATTACAAACCTGAGCAGTTGCTCCACTATCCACGATCCAATATAATGTCGAATGCAGATTGATATGTAATATTGCAACTAGGTGTGACTATGTATCGGTTTGGTGCAAGACAAGTGGGTCTGTAATATCCGTGGTTTTGGAAAGTGTCCTTCTATGTTAATCATGATGCAGGTTTGGTTTTGATAGTGTTAGTGAGTCTCTAGAGTTACCAAGATCGGTGCTCTGATACCATAACAAATTGTGAATATGAAGTTTATGTATTATCAGTAGAATAGGTACAACAGCTCTTGCGTATATACAGTAAGAATTAGACTACTCTAAGAAAGCTATCAAAGCTATCAAGTCTATATATCTAATCATAATTCTGATCCAACATTTACTCTAATTGCTAAAATCTTTCCCTTAATAAGCAATCCTTTACACTTCTCAAATTTAGAGGAAGAAGTGTCGGAAAAGTTACCACCGGTACGTTCTCAAATATCTGTCTGAACTTGTTATTGTTGTGCATGTACACAGTATCTTTGATGGACGAAGATGACATCGGAACCTATGCAATCAAGACAATAGATGATCCGCGAACTTTGAACAAAACATTGTACCTTCTTCCCCACGAAAACCTACTCACGCAAAGACAGTTGGTGCAGATTTGGGAAAATCTCGTTGGAAAGAAACTAGAGAAAATGTCCATTTCTAAAGATGACTTCCTTGCCTCTATGAAAGGTAAGAGTAGTACTGAAGTGATAGCAAGGATGCTTGAAATTGTTTATGTGCATATCAACCTGGTAATATGAGGATATTTCGAAACTCATACTTATGCAGCATATATATCTCTCTAGCTAATCATTTTAGTGACATATATGTATATATATATATTTTTCAGGTATGGATTATGTAGGCCAGGTCGGAGTGGGGCATTTCTATCATATTTTCTATGAAGGCTCTTTGACAAACTTCAAGATTGGGGAGGAAGGAGAAGAAGCTTCGAAGCTTTATCCAGAAGTGAAATACACCCGCATGGATGAATACTTGAAAGTTTATGCATGAGAATGTAATAAATATATCTAAAATCACAATTTTCACAAATTTATAATCATCGTGTAACAAGTGTGAAGCAAGTAATTGTTAGAGAATAAGAAGCGTTATGTGCGCTACCCCTGCACTGTGAACTGACACTGACTGTGTACCTAAAGCGACAATGATCGATCACTCAATGAGAATCAAGTAATACATCCTATATATTCATCCTATAATATTCATTACTGTACAATGATCGATCACTCAATGAATTATATTCATCCTATAATTCTTTAATTTCCTCTATGGAAGGTAAATGGTTTTGGTTTTACATTACTGTACCTTGAATTGATCTAGCTTGTAGTTATTTGTGAAAGGCAGCTGTGACATAAGGGTTTTAAGAAATTTAGGTCGAAGTAATACAGTACGTATACTAATTATTTTCATGTATATATGGACTATGCAAATAAAGTATAGGAGCAGTATGTTTACACCCAAATTAATATTTTACTGGACAGTAATTGTCTTAGTGAATATTAATTAAATTAATGATCCACGTCATACAGGCGAGCCCAAAATAAGGGGTTTACAAGTGATGGCCCGCCAGAAAGTCATGCGAGCTGGACAGTCCGCGTACGAATGGACTCCGCGTAACAGATTTTGTGTACAAGAGGAGTTTAATTGCTGGGGGAACACCTCGCCTCGACTTGGCATTGCACCCCGACTTGTATATACAAGAGCACGTGCATGGCTTGTGGTTCTTTAATTACATAAGTATCTCGACAGCATCTCGACCCCGACTTACTTCGCGCCTCGAATCGTCCTTGTCCCGAATTGGAGCAAAGCATCCCGCGCGATGCCACATTTTGAATGCCTTAATTGCATGAAGGGCACGTGTGCATGCATGGGAGCATCTCGCCTGCTCACCTTGGCTTGGAAAAGAATCCCGCAGCATTCTGAATAAAGGCATAGTTATCCTTAATTGCATGGATAAGGGTATGTTGCCCTTGGATGTGGTATAGCGGGACAGAAGCAATACTTATCCTATATGCATGCGAGCCGTGATGCAAGTCTACGTGATTCAATCATCATCCATAGCAAGAGGTATCCTAAACTAACCACATTGCCTAGATGAAAGGCGACGGCGAAGAGAAGTCTACAGGTGAGGGGATTGTGTGCATGCGAGCTCACGTGAGAGAGAAGGAAAGAGGCGAGCTCCGCTTGGTGTGTATATATATATATCAATTATATATATATATATATATATGTCAATTGAGAGCTAGCAAGGCGGACTCCGCCGCTTGCAATATATCAATTGAAAAGCTAAGCAATTATACTTGTTTGTCTCTAGTGTGAGGTGATTGTTTGGTTAAGGATTTCATTCCTTGATTAATATGGATAAGTGCGAGTGCATCTGCAAAGTTCTCAAGTCTCTATGAGGAGGTTGAACATTATCTCGCTACCTAGCTGGCAGAGTTATATCAAGAGACAACTAATCATGTCCAGTAAGTGATTAACATCGCCTACGCCATATTTATCGTTGAAGACTCCTACAAGTCTTTGACATGCTTTGGGCCAATACCTGTGGCCCTAAGTAATTCTATATAAAGAAGCTCTACGGCTTACAGGACACAACAACACAATTACTCAACAAATCAACAACTCAACTCAATTCTCGACCTAGTCGAACCTCAGACGCTCCCCGGAGCTTTCCTTTCGTTTCCCCGTATGCTCTCCGGAGCTTTCTCTTTGTTTTTTCCTCTCCTTCCCGATTGAAGCTCTGCTCGATCCTACGTCGAGTATCGATATTGTGACGCTCAGGCGGACTACTGTAAGTCCTTGCCCAGTACGCAAGGCGAATCTGAAGAACCCTGCGGTGGAGTTGGTGCTCTCTCCATCCTCAGTCGCTTGATTAGAAGCAAAAAGCTAAGCGCACCCCGCTACTACAACCACTACATTCCGCGTCCCGCAACAACTAAAAGAGACTTTGCTCGCCCAGACTTACTGGTGTGGGCCAAAACATTGGCACGCCAGGTGGGACCAGGGTAGTCTCTGACGTCACCTTCATCTGGAACGACGAACAGAGATGCAATTTGATTTCCAAGATTTCCAAGAAAAATCAAGAGCCATCGAGAGAAAATATGCCGAACTAAGAGCAGCTAGCCGCAAAAAACATGCCGAACGAATGGCTGCCATCCTCAAGCAACACGCAGAGGAAACGGCTGCTAGAGAGGCTGCTAAAGAAAAAGAAACGGCTGCTATAAAGGCTGCTGAAGAAAAGGCAAAAGCTGGTTGGGTTGCCTTTATAGAGAAATGGGATGCCATCCTCAAGCGACATTGTGAGCCTGAGGCTGCTGAAAAAAACGAAAAGGTTTTACAATGCCTAAATGTGAAGCTTACAGTTGACGAGCATGTCCTTGCCAAAAAGATTGAACTGCCTAGCAGCCAATCTAATGGCGAAGATTTTCCTTTGAACGAGCCCACGTTCAAAGAAGAAATTCCTTTGTCAATCAATGACAAAGAACCTGAGGTTGAGGCCGCAAAGATTTTGGATAATAATCATGTCTCGAAAACTGACGTTGTTCCTCAGGAAACGGAGCTTGAAGATAGGACAGAACAGTCCATCTTAGAAGATGAAATTGGTTCGAACATTGATGATGGCGAACCACAAATTCATATGAAAGGTGTCCAAGAAGCCAGCTTCCCTATGCGAGACGTATATGTGGACACAGGTCAGATGCATGGGGGGCACGGCGTAACTCGCCTTCTTTCTTTAATCCACCACCATGATCAAGGGCATGATCAACTCAAGTTTTGTCCTATTACTGGACATTATCAAGAAGCTGCCCCAGGTCATGACAAACTTAATTATACATGGTATGGTGGTATACCTAGGCCAATCCGAGGCTTCACACTCCAATACAATTGGAGTCTATGCATGCAAGTTCAAAGGCCAAACTATGGCTTTAGTCTTGTATGTGGAAAACGTTTTTACACCCAGAATTGCAAGTTTATTATACATGGGTGTAAAGTCGAGTATTCTCAGGGTCATCTCACTCTAGTCTGCAGCAGGGACTTGGTGGCATCTAAACATGATGCTCATGGATTTCATATATTTGCATTAGAGACAGAGGTGGATTCGCTGGACTATGGTGACTCTAAATTTGATTTTGACACAGAGCCAATTTATGATGAATATGATGAAGACTATATGTTAGTGCGTCTGTCTCATAATCATATCCCACAAGAGTTCAATCCCAGTGAAGCTCTTGATATGGTCCTCTTCCATAAGCAATGCGTGGCTATACCTGATAAGACCATGCATTTTGACATGATAGTCGGTGACAAAGCAGATCTTTACACCATTCCACCCATAAGGATGCAATTGAAGATCATGCTTTGCCAAATGACAAAGATGCTTGAGGGGCAACAAGACAGTCCCTACGAGCTACTTTCTTCAAATTTTCAGGTGGTTGACGCACAACATCTCTGCTCAACACTTGGAAATTTTCAACAGCGAGGTTCTCATGCCGGAAACATAACGGCGTCGAGGCTTGGAGTGAAGCATTGGTGGCCTCCCCCGTGGCCTTACGAAGGGTAACTAGCCATGCTATACTCTCTTCTTTCCTTTACTTTTAGCTTTACTTCAGTTTTTACTTCTGTTTTCTTTCATCTTTCTTTCTTTCTCGCATTGAAAAAAGAAAATACAAAAAAATCAAATAGCAGAAAACACCAAAAAGAGATCCTTGGTTTTGCTGAAATGCAAGACAACGTTTTTGCCTCCAAAAGGCTTGAACTTTATTTGAGGCCTATCCCTGAGGCCTGGAAACAATACCGCAGGCATTCCATATGCCTTGAATTGCTGCCAGCGAAGTCAAGCCAGAGAAGAAATTCCAATAGTTGTTGAAAGTTGCAACATCCACTACCGAACAGTCAACTTCGCCGATTAAACTGGAATGCTCCAAGAATAACCAGCAGGCGAGCCCTATATCAATGGAAATATCTGGATGTCTACTTTCCAGAGGATTTTACGGTTCATCATTTCGCCATTCCTGGAAAGAGTTATGGCAGTTTGAATGCAGGTGGGTCAGGATACCGGACAGTCCACCTCGCCGATCAACCTGGAATGATCTGGGAAGAACCAGCAGGCGAGCCCTATATCAATGGAAAGCTCTGGATGTCTACTTTCCAGAGGATTTTACGGTTCGTCATTTCGCCATTCCTGGAGAGAGTTATGGCAGATTGAATGCAGGCGGGTCAGGATACCGGACAGTCCACCTCGCCTATTCAGCTGGAATGATCCAGGAAGAACTTCGCCGATTCAGCTGGAATGATCAAGAACGACCTAGCAGGCGAGCCATATATCAATGGAAAGCTCTAGCTGTCTACTTTTCAGAGGATTTTACGGTTCGTTATTTCGCCATTCTTGGAGAGAGTTATGGCAGATTGAATGCAGGCGGGTCAGGATACCGGACAGTCCACCTAGCCGATTCAGCTGGAATGATCCAGGAAGAACTTCGCCGGTTCAGCTGGAATGATCCAGAACTACCTAGCAGGCGAGCCATATATCAATGGAAAGCCCTGGATGTCTACTTTCCAGAGGATTTTACGGTTCGTCATTTCGCCATTCCTGGAAAGAGTTATGGCAGTTTGAATGCAGGCTGGTCAGGATACCGGACAGTCGACCTCGCCGATCAACCTGGAATGATCTAGGAAGAATCAGCAGGCGAGCCCTATATCAATGGAAAGCTTTGGATGTCTACTTTCCAGAGGATTTTACGGTTTGTCATTTCGCCATTCCTGGAGAGAGTTATGGCAGATTGAATACAGGCGGGTCAGGATGCCGGACAGTCCACTTCGCCGATTCAGCTGGAATGATCCAGGAAGTACTTCGCCGATTCATCTGGAATGATCCAAGATGACCTAGCAGGCGAGCCATATATCCACAGAAAGCTCTGGATGTCTACTTTCTAGAGGATTTTATAGTTCATCATTTTGCCATTCCTGGAGAGAGTTATGGCAGGTTGAATGCAGACGGGTCAGGATACCGAACAGTCCACCTCGCCGATCAACCTGGAATGATCTAGGAAGAACCAACAGGCGAGCCCCATATCAATGGAAAGCTCTGGATGTCTACTTTCCATAGGATTTTACGGTTTGTCATTTCGCCATTCCTGGAGAGAGTTATGACAGATTGAATGCAGGCGGGTCAGGATACCAGACAGTCCACCTCGCCGATTCAGCTGGAATGATCCAGGAAGAACTTCGCCGGTTCAGCTGGAATGATCCAGAACGACCTAGCAGGCAAGCCATATATCAATAGAAAGCCCTGGATGTTTACTTTCCAGAGGATTTTACGGTTCGTCATTTCGCCATTCCTGGAGAGAGTTATGGCAGTTTGAATGCAGACAGGTCAGGATACGCGCGAAGTTGCAATGTGCTTTTTCAATGTGTTTCATGACCTTGCAGCGAGCTTTCCTTTACTGGGGGGGCATCCATACAAGTTTTGTGTACCTTTATTCATACGTCGAGATCTACTCAAGGCCGGTCCACGACCTTTTTTCGGTGTTTGCTAACTTCAACGATGCATTGTGCTACAACTCCTTCACTGGGGGGGCATACTAACAACTCCTTCACTGGGGGGCATACTAAAGTTTTGATGTCCTTTATTCGTCGAACAAACATCAAAACTGGGGGGGCACATTAGGGTAGATATGTGTTCCAGATATTCCAGACTTTAGACCCTTCTTGAGGTGTCTTGGTCATTATTTAGGCCAACACCTGTGGCGATTAAAAAAAAAATCAAGGCTATGCGATCGTTCGCCGACATGGTTTTTTTTGTTTGACTCTCATTGGTTCACACTGGGGGGCAGCGAAGTCCCTCCATGATCTGAATATCAAAAAGTTGGTTCGTCATCGCCAAGAGCTCAAGCGGAGGTCATTTTTTGAATCCAGTCAAAGTGGACGTTTACTCAAGGTACATCCATGGCGAGTCAACCAGTCCATGGCGAGTCAACAAGTCCATGGCAAGTCAACAAGTCCATGGCGAGTCAACAAGTTTTGGCCGCAAGGTGAATCCATGCGAGGTACATTCTCTCAAAGACATTATATACTCGAGGTGCATGCATGGTACATTGTCTTCAAGAGTGGAGCAGGCGAGGTGCATGATATTATTCGTAGTGATTCAAGTCCAAGGTACTTGTACGTGTTAAATGCATGATCATCATTTGATTAGTATGGTACTGGTTGAATCATGCGGGAGGCATCTACAATGCTTTGTTGTTGAATACTTGAGTTTTAGAGCCTATTCACAGGCTTGTTTACTCACAGTCATTTGATGTATGAACCGAGCCAATACCAGTGGCTTTGGGGCAGCATGAAACATAAACCTCTTCAGTCATTCTTGACATTCATGACTTCGAGGCTGGGGGGCAATGTTTACACCCAAATTAATATTTTACTGGACAATAATTGTCTTAGTGAATATTAATTAAATTAATGATCCACGTCATACCGGTGAGCCTGAAATAAGGGGTTTACAAGTGATGACCCGCCAGAAAGTCATGCGAGCTGGACAGTCCGCGTACGAATGGACTCCGCGTAACAGATTTTGCGTACAAGAGGAGTTTAATTGCTAGGGAACACCTCGCCTCGACTTGGCATTGCACCCCGACTTGTATATACAAGAGCACGTGCATGGCTTGTGGTTCTTTAATTACATAAGTATCTCGACAGCATCTCGACCCCGACTTACTTCGTGCCTCGAATCGTCCTTGTCCCGAATTGGAGCAAAGCATCCCGCGCGGTGCCACATTTTGAATGCCTTAATTGCATGAAGGGCACGTGTGCATGCATGGGAGCATCTCGCCTGCTCACCTTGGCTTGGAAAAGAATCCCGCCAGCATTCTGAATAAAGGCATAGTTATCCTTAATTGCATGGATAAGGGTATGTTGCACTTGGATGTGGTATAGCGGGACAGAAGCAATACTTATCCTATATGCATGCGAGCCGTGATGCAAGTCTACATGATTCAATCATCATCCATAGCAAGAGGTATCCTAAACTAACCACATTGCCTAGACGAAAGGCGACGGCGAAGAGAAGTCTACAGGTGAGGGGATTGTGTGCATGCGAGCTCACGTGAGAGAGAAGGAAAGAGGCGAGCTCCGCTTGGTGTGTATATATATATATCAATTATATATATATATATATATGTCAATTGAGAGCTAGCAAGGCGGACTCCGCCGCTTGCAATATATCAATTGAAAAGCTAAGCAATTATACTTGTTTGTCTCTAGTGTGAGGTGATTGTTTGGTTAAGGATTTCATTCCTTGATTAATATGGATAAGTGCGAGTGCATCCGCAAAGTTCTCAAGTCTCTATGAGGAGGTTGAACATTATCTCGCTACCTAGCTGGCAGAGTTATATCAAGAGACAACTAATCATGTCCAGTAAGTGATTAACATCGCCTACGCCATATTTATCGTTGAAGACTCCTACAAGTCTTTGACATGCTTTGGGCCAATACCTGTGGCCCTAAGTAATTCTATATAAAGAAGCTCTACGGCTTACAGGACACAACAACACAATCAATCAATCAACAACTCTCAACAAACAAACAGTACAACTGCAGACCTTCGAGCATCCTCGAAACCCTTACGTTCTAAGCGCACCTTGCCTTAGATCTCAGAGCCCGTCAGGACTCGTCTCCGATTTCCCTATTGTTGCTCTGCTCGCTCTAACAGTGAGCATCGATCAACAGGTGACTAGAAGACTAAGCTCGTAAATATTTCCTCGTCCGCGAGGTGACACCGGAGCTCTCTTTCGCCTGGTTAGAAGTCAGAAAGCGCATCGTTCTTTTTCCTCGTCCGCGAGGTGGCAAGCCCGCACGCAACCGTTTTAGTTTTGTTCCCTCTCTATCTCCGCTGAGGGCGTGGGCCAAAACACAATACACTACTATGCCATGCTTGTGCTACGAAGGCTGTCTGACAAATTTTATTATTAATTTGTATAAGCGTGTATTCCTATATCCTTCATGTTTAGACGTATCTTTATTTTACTTTTTTATGAAAGTAACGTAACTTTATTTTGAATCTATATAAATCGTTTCTGCACAAGTCCTACCAATTTCAATTCCTGCATCTTCTCTCTGCAAGTGAAACTTTGGGGGAGGAAGGAGAACATGCAATGCATTGTATGTAAGCGGTAAGCGTGGATGATTAAATTGTTAACTAATGAATCATCATGTACTCGCCCACCAACCCACTGAAAACTTATATATATCTAGTTATTTCATGCCCTAAATATTCCCTAATACCTACTTCCACTGTAACCAATTGATCATGATCATTAGGATTTAAAAAAGAAGAAGATGGCCGGGTTGCATGTGGTGGGCAAGAAGATGCATTATAAAACAAAAATTAAAACAACAAAACAAGTAGAGTTGGCGGCCGAAAATTCTTTAATTAAGCTCCCATGCTAGCTTGTTTTCTTTCATATTTTGCTATATATAGTTCATACATATACAATGGAACTTCTTTACGTAGAGTCTTTCTTTCTCGTAACACACCTATTCTAGTATTCTATGATTCCATCTTCAATGAACTTCAAAACCTGTAATAAAGACATGGTATAAGATTATAAAATCCAGAAAATAACAAAGTTGTGACAAAACAAATAAAGTTGTCTTTAGGGCTGTACTTTTTGTTAGTATTAGAATAAATATGGTATAAGATTATAAAATCCAGAAAATAACAAAGTTGTGACAAAACAAATAAAGTTGTCTTTAGGGCTGTACTTTTTGTTAGTATTAGAATATATATACGTTGTAGAGATTCTCGGTATTATTTCAGATTTTTGTAATCAGGGAATTAAGTTTTATATCCCCAACTTGTATTTGACGGTTTCATTAATAAAGAGTTGAGAACAGTCGCATTATTCTTTTATTCAAAAAAAAAGATAAATCAGATAAATTTCAAAATTACTACACACATATAAAGTAATAAAAACCAGATTAACTCCTTCTCAAAAAAGAAAAAAAATCAGAAATTATTCAAAAGAAAAAAAAAATCAGAAATTATTCAAAAGAAAAAAAAGAATCAGATTAACTCGTTCTACTTAAAGTACTATTTACGGGTCCAAAATTGTGGACTATGAAACCATCATCAACGAGATTATCATATCACGGGTGGGTTTGATCATGACATCTATCTGGTCCCATTCTTCACCAACCACAGCACTTAACCATTCAAATTAGTAAAATATATATACAGAACACCAACCATTTCCTCTCTGGGATCGATATATTTCGATCATCTATATATAACTTTGTCCGATCGAGTTGCTAGCAAATATTCGAAGCAAAGGCTAGGCATAGAAAATGGCAACTACAAAGAGCAAGGTTCTTGTGGTTGGTGGAACTGGTTACATGGGGAGGAGGATTGTCAAGGCAAGCCTAGCAGCAGGCCACCCAACCTATGTTCTTCAAAGGCCGGCGCCGGAGATCGGCCTTGACGTTGAGAAGCTACAAATGCTCTTCTCGTTTAAAAAGCAAGGCGCTCATCTCATCGAGGGTTCGTTTTCGGATTTCCAGAGCCTTGTCGACGCTGTCAAGCTAGTTGATGTTGTCATATGCACCATGTCGGGGACACATATCCGGAGTCACAACATTATGCTGCAGCTCAAACTTGTTGAAGCCATTAAAGAAGCCGGAAATGTTAAGGTAATGAATTAAGATTTATTTTCTCAATCATGTTTCTCTGTATATTTAGGTAAATTCATCCTCTTTTAATCATGAACTTTCGAATTCCTTTTATATCAGACGACCAATTTTCTAATTAAGTGAAAGGTCCGAAATAAATCAGCTTCTTGTCATTTATAATACTCTATTTTCGGGTGAGGAGTTTACTGTTCCTACACTGTTTATCCGGAAATTACCATTTTGTCCCTTTTTTTTGCTGATTTACACCTCTGCCGTCCAGTCGATAATTATCATTTTGTCCTCAATTTTTTGGTAATTTACGAAACTCTCTCTCTCTCTCTCTCTCTCTCTCTCTCACAGCAGAGCGCGGGTAAACTATCTAGTAATTGACTAAATTGATAGAATAGGAGCATCCCACACACTTCAGTAATTTTCTCTTGCAGGAGCATACAGTAGTTCTTTTTTCTTTTCTTTTTTGCCTTCTAGTTCTTTGATCATAATCATTTATATTTGAGATCTCAGGCTCGTTGAGAATGAGAAATTTTAAATACACACCTCTAATCTCTTAATACACACCCTTATTATTTTATATTTCACATCAGATTTTATAGGTATGTTTAATTACAAAACTATCCATCAATTATTAAGGAAAAGAAAGAAAAAAAGGAAATTTTCTCTTCTAACCTAACTCTTCTCCACTATTACTACACATCAAAAGAAAAGAAATAAAAACTTATTCTCCAAAATTCATCACCTGAATTTCGACTACTGTCGTAATCACATGTATTATTTACCAATTCATTTGGTTTTTATTTTATTTTATCAACTTTAGTTTTTATCTTACAGACTAAAAACTAGTTTTTATGCTATATTGTACTTCTACTAGTTTCTTAACTTTGAAAAAACTATGTATGTTCAATATTTTTTCTTCTTCAAAGTCTAGCCGATTGATGTCATATTGGTGATTTGGAGTTCGAATATAATAATACTCTTTTAATTATAAATTAAAAATATCAAAAAAATAAAAGAAAATAAATAAAGAGAGTTGTGAAATAGTAAATATATAATAATTATATTAAATAACAATAGTTTTAGATATTGAGGGTATTTTAGGCAGTTGGAGATATGTATTTAGTATAATATTAAAATAAAAAACTAGATGAGTAGTGTATTAATTAAGTAAAGAATGTATATTAAGAAATTAGAGATGTGTATTTAAAATTACTCGTTGAGAATATATACATTTTACAACATGAAAAAGCAGTCACATTATAATCCAACTGGTCTCAATCATGCATCTAAGTAAATACAATTTATATATGGTACATAATCAAACATGACTACAAGCTCATTGAAAAGGAATTAACATTGGGCAATATAATTCCTTTTTTCTTGTAGCGTTTCTTGCCATCGGAGTTTGGTATGGACGTAGCACGTATGGGAAATGCTCTTGAACCAGGAAGAGTTCCCTTTGATGACAAAATGAAAGTGAGAAAAGCAATTGAAGATGCTAACATCCCCTTCACCTATGTATGTGGTATTGGCTTCGCAGCTTACCATGCTGGAAACCTTTGCCAAATGGGAACCCTAGTTCCTCCAAGGGATAAGGTGCTTATGTATGGAGATGGCGACCGCAAAGGTACGCGATTCAGAATCTAATTAGATCGGTAAATTCTTATGATTCATGGACTCTCCATTTATATATGATCGATATAAGATTATTTGTTTTAACTTATTAATATGTCACTAGTGATACTTATGGATGAGGATGACATTGCAACATACGCGATAAAAACAATTGATGATCCAAGAACATTGAACAAAACATTGCACCTTCGTCCACCGGAGTGCATAGTCTCTCAAAGACAGTTGGTGGAGATCTGGGAAAGCCTTGTTGGAAAGAAGCTAGAAAAGGTTACCCTTTCCAAAGAAGACTTCCTTGTCTCTATGAAAGGTATATATACCATGTTTTTATCAAGTAAACTTCTAGCTAGATAGCCCGAGTAATACTCTTAGCCATGGTCTATTCATGAGTACGTAATACGTTAAATTTTTCAGATATGGACTATGCAAATCAAGTAGGAGCAGGACATTTCCATGACATGTACTACGAAGGTTGTTTGACAAACTTTGAAATAGGGGAAAATGAAGAAGAAGCTTCAAAGCTTTACCCCGAACTGAAGTACACTCGCATGCATGAATTTTTGAAAATTTATGTTTAGTAATAGTTAAACAGCCGAAGAATAATTAGACATAGAGTGCAGTTATTCCATTCTGTTCTATGCAATTTGTGGTACGTTTTATATCTACTTTGTCGTTCTATTGATGTTTTTTTTTCATAGTTACACTTTATTTAATCTTCGTCTATTTCTTTATTTATGCCATATACTGTATCTATGATCCATTACTTGGCGCCCAATGTCTATTGCTGTGTTACCGGAACTGCTGCTGACACTTAGGCAGTTACCGATAAGGTAAGCTCACGGCTGCAGTTAGCACCGTCATTATCAAATTATCGAGGTTCTACTTTATAATGTATTAAATAATAAAGATAAATTACTATTTATAAGACCAAATTTGTGGACTGAGAAATGACCGACGAAATTGTCATATTATGGTGGAATTGATCATGACGTACATCTGGTCCCATTACTCACCAGATTTGTGTTGATTTTCAGAGATGAGCAACTTCAGATTTTAGTAGGATTTGATATGTTTATATCATGTTCCCAAAATGAAATCAAAGCTAGATCACCAACCACTCCACGTAATTACTGAAATTAGTAAAATACGAACACCAACCATTTCCAGCTCACTGGATATCTTCATCTATATTCAGTGTCACTGATCGAGTTGGTTCTGCTTATATATGTAGCAAATATTGGAAGCTAGGCATAGAAAATGGCAACAACAACAAAGAGCAAGGTTCATGTGGTTGGTGGAACCGGTTACATGGGGAGGAGGATTGTCAAGACAAGCCTAGCAGCTAGGCCACCCGACTTATGTTCTTCAAAGGCGGGTGCCGGAGATCGTCATTGACGTTGAGAAGCTACAAATGCTCATCTTATTTAAGAAGAAAGGGGACACTATGCCAATAACATCATCATATGACACAAGAGACACGACATATAAAGCTGCATTTTAAAACAGTGTCGTATGATGGTTTTTGTGGTTTTTTAGACGACATATAAAATGTAAAAGTCGTCTAAATGACATTCTGTTTCAATACTTTTAGATGCTGCTTCATTTTTTCAAGGTTTGTAAAAATCATAAGACATATAGGTGTGGTCTCAACAAACCTAGAAATTCTCATTTTTTGCTGAAAATTGAGACCTCATGTACATGTTGTGTGAGGAAGACTGTCCAAATCAGGTTTTCAGCTTTTTTAATGTACTTCTGGAGACGACATGTCATACCATAAATTTTGAATAAATAAAAATCAAAATTCAAGGTATGATAACAAAAATAAAAAGGTCATATAAAACATTCCTACGTTTACATAACTTGAGAAGTCAAATAAAAGTCACGCTCTAAATAGCTCACTACAAATTGACAAACAATAATAAAAATATTCAACTCCTTATAAGCAGCTTCTAGACCTCTACGTCTCAATCTTGAAAATCCTCACCTGTAGAATCAACATCTACACCATGGATTGGTGCACCGGGTTGTAAACAACAAACCCGGTAAGTTTTAATAGCTCGTATGAGTAAATCTACATTAAATGACTCAACCCAACATCACATAAGATAAAACCGATAATTTCTACATTAGAAACATAATTCAAGAATCGCCTAAAAGCAAGAGAATTCAAAAGAGAGTAAATAAGAAAACACAACAATTCACAATCAATCAAAATCATAAAAGAATCCTGTAAAAAACATAGTTCAGGAATTCCACTAAAATCATACAATTAAGATTAAAGAATCTCCTGCGGATAAACATGGTTCAGGAGATACTCAAAGAAAGGAATTTAAATGACAACACAAAAGAACATCACACAATCATTTCTTCACTCTTACTTATGAGTTCATCAACATATAATCATCCCCCATGAAGTACTGATAGACAGACTAGAGCTCTAAATTGACCGTAACCAATCACCAGGCCAAGGCTTGGTTCCCGGTTTACTGACACCATCATGAAGGCTCCTAATCTAATGCACACAATCACCATTAAAACACATATTCACAACTAATGCACACAATAACTACGAAGGCAAACTTCCAATTACTCTCCCATCATAACACTTATCAACCTCAACATGCTATTACACCATCTCAAGAAGAGTAATAGTACACAACAACCGATCAAAGCACAAGCAATAACCATATTTCAACATCATAATATCACATGATCACATCGTACTTTTCACATATACACACGTGAATATAAATATTTAAAACAAGAATAATCTACCAACTTCAATTATGACTTATGATCGGAAGTTCTTTTGAAAAATTATATTATTAACCGAAAACTTGTTTTCACTTACCATGAATCACTGACGATCAAACTCATTTATTATTTAAAAACAAAATCATTTTCCTTCTAGGACAACTTCATAATTAGCAATAATAAACTATAAATTAAACTCGATTCCTTTATGAACCTATTTGAGATTTACTCACATAAAATTCCGCTACGTCTTCACAATAAACTCAGAAACCAAACTCATATATCAACTCCACAAGCTACCTATTTAAAACCATTAATAACCTTGAGGATAACATCATGTCGTAAGCTTCGTTGGCAGGACAATTATAGATCAGCTGTGTGTGGTACTTAATTTTCATGTGAAAGTTTTCATGTGCTTGGAGCACCGTGCTTTCAACCACAACCTCGGTCGTCTGTGTGTTTAAACAATTTTTGGACAGTAAGAATAATCGTGCTTATCAACTAATCGAGAAGCGCAAATGACTTCCAGTCGGGTACGTTTGAGGTGCTTCTTAAAATCTATGTATGGCTCAGGAGGCAATAGTATAATCACCGTAAGAAATAGGCAATCAGAGTGAAACTTATGAAACTTATAGCTCTTCAAATGCAATGTGATTGGCTTGAACTCCACATGTATTGTATCTAAATGGAAATCATGTTCATGCTGAAACTCATAAACATGGAGAGTGTCACATGTGTTATAATGGTTAAATGATGCAAAATGCATCGATTTGCCAACTTTTTCCTTAGCCATAACCGACCGGAAATCATTTGCGCTTCTCGATTGGTTGGTAAGCACGATTTACGAAGTTTTTCTCAGTCATGTTGAAAGTAACACCCAATTTCTTTAGCATTTCTTTTGCAGAAGTGGAGCCTGAACCAAACACCATTCGCGTGACACTAAGGGTGTTGGAAGAGGAATTTCGAGTCCGAACTCTGGAGTGCTATCAAGAATAAGACAATGAACAATGGAAATATATACATAGTCGTCTAGAGTGAAATTTTCAATCTCTAATCATGGAGATGAGTTAGCCATACTAATGAGCCATAATTCTTTTCTTTTTTTACTTGTTTGAGCCAGATATGAGTTGAAACAATCTTTAATCAATGAGACAAATTTGTGTACTAATGTTTGAGCCATACTAATGTTTCACCACTGTTAATATTCTTCAGAGTTTTTAGACGTTGTTAGCCAAAAAGCCACTCTCAAGTATAAGGACTAAGTTATAGTGCGGAGATTATGAATAAGGAATATCGTACCCAAGGGATTAGTAAACCCACTCTAGCTAAGAAAACCTAAGGAATGCTATATAACTATGCAAATGTACAAATCACAAATAATGACTCACAAGTGAAAAGTTCATGATGAATATATGCAAGATGAGGTAGATTTGATTTTGGTTTTGAGATGATTCGATTTGAAACTTGCTAAATGTAAACTTGAAATATAAACTAGGTTAAGCTAAGTTAGATGTGATGAAATGAATGGGAGTTGGGACTTAAGGTTTTCACCTCTAGCCTCCCTTGCAAACAATGATGCTTCTAAAATGAATGATGTCATTTTAATTAGCCAATTTCTCTCCTTGCATCCTTCTCAAGTATGACAAGGGACATTCTCCTTTGTTGATATCAAACAACCTCTCTCGGGTGAGTACTTAACTACCTAATTCATGCATTTCAATCCGATTAGGAATTTAATGTATTACCCTAAGTGCATAAAGCTTGGAGATAAAGAAATTATGCAAACCAACCAAACTTATCTATAAGTGATTGTAGCTCACAACCCTAACATGCACATATGATATGCTATCATGCTTCAAACAACTAAGGTTAATCAAGCCCTAATTATTTCTCATGTCATGGAAAACAAACATACCCAAATTTATTAAATTCAAGCATGAATGTTCAACTTTTGATCTAGCATATTAAGGTGCTAATGAAAAATGCATCAATCATAATATTAACATCAAAGTCATACAAGGTTGGCTAGGGCTTTTAACCCTAGCCCCAACAATCTAACTACTCACTCATAATCAAATATACAAGCTTCAACATGTTAATGAATATCAAAGTAAAAGTAAGGGAAGAGAGGTGACTAGAGATGCTCAAGTTGAGGATGGAGTGGATGAACTCATGTCAAGGGATCATGAAGATGATGGTGATGTCCTCACTTGATGCTAGACTCCCCTTCCTTCTTCTTGCTTGATGATGGAGGATGTAATGGATGAAGATGGCAAATGGTGAAGCTTTGTGTATATGGAATGAGATGAGTAAAAAGGGAAAGTGATGAATTTAGTGGTGGTGGTGATGGAAATTATGGTTTGAATGTGGTGGAGATGGAGGTTTTTTGTGGAGGAGTGGTGGTGGTTCTCTAATGGAGCAGATTTTCTCCTCCTCCCATCCGTTTGAATCCCCAAGCTTGAGTGTGAAAATGACCATCATTTCCCCAAAAAGAAAGCAAAAGGTGATAGAGGAGATAGGCTAATAGGTAATGATAGGAAAAATGGTGTAGGAAAATGTGGTGTAACATAAAAACATGAAAGATATATGTATGGAATCATGATGGACATTTAGGTAAAATAGGGAAGTGATGATTATATATGGTGGGAAATAGTGAAAGGTGTTGGAGTTGACATCTAACCAAAAGGTTAAGAACTAGTTGTGATAAAACAAGACTTCTCCACCTTTCCTTTTTCATGAAATTGGCCGGAAAATGTATGGCACCACCAAAAATGGTGGTGCGCCACCACATGTGCCACTACAAGTAGTGGTGCTCGAAAAATCGCTGAAATTTCACCGTTTCTCTTCTCTTGTTAATATTTTCTACAAAACATGGAAATAGATTAGTTAACAATAAAATGGACTTTAGAACAAGTAATTCTCAAAGATTAGGGCACAAAATTATCTATGAATTATGATCCAATAAACGTGCAATTTCCAATATAACCGCATAAGCAGCATACTCCTTGGTTGGCAGTATACCAATTATAATCTCTCCAAATAAGTGTTCATGTCCGAGATTTTCATTGAAATGTGAACATAGATATTCTTGGGCCAATATTGTTTTCTAAAATTGTATTTCATTCAATGCTTAACTTAACATAAATGTATTAAAATTAGGTTAATAAAGTTGTTCTAGAGTGGCTTCAGAAATGCTAGTTGTACAACATGGTTGGTTGCTTCAGTTGTTTTACAAAAAAATTTAGTTTTAAGCCAGCGTTGCAAAAGTTGTTGTCGTATTTAAGTACTTGTACAAAATATTGAAGTTGATACTAAGACGTTATCTGCAAAAGAAACATGTCTAAGATTGAGCAAGAGAATAATGGTAATGGTAGATTCAAAATATGTTGGCATACCCGAATATGATTTTAACTATGCATCAATTATATAGTGGTTAAACAAATTTCACAACCATTTTGCTTTAGATATTCGCATCCATAATTTCATTGTTTTCGGTTATTCTAACTGCTTTGAAAGTGATGTTACAAATCTTAATATCAAACTTTGATTACCCATTCCCTAACCATTTAACTGATCTTGATAAAACTTATATCTCTTTAAAAGTTTTCTCATCACTCTAACAATTTTATTCTTTATACTGCGAGGACATTTTAAGGAACAACTGTAGAAATTTTTGAACCTACCGCGTAGCAAATGCTTTTAATCTTGACCAAACCCTAGTTAACCTTCTTTATATAGTTCCAACTTTTAAGTACCTATGAATTCCATGAATTATTAAAAGTTTTTAGAGGTGAAAAGGTTTTTAGGGGTTGGATTCCATAGTAAACTGAGGTAGTTTCATCCACACTGACTGCCGACCGATTTCTGCCGGTATGAAGATTTTCAAATGTTGTTGAGATGGCTTGATGAATATATAGATCTTTAGCAGGCCGAAACTTCAGTGTTTGAAGATGAGGGACATAAGCTGAATTTTTCCTATGAGATGAGGAAGGTTAAAGCAACAATTTCGTTGGGGACAAAGGCTCTGTTTGAGAATGATGATAATTGGGATGTGGTGGAGGTTTTGAATGAATCTTTAATGGAGATGTATTATAATATGGGTATTAAATTTGATGAAGTTTGAATGCAATTTCAATTATTAGTGAAGAAGAGAGAGGGAGACCTAGTAATATTGAGAGGCATAGATATTTAGATCTATCAAAGAAGATGAGAACCACAGAACATGGATTGAAGAGGAAGAAGATTAGTGAAAAATAATAATGATGATGTAGAAACAAAATTTATAGTAGAAGATCGAAGAGACCGAATAAGAGAGTAGAGAAAAGAAAGAAGAAATAAAGTCTAATAGATGCAAAATTCTATTGACGAAACTAATAAATATAAAATTTGTAACTAGAATACTAAGAATATATTATGCTCTAGTGAATGAGATTAAAGCTTCCATGTAAGAGGTGCAAGGTTTGACTCATTCTTCTTGTTATATAATAGAATAAAATTGTGAGGGCACACATGAGGAATTATACAGCATCACATAGTGGGCAAAAACGTCAGCACACTGTTTACGTGAACAACACTCAACGAAGAGTGTCGGTCCTGACAATGTTTATTATATTGTAAATGAGCTACATATAATAGTTTTTTTTTAGGAATGACGTACAGCTTTATATTAATTAAGTAAACAAGGAAATTACAAATACATGACTTACCTCAGTGAGACCACGTAAGAATCAAGCCTGAGGCTGTCTTAAGACAACCAATTGCAATCACCAAAAACAAGTCCAAAGTATACCTCAGCGGGGCCATGTACAAATTAAGCCACGAGACTGTTTTAAGACAACAATTGCAATCCCCAAAAACAAATCCAAAGTTAACGAGTAAAACAGAAAAGAAAAAACAATTCAAATCGGAACAAAACAACAAATGATAGTATACTATAGCTTATTAGAGATTGTAATTCGAGGGCAGCCCTTCATATAGGGAATCCCTAGAGTGCACAATAGCAGAAGTGTCCTCCACACTGAAGACATCACCGAACGAACCTTCACCCATTTCCAATGAATGTCGAGTAGGGATTGACATATCTTCGTCTTCTTCAAACCTGCAGCTGCAAGATTCCATGGACAAATGGCGCGTTTACTTTCGGTGAATGAGAATCATCCGATTAGGAGTCATTCTCATTCCGGGTTGAAATGGTGTTTACTAACCGAATGAGGAATCAAACATACGTGGGTCCTATAGCTGAATCAAGAGTCATTCCTCCCCATCTATTCACCCATGAATCAACTTTTTTTTCCAAAATTAACCTTATCACTTTATGAAAATCTAAAGTTATCCATAACAAAACCCTACAACTTATAAACCAACTTTTATCTGTTGTAGATGGTGTGGAGGATATATTGTATTTGACTTAGTTATGTTTCTCATTCCATCCTACTTCCATTTCTCATTCCAGATACAAATAAACAAATGAATAAGAATCACTCCTCCTCTCTCCCATTCCTTGTCTTTCCCATTCTCTCTCTTTCCCATTCTCCCTCAATCCCATTCAAGTTTAGTAAACGCCCCCAAATATCTTTCATCTTCAATTTGTTCTTCGATCCAACCAGACGTCCCACCGTATGTTTTTTTGGAGGAGACTATGAGTGTCCCTGCATAGTGAGGCAGTGATAATTCTGGCACGAAACCGACTTTAAACTAATTGACCAAGGGAACAAGACATTCTGCTCGTTCCCTCTTTCCAAAAGAAACTCCATGGAATGAACTTTGCGCTTCACCCGGAAGAGCAAGAACAATAATATCTGGTCTCGACTGACACACATGCGGTGTCCGAAAGTGTTCCAGGCGCTTGTTCAATTCAGCAGCCGATAACTCAAAATGAGAGAATGTCAAAGTCGGGGAGCAAAAAGGTCCACCAGCCCTGCCTGCATATTTGGATTCATCACCAAAATTAATCCTAAGACCCATAAAGGTAGGGTTAGGGTTTGATACTACACCCTAGGACCCCTAGCCTGAGGTGAGGATTCTGACTTGGTACTAAAACCCTTGGTCCCATAAAGTGATTAGGGCTAGGGTATACCGATGGCACCACCGCCACTACAGCACGACCCTCGTCCCTGAAACGTCTGGCAGACCTGCACATTCAGAAGAAGGATGCTCGAGCATCCCACAGACCTTGCAAAATACAAAAACCTTCTCATAACTGAAGGTGAATGTAGTCACCACTGCCTCACTGCCGATGCCAAATTCAAAATCTTACGGTAAATGCTAGCTTGACAGGTGAGTCTAGATAGCGGAAGATACGAACCGTAGCTTTCAGACCTCACTGGGATGTTGTTCTTATCCGGATGAATCACATCCCCTAACGTCGATCTGATCTTCTCCACCACCTGCTCGGTCATCAGAATAGGGGGTAATATCTACTCAAGTTGGGAAAAGTCGTATATCAACTGTGGCCAAATCTCCTTTCCCATCATAGATAGCCAAAGGAAACATGATTCTACCATTGAATCAAGGACCGCTTGTAAGAAGCTTATTTCCATCTGCCTCCCTTGAGAAAGTCAGAAGGAATCGATCCCTACCTGACGAATTGAGAGGCGGCGCTAGAGATCCCAAACATACGCCATCATCACCATGAAACCCTTAGGGTCTAGATGCTTCCGGTTCAAAAGTCGCCCCACCACAAAAGATTGCCTAGAGATGGCTGCCGATCCAACCAGCCAGACACGGCCACTCTCTTGATTGTTAACGCCGCTGCCCTACGAGATGAAACTTCTGCTACCATCTTGATCTCAATAGTGATGTGCTAAAGTTTTTCAGAGAAAACAAGAGAGACTTCTCTGTTTTACCGCATTTGATATTTTTACATACAATAGTTAGTAAACTATATATTTAGATAAAGATACATTTACCAAGTATTCGTAGTTTCCTAATAACAAATTTTAGCTTTCACAAATATATGACATAATATGACTTAATGTTGTTTCCGTAACAAGCTTGGGTTCTATTAACTCACTTAATAAATGCCAGACTTATGACCTTCCAACGAGCCTTAAAATTAGAAAGTGTTCTATCTATGCAACTGTCGATTTGTGGACATTGTACTCCTCTGAAACACCCACCCACAATGTCTCCTCTTGGGTAATTGAATCTTCTTTGGTTCCTAATATAAGTTGAAGTAGTTTCCATTGTGGTTCTTTGTGAAGTTGGTGATTTTCTTAAATTTGACTGGTATAGTCAATAAAGTGATTCTCAAGAGAAGTGCTTAAACTGAACAAGTGCGTATAAAGTCCAAAATGTCTAAGAATTTTGAAATCCCAAACAGATATTTTGTCCACCCCGTCTGAATTGAAACAAATTCACATAATATAGGGCTGACATTTTTGTCACACCCCGGTCCTGATGTCGGCGAGTTTTAACCACCGTGACGCCGATTCCCAAGCGTGAACGAGTGTTACAAAGCGGAAAGTAAACAAAAATATTATCTTCTAGGCTAGTCGGCTACCCTTTCAAGGCTCGATCAAATCTAAGTACTTCTTTACAAAAAATATCAGAGATGGGTGGGTGAGCATAACCACGCGCTCAGTGAGTAGACCAATGTAATATTCTCGCAAAGCCATGTCATTTTACACACGCTACAAAATACGTATATCATATACACATCGCATCAAACAATTCATCACATCGCACAATCCCTTCTTATTTGATATCCTTCAATTTAGTGATCCCCACGGGAACCTAATGACCTTCAAGTCATATACCTCCGTGTGATACATTCTTACTTCGGCATAACCAATCAAGAAGTTCACATGTTTCATGACTAGTCAAACAATGGATCCAACACATAATAATATATAAACACCGCATATTTCGCAAATCGACATGTTTTACTAGAAAATAGAGAGATATTTCATAAATAGATCAAAATCATTTTTATACTATTTTAATAGCAAATAAGAATAGTTAAAATATATTACACAAATCCACTCACCTCGATAGCATCGAAACCCCACCACAAATACCAATCGTAAACCGAGCCACATAAAACGAGCCATCTAGAAATCACCGTTGGATCTAGTTCAAATCTCCAAGATAGGAAGAAGACATCAATATGAACCCATAGCACTTTGCGGATTTAGAATCGGAGTTACGGATCAAAAGTTATGATCCACCGAAGTTTAGTTACAAAATAAATTCTAGAGAGAGAACTTTTAGGGGAGAGAGAGAGTGTAAATGGCAGAAGAAGCTGAACCGGGTCAGCTCTATATATAGGGTTGGTAGGCCGACAAGGAGAGGTCAGTTTGGGCGTGCTGATCCACTAAAAGAACGAAACTTGGCATAAGGCATGTCTTCTCTTAATTTTGCAACACCAAATTGCTACATGTCAAGACCTCATTGGACCAAATCAACACTTGTCTCCCAACAAAAGCAAGCCGCCCCTTCCGGCATGTGGGTTAGCTGGTATTCATGGTGATTAAGAAATCTCATGGACCAATATCAAAGCGACACGTCACCAAGAAACAAATTCGACTGAAAATTTGACAAAACTTTGAAAAATCATTAAAAATAGTTTAGGAACTCGAATAATTCACCGAAAAATACGGCACTATTTCTAAGAAGAAAAATCAATTTTGAGAAATTTTAAAAATCAAGTTGTTACAATCTACCCACCAAAAAAGAATTTCGTCCTTGAAAGACAACACAACTCCAAAAACCAAAAACATTTATGGCTCTACGCTAAGACGTTAGAATCATAATGTACCACAGATCCTGGGGTTCTAATCCCTGGTTTGCTCTGTGTTGAGTAAAAATATGCATGAAGCGTAAATATCACTCAACATATTTTTACTCATATTCATTAACAGAATAGAGTTTTAATTATGTCTGGTTCGACCCATTCAAGACATAGCACGTCTTTTAATTACAATCCCTTGTTACAAGGGATTGTAACAAGAATAGAGTTTAATTATGTCACTCATATTCATTAACAGAATAGAGTTTTAATTATGTCTAGTTTGACCCATTCAAGACATAACGCGTCTTTTAATTACAATCTCTTGTTACAAGGGAACACCTTTTGATTCCGTTTATCAAGAAACCATTGTATGTTTGTTTGTTTTTGCAACTACACCCGCATTTGGGAACGGGTTGCCTACGTACTCCGGAGGGAATCAAGTCACTCGTAGTTCAAGAGTTCCAACAAGTGAATGACTCGTTGGAGGGCTTTGATTTTGGAGTGAGAGTAGTGTTTGGAAATGTGTTTGGATTTGTGTCTGGAGGCGTTTGAGCTTGGGAGTGAGATTCAGGCTTCAAGCGATCCGGGAATTTATTTAGATTGGTGGTTGCATCTAGATTTAAATCCAGACTGCCTACATACCATGTGAAGGGATCAAACCAATGTAGTTTGAACAGTTTGGATATGGATTTGATTTTCTGGTGTTTGAGGAGTTTGACCAAAGTCATTTGTACTTGACGAATTTGACTAGTGATGTCAAGGATTCTGTTTGGAATTGTGGTTGCATCTAGTGAGTTGCAAGATTGCCTACGTACCCTTTTGTGGGATCAAACAGACCGTAGTTCTTAAGTTTTGGTTTTGCGGCTTAGTGCCAGCTTTGAGTTTGACAGATATATTTTTGAATCCGTCAACTGTATTTCTTGTGGACACCCAATTTTGTAAAGTGTCCGTTAATTTGACTTGGGCACCTGAAATGGGTGATGCATCAGTGTGACCAAGAGGCTTGAATTGTCTTAACCACAGTCCTTAGTGGGGGCGTAGGTGATTCCTGCAACTCCAGTCTCCACGTGTAAATGGACTCCGCGGGCATGCGAACCTCGCGTGCTCCGTGACTTGCTTCCTCGCGAGGTGCACCATCTTACCTCGTCATGACGTCATTGTCTCGCCTGGACTTCCAATTTTTGTGAAGCCATCACGTCACGCCTGGACTTCCAATTTTGTGAAGCCTTCCTGCCTCGGCTAGACTTCCACCTTTACGTGACATTATCTCGCCACCCGGACTTCCAATTTTGTGCGAGGCCATGTTGTCTGGATTTCTGCTCTGACGTGGAATCACCTTGCCTCACCTTAGGGCTTATGCTTTGACGTGAAGTCATCTCGTCTCGCCTTAAGGCTTCTGCTTTGTCGCGAAGTCTTCTCGCCTCGCCTTAGGGCTTCTGCTTTCTTATGAAGTCACCTCGCCTTTGCTTGAGAGCTTCTGCTTTGACGTGAGGCCATCTCGCCTTTGCTTTAGAGCTTCAGTCTCCGCGCGAGGTCATCTCGCCTTTGCTTTAGGGCTTTAGCCTCCACGCGAGGTCATCTTGCCTTGCCTTAAGCTTACTTTGATCTGCTCAAGGATTCTCCAAGTCGTCAAGGGTAAGTTCCTGTTCTTCAAATTCGCGTTACTTGTTTGTTCTCTTCCCCTTGTATGGCTTGTTATGCGAGGTGCAAGGCCATATATTTGTTGTAATAAGTGGAAGGGGCGAATTCATCTAGCCTTATGTGAGGTCGTCTCTCCACAGCTTAGGGCTTCTGTTTTGATGCGAAGTCATCTACCCGCGCCTTAGGGCTTCTACTTGGATACGAAGTCACCTCGCCTCACCTAGGGCTTCTCCTTTGATACGAAGTCACCTCGCCTTTGCTTTAGTGCTTCAGCCTCCACGCGTTGCCTCGCCTTAGGGCTTCAGCTTCTATGCGAAGTTGTTTCGCTACGCCATAGGGCTTTGAAGTTTGAACGGCATTGTGGCCTTGGTCGGGAAGGAAGAGATGGTTCGCTGAAGACATGCTTTTGGGGCTTTCGGCGGAGCAAGGGATGAGACAGAAAGATAGAGATGCTGCAAAAGAAATAAATAGAGTTAGAATGAGAGCTCCACCTTCTTGCTGGCTCGCCTCTTCTTTTCCTCTCTTCTTCTACTTTTTGCTTCGCTTGTTCTCTTCTCCTTAATCTGCCTCCGTCTGCCTCTGCTTCCCTCTTCGTATGTCTCCTCATGTCCTCTTTTCTTTTGGAGGCTTTGGCCTCTTTATATAGAGTGCTTAGCTAGGAAGATTGATTTGCAATTGGACTTTGATGCCCGAATTGTATTCCTATCCAAACACTTTTTTTTACAAGAGTTACAATGGAACTCAAAAGCTTTGTGCATATAGCACACAAAAAGAATTATCATTACTTTTATTATTATTATTTTTTCCCTTTGTAATCCTTTTCTTTCTTTCTTTCTTTTTTCGGTATCAACACTCTGATTCCATTTTGTCATACCCCGGTCCCGATGTCGGTGAGTTTTAACCACCGTGACGTCGATTCCGAGACATGAACAAGTGTTACAAAGCGAAAAGTAAACAAAAACACTATCTTCTAGGCTCGTCGGCTACCATTTCCCGGCTTGATCAAATCTAAGTACTTCTCTGTAAAAAATATCAGAGATGAGTGGGTGAGTATAATCACGCGCTCAGTGAGTAAACAAACGTAATATTTCCGCAAAGTAATGTCACCATGAAACAAATTCGACGAAAGTTTGACAAAACTTTGAAAAATCGTTAAAAATAGCTCGGGAACTCAAAAAATTCAACGAAAAATACAACGAACTCGTGGCAACCTCTATTTTCTATTTCTAAGAAGAAAAATCAATTTTGAGAAATTTTAAAAATTGAGATGTTACAATTTTGTCCTGAGAATGCCGAGCCAACCGACAAACCAACCAAACAACCGGAATTGGTAACCGACATCTTGGTACGGTACTACCATACTGCGTACAACATACGGTACAGTACACGGTTTTAAATTTCGTATAATTACAGTATACCGTATCGTACTAAATTTTTAATAATATTTAAAAAAAAATCATCTATTCTCTCTCAGTCTCTCACTCTCACCCAAACTCTAAATCCCAAATCAAAATTCTCTCTCAATCTGGTTCACTCATCGTCTCTCAGTCTACATCTCTACGATTCTCTCATTCTATGATTCGTTCTGAGCTGACAAGCTCATCAGGTCCCTCTCATTCTCTCTGCTCATCTCTTTCTAAGTCTTTGATTCGAAGCAGATGGGTTGCCAAAGGGTTAGGATGAGCAGCAGTGCAATAGGTAGAGGTGCACAATCCAGGCAAGCGGCTCAAGCTAGGAAAGGGGTGCAAGCTAGACAAGGTCTGAGTCTATTTCATTACTCTATATTCTTTAATTTTGTTTTGATTTGTTGATTTGTTCTCATTGATTGCGAGCTTGGAGTTGAATCATTTTTTTTTTCTTTGTTTGTTCGTACTTCATAATGGATACAGTAGTGTCACAAATTAAGAGTAGTCAGACTAGTAGCTCATCTCCATATATTCAATCAACAACAAATGCAGAGGTTATTACATCATTACACACATCCCCATTAGGACCTCCCTTTGAACCTCAATGCCCTTAACCATTCCTTAAATCTCAACCTGAACTTATACCTGAACCATCGACGACAAATACAAAGCTCACAACCTCAATCTTCTTGTGAGCAGAAAAGAAAAGAACCAGCCAACAAAATTCCTCTTTAGGAGTACTTTACTAGATATAAGTTCCAAAACTCAGAGGAAATCGATCTAGAGTGATGCACCTGCAACATTTGTAGTGATGAAGTGTTGTGTGCTGTTAAGAGGAATGAGACAAGCTCAATGTGGTCTCATGTAAACAAGAGACGTGTTGGAATTTTGCCATGAATTAGAACCGGAGTGGCCGATATTAAATAGAAAGCAGGTTGCCAAGAGTGTGTTGGATAAGTTCAATCATAAGAAAGTGTTTTTGTCGAGTGGCTTGAAGGAAACAAACACAAGGATATCGATCACCACAGACACTTGGACATCAATACAAAACATCAACTACATGGTTCTTACATCTCATTTTATAGACGTTGACTGAAAATTGCATAAAAGAATCATAAACTTTTGTTTAATTGTCAATTATAAAAGTGAGGATATTGGCAGAGCTATGGAGCAATGTTTGAATCAATGAGAGATCTCAAAAGTCTTTACCATCACTGTTGAGAATGCATCTGCTAATGATGTGGCAATGCAATACATGAAGAGAAGGTTGAGGGCCTACAAGACTTTGATGTTTGATGGGGAGTATTTGCATTTACGATGTATTTGTCATATTATTAACTTAAGAGTTATGGATGAGTTGAAGGGGTTGGAGAATGGGATTGCAATGATATGAAGTTGTGCAAAGTATGTGAAGAGTTCATCTATGAGGCTTGACAAGTTTATGGAGTTTATTGTTTTGGAGCAATATAGGGCTAATTCCAATGTTCCATTAGATGTAATAATATTTTTCTTATGCTGCTAGTTGCTCTGAAGTATGAAGTTGTGTTTGGGAGGATGGCAGAAGAAGACAAGGTTGGACCACCGGGTTATGATGACTAGATGAATGCAGAAGCATTCTGTGTTTTTTTGAAGAAATTTGATGAAGCTATTTTGAGGCTTAGTGCATGGAAAACAGTGATTGCAAACATCTTATTTGTCGAGATGATTACATTGCAGACTGAGATTGACAAGGCTTGTGAGGCTTCTGATGAGGTTTTGAAGAGGTTTGCTGCTTCTATATATGAAGGCCAAGTTTGACAAGTATTGGAGCAGTTTTGAGGTTGTGAACAAGGTGATCATGATAGCTAATGTTCTTGACCCAACATACAAGTTGCAGTGGGCTAAAGTGGCAATGAGAAAAGTTAAAGCAAGTGCCGTAATAATTGAATAGTAAGAAAGTGACTTGAAGAAGATATTGAAGAAGATGTATGAAGAATATAGAGGTGAAGATCAAGGATAAAAATATCGGTATCTGTATATCTATCAGTATTTTGAAAAAATGAGATATCAGATATATCAGGAATATCCAGGAAAAAATATCAGAAATTAATTAGGGAAGAAAATTTTTTCAGAAATTTATTGGATTACATATAAATAGTACAAGCCACAAAAATTGACTTCATCTAGTCATCTACATCTAAAAATAGACTCTAGGTGGTTAAAAAGACGCACGCTGGTCTCTCACTTCACATCTAGCTAGATATCCCTCTAGGGGAATACTCCTCACCCATAAATCATTAGAGACCCTCACTCTTCATTGGGATATACCTCAAGGGAATTACTTCTCTCTCAAATATTTTTAGGGACTAATTTCAGTTTACCCACATCAACTTTAAGTTGATCATCATGTTAGTCCTTTTTCTTTCAATTTCATCAAAAACACCCATCAACTCCTAATTTTTATCAGCCGTGTCCAAACCTCCGTTCTCCACCTAATTCCTCTGTCAAGTGATGATGTGGCATCAAGAAGAAAGTCAAATTCCAAAAAAAATAACTTTTCTGACCATTTTCCCAATATCGATACGTATCTCAGTACCCATAACAACCCCCTAACCTTACAGATTTTGATAGGATTGAATGCAATTTGTCTATTTTGCCTTTTTTCTGTGGGCTCAGCGACTAAAAATTTGGTTTTCTTCTTAATGCAAGTCATTACATGATACGGGTGTATCCCAGTCTTTTAGGGGTTTAGCCGATTCATTCTCCAAGTTAGTTAAGCAAATAGCTTTTCTAGCTTGTTAGGGGAATAGTTTTCCAACTTAGTTTGGGATTAGGATTTATTGAGATTTAGACTCTATAAATAGAGGTGTCTAGCTTAGTTTTAGACCAGAGCGAAACAGAGAGATAAACATGTTTAAAGTTATTGTGAGGGAAAGATTCAGACAATATACATTGTATTTTTGCACAATAATAAGAAAAGATATATTTATTCGAACCCACATTCCTTGTGTGTTTCAATACTATTAATAATTCTGCTATTAGTAGTATCCACCTAGTGATTTGTATCAAGTTGGTATCAGAGCTAATCGAATCCGCGAGGGGGGTTATGTGGTGTATGGTCCTTACTCGAACGCTATACAGAAAGCTAGGCAAAGTTCTTGTGTCTTTGGAAACTACGAAAAGACCAAAAGGAAAGAAGATGGGTGATGAAAAATAAAAAAAGATAGACTTGATGTGTTGGAGAAAAAGGTGGTATCAATGAAATCTGACATTTCGGGAAGGAAAAATTTCAGTTTACTACCCTAAACTTTAGATCTAAAATCAGTCTGATACTTCATCTGTTTTTTTAATCAATTTCATACCTAAACTTTCAAAATGACATCAATCTCGATGAAAATGACTAAAATAGCCCTTGTTAATCTTTTTACCCTCTCTCTCTCTGTGCTCGACCTGGACTGAGATCGGCGACATGACCTCCAACCCGACGTGCCCTTGGTCAAAACGAAGGCACCCGGATTGGATCCCCATCACTCTCCACCTAATCTGCAATGATCTGTTGTGCTCGACATGGACTGAGATCGGCGACATCGCCTCCAACCCAAGGACTGAACCATTGATCAGGCAACAATGCTCTGTTGCTGCCGAACCGACAACACCGCCTCCATGCGCGCATCTCTAGAAACACAAGCGGACCTGCGTCCAATCTAGGAGTATCAAACCCCACTCCACCGGCGCCGCCTAGCCCAGCCCCTACCCGCCCGTCTCTCGACGCCGCCTGTAATGGATTTTCCACATGAGGTCTGCACCATCTCCATCATTGGTCTTCATCCACCCCTACCACCAGCAATGGATGACGTCGAGGCTCCAATCACGCATGTCATGACACATGTTGATCATCGCGACGTTCATGCCGCCGACGACGAGCGCCTCGAGCTGGTCGGACCCTGTGGAGGCGGGGCCGATGGTGCAGATGAGCTTGGTGCAGAATCCATTCTCCTTGAGCTCGGCCTCGGTGATGGCATCGACCTCGATGGAGGTGGAGGAGGAGTAGTCGGGAGAAGGGGAGATGACGACGCCGGAGGAGGTGCCGTTGGCGAAGACGAAGACGGAGGGGGTATGATCGAAACCGGCGGCTTAGGCTTTGACAAAGAGGGAAGGGAAGGTGATAGGAGAGCGGCAGTTGGGAGCACAGATGGGGGCGAGGAATAAGGAGGAGTGGGGTTTGGGATTGGGGAAGGTCAAGGCGGTTAGGGTGAGTAGGTGGAGGGAGTGAGACATTGTGACTTGGAAATGAGAAAGAAAGAGAGAGAGAGAGAGAGGATAAAAAGATTAACAAGGGCTATTTTAGTCATTTTAGTCGAGATTGATGTCATTTTAAAAGTTTAGGGATGAAACTGATTAAAAAAAAGATGAGGTATCAGACTGATTTTAGACCTAAAGTTCAGGGTAGTAAACTGAAATTTTTCCTTTCGGGAACGAGATCTGAGTTTTTGAAAGTGGCTGGCCTCCTCAAACAACTGCTAATGAAATTCCTATGTATGACAGGATCATCAACGTAGAGAAACTAGACGATTGGATTGAGCGTCTATAGACCTATTTTACTTTTTATGGCTACTCATCAAAGAAGAAGATTATCTTTGCAACTCTAAAACTATCGGCTCATGCTTTGACTTGGTGGAAGTCCTATAGAAAGTATAGTGACGGAGAGGCAGTGTCGTGGAAGAAGTTCAAAGAGGTGCTTAGGAAGCAGTTCTATCCAGTTGGTTTTCTGGAAGAACGATGGTGCAAGTGATACAACTTGCGTCAGGAATTCAATCAGTCCGTACAAGATTACACCACTGAATTCCAGAATCAAGCTATGGTTTTGGATATTGCATTGAAGGAGTATTATGTGTTCATGAAGTATGTAACAGGTCTGAGTGAATATATTCAGAAAGATTTGAAGTTATTCACGGTGGAAACTATTGCAGAAGCCAGCATGAAAGCCATTGCCATTGAGGGCAAATTTAAGAAGAATGTAACAGAAAAAGATGGAAAGCAATAAGTGGGTAAGTCCAATGGTTCCTATGTCAAAGAGCTGGAGGAGCATGAGAATGGTGAGTCTGATGGGAAAGAATGTTTGGTTTGTAGTTACTGCAAAGAAACAAGTCATGTGGTGGATAAGTGTTAGGTGAAATATCCTCATCTTAAACCAAGAGGGTTAAGTTAGAAGGAGGAGAAAAAGAAAGCCGCTTTGACCACGCACGATCCAAAGGAAGTACCAGGGATGACATAACCAAATGTAAAGCTCAATCTTATGGCAAGAAAGGAAGAAGACCCTAGGGAGCAGCTCTTTAATGTTAAGTTACAGGTGAAGACCAGTTTGGTTGATGTCATTGTGGATCCAGGTAGTGAGAAGAATCTTATCTCGGAAGCCTTTGTTCAGAAGTTGGGTCTCAAGACAGTCAGACATTTGAAGACATATATGTTGGGATGGATCCAAAAGGAAGCCGGCGGGATGAGTGTAACCAACCAGTGCACATTCAAGTTTGCGCTTCATGAGTCTTACATCGATGAAGTGACATGTGATGTGGTACCATTGGATGTTTGTCAGGTTATACTAGGTAATCCCTACTTAAGGGATAGATATGCAGTCTATGACAGGAGAGCCCAGAAGTATACATTCACGAAGGATGAACAATAGTTTGTTATTCGAGCAATTTCCCTGCCACAAGAGGTAAGTTTGGTAGTAGCGACTCAGGCTAAAAGATTAGTCAATGCTTGTAGAAGATTTGTCTTGTTGACACGTCCACATAAAGGGCGCTCAAGTTGAGATGTCAAAATTTAAGAAGTCACAAGCAAAGTACAAGGCTAGACATGGTATGTCACGCCTCGACTCTTAAATTTTTATCTAATTTACTAGGATGGTGTTAATAAAAGTTTTACCGTCTTCGTAAATAAGTTCATAATATCAAAGGTCCCTAGAGGGGTGTTGAGGGATAATTATTTCGGATGAATTATTCGTAGTAGAAATAATTATCGGCGGTAAAACGGTAAATTTTAACTAGTAAAAAGTAAGTTTTATTAGGGTGTTATTTTGGGGTGTTAAATTTTGGAGTTGGGTTATATTGGTGGTATTGGAGCGGTTAGGCAAGCCCAAATTCTTTTCCTCTTCTCTCTTTTCTCTCTCCTCCCTCCCAATTCTCTCTCCCTCTCCCTCTGCCTGGAAAATTTCCCGAGCCCAACCTCCACCGTCCGACCACCATAGACCGCTGCACCGGTCTCAAACGGTCGGCTGTCGATCCAGCCATCTTCTTGAACCGGTGGTAGCCTCTCTAGCGCCGATAGGTCCGACTGCCGTGATGACTTTCTCGTCGGGGCGGCTTGGCTCGTTGGAAAGCCATCCTCCCGTGCAGCAAAATCGTAAGAGGTTTTGCTCCCTCTTGAGCTAGGTAAGGAGAAATGTGAATTTGAAATTCTATAGCTTATTTCCTATTTCGGTTCGATTAACCTATCTACACTTGAAATTAGTGTTTGTGCTAGTTAAGGATGTTGTTATGCGTGTGGAGATGATTGTTGTGCTAAATTTTGGTAGGCATTGGAGGTCGCCAGAGTCGGCTGCTGTTAAGGGGATTTTTATGGTAGTTATTGAGTTAAAATGCAGTCGTGGATTAAATATTGTTAGGACTGTGGATGGTGATTTTGGGGATGTCGGTAATTGTGGTGAAATATGGTTTGCAGCGATTTAAGAATAAGGACGTTAGGCATGGATGAGCGTGTGAAGCTCATATTTAATTCTGCCTATTTTTATATAAGCGTCGATATTTAGTTGATGATTTAATTATGTTTTTGGAACAGTACGTGAGGAAGCTTGAGCGGAAGAGGCCTCTAACCGATATTAGGCTTAAACCTAATCTGTGAGTGGACTTTTATTTTAATTAAAAATGCATGCAATTGTTTACTGTTGAGTAATTTATTTTGTTGGAGTCTTTGACGTCATTTTTAATTGATGATTTTATTTATTGTGGGAAGTTACCGAAAATGGGATTTTCGGTAAATTATAAATATTTTTATGAGGAGAATATGTATATAAATGCTAGCTAGCCATATGTGTCTGTCCACCTTAATGACATAATATATAACTGCATTATGGTGTGATGTAAGCGTTGGACGTAAGCGTAGTAGCCCTATATGAGTGTTTAATTCATATAGGGTTATGGTCACATATTTATACACATGTTTGTCCACCTTAATGACATAGTGTATCACCACATTAAGGTGTGACGTGAGTGTTGGACGCAAGCGTAGTAGCCCTATATAGATTATTTTAAATCTATTAATTTATATTGGGAGTATGGACATGTGTAAATACATACGTATATTGATATATATATATATATATATATTTGAGTTGAAGAGGCTCGATATTTATGAAATAAAGGATTTCTCATTTGAAGCATGCATTCGATTTTTCTTTGGAAATTTAATTTGGGAAAACATAAGTGTTGATACTTATTTTTCTTTATTTATTTTTGTCCACTCACTCTAACATTTTCAGATGTTTTCCTCTGGGCCTTTCGTTTTAAAAATGTCCAGTCTACAGAGTTCGAGTTGGAACTAGTAGGAGGCGATGAGGCATATTTACCCATCTCTTTGCCATTTTTCACCAGTATGATATTTTTCTGCTTCCGTTGATTTTTAGTAGATTTGAATACTCTTAGGGTTATTGTATAATATTTTCGGTGGTGTGCTAAGACCGATGTTTTATTATCTGGATAATTATGGGTTGATTTGGAGAGTGATACAATTGTTAAGAGGGTAGTTCTTTAATTTTCCGTGTTAGGGTTGTCCATTTTTAAAGGAGGTTTGCCGAGTTCTTCGGTAAATTTTTCTTAGAGGTGGTCCCCGCAAGACTTACTTTGGGTTTCATGGTGAAATTCGGGATGAGTCTTGACATGGTAAACATCAGGTACCTTATAACTTTGGTATTAGAGACTTAGTATGGTTAAGGCTGAGTAAAGAGCACCTTAAAGAGGATCTGTTGCTAGAAGATTGCATTTTGGAGCAGCAAGTGGCTACGACACGTCAAGGGGATCAAACAGTGTTCCGCATTGGGCGTGCAGGTCAGGTTCCAAGCAAAGCTAAATGGTTCAACAAATAAAAGGGAACTCTTGAGTTTCCTAATCTCCAGTTTTAACTTAAACGGAAGTTTAAGTTCCGTTTAAGTTCCTAAAAGGGGGAGCCATGATACGGGTGTATCCTAGTCTTTTAGGGATATAGCCGATTCCTTCTTCAAGTTAGTTAAGAAAATAGCTTTTCTAGCTTGTTAGGGTAAACAGTTTTCCAGCTTAGTTTGAGATTAGGATTTATCGAGATTTAGACTCTATAAATAGAGGTGTCTAGCTTAGTTTTAGACCAAAGAAAAACAGAGAGATAGACATGTTTAGAGTTATTGTGAGAGAAGGATTCAGACAATACACATTGTACATTTACACAATAATAAAAGAAAAAATATTTCTTCGAACCTACATTCCTTGTGTGTTTTAGTACTATTAATAATTCCGTTATTAGTAGTATTCGCCTAGTGATTTGTTTCATTACATGAAGGGAAACTTTGATGAAAAACTGATGTTTGGACACGGCTGATGAAAATTAAAAATTGAGAGGTGTTTTTGATGAAATTGAAAGAAAATGGACTAACATGATGATCAACCTACAGTTGATGGGGGTAAACTGAAATTAGTCATATTTTTAGAGGTGATTTTTATTTATGCCCAAAATTTTTAATGATATTTCTTTAATATATAAAAGATATATCGTAAATATCTTAAATATAGGAGATATTTGATGGTATCAGATAAATATTAGAGATAAGATATTTACCCCTCTAGATATATCGGTCTTTTTTATAAATAATAAAAAAAGATATCAGAGGATATATCGGATATATCATAGAGATTTTAATCCTTAGTGAAGAAATAAATGAGATGGCTGAGCAGACTTTTGGTAATGGTTTAGAAATGGAAGCAGATGATTTGGATAGCCTTTATGAGGTTAGCAGCGAGATAGCAAGTGAGAGGGTGGCTGAGAAATCTCTATACATAAGAAATGAAGTTGATCAATACTTATCCGATAGATATGTTAGCATCTTCTCTAAGAGTTTTGAAATTGCAAAGTGGTAGAAAGACAATGGGCAACCTATCCAGTGCTATCAAAGCTGGCCAAGGATATTTGTTATTCCTTGCTTAACAGTGGCATCTGAAAATGTATTTAGTTTAGAATCAAGAGTTGTCGATTCTTTTAGAGCATCATTGACACCAAAAATGCTAGAGGCCCTGGTGTGTGATTGGTTAAAATCTGATCCACCTAACCTTATAAGGATCCCATTAAAGATGAGCTCGCTATTTATGCTGAGTTGGAGGAGATTGAGAGAGGTAATTATTAGAAAACATTGTGAATTTGCTATGACAAATCAGACCTTATTTCTTTAACCATGTGAATTTTATTTATTTTACAGAAAACAATTTCAATCAAGGACTGGAGGCAGCAGCAACCCCAATAGAGCTTACTAGAAGCTCTGGGCAAACCAGCAGTGTGTTTGGAATCCAGGGTTTTTGAATTTATCATCGTTGTTTTGGTTTTTTTTTCTGTTAAGACTTTAAACTCTTTCAATCTTTACTATTTCAGTTTAAACTATTTCATATTTTAATTTCTATTTCAGACTTTACTGTTTCAGTAAGTTGTATATTGTTGTAATGCACTAATGCTTGTGCCTTGTGAGTTGTGACTTGTGTTTTGTGAATTGTGACTTGAAGTTTTACTGTTTGTTTCAGGGTGTTGTGCATTTGTTTCAGGGTTTGGTGTTGTCAGTTGTCAATGTTGTGCATTTTATTGATTTTAGAGCTTGTGAGTTGTGCTTGTGCATTTGTTTTAGGGTTTGGTCTTTGGTGCATTGCTCTTTAGGGTTATTAACTCAGTATTAGGTTGTGCAACTGCAATTAGGCATTTAGGCTGATAAGGTGTGTTGGTGTCACTTGTGTGCACTGTGCTAGATTGTTAGTGTGCATCAGTTGTGTGATCATTTAGACTGTTGTTAGTGATAATGTGTGTCTAAGTGATCATTTTAGTTTGTTTCTTATGAAGTGTGAACTAGTTTGAGTGGTTCAGTTTTTATTTTTTAGATGTGAGACACTGAATGCACTAATGCAGTTATGCAGGTTAATGTGATTGTGGATTTTGGCATTTCTGTTTGGATTTTGTGGCTTTATGCCTTTGTAACTTTGTTGCTTGTGAGACACAATTGAGTTTGTGCATTTGTAATTTTGTTACTTGGGTTGGAATTTAACTTGTGAAACACAACCAAAAAGTTTGGTTTTTATTGTAGTGTTTGAATCACTGTTTTGTTGTTATTGCTTACTCTTTTTTTTTCTTGTCTTGGCATGTTTTTCATTAAAAAAATGGTAGATTTAGAGGCCCAATAAGGTTTAGTTCTAAGCCCAACCGTACTGCTACCGATAGAAAATTCGGTTACCTAACTCTCATAATATCGACTTTTTTGACCGATATTGATATCAAAATTTGTCTACCATGCAGTTTATGGTTTGAGACTAAAAATTCGGTTACCGTCCTAACATAATAATTGCCACAGGCTCTTCAGTGTTGAAGACCAATAATGGAAAACAAAGAGTTTTAAAGATCAAAAAGAAAAAAAGAAAAATGCAAAAACGAAAAGTTTTCTTAAACAATAAGCCAAGGGTATATGTGATAATTGTAGAACATATTGGGGTCAAATTGCAATATACCCAACTCTACTAAAAGCAAAGACCGGAGCTCACATCTTCCCCAATTTACTGAATTCTCTTCCTCACTAGTTTTCTTCCTCTCTACGACGCCTCACAATCGTCCGCCTCCGGCCACAAACCAAGTTTCCTGCCGCCTCCGGTACGGTTTCTGATCTCTCATTCCCTCTCCTCTTCAGTTTTCCAAAACCCTAACACCTACACCACCTCAGCTTCCATCTCCTTTCAATTCGATGTAGTTTTATTGAAATTTTCGTGTTCCGATCGATTCATGACTGCAGCTTGTGCTTGTTTGATTTCTGCTTCGATTTCTTTTTGGTTTTTGGTTGTTGTTAGTGCATATGTCGATCTCCGCTTGAAATAGGTTGTGGTGTGAAGTTTGTAATCGATTTTGGGTACTGATTTTACTGAGGAGTGAGGACTAGTTTGTGTATGATCTACCATGTAGATTTATTGCAGTAGCTTCTAATATATGTGCTGTTGCTTTGAGGATGCTCATGATAGGTCTATAGATGCGACTAAAATTCTAAAGAGTTGGGCCCAGTTTATGCTGTTTCTTGTGTGTATGGTTGTTTTGTGGACTGCCGGTTCGGTGTTTTCTGTTTGAGGTATTCTTTTTGTTGTTTCGAGGCAGGACAAAGGGGAGTAGTTTGTAGAAAGGTTTTGTTGTTTGATTTAGGCCTTCTACTGATGCTAAATTGTTGGTTGATGGGGGTTATGGAAGACTAGCATCGCACCACTAGGTTTTTACAGGTTGATATACTTAGGGTTAGGTTTCTCCCACAAATTTAGAGAGAATTGTAAGCTGCAATTTCTTTGGGCAAGGCGTGGGAGGAAACTAGCAGACGAGGAATATTTAACAGTACAGCCATTATTTAATTTAACATTGCTAAGCCCGTTTGAGCAAGCTATCACATAAAGCCTATTATTATTTAGCGAGTACTTTTTGCATCATGTATAGCAATCGGTCCTAGAATGCTCTTTACTAGACTTTTGATACACCTACAAGGGCAGCTGCAACTTGATTAGAATTCACATGTCGTGGTATTTGTGTTTGTTGTTCTTTTGGGGGTTTGGGGTGTCTCCTTCATCTGCCTTCAGGTTGATAGCAGTCCGAATTGATTTATGTCTTTTGTGCAATTTCTATGCTCTTAGGAATTAGTCTTTCCTCTTATCGTGGTATAGTTGATTGAAGTTTTGATCTTTACCCTAAGCGCTATTCCGTTGTAATTGTAAGGGAATGTGGAGGAGTAATAAGAGTTCCTATTTTGCACTTCCATCCACTGGGGTCTTTCATGTTGTCTTGGTATAATTTATTATCGTTGTGATCTGTTTTCTAAGCTTTTCCTTTGGTATCTTAAGGGAATGTGGAAGAGTAATAAGAGTTTTCCATTGATCACTTCCATCTTGATTTTAACACCATTTAGAACCATAAACTCTGAAATTCGGTTCAAGTATTTCCATTTTAAGCTTGTTCATGGTATTTTAGCAAACTAGAACCCCTGATGTATGCCGGTTGGAAATTTTTTGTTGTTTGAAAACTTAAAGCTCGTTGGAGATGCAGTAAGAAACCTTCCCAGTTTATATGTTAGTTTAGCCAAAAGATGTAGCTTTCTTTAGATGGGAAACCAGTGTATCGTATTACTAAGACTACGTACAAAATTTCAGCTCTCACTTTTTTCCATACGGTTTCCAAAACCTTTACAAATGATTTTTATAAATCTGTCCAGCTTTTGAAGAATTTGCTCAAAAAGTAAACTAACTTTGTTTGTGCTGGTTAGCCTAAAGTTACTTGACCAGCAGAAGGTTACCCTTTTGTTCTAACTAAAACTCATGTAACTGATTTGACTGTCTCTAAGATATAATGTGCCAAATGCTAATTTGGTACACAGAATGCAGACTTGGGTTAGCAAACCAGAAAACTATAGCTTTTTCATGGTTCGCTTAGCTTGCTTTTCTTTCTCTAACTGAACCATGTAGATATAATTTGGAAGTTCCTGTTTTTGTTTTCTTTTCTTTTGGGGTTTTTAATAGCCTGCCTATTTGTAGTTTTGTAGTTGACAAACACAGAAGAAAATGGCTAGCATAGGAACAGGCTACGATCTCTCAGTCACCACATTTTCTCCTGATGGCCGTGTCTTCCAGATTGAATACGCTACCAAAGCCGTTGACAACTCTGGGACTGTAATTGGGATCAAATGCAAGGATGGAGTTGTTATGGGTGTGGAAAAGCTCATAGCATCAAAGATGATGTTGCCTGGTTCCAACAGGAGAATCCATTCTGTTGATCGCCACTCTGGCGTGGCAGTGGCAGGATTAGCAGCTGATGGCAGGCAGATTGTTGCCAGGACAAAGTCTGAAGCTACCAACTATGAAAATGTCTATGGTGAACAGATTCCTATCAAGGAACTTGCTGAACGTGTTGCCAGTTATGTGCATCTGTGCACACTATATTGGTGGCTCAGACCTTTTGGATGCGGGATCATCCTTGGAGGTTATGACAGAGATGGGCCGCAATTGTACATGGTTGAACCTTCTGGTGTTTCTTACAAGTATTTTGGTGCAGCAATTGGGAAGGGAAGGCAATCTGCTAAAACTGAGATTGAAAAGTTGAAGCTTTCAGAATTGACTTGTCGGCAAGGTGTTATTGAAGTAGCCAAGATCATTTATGGAATACATGATGAGGCGAAGGACAAGGACTTTGAATTGGAAATGAGCTGGGTATGTGATGAATCGAACCGTCAGCATCAGAAGGTTCCAGATGCACTTCTAGAGGAAGCAAAGGCGGCAGCAAGAGCAGCATTGGAAGAAATGGATGCAGATTAATTGAAGATGGAGGATATTTGGGAGAGCAGAGTTTACCTTCCAAAATAAACAAATCTTTGTTGTGTTTTCTTTGTTCTGATGAACTTGGCTTTGCTGTTCCTCTCTATTTACTTTCAGGTCATCGGGCTTTTAGATACTTATGCCCCATTAAGTAGTTTCTTTTAGTTTCATCTATGAAATTGTTATTGACACAGTGAAAATGCATCCGGCACTTTTTCTATTTGTGATTTAATCGTTTTATGGCGTACTGAAAGTCTGAAACTAGCCTTGATTGAATGACATAAGTTTCTCCTCAACGTTTGCTTGAGACTTGGTGACTTCAATTCAACTGGTTTGTGCAGTCGATGGAAGAAAATATGATAGTAGATCTGCTTGATAATTGATATGCTATATTTGCATATCCCATTTCTGGTGGGAAATGATATCTGTAGTGCACGTTCAGGAGGGAAGATGGCTACTTCAGCCCCTTGATGGCAGCTCCGCCGGTCACAAACGAGGTCAATAACACAAGGGAAGATGGCCACGCTGCAGGGGTACTGTACAAACTGACCGTTGTCAAATCCCAAAGGTCTTGACATTAGCCCACTGAGTTAAGAATAGACTCAATCGAAGAAGAAAACATGAAATGAGAAGCAACATGAAAATGATCAAAATGCCAATCCATGGGGACAAACTGAAAACCAAAGTTATATTTCAAACCAACTAGACTTTCCATCAGCCTTCCTACACTCCACCAAAACCAGGACATAAAGGCATAAAATTACTGTACTCCAGAGTCCACACAGAAGGCTTTGGAAACAATTCAATGTAAATGTTGGCAACGACATAAAAGTTCTAGTCTAATTTCAAAGAAAGGTACAGTTTAGTGGCACACAATGTGTAACGAAAACGAATCTATATATGCAGAATCTGTGCTCTGATGTTGGTATATTATACTCCCATTAAAATGGCTAGTAAGATCTCAGATTAAAACCATAATGTACAACCACAATGGAGTCACAACAACTGCACCATTTTGCCTTTTCTTTTGTGTTAACAAAATATAAGCACCCTGTACTTTAGGATAGAATATAAACAGCAACAAAGTGTTACATGCTTGCCATCAAAGCGAACTATCTTGTAACCGAAAGCATCTTGGTTCGAATTCATTTCCATTTGAACCAACGTAATCATAGGTACCTTTAGTATTTAAGTCAAAGTGTATGGAACCCCTCTCAACCTTAAGCTTTGAATCTTTATTTTCTTCTGCAATATTCCCCTCCCCATAAATCTGGAAGGTTGGACCATTGCTCTTCTTATAAGCTTCATTCATCTCTAACAGGCTTACTCTTCTCTCTTCTTCGCTCATATTCTCCATGAAGTTTGACAGAGCCAAATTGAAGTCTGTCAATTGTGCTCTTGTGGTTTCAGCAGTAATCGGCCCCTTCATGTCAACAGAGAGACCCTTTTGAGCTTTCTCTAATATAGCTTGTAAGTACTTCCCTTGGGCTTCTATTCTCATTTGCAACTTCTTTTGAACCTAATAAAATATGGCAAAATTAGATACGAGTACACGGGATGCAGTCAACTAGTTGTACTCGACAACTATTATTCTCATTCCCAATTTACTATTCTGCATTAAGATTTCATTTAGAGCACTCATGAAAATGAGTCCATGATGATAAAGCAGGATTTTGATTAGCACTGATCATTACTAATTATGCACGAAAAATATAAGCTGGTGAACTGTTAGACCATGTATTCTAATGGCAAAACAACGTACCTCGAGTTGCTCTTGCAATCTGTTCTGTACTTCAATCTGACACTTAATTGCGTCTGATAGTGGAATTGTTCTGTTTTGAGTTTTACTATTGATCAGTATCCAGGTTGGGGTAAAATAAGAAATCACACAAATCCAAACTAGCTAAAAACATTGACGAGGGACTAATTGTAGTATGACTTTGTTAGCCATCTTCCTGGATGTTGCAACTTGCAAGTAAAAATGAAAAACTGTTATTGCTATTTAAGTTACTAGGACACCTCTTATTTCTACTAAAGGAACATATTCTATACTAGGGAAAATGTTGCCAAAACAAAGGGCAACAATTTAAGTTTATTTGATAGCAAGATTCAAGAAGTAGGAAATGTAGTTGACAAGCACCAGTTCAAGTCCAGCTCTCATCTATGTTAACATTTTAACTCTGGCTCTCATCTATCTATATAAAGCAAGCACATCAGTTGACAGCGAAATTTGAAAAAACAGTTGGAGACTAATTATTGAGTATATAAAAGCCAAGAGTAAGTTTTTGTTGTTGACAAGTACCAGTTTCATATACGTACCCTTGTTCTGAGTTACCTCTCGAGGATTTGGTGGTAGACCCTGTCGAATGATGATTACTAAAATGTACAAATGAATCCCCTAAATGTGTACACGGAAAAGGCAAAGTGTAAGAGTTCCAAGGCCAAACACATAGATCAAAACACACAGAATATATATGGACGGAAGAACAATAAGATAGATGAGCGCGCACTCCATGAGTTCTGAACAGAAATATTGTTGCCACTTTATAAATGCCAACAGAATCCTTCAATAGCCTATTGACAATAAGGATAACTAGTTTTGTGAAAATATTTTCCAAATCAGCCGGTCAGTTTGCTACGGTGTTTAATGTGTTTCAAGAATTATAAAGAGCTCACCGTTGATCTCTCTGCTTTGTTCTGAAGAGTTTTGCTTCCGAGTTTGCTGTCCAAGTCTATACTTCTGCATAATGACTAGTTTAGCTATGCATCCATTAGCTATGCATCCACTAATGCATCAAATCACCAGTGTGATTGAAAGAAGCAAACACCAGATAGGGAGGGGACTCAGAAACGAGGAAAGGAAACTAGGAGGAGAGGGTATACCTGCAAATGGCTTTTCAAATGGTACAATGTCAATCCCTTCAAGCCCATTAGCCTCAACACGGATTTGGGAGTCGCTTCTGAAAACAGAAATGCTCTTCAAAATTATATTAGGCGTATCAGAAAGTTGAAAGGACCCCCATGTATCTGCCTTATGATGTTTACAATTTGCATGCTCATAAGATTGCTATATAGAGGAAAATTATTAATTTCAGTAGAATTCTTGCAAATTTAGACTAAGAACACCAAACCTACAAACTCTCAAAGTTTTATAATTCTGTAGCTAGTACGATTTGTTGTGTTTATCGTAAGTTGCTTCGGTAGTGTTCAGTTAATAATGTGTGTAGTCTCTGAAGAACAATAACATATATATATATATATATATATATATGTTGTCATTTGCTTTCAAGTGATCCATGATTCGATTGATATCTTTTACAATATACCTTTATTGAATTTGCCAACTATCTAACAATCATACAAGAAGATCAATAACCAACATACATTTCCTGTTATTAATTTAAAAATCTGATAGAAAGAACAAGTAACTGCAAATATCAATTTTAAGTTTAAAACGTATCAAATTAACAAGTAATTAAAATACATGCACAGAGAACCATGCTATATCAATATCACGTATTGTACGTTCCCTTAATATTTTATTTAACTTTTGCCATCTATGTCTTGAGCCATTCTTTTCGGCTTTGTGTCCAAATTGTGAAAGCCTATCAAAAGGTTTGAAAATATGTAATTGCGGTTTTCTCCAACATTTCATACATAGGATTTAGTAGGTATTTTCGTTTCAACCCTCATTCCTATACTTTTTCTACATCGCAAAGGCTAATATTGAAAACTCCTTTCACATCCAATTTTGTTACTTATTATCATCTAATCTCATACAAATGTAAATGCCAATTCATGTTTTGTACCTGAATGTCACTATAGCATGACTAGTCACCAATTGAGCAGCAACCTAGCATGTTAATTCGATCGAACAAAGTTCATGATCTTTCTTCATCGAATACTGTATTAAGTTGTGCATTAACCACTAGGCCAATAAAGTTAATAACTAGTGAGCACGTTATCTAATCAAATGAGATTCGATTCATTCATCAGCTCATACAACAATCTAACTACATGACATATTAAATGAAATAAAATTAAATAAATAAATAAAAATAAAACCCTTTACTTATATGTATTTTATACTAGTTCTACATGGTAAATTCAGAGTACTAAATCCAAGAAGGGTAATAACGTAGAGGGAAAATTATAAACTGTATCCTCTGAACACTATATTTGTTCCCCTCTTATATTATTTGTCCAAATGTTTTAATTTTATTTCGATTAGTCTATTTATTTATTTCTAGTTTTTTTTTACATCCTGTAACAAATTGAGTTATATGATTAACCGGCTATACCACATAACAGTGTCACGTGATGTTCGGTACATGAAATAATTAATCAACGTAGAGAAGTATAAACTAGCTACAAATTACGAGGGTGATCGTAAAGTGAGGAAGGAAGACATACTATCAGGGCCTCCGAGCTTGGTGACGGCGTCGACAAATCTGTCGTGAAGATCCGGCGTCCACCTCAGCCTCGGCTTCGGGTCTCTCGTCATCATCACCCCATTCTCATACGGACAGCTCTCTTCGCCGATGCCGCCGTAGTTGTAACTCATCTCCATATCACAATAACCCCCCAAGTTGCACTACTACTTGGAACGCGATCTTCACACAGAACCAGAGACCGCCGGAAAAGGAATAAGTTTAGGGAACAGAGAGAGAGAGAGAGAGAGATGAACAAGAAACAAGAAAGAACGCGTTGTTTTCATCTCACTGTAGGGTTTATATATTTAAAACTGGAGAGAGAGAGAGAGAGAGAGAGAGAGGCATGTTGTGAATAATTGGAGGAGGGAGTAAAGGTCGGCGACGAATCTGAAGAGAAAGGAGAAGCAACACGTGGGAAGAAGAAGACAGCCAGCGTGGAAGATTCGAATGCCTTCACCTTGTTCTTTCTTTCTTTGTTTTCTCTTCGACGACGTGAAAGAGCACCACTGTAGGTAATGGTGGTGGTAATAATAGCAAGGGAGAAATAGCGGGGGATCGCTTCTGGCTTTTTAAGGCATATCGGACATGTGCAGAAGGAGACACGTTACGCGACCGCCGCAGGCGACGGGACTGCAGAATATTCTCACTGCTCGAGAGGGGGCGCTGTGGGGCCCTCCGGGGAGCATTTTGTCCGTGAACGAATAATGTGCCCCTGTCCTCTAGTGCAGTACTCGCGAGAGGTGAGTTCTGGAATACATTGGGGAGTGTGTGCTCCGCATATGTTTTCTTAGGTGTCACTTGTCCACTGGTGGGTTTTTGAGCGCGTGATATGCACATCTTCGGAAAGGTTTTGAAGCGCAATTCAAAGTCGGACTTGAGGAACAGCGTCGAGTTGTGTCGGCGAAGCTTCAATTGAGAGCACTATATTAGCAGCCACAAACAGACCGAGAATTGGAAAAGGAAAAAAAACAGAAGATCAACAGGACTGGGTTATCTATGAATCGCAGGTGTGTTGTGTTGATGAAGTTGTATTGCCTTATTCTCGAATATCGATGATCCAGTTACTCGGCAAGGTTCGTCTTCGATTTTGTAAGCTCTAGAATTTTTGATCGATTTTGAATCTGTGTAGATATTGATTTCAGTTAATTTTGGTGTAGATTCCGGACAAGTTTTGCAGCCAGCACACTGCTGAAGATATGGCGCTGTTGGCTTACAATCGCGCTCTCAAGCTCTTCTCACCTGGATTGTGATGGGAAACACTGTGTACGTGCTTAGAAAAACCAAATGGTCTTAAAATGGCAATAAAAATTACACTCCCCTTACAATGGTCTAACAGTTCTTCACCAAATATCCACTGCTAGAAAACTACAGTTCAAAAATAAAATTTCCATGACCATCACAGATAGCTTACTTCTTCTTCTCGGTGGTACCACCAGACCTCATCTTGCGGAGAACGTTAAACATCTCCTATCTCTTCTTCTTGGCCCTCTTGTGGGTACCTAACTTCCTCTTGGCGACCTTAAGAGCACGCTTGTCCTTTCCGACCTTCAAAAGCTCAGTGATCCTTTCCTCATATGGAGCAAACCCAGCAACTTCCCTGATCAGGTTCCTCACAAAGTGAACCCTCTTGCTCGTTTTGCCTTTGCGGTCAGAAGGGCGAGGAGCCAATTCCTTCTTGGTGGTGACGTGACCCTTGTTCAGTCCGACGAAGAGCCTAGTCTTGGGCTGCGGCGGCGCCATTTCCTGAGAACAAACCCTAGTAGATCTTGGCGGAATAGAGAGGGCGGCTCCTCGAGTGTAGACTGAAAATAGATCGTGGAGAGATACCCAGACCTAAACTGTGTTTTGCACCACCCACGAAGAACGATTTCAGTTAATAACGATGCCGGATCCAACCCAGATCTAAGGAATAAAACTTATCAAAGGAAAAAAACAATTAAAACTAATACCCACGCACGACGCGTCTCGCAACGGCGTGCTTTCAATCGATGGGTAAACGGGTTTATTCACTTTTTACTTCTGTCAGAAAACATATCCGGAGCACAGACACTCCGATGTATTCCAGACGTCTCCCTCGCGAGAAACCCTAGTTCTTGTTTGTTTGTTTTTTTAGAATAAAGCCCGGTTCTTGTTAGATTTGGTTGACATTGGATTTGTTTAAGAATCTGATCATGGTTTTCATCAATTATGAGAGGGGTGTGTTGCCGGTGGATATTTTGTAGAAGGATTCCAACAAAGGGAAATGATGCTTTGATTAGTTAATTGGTTTTGTTGAACAAAGTAATGAGTGATGAATAGTCTTTGCTAATGTAGGGTGGGTCAGATTCACGATGAAAATGTCATTAGGACTAATTGTAACATGAAAAAAAATCAATGAAACTCGACTCGACTCGACTCGACTGTGCAAGGATTTTTTTGAAACTTGTAAATGGAATAACCAAAAACTCAAGCTTTGGTTGAATACTTAGATACAATGTAAAGATGGATTACTTCATTAGTGGTGGGCAAATTTGCAAACTTATAGACCAAAATTAGCATAAACTGTCACGTCTCGACCCATAATTTTTATCTTTATTACTGGCATAGTGGTAATAAGAATTTTACCGTGTTCGTCAATAAGTGAAAAATATAATTGATCCCCAGAGAGGTGTAGGGGACGATTATTTTGTGGGATTATTCTAAGGAAGAAATTTGACGACGGTAAAAATGGTAATTTTTGCTAGTAAAAGATAATTTTTTTTTGGTATTATTTATGGGGTGTTATTTTTTTTGGATTTGGGTTTAATAGGGGCTTGGACCCGGATCGGGCCAAGCCCAGTTTCTCTTTTTTTCTTCTTTCTTTCTCTCTCTCTCCCGCTCCCGCTCCCGAGCCCGTTTCTGCCGATTCTTCCGGCCGCCCGACCGCCGCCTTCCGGCCACCCCAGCCCGCCGCACCGGTCCCAAACGGTCGGTCTCCAACCCAACTGTCGTTCTAGACCGGTGGTAGCCTCCCTAGCGCCGCCGTGAAGGAGGAATGGACGCCAAAAGCTCCGGCTGCCCGAAGCTTCTTTTCGCCGGAACTCCTTCCTCCGACCGCCACAGCCGGTGAGCCGTAGCTCTAAAGGAAGCCCTCCTCCCGTGCTTCAATCCCTCCAAAGGGCTCGCTCCATCTCGAGCTAGGTAAGGAGAAATCGGTTTGTGAAATTCTAGGGTTTTATTGTGTGTTTGTGCTCGATTGGCTTGGTTAGGCTTAGAATTGGAGTTGGTGGTAGTTAGGGATGTTGTAGAGGAGGTTGAGAGGAAGATGCTGCCAAATTTTGGTGATCATCGGAGGTCGCCGGAGTTAGTCGCCGGCCGCGGGCGCCGCCGCCGAGAAAATGTTTTTGGTGGAGAAAAATGTAAAGAGTTTAATGGAATAAGTTTTAGAATTTTTTGAGGAGTTTTGGATAGGTTTAAGAATTGTTGAAGTTTGGTATTTTTGGCGGATTATTAATTTATAATCCGGCCATTATATTTTATTTGGTGGAAGGTGTTTTTGAGGATGTCGGTAAAATTTGTGGAGTTTTGAGGTTGGCAGTGGATTTAAGATTTTGGAGTGTTAGGTTTGGTTGAGCGCGTGACGCATATTTATTTATGCATGTTTTGCTTTAAGCGTCGGTGCTTTATTTAAGGTTTTATTTATATGGAACAGAACGTGAGGAGGCTCGAGCGGAAGAGACCTCCGACCGACATCAGGCTTAGGCCTAACCTGTGAGTGGACCTTTGTTTTAAATATTGTGTTCAAAATGCTTTATCGTTTTGAATGATTTTCTGTTGTTGGATATTTCCCGAAATTGAGAATTTCGGTGATTATACTCTGATATGAGAATAGTATGTATATGATTAAATGCTAGCTAGCTATACGTGATTTCCCTCATACGCGAGGTACAATTCCGGTATGGGTGACGTGAGCGTTAGACGCGAGCGTCGTAGCCTTGTGCGACTTTCTAATTTCGCATTTAATTATTCAAAGATTTCGTACAAGGAGTAAGCACGTATATATTACCACTCGGCCGCTTTCCCCCATACGCGAGGTACAATTCCGGTGTGGGGTGATGTGAGCAAGCATAGTAGCTTTGTATGATATCTACCTTATTTCAAGTTGTTCATAGATATCGTACAAAAGGTCAGACGAGTGTGCATACATACTATATATATAATATCCAGGCTTGAGAGGCAATTTCTTAAAGTTTGGGAGTCTAGCCAGGCTGGACCCCAGTTCAGAATTGTTCCAGTGGAGCTCGTGTTTTTGCCGCTGATGAAAGCATTTTTTTGGGGAAATATTTATTTGTTGTCGGAAGTTTTGTCCACTCATTCTGACGTGTTGAATATTTTCCCTTGTGCTCTTCGTTTTTAAAAATGCCCAGTCTACAGAGTTCGCGTGAGGTCTAGCAGGAGATGTCAATGCATAGTAACCCATCTATCAGCTACATTTCGCCAGTAGGTTACCTGTTTAATCTACTAGGGGTTTGTTAGCTTTCGCTGTATTTTATTTTATTTTTAGTAGCTCTGAATACTTTTGGAATTCTTCGGTGTAATTTTGTATTCTGGCTACTTTTAGAATGTAGCGGAGGATTTATTTATTTTGGAATAAAATGGTGGTTCTTAAATTCTTATAAGTTAGGGTTGTCCATTTTCGAGGGAGGTTTGCCGAGTCTTCGGTAAGTTATCCTTGGAGGTGGTCCCCGCATGACTCATCTCGGGTTTCGGGGTGAAATTCGGGGCGGGTCTTGACATTAACTATACAAAACACAAAGCAGAAATGCAGACCAAAGTGTTGGGTATGTTCCAGTCTGCGAGAAATGCAGAAACACAAAGCATAATATATAAATAAAAGGGTTGGGTTCAAAAATCAGAATGAAGTTAATACACATATGCTAGATAGATATGCTTCAGTGTGGATTTGTTCAAAATGGTAGGTTCTTTGTTTCGAAAACACTGAGTTTATATAAACTCAGAGTTGAATGCTGTGCAAAGGCTCTTGATCTGATCCTCAGATTCTTCACAATCTTCTCACCTCCAACCCAATCAAGCTTGGGGTTGGATCCGCCCGGAGTCACTAGTGACACACCTCTAATTTTAAAACAATATATACCCCTTATACTATAGCAACTTCACCTATTTCCTAATCCAACCGGATCAATTTCACCACAAAAGTCGAAAAACAAACTCAAATACAACAATTAATTAAGTATATTGTGAGTTCACAAACTAGCCTCCTGCTTATATAAATGAGACTGGTGCTAGCTACTAGACCAAATTAACAATATTAAGCCTTTATGTGTCATTTGACATAATTTTATTTTCTTTCTTTGATGAGATATATGTAAGATAGTCTCGTTCTCCCAGTCATTAGCTGACCATGAAACATTTGCTCAACTATTGTCAAATCAACCTCACTTAAATCTAATGGTTAAAACTAAAATGATTACTTTATATTTTTATAAACATTCTTATATGGCAATTAAGTAAATTATTAGTTAAAAAGTAGAGATCATCAAACGTTATCTCCTCTCTTATCGTCTCCTTGTCTCCTCTTTCTCCTAAATTCTGGAACTTTGCTAAAATCCCAGATCGGTTTTGCCGGAAATGATCAGATTTGGGAGAAAGGAATATACTCTGGTGAAAACCCAAATTGATTGTGAAGTGCTTTTTTAATAATTTTTTTTTTTGATAACGAGCACTTTGAAGAATAAAGTTGAAGAATTGGAGAATGGAGAATGAGCACATCTGTGTTCAATTTGTATTGGTTGAATTGATCTCAACAGGACTACAAGTGCATTGATGTTGATATACAGACCAAGTGAGTTATTACATGTTTATTATTAATTAGTTGGAAATTGGACAGCTTTTTAGTAAAAATAAGTTGGAAACTTGGAAACTCATTTGAAATAAATTGTCTTGTACTTTTGAAAATTCAGCATGAGCTGAAGGCAACTGAAAGCTTTTCAGTAACTTTCAGATAGATCTAGCACAAAGATGTTTCGATAGTCGCATAATAGTTCAATTAGGCAAAAGAGAAATTGATAAATAGCCTTAGCTCAGTAAGTTTAATTAGGCTTCTCCGCTCTTCATCACCAGAGCATATTCCTTTCTCCCAAATCTTATGTATATAAAAATATAAAGTAATCATTTTAGTATTAACCATTATATTTAAATGAGGCTAATTTGACGCGTGGTAGTTGAGCAATTGTTCCATGGTCAGCTAATGACCGGGTGAAAGGGACTAATATATAAGGTATTTGCCTGCTATATATACTAAAAAAACAACCCTAAAATTGTCATTATCCAATGGAAGAAATCTGAATCCAAAGTACCAAAATTAGAAAAAGTTAACATAAAATAGAAGTCATAATACCATGAATCAAATTAACAAGAGTTAATACTTATGAGAGAAACAAACTTTCTTCTTTAAGAGCTTACTCTCATCATAGTTGAAGTCAATCATTTAAATTTTCTTCGCAAGATTTAGATACACATACCACCATGAGCAATTTTGATAAATAAGCACTTTTGGATGTTTGAATTGATTTTTAACCATGTTTTTATAAACTGGTGAAAAATGACCTTATGAAGAAATCAAAAGTCTTAATTACCCTATAATTTGAATTTACATTATAAAACAAGATATGTTGGTGGAATGATGGTGCTATCTTTGTTATTGATCATTTGATCTTCCTATTCTTTCATAATCTGGATTCTCCATTATTTTACTTGAATTTGTGATGCGTATATAATGAAACAGAGACTTCATCACCACCGTCCATCAATTCCCCAACTTCCGGCCATATGACTCAATCATATTGTGTCTTTTTTCTCACTTTGAATGTAATTGAATTACAGGCCATGAATCCATTTCAGAGACTTGTTGTGATTTGTAAATCTTATCATTACAATATAATTAGGTAAAAAGACCATAACCAACACCTTTGGACTTCACATAGACAGAGAAGAAGTTGAAGCCTCATCGAATTCTATATATGATTAGGAGGAAGTAAAGACACCTACCTAATCAAATTAATCAACATCATTTGAAACTGATCAAGTTTAGTTAAATAGAAAATTAGAGATAGAAAATTGTGATAAATATATTTGAGGATGATATCAAAATGTTGATGCTGGGAGAGAGATCCTATAAAACATTTGAACAAGGTTGGGAAAAAAAGCTAAATTTATATGAGGGTATTTGAGACTTTTTACCTCTTTATATGGTTAGTTTTCAATTTTTTTTTTTGTAAAAACATGGTTAAAAATCAAGTCAAACACCCAGAAGTGATTATTTATCAAAATTTCTCCAGCATCACAAGTGATCGAGTTAGTAAGAGCTTAGGTGTGGAACCCTCATACTCAAGTTTGAAACCCGCCAACATTGATTGGAGTTTACATCTCAATCTATTCTTGATGGCCGGGGGAAGGACGCGTTTTCACATGACCCCTCAGGCCCAGAAAAGCCCCTCAAATTGTGAACAACATCAATGGGTTTTGAAGAAATAGAAAACCCAAGTGATTCGTGCATCTATTTTGGTGTCAATCTTTGAATCACCAAAGTACAAAAGCAGAATTGACAATAGTGTAGATGTTTAAATTGTAAGAGATAGTTGGGGTATATTTTAGTAAGAGTAAGAGAGTTATTTAGGATTTTGAGTATGTTAAGAGCAATTGCACCCGTAGGCAATTGGCAATTGCTGATTTGCCAATTAAATTGCCCTTGTCAATTCACTATTCATCCCAAATTGGCAATTGCCTCTCCTTTATCAATGCACCCGTTGAAGGCAATTTACATGCTAATTCATTATTACATTTTAATTTTGAATAAATTATTAATTAAAAATGTTAAACTTATAATTTGATTAATTAATAATGTGATTAATCGTACAACAGTCATTATTGTTAAACAGATTATTAATTAATATTTTAATAAATTATTAAATATCTTATGATTTCTAATAAGATATTCGTCCAATCTTCACTTGACACGTGTCAACTTCAGATATCGTTATCTTCTAGAAATATATCTCGGATATTTGATAAGATTTTCAACCTATCTTTACGTGACACGTGTACTTATCCGAAACTTTTTATCTCCAAAATTGTTGATAAATAACACTCAGACTTCATTCTCTACTCACACATTTCCTCTCATTCTACCTTCATCTCTTTTGAAATATCATCACTCGTCTTATTCTCCTCTTTTCAATGGATGAATTAAACAAGTGGTTGCTAGAAAGGGATCGTGAAAATATGGAGGAGCTGGAGCGAATTCAAGCTACAAACTCTCAAGCAGTTGCATTGGTGGCGCAATATCAACTGGAACAAACACCTAGAGGGCGTGGTTCACGACCTGGTCGTGCGCCAAATGTGGAGAGACACAGAGAAGTCCGAGGTCAATTCCTCCTGCATGATTATTTTGTTGAACGTCCAGTGTACGACGAAACAAGCTTTCGGACGCGGTACCGAATGCATAAACATGTCTTCCAACGCATAATGGAGGATCTTTGCAACCACGACAGTTTTTGGAGGCAAAAACCAGATGCCACTGGAAAAATGGGATTGCTTCCTGAACAAAAGATGACAGGTGCCCTGAGAATGCTCGCATACGGTGCAGCTGCTGATCAATGTGATGAAATCACTCGGATGGGAACTTCTACAGCACTGAAATGTACTCTCTGTTTGTGACTTTGTGTGCGTTATTAATAAGTTTGGTTTTATTTGTAATCTTTTTTTACGTTTAACAATAAACTTTGGTTTGGTTTGACATACTTGTTATTATTAATGTTGTTGAGTTTATTTATTACTTTATTAATGCATAGACTTTTATTTCATGAAATTAAAATTACATAAGCGGAATATAAATTACATAATTTCCTAAACAACATTTTATTATCGGAAAATATAACTAATCAAACCCAGGTGTGTAGCAATCACTGCTACCATCATCAAACAAAGTTTTTGCCATAACACTTCTTTTCCTTTGTTTCCACCAACGTTTTTCATCTGGAGACATATTACTAGTATCATTGCCCATAATTCTTGCATCCTCTTTCGCCTCTTCTAATTCCATAACCCTCTTTGAGTGAGCGGCAATTTCTTCATTTCTTTGCCTCACTAGCTCAACAGAAGCTTGCGTTGACTCGGCCATGGATTGAATAGAAAGAGCCAAACTTGAAGCAACATCTTGCACTTTCTTTCCTTTCCTCATTGCTTCTTTGGCTTTCTTTTGTCCCATTGGTCTCAGCAAAGAGCTAGGTGGTGTCTCCATAACTTCATCATCATCCAAGTCAATTGGAGACTCGTTTTCAGAGGCAATATGTGTCGGAAATGATTCTGGTGCTCTTTCTTTGCTTGGTGGATCAACAAAATAAGGGTGGTGCTTAACTTTCTCCCAACAAGCCCACTTATCAAATTCCTTGGGATGATGTTTCATGTAGATAGATTGTGCTTGATTCATCTAAAAAAGGAGAATAAATCAATTAAAATCTACCGATATAATTTAAATATTTGTTAGGGATAAATTTGACATATATAACAATAATGTTACAATTAATAATATAGAGAAGAAAAAAAACCTGGTCCATCATGTTATGGCCGCTCGCTATATTATTGCGGGATTGAAGTTGTGCATTGTGCCAATCTTTGAGCATCTTTTTCAAATGCCGAAATTGAGATTGAAGAGCACTAGGGCTTCGACTTGTTGGAGGACCACGCCAATTTTCCACATAATCGGCAAAAACTTTTTCCCATAACTTTGAAAGACTTATCGATTTGCCGGTGATCGGACACACGGTTACACGAGCCCAAGAATCGCACAATTGAATTTTCTCATCTTCTTGCCAATTGCAATTAGAATCTCCCATAGTTGGATGAGATAAGAAGAAATAGAAGCTAAAATTGATGAAGGGAGAAGATGGAGAGGTAAACTTTGAAAAGTTTGGTGTGAGAAATTATAGAAAGAGGATGAGTATTTATAGGAGAGTTTTCTGATTTTTTTTCTTAACCCAGGTGTATAAATTTTTAAGTGAAAACAGACAAAAAAAAATACAGCCGTTGCTATTTAATTATAGCCACAGGATTCAGATCTAATGGCTGTAATCAAAGAGCCGTTAAAAAAAATTTTACCGTTGAAAAGATATTGTTTGACCGACATGTGATAAGGGGAAGTAGGGAACAGATATTTCAGTGGAGCCCACCCAATTGCTCGAGCAAACCGTTTGCCGAGAATCGCCCATCAAATTGCTTGGGCAATTTTTTTGACGCGGGGCCCATGAATTGCCCGGGCTAAATACAACCGCTGCATTGAGTTTTTTTGCAGCAGGTGTGGGTCCCAGCTTTTGCCTTGGCAAATCACACCACCGCTGCAATTGCTCTAAAAAGTAAAACGGAGATGTGTTAAGTAAGGGAGGTATAAATAGCAAATTTGGAAGTGCAACTAGAACCTCCTTTCCTTTTTTCTTAAGCACATATTTTTATCATGAACCTTTCTTGCTCAAGAGAGTTGACATCCAAACTAAGTCAAAGTTTCGGCTGAATTCATCAATTTTTTAGTTGTATTCATTAATTTCCCTTTTTCATTAAATTCTCTAATCGTGTGTTTGGATATACCCAAATATCGTGGAATTTAAAAGAAAATGGGTATTTCCCGATTCCTTTCCTCAAAGTCTCCTGTTCGGATAACTCTTCCGTGAAATCTGCAATTCTTGAGGGAAAAAATCAGGGGAATTAGAGGTGGAGATTTCCCGATTCAATTCCATCAAAAATAGGCATTTTTTCTCAATTCCTTGCAAGCGGGAGATCAGCTTTTCCATCGCGCCAAAATCCTTAAACATGGCGGTACAATATCATCCCATATCAATATATACAAAGCTATGCCAAAAACATCATCAGACGACAGTGACCAAAAATTATATGTCATCTGAGGGTCTGTCGTCTGATAAGCTATCAAACGACGGCTTTCCATCGCCGTGTGAATGTTGGTCAGACAACAGAACATATGTCGTCTAAAATTTGACAAGTTTAGAGGGTTTGCGAACTTATGTCATTTAAGTTAAAGACATACATCAAATATATGTCAACTAAAACAAGAAAAATTAAGGTTTTGTCGAAATAGATGTGGTGTGATACAACCTTAAACTGCATATAATCATCGAGTCACAAAACCTTCAACGACAAGTATATTCACCTGCTGTGGTTAAATGAGGTTTCTAATGACAATATAATGTCGTCTGATGTTGTCAAGTTTGGAAAATTATTAGACTATATGTCATCTAAGTGGAAAACCAACGACATATATATGTCGTTTGATGAAGCACTTATATCGCCTGATAGTTCGCTTCACTTCACTTTTATGTTATAAGGTATGATAACTTATGTCACTTAATTCTCTATTTGACTTCACATTGTTGTTGCTTGTTATAAGGACTTATGTTGTCTATTTGACTTCACATTCTTATTGCTTATGTTTTGTGATTGTGAATTGAACCTCATACATAACAAAAACTAAGAATAAAGTAAAGAAAGTACTACTTTATTTAATTTTAAGAATCCACTTCAATCACAAAATTATTTGAAGTATAAAAATACATGTGTACAATAACAATACATACTGAACCTAATGTACATATAACTACAGTACTCATGATCCCACTACTCGCCATTAATTACCGACAATGCTCGCTCTGCACAAGCTCTGAAATATGTCACATGTAAATATAAGCACGTTAGAGTATTCCAGAAACATGTATTTAATGTATTTAATAAATAAAAAGATAACAAACAGATAACACATATACTTACTGGTGTGTTATTTGGGTCAGCCTCATCAGGATTTCCTTGAGTACTTGGGTAGGCAGCTGCACTGATGAGCACATAACCAAAATCAGTTAGGTAGTTCCAAGGATAAATATAAATCAAACAAAACCAATCAATCATTGAACATATAAGTTTAGGTAGTTCTCGCTTTAACTCTTGTTTCATGCATTGGAATATTATTTCTGTATATTCTATTAAAACTACTAAACCAGTTATTAATTTCTCAAATGCCTTAGATACACAAACAAAGCAATGCCTTCATGAGTATTCCATATAAAAAACTAGTAAAAGCAAAATCAAGGAAATCAAATAATCAATCTAATAGACCTCTAGAAACAATCAATTCAATACCATTAATTACCTTAATCCAAAATCAGAATAATGATTAAGGTAGAACACCAAAAGGTTACTGACTAGACAATTTGCTTCATTGTCAATTCTTGTAAAACAGCATATGACAGCCATCAAGCAAGTATTCCAATTTATGTATATCCAACAAGTTTATAATATGAATGTTGTATGCATATTTATCTGATACAGATTAACACATACAAGAGGGTGGTTTCTATATAATTTTGCAGCTGATACACATCTATATCTAATCAATCACCGTATAAACTACCAGACTAGCAATAGACAAACAAGAACAAACAGTAGCTATGCAACTTAACAGAATCAATGGAAATCATCTATCATGCTCATCAACTCAAAACACCACAGGCATACCACAGACAACCATAAAACATCGAACATAATCAACCTCTTAATCTTCGAGCTTAGACCTCAACTGAAAATATTTCACAGCAATCAGTATCAATCTCTTAAACTTGTAGACCAATATTTACAAGAAAACAAAACAAAGTTGGCACATAAACACAACCCATAATGCACATAGTATTCTATTCAAATTCTAAATATTCCCTAATTATCAAGGCCAATGCATATTCAGCTTACCTAACAAGCTCCCTAAAGGAACACCTCCTTGTGGCTATAGAGTCTGCACTATCAAATCCATTAGTCAACTGACTTGTAATAAGTTCAGAGTCCTCAATTTTCAATTCACAAACCAAAACCCAATTCTGAAAATGAAAAACACATACATTCCAAAGCTACTAACAAAGTAAAAGCCCGTAACTCAGAAACCCAACAACACAAATTATATAATAGCCTTGACATTTAAGATCAAAAAGACTATAAACAAACCCAACCATGACTAAATCCTCATACTTTAAACGACCCAGCCATGGTGAAGATGTAGAAGCAAATACGACATCGTTCAATTATGGATCAAATAAGGGTTTTAAGATTCAAGAGAGATAGAGATGGATGTTTACCTTGAAAAACCCTAAGGCTCTCCTCCGACCGGCCACTTCCGACCATCTAATTCGCCAGAATTGACGCCCTCCTCGACTCAATCAACGTTCAGGAGCTCCTCTCGACGTAGGACCTGAGCCTCTCGGCACAGATCTCCGCCTCCTCATCCAACGCCTCGACTCCCACTCCCTCAAAATCAAGTCCAAAATCCAGTCCTACCTCCTCTCTCACCACCATGACTTCACCGACCTCTTCTCCCTCTGCAATGAAGCCGTTTCCCACACGCTCTCCGACAACGTCGCTCACCTTCTCGCCTCGCTCTCCGACCACCCCATCAAGGCCGAGATCGGCGCAGATGAGCGCCGCGACCAACGAGGCCAGGGAGAAGCACGAGCTGCTGGAGCTAGTGAGGGCGATTCTAGAAATCAGCGAGAAATTGAAGGCGGCCATGGAGGCAGTGAGTAATGGGCGGAGCAGGTGAGGGAGCTGAAGGAGGCTCTCAGAGTCTCTCTTTCCCTCTCGAACCGAAATGTAAATGAATACCCAAAAAGTGATTAGGGTTCTAACCGAAAGAGTGACGGTCGCCGGAGTAAGTTTTGGAGAGGAGAGAGTTTGTTGACGAGCTTGGGGTTGTCGATGAGCTTGAAATCGAGCTCGAAGCCTCGAGATTGGAGTCTTGAAGAAGAGCGAGTGCAACGGTTTGACAGTGAGGTCGTCAAGCAGGACGAGGACACGACGATGGTGGGGTGATCCAGCGAGAAGGAGTGGGCGGGAGAGTAATCTACGAAGTCGCAGAGAGATAGAGAGAGAGAGGCGGCAGAATGAGAAAGAAGGGGAAGGAACATAGGTTAGCTTTGTTTTTATCGTTTTATGTAAAACAAGTCAGTTTTGCCCTTGCCGCACTCTAAAATCTAAACCCCAACTCCTAACTCAACTCTTACCCTCTAAACTCAACTTACATATTATATTTTTATTTTTAGGTCAATTGTTTTGACTTTTTTAAGTGTTTATCAGATAACATATATATGTAGTCTAAGTTTATAAAAAACGATCGATTTAACGTTTATCGTGTCGACCGAGACCAGAAATTTATCAAAAATGTCTAAATTTTGTAACAAAACCATGTTTCACTATCGTGATCATATCCAATATTTAAACTTTAATTTTTTTGAATTTTAGTCATTTGAATCACAATGTGCCTACTAATGTGCTATAACATGTTTGCTAGGTTATATCTAAATGTAAATATTTATAAAACAACTATATGAAAGAGATAAAATTTGTAAAATTTGACCGTACGATGTGATCACAATCGTTAAATATGGATATGGTAGAAAATTTACCTATTTTCGATAACGTTTGGGTCCTAATGTGCTACAACATGTTTACTAGGTTATATCTAAATGTACATCTTTATAAAGCAACTATATGAAAGAAATAAAATTTGTAAAATTTGACCGTATGATGTGATCACAATCGTTAAATATGAATATGGTAGAAATTTACCTATTTTCGATAACGTTTGGGTCTCGATCGGATTTGTCAACTTTATTTACACACAAACTTCCCTACACTTCCTTATGGGGAACTATACCATCGATTTGTAAAAGTGTCTAAATTTTCACATGGATTACTTTCGCCAATACTAAATAAGAGTTTGAGTTTTGACCAATCAAAAATATAAGTTTTGGCCGGAGTAGATAAGAGCGTTTCCATTTTGATAATTGTGTTGACATTTTCAAGTATTAATTAGACAACATATATATGTAGTCTGAGTTTATTGAAGAATGATTGATCTAACGTTGACCGCATCGACTGAGACCCGAGCATTATCGAAAATATCTAAATTTTGTACCATAGCCGTATTTCACTACCGTGATCGTATCTAGAACTCAAACTTTAATTTTCTTAAAATTAGTCAATTGAACCACAACGTGCTACTAATGTGCTACAACATGTTTACTAGGTTATATCTAAACGTATATATTTATAAACCAACTATATGAAGGAAATAAAATTTGCAAAATTTGACCGTACGATGTGATCACATAAGTAAAATATGGATACGGTAGAAAACTTACCAATTTTCGATAAAGTTTGGGTCTCAATCGTACGAGTCAACTTTATTTACGTTTAAATTTTTCTAAGACAGCCTTCTTCAGACAACATATACATGAGGTCTTAATTTTCAGCAAAAAATGAGAATTTCTAAGTTCGAATTGAAAATTTCAGTTTCTTTCAGACGACATATATTTGTCGTCTGAAAAAAGTACATTAAAAGAGCTAGCTGAAAACCGGATTTGGATAGCCTTCTTCAGACAACATATATATGATGTCTCAATTTTCAGCAAAAAGTGAGAATTTCTAAGTTCGAATTGAAAATTTCAGTTTCTTTCAGACAACATATATTTCTCGTCTCCAGAAGTTCATTAAAAGAACTAAAAACTCGATTTGGACAGCCTTCCTCACACAACATATATATAAGGTCTCAATTTTCAGTTAAAAACCTCATTTCAGCTCAATTTTCAGACGACATATATTTGTCGTTTCCAAAAGTACAATAAAAGAGCTAAAAACTAGATTTGGACAGTCTTCCTCACACAACATATATATGAGGTCTCAATTTTCAGCTAAAAGTGAGAATTTCTGGGTTTGTTGACACCATACTTATATGTCGTATGATTTTTACAAACCTAGAAAAAATGAAGTAGGCTCTAAAAGTATTGAAGTAGGATGTCATTGAGACGACTTTTAAAAAACCACAAAAAACATCAGACGACACTTGTTTGAAATGTTGCTTTATATGTCATGCCTATTGTGTCGTCTGATGATGTTATTGGCATAGTGGCTGCAACTACAAGAGAGCCTTCCAACGTTGAACCCTAAAAATTGCTCTCTTCTTTTCTGTAAATATCACTAGTAAGTCAAATGATTTGCTTGATTATCATTAGTTTTTTGTCTCCCAAAGTATTCTGCCATGTTTTAAGATCTGTCATTGTTTCTTACAGGGTAGTTCTTTAACGATTCTTTGTCTACTTAGTGAAGCTTGTTGTTGCAGTTTTCTTTAAGGTTAGATTTTAACAGTTTTTTTTTTGGATACAAGATTGCAACAGGTTTGTGATATTCTATATATTACAATTTAATTATATAAGTCTGTATTAGATGAGAATGAATATTGTTATGCAATGCTATTATGATTTTGATGATACTACAATTGTGTTTTGTGATTTTGATGCTATCAAGAATGTATTATGTAATTATGTTGCTATTAGGAATGGCTTTTGTGATTTTAACGCTTGTTTGAATGAGAAACATAACGTTTTGGTTGTAACTGAACTGAAGAAGAAACAAATGAAAGTGAATCGCTGTATTAAAAACAAAAAAATGGGGGGCTTTGCTTGTATTTCTTTGCTGACGCTAAAACATGGAGTGGAAGAAATCTTACTTGGACTAGTTTTTATGGTAGGGCACTTGACAAGTTTATGATTAGGTCCCTTATTATTATTTAGCAGATGTAGCTGCATTTATAATATTGGTAATTTAATCTGGTACCTTAAATAAAAGGGTGATAGCATGTTTATTAGATTTTAGTGATTGTGTGGTAGATGACATCTTGCAAATGAATCATAATATTCAGGTTAATTATGCAAACAGAGAGCAATTGCGTATTTGTTTGAATCTACAGATAAACTTTCTTCTTCAACTTACAGTTTATCTGCAAATTTTTTGATGACATACTAATACAACAAGTTGAAGAAGAAAGATTATAGAGAATAATACTGATCAAAGTTGAAAAGATTATAGAATATATAATGATATAAGAGTTTTTCATTGATTAATTTGACAAATGGGTTTGCTTTGCATCTATGATATTGTATTAATTCAAGATATTGGTGTTTATAACTTAGTATTGAATCCAGATGACCTCATTTATATGGACTTAATGCAAAAACAAATTATTATTTGATACACGAGTCAATGCTTCCTCATTAGTTACGAGCTAATGCTGAATGATTAGAAATATGACAGTAATACCAACTTTGTTTTGGTCTTTAGATAAGCTAACTAATACCAATTTTGTTTGGTGACTCTTCATTTTATTCTTGTGGTTGTTAAATGTCTGGTATGACATTCACATTTTATATACTTTGCAGCTTGACGGTCTGCTAATAGTTGTACTTCTTGAATACTATTAATACAAGTCTTTATGATCATTCCATGAAAATTTTTTTTTGAGTCATTTGTATTATGGATTCAAGTGTGTTGAGAGATAGAAAGCATCCTAGTGCCAGTTAATTTAGAACCCAATTGTACTAGGAAAAAGAGAGTTGGCTATTGTGACTCAAGTATTAATAATCAATAGCTAGCTTCCTTGGCAGGTTATTGAAACTGGATGCCAGTACAAATTGGCTATACCATTTTTCTTTCGTTTAGGACTTCGCTTATGGTCTTTATGCTGCACCTATTTTTGTTTTGGCCTAAATTGACTTACGAAAACCCAGTTCACAACTAAACTTAAAGGAATATTTAGTGAGGTTGGAAATGGATATGCGCCTTCTCTGTTCTTCTGCAAAAAGATTATGTTTTTTGTTTCTTTTGCAAAGATCCACATGTCATGTATTATAACAAAAGAGGAACTGACACATGGATGTTGGTGATTGTTGTATTAATATACTGATCATTTTCTTTTTGCAATTGTGACTATTTGTTTTGCAGAAATGAGTAATCCATGAGGAAATGGGATCAAAGATCGAAAACTACCAAATGTCAAGAGTGAAGGAATGGCAAAGGAAAGACTGAAGGCAAGAACTATTTATAGTGGAATTTAGCTATAGAGCGTGCTTTGGCTGAAGTACTTCTTGAGGAGCGCAGTTTGGGACATAAAGGAGATAACGGTTGGAAAGGTGTATCTTATACTACAGCTGCTAATACTTTATCTGCATAATTTGCAATTCAAATAACTGCAGATAATATAAAAAATCGGGTCAAGTCAAGTATTATGGAGTCGTGAGTGATATCTTGAGCCAAAATGGATTTAGTTGGGATTCCTCAACACATATGATAAACGTTGATGAAAATAGTGTATGGGAAGAATATGTAAAGGTACGAAATTTTTATTAACTTTTTTTTCCCATCATTGCTTGTCTATTCTACTAAAATTTTCTTATACGACTTTAATTTGTTTGCAGTCCCATAATGATGCTATAAGCTTTCGATATAAGAGAATCTCAAATTAGGATGATATAGTTAATCTATGTGGTAAAGATAGAGCCACTAGAGAGGGTGCTAAAACTGGTTTTGAAGCCATTGAGGTAATGACTCCTCTTGCTAGTGAGCATAATCATGTCGGTTTGGAAAATGATGACTGTTGAAGGAATTTACATTCTTATCCTTGATAATATGTCTTAACCGAATCTTCTCCTTATTAGACTAAAATATATCTTAGATATCTATCCCTGATTTACATGGATTCTTTATGTAATGTCTATATAAAGGTCAATCTATCAATGAATGAGTAGACATTTTTTCTCTCGTATTCTCATAAAGGCCAATCTATCAATGAACTGGCCGCCGAAATTTTCAGACGCCGCTGCCACTGACCACCAGATCACTGCCTTCCCGTGCTCCGATCGACCTGAGTTTTGGACAGCAGCTTCTTCTTCCAGTGGTGCTCCACATGTCAAAATTTCAACTCCAAACTCGAAGCAGAAGTAGGTGAAAATTTTTTTTCTCCTCTCGGCAGCCTCTAGAAACCAAATATCTCAAAACTGCTCGTGATCAAAGGAAAACCAGAAAGGTTCCCAACCCTCGGTCGAAGCCTGCCATCGACTCAAACTCATCAGAAATAAATTTTTAATTAAGGTTAATGCTTTTCGAATTTCAATTCATAGTTCAGGCTTAGCAACCTTTCCATCCATCCCCTCTCCATGACATGATTGGGTTTTGGGGGGGAATAGGGTTTGAGAGTTTTGTTGGGGCTCTCATCCTCTATTAAACTTTGTGACTGCGACATACGCATCATCATATATTTAAGATTGCGATTACGCGTCGTTGCAACAATTGTGAGCGTCGCCTACAAGGGAAGAATCGATTGTGACTAACGCGTCACCTACTTTTATTTGAATCGATTTTATGACCACATCCTTGGTTTATTAACTAATTCCAATCCCCTTGTCTTTTGTAGATAATTGAGCCATCTAGGCCCGAGTTCGAGATCCTCGATAACCAAGGTAAGAAATATCACCGATGGGTGTCCTATGTGACGAATACGTTCATCGGTAAGAGGTTGATAACCACCATCTTTTCGCCGCTGTATGGACCTCTAGCAAGTGACGAGGCCAAGGCACAAACCCTCATGTTTCTAAGGCGCCACATTCATCCAACTCTGAAGAAACAATACCTGAAAAGGGAAGACCCCAAAGATCTATGGGATGTCTTGAAGCAACGCTTCAACAACGCTTCAACAACGTATACGTTGTACTCATTCTAGAGTTGACTGCTTGTTGGGAATCCATTAGACTAATGGACTTTGTTAAAGTTGAGGATTGCAACCAAGCTATGTTGGACCTCCAAGCAGAAATAAGCTTTTGTGGCGTCGACAAGACTGACAAAGATATGAGTGAGAAGACTTTGTACACTTTTTTGATATCGATGAGCTTACTTAACCATCAATATCGCCTTGAGTATGAGCAGAACCGCGTTACGTTGTTCAGTGACCTCATATGCATGCTAGCAAAGAAAGAGCGGCACCAGGAGATTATCCTCAATAATAATGCAAGGCCGGTTGGGACTAAGAAGATTCCTGAGTCCAACCAAACTAGTGGAGGTAAAGCTCCAAGAAAAAAAAGGAAACAAAAAACCTACACCATATGAACATGAGCAAAATCAGCCATATGGTCGCGGTAATGGCAATAATCGGCGTGGAAACAACTGCAACAACAATTGGAGCGTGATGATGGAAATTCCGCCTTTCCTAGGAACAATAACCGCGGCTGTGGCCGCTAAGGGGAGAAATTGTGCCAAGGCCGAAATCCTCCCTCTAACTTGAACCAGAAGAGGCGATCTCCACGCTATATTTGCAGATCTATCACTCACTTGCATCATGATTGTCATGCTAGCAAAGAAGCTATTGATACCTACAGAAGACACAAGCAGTACTTGGTCAACAAGCTAACTTTACTGGGGGAGATGACATTGGTGTTGAGTCTTCCACCAATTTCACCATAGCAGATTTCGAAGCTAAGAAGCAAGTTGGTCCTGCGCACATGGATGCTGCGGATTTTGATTAAACTCTTTTTATTAGATGTTTTTTCTCTGCTATTTTCTATTTGGCACTTGTTTAGCCACAATTATTTTTGACTTTTTAATTAGTTTTTATGGAATTAGACATCCTTTGATGTATTTTTGAGTTGGCATTAATAAAGTCTATCTTTTATGTTTCACAATGTTCAGTTTATTGAGAATTTATTCCCCTATGAATGGTTCAAATTGCACAAAGCTATAAGCTTCATTACATGACAAATATACTATATCCATATGTTTTCATGGTCTTACAATTGGTTATGGCATAAATAATGGCAAAACATATGCAAAAATTATGAAAAATGGTGAAAAAACACTAAGGCAGCAAACAACCATGTTTTGACACTGTCACAGCGCCACTAAGGCTCCCCTGAGCATCTCTGCCACGGGCTGGGCGGCTGCTTGGTTGACTTCAGCTGTATTTATAACTCCGCGTTGACTTATGCCTTGTATGTTATTCGATGTGGGACAAATATACTGTTTATGTTCTGTTTATTTTGGCCTTCTGTGGAGTCTTCCCCTTCCGGCCCAGACTGCTATAGCATCCAGGATGAGTCCTGTTCGATCCGCCTCATGCTGGGCTTCGTAGCATCACGGGCCAGGAGAGGTATTTATCGACTACCGACTACAAGTCCCCCCAAGTTCCCGTTCAAGACACGTCTTGAGTCGGGACTTGAAGAAATGGTCTGTGATGCAGAATTATCAACGGGTACCCGATCCTAGCCCCCCATGTTCGTACTCAGGACACGTTTGAACGGGTTATGGTTGCGATGGAAGGTAGCGAGCCGTTCCATGTTAGTTGTTGTTGCTCGAGCGCGGGGTATTATCGCCGCGTGGGTTATCAGGCCACTATTCTCCGTGTGAAGGGAATGATACTGACATGCCCAACTCCCACTCTTCGAGAGCCATACAAGGGACTTACAGTTTTCATGGCGTTTAGTTGTTTCACGCATGCTTCTTGGTGATACATTGTCGGGGTATGTACATGCATTTTAGTTCGTGTATGCTTCCCGTTGGTTCTTGCTCTGGTATAAGAATCTCATGAAACGGTTAGTATGTTTCTTCCCGTTAGTTCTTATCTAGTAATCGAGATTTTCCTAAGCAGTTGTTGCATGCTTCCTCCCGGTGACACTTATCTAGGACTTACAATTTTCCTGCAATCTTTTCCCACACCTATCCGGGACTTGTTATTTTGGTTACTTTGTTGGAACATAATGGCCCCGTTGCGCTCTTAGCGAAATCTCGCACCTGAGTTGGCCTAGTTGAGGTCTTGGGGAAGTCTGGCGCCCGAGTTCGCCTCGTTGCGTGGAAATAAAGTCCGCGTTTAGACGAGGGGGCTCATCATCCTACGCTTGTGGTGATCCGCCCACTTGTTATAGCGGAAAGTCGAACACAGCGGGTTGCCACGATGGTTGGGGATAACGTGCGCGAGTTTGGGATCTCGCTCACAGTGGAATATCCGGGACATGCCTTCTCTGTATGATATGACATCCTTGATGGCTTAACCGATGGGTCCAGGAATTATCCTGGAGCTCGGTGACTGCTGGCAAGTGCTACCAGGTAGTGTCATTGGGTTGGTATCCTGGGTAGGTGGTGGTGTGTCAGGGTATTAATTGCATATCTGCTAGGTGGCGTTGTGGGGGGGGGGGGGGGAAGGGACGTGCATTTAATGCAAGTCGTTTCACTCCTCTCTTCTTCGAAAAGTTACCGGTTAGTGGGGCACGTGTCATAATCCTACGGTGGGTCGCGACGGATTCGATTTCCTCATTTGCGGTGAATAAATTGGGGGGGGGGAATCGTGGAGTTCTTTCCCGCGCTTCGTATATATGTTCCGTCCCCTTTCTGAAAAAAACTCTTTGCCTTCTGCTTCATTCTTCTTTCATTCTGTCTGTTTTTCACTGTTTTCGTCTTCCTCCCGTTGAAACGTAGATCTGAGCTTAGAAGAAAGTTGGTTCTTGCGTAAGAAGGGAGTACTGTTTCCCTGCTACAGTCGAACTTCCGATTGCGAGGTGCTGTCCGTTTGCTGCTCCGGCGTGTCTCCAGCCTTCACTATCTGGTTAGTTTCCCTTCTCCAGCTTTCAGTTATGTTTCTGAGCGTATCATGTAGGGTTTGCAGATCGGTAGATTTTTCTGGGTTTTTTAGTGTTTCTGGGTTTGTTGTGAATTTTTGCCGTGTTTAGATGGATGGTATCAAAACCTCCCGGTGATGGCACGCGATGTAGGTATCTGATAGTTCATAGGGTTTCTTATAGGGTTAAAATGGAGTCTAAGGCTTCCGATACTAGCGTCTCTGGCTCATCACGGCGAGCTCCCGCTGATGATGACGAAATGATAGAAGAGTACCTGCACCGGGAAACTAATAGAGATGCCACGCGGGTAAAATCTAATTTCAGATCCTCCAACTTGAGTGCCGAACACCTTGTGCTCGAAGCGATCCCGATCACACGCGCCCTTCACCGCTTGATGGACGATAGGGTGTGCGACGAGCCCGTCTGCAGCTTCACGCCCGAAGAGATAAGACAATTTAGGGAGGAGTGGAACATTCCCTCCGGTATCCCGATGTGTGGCTTGTACCTCGGGGAACTAGCGTGCGCTCCAAGAGACAACTACGTAGCGGTGCACGATAACATGTTCAGGAATGGGTTCTCTGTACCGCTACCTCAATATATACAATACATATTGAGCATGCTGCAGCTTGCTCCCGGACAGGTCCCACCAAATCAATGGCGACAACTTCTGGGACTCGGATGCCTGTACTACCTGTCGAATGAGTTTCGCGCGCTCTACAGACTGTCATACTTGAAGAAGGCGGGACGCTCCGGGTGTGTAGCTAGGTTTCACTGCGCGGGACTATGAGTCTGTCATCACCGATCTCCCGTCTTCGATAAACAAGGAATGGAGGGCGAAGGTAGTCTTAGTGGGGGGCCCGTGGCAAAGAAGGGCGAGACGGCACACGGTTCCCAACTACTTTTGGGCTATTGGGGAGAAGAACTACTCGCTGACAGCGATCGAGCGGGAACGTATTGCACGCATATATGCTGCCTGGCCCTACGACGAGGACCGTAGCTCGTATCATTTGACGCGGTGGGCCATTCTCACGCACTGCGAGATGGGTAGAGTACCTGGTGGGTTCATCTTTACTCCGCTTGACATTTGAAGTCCTTGTTATGCTTACAACTAAATATCATGTCTTTGGTTTCGCAAAAAAAAAACCTAGGCGTGTTCCTCGCCCTAATTACCCTCTCGACATGGAGAAGGATCAAGATCTCTTGAAGAAGTTACTGACCAAAGGGGATTTGGCTTCTCGCACCGAGGTCGATGTGGATATGCACACGGTACGGGTTTTGGACAAGCAAAAGGTGCTTGAAGTTCCCGATGAGGTTTACGGGTCAGCGGAGACTCCGCCGGTACCTCCTCCCTCTGTCTCGGGGACCAATTTGGGTGAAAAGAAAAGGCGCCACCACCATTCAAAGAAAACCCAAGGTGCTGAGCCCCAGGTGACATATATCGGCGTGGACGTATCCGGGAGCCCTGCTCCGAAAACGAAGAAGCATAAGTCGGCTCCCGAGGGATCTGTTTCGACTCCCTCGCTATCTATATTGGCCCCTGCGGTTCCTAAGATTTTGAAGACCCCGATCAGGCAAATTCTCGATGAGTATGGTTGTGTCGATGAGAAGTTCGTCCGTGCAATGATCAGCGACCTGAAGAGGATCGATCTCGACAGGGTGAGATTCAAAGAAGGTTCTCCTTCCGACTCCTGAAAGATTGCCCGGGAACATCTGATGAAGGTTAGTGCACGAGACTCTTTTGTTGTTGTTTTTTTTGTCTTGGGGGCTTACTTTAGCTGTTATTTGTAGTCTCTCTTTGCGGTGTACTCCATAGATGCCAGCGAGGACACTGTCGAACTGAAAGAGCAGGTGGCCAAGCTCAACGGTCATGTGAGCTACCTCCAAACTGAGAAGGGGTCCCTAGAAAAGGAGAAAAATGCCTTGGCCAAGATGCTGGCCATGCTTCAGCTTCACGTTCGGGAGGTGGAGAGCAAAGCTGATCGGGTCCCCTATCTTGAAGCTGAAGTGGAGTCCTTGAGGGTGGAGCTTGAAAAATATCGCTTGCTAGAGGGTAAGCTTCGTGAGAAGGAAACCGAGATCGCGGAGCTAGAGAGCCTTGTTTCAACGCGCTGTGATCAGGCCGTTGCAGCTTTCAAGGAATCCCAGGAGTTTAAAGGTCTTCTCCAGTCTGCCCGGGATAAGGCCATCACTGAGAAGTTCAAGGAGTGGAGCGTGCATGGGTACCTTGACAAGCCCCGGATGCTCGCGGATTTCCTTGCTGCGCAGGAGAAGACCAAAGCTCTGGACTCCCAGGCAATCCCGTGGCCAATCCTGACAGTGCCGGTGCTGACACGAATGCGTCCGAGAGTGAGGACGAAGAAGATACAGTTGACTTGGTCGGGAATGACCTAGCTTAGGGCTTTGAACTGAGTGCAACCGGATTGTAATTTTTGATGACTTTTTTTTTTTGAATGGCTTTGTGCCTTCTCCGGGGAACATAGACTTCAACCCGGTGGTCTGGTTGCCATAATTTATTTAAGTGCCCATGTTGAATTTCCCATTTATGTGCCTTTAGTTCTGTGTTTTGCCTTTGTTTTGCCCTTTTGAACCTGATGTATCTAATCGACAGTTTCACTACAGTGTTACGAATTTAACTTCTTCATTTCTGTAATAGTTGTTACCAAAACAAATGAAGGCATCCTCCTGGGTTGACCTAGTCAAACTCGGTGGGCATAATTTACAATTCCCGACTTCTATTAAACCGGGTAGAACCTAAGGTGCTCGATGTTCCAAGGGTGCCCAGTGACTATGCCGTCCCTGTCCCTTAGGAAGAACGTTGTAGGGCCGACTTCCTCCATTATCTCGTATGGGCCTTCCCATGTTGGATCAATGGCCATTGGCTGGGTCATCACCCGCTTCATCACCCAATCTCCCAGGCCCAAGGTTCGCGGCATGACCTTGCAGTCATAGTGTCGGGAGACGCGCTGCTTGTAAACTTGGTTGTGTAGGTCAGCCCTGTCATGTTTAACTGTAGTCTCTCTGCGTTGGTTTGCTCATCGTATCCCTCGACTCTTCCAGTCGGTATTGTCACCTCGATAGGAATGACATCCTCCGTGCCGAAAGTAAGGCTGAAGGGCGTCTCTCCCGTTGACTCTGTAGCAGTTGTTCGGATGGCCCACAAGGCTTCCGGGAGCATTTCTGCCCATAATCCTTTGGCGTCGTCCAACTTCTTCTTCAGCAGTTTCTTTACAATCTTGTTGACTACCTCCACTTGCCCGTCGGTCTTTGGGTGAGCTACCGATGCGAATACCATCCGGGTTCCCATGTCCTAGGTGAACTCGATGAGCTTCGGGTTGTTGAACTGCATACCATTGTCGGTTATGATAGTTTCCAGGACACCGAACCTGCAGTAAATATTTTTCATGAGGAAACTCATCACACTGTCGGTGGTTATTCGTCTACGCGGTTCTGCTTCAACCCACATTGTGTAGTAATCCACCGCCACTATGGCATACTTGTACTGTCCGGGAGCAGTGGGAAATTTCCTGATCAAATCTAGACCCCACTGCGCGAAGGGCCATACAGACAGCAGAATCGAGAGTGCAATTGACGGGGAATGGACCTTGTTAGCGTGTTGGTGGCATTTATGGCATCTCGCCGACACTTGATCTGCCATCTTCCCCATATTGGGCCAAAAATACCCCCGTTCTTAAAGCCTTGATGGATAGGGATCTCGATCCGGAGTGATTACCGCAAACGCCTTGGTGGATGTCCCGTAGGATCATCTCACCTTCTTGCACTGACACATATTTCAAGTTGGGAAAGTAGTAGCCCTTGCAGTACAGTTTACCGTCGATCAGCGAGTATCTGGCGCATCTCGATTGTAACTTCCTCGCCTGCTGCCTGTTCTCCGGGCGAACACCTTCTCTGATGAACTCGATGATGAGGTCCATCCATGTTGGTTCCTTGGGACCGGTAGAGATGGCGAATATTTTCAAAATCGTCTTGTCGATACTCGGCCGGTCTAGAATTTCGATCTTAACCTTTTTGCACCCTTTTTGGCGGGTACCGTAGTTTGTATCACTTGAGCGGGAGCGGGATCAGAACTACTTCCAGGCTACGACGTGGACCGTAGCTTGTATCACTTGACGCGGTGGGCCGTTCTCGCGCACTTCGAGATGGGTATAGTACCTGGTGGGTTCATCTTTTCTTCTGCTTTATATTTGAAGTCCTTGTTATGCTTAGCTCAACTAAATATCACGTCTTTGGTTCGCAGGAAAAATCCCTAGGCGTGTTCCTCGCCCTAATCACCATCTTGACATGGAGAAGGATCAAGACCTCTTGAAGAAGTTACTGACAAAAGGGGATTTGGCTTCTCGCACCGAGGTCGATGTGGATACGCACACGGTACGGGTTTTGGACAAGCAAAAGGTTCTTGAAGTTCCCGATGAGGTATACGGGTCAGCGGAGACTTCGCCGGTACCTCCTCCCTCTGTCTCGCGGACCAATTTAGGTGAAAAGAAAAGGCGCCACCACCATTCGAAGAAAACCCAAAGTGCTGAGCCCCAGGTGACATATACCAGCGAGGACGTATCCGGGAACCTTGCTCCAAAAACGAAGAAGCATAAGTCGGCTCCTGGGGGATCCGTTTCGACTCCTTCGCTATCTATACTGGCCCCTGCGGTTCCTAAAATTTCGAAGACCCCGATCAGGCAGATTCTCGATGAGTACGGTTGTGCATATGAAAAGTTCGTCCGTGCAATGATCAGCGACCTGAAGGGGATCGATCTTGACCGGGTGAGATTCAAAGAAGGTTCTCCTTCCGAGTCCCGAAAGATTACCCGGGAACATCTGATGAAGGTTAGCGCACGGGAAGCTTTTGTTGTTTTTTTTTGTCTTGGGGACTTGCTTATTTTAGCTGTTATTTGTAGTCTCTCTTCGCGATGTACTCCATTGATGCCAGCGAGGACACTGTCGAACTAAAAGTGCAGGTAGCCAAGCTCAACGGTCATGTGAGCTACCTCCAGACCGAGATGGGGTCCCTGGAAAGGGAGAAAAATGCCTTGGCCAAGAAGCTGGCCATGCTTTAGTTACACGTTCGGAAGGTGGAGAGCAAAGCTGATTGGGTCCCCAATCTCGTAGCTGAAGTGGAGTCATTGAGGGTGGAGCTTGAAAAGTATCGCCCGCTTGAGGGTAAACTTTGTGAGAAGGAAACCGAGATCGCGGAGCTTGAGAGCCTTGTTCCAGCGTGCTGTGATTAGGCCGTTGCAGCTTTCAAGGAATCTCAAGAGTTCAAAGGTCTTCTTCAGTCTGCTCGGGATAAGGCTATCACCGAGAAGTTCATGGAATGGAGAGTGCATGGGTACCTTTACAGGCCCCGGATGCTCGCAGATCTCCTTGCTGCGCATGAGAAGGCCAAAGCTCAGGACTCCCAGACAATCCTGCCAGAGGGTCCTCCCGTGGCCAATCCTGACAGTGCCGATGTTGACATTAGTGCGTCCGAGAGTGAGGACAAAGAAGATACAGTTGACTCGGTCGAGAATGACCTAGCTTAGGGCTTTGAACTGAGTGCAACCGGATTGTAATTTTTGATGATTTTTTTGGAATGGCTTTGTGCCTGCTCCGGGGAACATAGACTTCTGCCCGGTGGTCCGGTTGTCATAATTTATTTAAGTTCCTACGTTGAATTTCCCATTTTCATGCCTTTGAGTTATGTGTTTTGCCCTTTTGAACCCGGTGTATCAAACCGACAGTTTTACTCCAGTGTTACGAATTTGACAGTGTTACGAATTTAACTTCTTCATTTCTATAATAGTTGTTACCGAAACAAATGAAGGCATCCTCCCGGGTTGACCTAGTCAAACCCGGTGGGCATAATTTACAATTCCCGACTTCTATTAAGCGGGGTAGAACCTAAGGTGCTCGGTGTTCCAAGGGTGCCCGATGACTATGCTTTCCTGTTCCTGAGGAAGAACGTTGCAGGGCTGACTTCCTCCACTATCTCGTAAGGGCCCTCCCATGTTGGATCAAGGGCCATTGGCTGGGTCATCACCCGCTTCATCACCCAATCTCCTAAACCCAAGGTTCGCGGCTTGACCTTGCAGTCGTAGTGCCGGGCGATGCGCTGCTTGTAAACTTGGTTATGTAGGTCAGCCCTGTCCCTTCTCTCCTGCAGTCCCTCTGTGTTGGTTTGCTCATCGTATCCCTTGAATCTTCCACTCGGTACCGTCACCTCATTAGGAATGACATCCTCCGTGTCGAAAGCAAGGCTGAAGGGCGTTTCTCCCGTTGACTCCGTAGCAGTGGTTCGGATGGCCCATAAGGCTTCCGGGAGCATTTCTGCCCATAATCCTTTGGCGTCATCCAACTTCTTCTTCAGCAATTTCTTTACAATCTTGTAGACTGCCTCTACTTGCCCATTGGTCTTTGGGTGAGCTACCGATGCAAACACCATCCAGGTTCCCATGTCCTTGGTGAACTCGATGAGCTTCGGGTTGTTGAACTGCGTACCATTGTCGGTTATGAGTCTCCGGGACACCGAACCTGCAGTAGATATTTTTCATGAGGAAACCCATCACACTGTTGGTGGTTTTCGACTAAGCGGTTCTGTTTCAACCCACTTGGTGTAGTAATCCACCGCCACTATGGCATACTTGTACTGTCCGAGAGCAGTGGGAAATTTTCCGATCAAATCTAGACCCCACTACGTGAAGGGCCAAGGAGACAACAGGATCGAGAGTGCAATGGACGGGGAATGGACCTTATTAGCGTGTTGGTGGCATTTATGGCATCTCGCCGACACTTGATCAGCCATCTTCCCCATATTGGGCCAAAAATACCCCGTTCTTAGAGCCTTGAAGGACAAGGATCTCGATCTAGAGTGATTACCGCAAACGCCTTCGTGGATGTCCTGGAGGATCTTCTCACCTTCTTGCACTGACACGCATTTCAAGTTGGGAAAGCAGTAGCCCTTGCGGTACAGTTTACCATTAATCAGCGTGTATCTGACGCATCTTGACTGCAACTTCCTCGCCTGCCGCCTGTTTTCTGGGCAAACACCCTCTCTAATGAACTCGATGATGGGGTCCATCCATGTTGGTTCCTTGGGACCGGTAGTGATGGCGAATATTTCTTAGATCATCTTGTCGATACTCGGCCGGTCTAGGATTTCGATCTTAACCTTTTTACGCCCTTTTTGGCGGGTACCGTTGGCAAGATGAGCCAAAGCATTGGCATGGTTGTTTTCTTTCCTAGGGATTTGAGCCACAGTTGCTGACTCGAATCCGCACAAGTGAGCCTTCGCGAGTGCCCGGTAAGAATTCAGGTGGGGTTTTTTAACTTCAAATGTCCCGCTGACTTGGTTCACCACAAGCTGCGAGTCACTGAACACTTCGACTCATTTTACTCGAATCTCTAGTGCCAACTGTAGCCCCCCGATCAATGCCTCGTACTCGGCTGCATTATTGGATGCGGAGAAATTAAACTCCAAGGCGTACTTGTACACGAACTCGTCCGGGCTAACCAATATTATTCCCGCCCCGCTCTTCTCTTTAGTGACGGAGCCGTCTATGAACAACTTCCAACATGGCTGGACTTCTTAGGGAGCCACCGTATCCTCTCGCTCAACCTCCGAGCACTTCACGACTCTTTCCATGGGGGTCAGTTCAGAGATAAAATCCGCAGCTGCTTGCCCCTTGATGGTTACTCTCGGCATGTAGTGTATGTCGAACTCCCCCAGTTCTATCGCCCATTTGGCCAGTCTCCCGCTCGTCTCTGGTTTCAAGAGGACTTGCCTGAGGGGGCAGTTCGTGAACAAAGTGATAGAATGAGCTTGGATGTAATGCCGCACCTTCCGGGCGGTCACGATGAGTGCTAGGGCTAACTTTTTTAGATTCGGGTACCTGCTTTCAGCCAGCGTATAGCCCTTGCCCGCATAATACACCGGAAGCTCGATGGCGTCATCTTTCATGATCAAAGCCGAGCTTACTACCGTACTGGATGCTGTAAAATAGAGATATAGCATCTCCCCGGGAATTGGCTTTGAAAGCTGTGGCACGGATGCCAAATATTCCTTGATATTCCTGAAAGCCTCATTTTGCTCGGGCCCCCAATTGATTAGCTTGCAATGCTGCTTTTGAGCAGTTTGAGGAACGGTGCGCACTTGTCCGTGAGTCTGGAAATGAACCTAGCAAGAGCCGCCATCTTGCCCGTCAGGGACTGCACGTCGCTTCGAACTTTTGGGACCACCATATCCATTATAGCTTGGACCTTCTCCAGGTTCGCTTCTATCCCCTGCCGGCTAATCACATGGCCCAAGAACTTCCCCTTGACAACCCCAAATAAGCATTTTTCCGGGTTCAACCTCATACCGTATGCGAGTATGATATCGAAAGTTGCTTGTAGGTCGCTCACGTGCTTGACCGCAGTGAGACTCTTCACCAACATGTCATCCACATACACTTCCATGGTGATCCCCAGCTGCTTAGCAAACATCTTGTTCATCAGGTGTTGGTAGGTTGCTCCCGCGTTCTTTAGTCCGAACGACATCCTCTTGTAATAGTATACTCCTTTGTCGGTCGTGAAGGCGGTATGCTCTCATCCGCTGGATCCATTATCTGATTGTAGCCCGCGAAAGCGTCCATAAAACTTAGCATTTCGAACCTGAAGGTCTAATCGACGAGTTGAACAATTCGGGGCAACACAAAGCTATCTTTAGGCCACGCCCTATTTAGACTGATGTAGTCCACACACATCCTTCATTGCCCTACCGCCTTCTTTGAGACCATGACCACGTTGGCCAACCATTGAGGGTATTTCGCTTCCTTGATAAACTGGATATCCAACAGCCTCTGCACGTCTCCCTGGATGACGTCGTACTTGGCCAGATCGAACGACCTCCGCTTCTGTCGTACTAGAGGTACGCCTTTACGGATTCCTAACTTGTGCGTGATTATATCACCCGGGATACTGGGCACGTCAGCATATTACCATGCGAATGCTTTGCTGTTGGCCTTCACGAAACGTATGAGCTCCTCCCGTACGACGAGTGGCAACCCCGACCCGATACTTGTGGTTCTTTCTGGGAACTCGTCCGAGATGCAAATGAGCTCTGTTTCCTCAACTGATCCAGGTCTCTTGGACTCAGTTCTTTCTGCTGCAGCATTAATCCTGGGATCCTCGTACACATCCGACATCAGTTTACTCGTGCTCCCGGAGGCTAATACTTCTGCTCGATGATGTAGCATCCTCTTACAGCCAACTGATCGCCTCGAACGGTAACAATACCAGTTGGGGATGACAGTTTCATCATCAGCATGTGATCGGCGATGAATGCCTTGATTTTCCACAGGGCCGGTCTCCCAAGTATCTCATTGTACGACGAGTCACGGTCGACAATTATGAAATCTACTGTTGTTCTCAGCGTATTCCCCTCCAAACCCCCGAGGATCATAGGTATGTAGTCAGATCTAAGAGGCTGCACCACGTCCCCGAAGAAGCTTATCAATGGTTCATTATCCTGCGTGAGTTTGCTGTTCCCCTTCTTTAGCGCTCGCCAAACATTTCTGAACATCACATTCACGGATGCCCCGGTGTTGATTATAATTTTCTTGCAAAGATAATGATCCAACTGTGTAGTGATCAAGAATGGATCCTCATGAGGCAGTCTGGTCCCTTGCTCTTCTTCTTCTTCGAACGTCACTGATCTCCACCTCACGTTGACATTCTGAGCGCTACAGCTTCCGAAGGCGTATATCTCTCGCCCAGCTCTGATCCCAGGGCATTGCTTCTTGGCTTTGTTACTCCTCTGGTCTATATGTGCTCCCCCGCGGATCGTGTTGATTGTCCCGTAAACGGATTCACCCGCTGCTTGCTGCTGACCTGACACGTATTGCTGAAGCTTTCCTGCTTTTAGTTGGCTCTCGATCATTTTTTTAAGATCAACACAGTTATTTATCGCGTGTGTTGTTTCCCCGTGGTATCCGCAATACTTTCCGGTATCCTCTCTGGTCAATCGGGACGGTGAAAATTTTTTGTGTTCTCGTTCCACACCACCTCCGGGGTTGCCGTTAATGTGGTGAAGTTCTCCCTGGCTGCGGGAACTGTTGCTCTAGACCCACTGTCCTGATAGCTCCCTTTGCTCTTCCCCTGTGAACCCCCCATTTGCTTGGCTTGCTTCCTGCCTCCGTCCTTGAACCTCTTGCTAGGGGTGAAAGCTTGTCCCTCTTGGTCCCATTTCCAGGTTCTTACTTCTTGGATCGTTTGTCCTTGGGATTCCGACCTCTTGTCTTCCTTTCTCTTGCCCGCATGCTGGTCCCCGTATGTGTCATGGTCTGCCTGTGCATGCATGATCGCCATTTCCATTAGCTCATCATATCCCTGGGGATTCTCAATTCGTACCGCGTATAACAACTTCCCGGGCAACAGGGCCTGGATGAAGGCTTCTTCCGCCACCTTCTTGTCGAAACTCCTGACCTTGCTTGTGGCCCCCTGCCAAGGATTTACAAAGGCCTTTAGTCCCTCGAAGTGCCCTTGCTTTACCTTGAACTGGGCGGTATTCTGCCCATCCGTACGCAATATGAATCGGTTCACGAATCTATCCGCTAGCTTCCTAAAGCTATCTATCGATCCGACCGGGAGCTCGTAGAACCAGCTCAGTGCTTCTCCCGACAGAGTCTCCTGGAACATGTTGCAGCACGCGGCGTCCGAATAACCTTTTGCATTTGTATGAGATTTAAAGCTGTCAAGGAAGAGATGCGGGTCCCCTTCCCCCCCCTCCCGTAGTTCAACTTAAGAGGTTTGGCTGCGTGAGAATGTAAGGTCTGCGTGATGGTCTTTGTGAATGGTCCCCCTCTTTCTTCAAATCCCACGCCAGGGGGGGGTTGTGCGCCGCCCGTCTTTCTGCTTCGTCTACCCTCGTGGTCAGGCTCATCACACTATCCCGCATGGCCATCAGAGCCGCCTCGACTCCCGTTGTCTCCAACCTTCTGTCTTTTACGGGTGTTGGGAGCGGCGGTAGGCCTTCTCTTTCCATAACTTCAGGAAACAAGTTCGCCCCGACAATGACTGTCATGTGGGTGACCGTTGACGGTGTTATCGGGTAACCTCCTCCCTCGCCCTGTGCCTCTCGGGCAGCGTTGGCCGCCCGCTCAATTGCCTCGTCACTCTCCAGTCTTCTCGATAACGCACCCATTATCGTTGCGTTATCTCTCTCCAGCTTTTTCTCCTGGGCGGCTGCGTCTAAGCGGTCCCGTGCTCTTTCTCTCTCCATACGTGTCACGTCCGCTCTCAACCTCTCCACCATGTCCTCCATTTATTCCTGCGTGAGATCGCACATCGTTCCATCCAGGGTCATTTGCGGATCGTTTGTCAATGGTGCGCACTCATGTCTTTCATTCATTCCACCCGGCCTGGTATTGCTTCCCGGCGTCTTATCTCCACTGAGGCTACTGTGATCTCCTGACATTATCTTGTTCCCGACTTCTGCTTCATTTGACTTCGTCATCGAGACTCTGGCTTTTCGTAAGAGTTCCCACAGACGGTGCCAATTGTTTCTGCTGGATCCCGTAGACCTCGTAGAAACTGCCACATATGATCCGTCCTTGGAGAAGCTTCTTCTTGTCTGCAAAAGGAGACCGACCGGGACTTTCCAGTCTTTCTCTCTCCGATGATAAAGTCAGTATCGGTAGGTAAGTATTAAATGCTAGAAGATGTTTCTTACCCTTTTGGTTGACTTCAGCTGTATTTATAGCCCCGCGTTGACTTATGTCTTGCATGTTATTCGATGTGGGACAAGTATACTGTTTATGTTCTGTTTATTTTGGCCTTCTGTTGAGTTTTCCCCTCCCGGCTCTGACTGCTATAGCATCCAGGATGAGGTCTGTTTGATCTGCCTTATACTGGGCTTCGTAGCATCGCGGGCCAGGGGAGGTATTTATCGACTACCGACTATACAGCTTATGGATGTGGTTACTGCCTATCTCTATGGGGATCTTGATTAAGAGATATATATGAAAGTGTCTGATGGACTTTCACTACCCAAGTCAAGTGACTCTAAGCCACGGAGTGCCTTTGCAATTAAATTACGGCGTTCACTATATGGATTGAAACAAATGTGCTATAATCGTCTAAGTGACTACTTAATTGGGAAGAGATATAAGAATGACAATCTTTGCCCATGCGTGTCAATTAAAAGAACAAGTACCAGATTTGCTATAGTAGCCGTCTATGTTGATGACATGAACATCATCAATAATCTCAAAGAAATTGATGAGACCGTGACCTACTTGAAATCTGAGTTTGAGATGAAAGATCTTGGGAAAACTCAATTTTGCCTAGGCATAGAGCTAGAGCATCGAGAGACTGGAATATTAATTTATCAATCAGCTTATGTCCAAAAGATGCTCAGGCAATTTAATATGGATAAAGCTCACCCTCTTGGTATTCCCATGGTCACGCGAAGTCTAGATATCAAAAAGGACACATTCCGTCCTAAAGAGGACGATGAGGAAGTCCTTGGAGCAGAAATTATGTACCTAAGCGCTATCAGAGCTCTATTATACTTGCCTCAATGTACAAGACCAGACATTGCATTCTTAGTAAACTTGTTAGCTAGGTTTAGCTCTGTGTGATAGCGACCAAAACCGGGCGTTTCAATTAAAACCCTTTTGTGTCAATTGTAGTATATAGCAAATAAGGGTATCGTTACAAGCCGGGGATTAAAGGTATCTTTACAACTTACGTTAATTAAAAAATAAGAGAAAACATAAAATATTATAGTACTAGAGATATGAGGTTTTGTGATTATAAACAAGAGAAAATAAAGAAACAAAATAAATCAGAAAATATCAAATGGATGAGACGTTAGAGACTTGGAAATCCACCACCAAGTATGTTTCAAGACATGTTAACAACCAAAGCTTCAATCATTAAGTCACAAATCGGTATCAATCAAGAACAAACCGTGAACGCACTGCGTAAGTCCTTATTACTTCCCTTGAATACTTAAGTAAGATGAACGCACCATTACTAAGCCTTTAGAATAACCGATCAAGGTATAGACGCTATCCTATCAACAAATTATTCTAAGCATTAAGATCAATGAAAGTTTGATTGAACAAGTATGCAAAACTAGTGTGGAACGCCTACCTAGCATGCAATCCTTTTTATTTGGTTTCACCTATTGTCCTATAGGTTTTACTACTTTGAACTAAGCCGTATTAACCGTTTAGGAGATTAAACAACCTAATTCTAGCCCCACTCACAAGTTCATAATGTTCTATGTTGCGCATACATGAACATAAACAAGCAAGAGTTCTCCATAAACCAAAACCAAATAAACAATTTGAAAGACTTAATAATTCGAAACCAAGGTTCAAAACAATATCTAAAACATTCTTGGGGCTTCAAACCTTGCTCCTAATTAAGAGAAATCAGCCACACATCGCTGCAAAAACACACAAGGAGAATAAAAGATGACAAAGGAAAGATAAACCGCGGATGATCGAGAAATCAATGATGGCTTGGTGGCTTCCTTGTGCGAGTCTGCAACTATGGAGGTTCTTCTGATGTGAGATCGCTGCCTCCTCTCTTCCCGTCCTCTCCTCTCTAATCTCTTCGTCCTCCTCTCTCATCTTCTCCTCTCCTCTGCTGTGATTAGGGTTATAAAACCCTCAAAACTCGTCCATGGGCTTACCAATGTGGTCTGGGCCTCAAAATAGAAGTTTTGGTCCAAATCAGAAATTCGGGCAGATTGACATTCGGCCACTCAAACGGTCATAACTTCTTCTCCAAAATAGGTATTGACGATCCGTAAAAAGTTATGGAAAGTAGACTCTTGTAGCTTTCCATTGATATATGGCACATCTCCTGGATCATTGTGAGCTAATCACAATCTTCTGTCGAAGTTGACTGACGATTTCTGGCAGATTTTCTGATTTCTTTCCTTGCACAACATGGATTCCTTTTCCTTCAAGATTTCTCCTCTTTTGTCTCTTTTAGGCTCCTTGGCTTTATTTATGACCTAAAAACACAAACTTAGTTAATATGAATATTGTTAAGGGAATTACATAGCTAAATAGGGTCAGAAATATATTATAAACGTAGCACTTTGTGCTCCTATCAAATACCCCCACACTTAGCTTTTGTTAGTCCCTTAGCAAAATCTAAAACAAAGACTCAAAACAAACTATGCCTTCAACTTTATTGTCTCAGAAATCTCTTACTTTCATAGCATCAAGATTGGCACTCCATCAAAAATCAATTATGAGTAATTCGAGAGTTAATTAAAACATATACTCCGCATATAAACATGTAAGACACGGGGGTGACAATGGTGATGGGTGGAGCTCAGCATGTATCCAACAAGTATGATTCAACCTCACAGGATTACCACTCTTTCTTCTCTCAGAATCATGGCTAATGCTTAAAAGCTTTTTTTCACTCAATGAATGTATATAATGTGAGAGAATAAACAAACAAGTAGGCTAACATATAAAGAAAGAAACGCACATTGTGAAATTAAAAAGATCTCATGAAAGATATCAACTACTTGCCAAACGGACCAACCCATATGCTCAACTTTTGCAACCAATCTCCACAGATCGATGGCTGCCCATCTTTTGGATCATAAAAGAACTTTATCAAGGTTAAAATTTGGCCAAGGCTAGGGTTTAATGAAACAAAAGATAAGGAATTACAAATCGTCCTTAAAAACCTAGTAGAGTCATAAGATCACCTTTAAACATTTATGAATGAGGACAAAGACCATATATCACATCATTAGGTCTTCAATTTAAAACAAACTCCTCCATTACAAAGGGAGACTTAATACATACTTTTTTTTTTTCAATGTCGCCACATTCGTTTTTTTTTTTTACTTCCTTTCTTTTTTTCTTCGGCAACAATTTTTATTTTCTTTTTCTTTTTTTCTTTTTCTTTTGATAAGTCTTTCCCCCCACACTTGTTTTTCATCATCCTTCCATACGATACATCACAAAATAAGCTCTACTAGGCCCTAAGGACAAAGGTAGAGATATCACTATACTAAGTTCAAGGTGAGGATTACATGGGTGATGACAGAAAGGCTTAACGTAGGCTCAAAGGGGTTAACTAAGGGGTGTGCAACGCACACAAATAAGGACATATGGCAATGGTGGAAATCCTAAGTCCTTTTAATCCCTTCCAAAATCAGAACATATATCGATAAAAGTCTCGACTAGCACAAAAGTGAGTTATAGCACTAGAGTCCGTTAAACTTAATCTGCGGCAAGCAATCAATCAAGGAGAAAGATAATGAGATCGCTAAACATTGCCACGAAAATAGATGATGATTTATTCAATAAGCACTCAGAAAGAATAGCACAATAAAGCTCAAATTCTCATCAGGGTAATTATGAATCAAAACTCATTATCAACATGCTCAAAATTCTGTACCAATGTCAACGAAAAAACCACATCTACTACACACTCATATGCTTAGTATACATCATAATTAACCAAAGAATTAATTTAACATCATCTCAATTTTGTGATCCTCTTTTAGCCATAATTTCAGAGATATATACTCATCCTAGATAGTTGAAAGGCATGATGACACACAGAAAAACAAACAATTTTTTTTCTTCTCTTTTCTAATTTTTGACTCTAACAAAAACAAAACAAAACACAAAATGTGTGCATTCCCTTCCCCCACACTTAAACTACGCATTGTCCACAATGTGAGAACAATATAGATCAAGCAATGCATAATAGATGTATAGAGGAAAGTGAACAAAACAAAAGGTAGAAGGTGAGAAAAGCTCCCCCATTGTGTACTCTGCAGCCAACTTCCAGCTGATATAAGTCCTTAATGCAGCATCCAATGTCTGAGATTCCAATTGGAGATGAAAGATGGTGTTTCTAGCTGTTTTTGTATATGTGGAACGTTTCCTAACTCCAAGTGGATTGAAAATGGCAGCCCTGCAAAGTTAGAAGAAAAACATAGTTTGCACACAAAAGCTGAGAAACAGACCATTACTCATTCAAACCTGATTTCCAATGCATTCTGTTGCCGGAATGTTAAATCGCCTCAAAGAAAAGTTGAAGCTAATTCAACAAGCTTTTCAGACATATATAGCTTTCCTCCACAGCATGGTTGGAAGTATCCCCTGTTTTGACCTTTTCCCGGCTGTACTGCACAACTTCTGGTTTCCTGGCAGTGACCTTGCTGCCTTCAACATCAAACTGAGAATGACTCGGGTCTCCAAATCCACTTCTGTAAAATCCTACAGAAACTAGACTTAGAGATCTTTCTTTTGATATAAGGCACACCGTCCCAGGTTCTGTGATCTGCAAACCGTAGCCCTCCAAAGTCGGGGTAACTGTTTTTGCGAGAGCACTGTTTTGACTGAATTTGGAGTTTTCTTCAACTTTTCTCAACTCTCACCTGCACACACACAAAACACATCAAAACAAACAAAATAAAGAAAGCATAGACAGTGGGGTTGCCTCCCAATGGCTTTTCAACAAGAATAATCAGGAGGCTTAGGCCGCGGTTCGATCAAATGCTTGACCCTCTTCAAAGATATTTCATGGTCCTTTGGTAGCAATTTGAGTAACTTAGAAGCAATGAACATATAAGATATGAAGCTTCTCTTTTTCTTTCTCTTCTTCCATTGTCTCCAACTATTAACAATCACAACAAGAATCTCCTTATCCAATTTGAGACATTCATGTACCACCATATCCACATGCTCAACAAACTCACATGATGCTTGGACAGAAAGAGCATGTGTAGAGCTTGAGTGATGGAGTGAAGAATCATGTGGTCTTCCATGTAACAGCAATAAAGGTTCAAATGTAGAAGCTTTGATGGACTCCTCTTTTAAGCAATCCTCAAAAGTATCAACATCGCGTGGCTCTTCATAGGACTCCTCCAAATCTGTTTCTTCATCCTCAAAAAATATTAAATCATGAGGTTGACATGGAGCTGAAGTTGCGGGAAGTTCATGTGGAGTTGTCATCAACGAAGATGGTTGCTCTTGAGATATTAAGGTGTCCAAAATCCTTTTAGTTTCTTCCCAACTATCATTGAAATCTTCTTGCTCCTCAATCCAAGCTTTATTTGAAGCAGCTAGAGCCTCATTCATCTCATTTATAGACTTGATCATCTCATCGTAATGATTTAACTTATCTGAGATTTGATAAGATGGTGCTTGTGTCCAGTAGTCATGGAATGAATATGGAGAATCTTGGAACTCATTGGAAAATCCTTGTTGCATGTTTGAATTGGTGTTCCATGAAGAATAAAGAGGATCATCCCATACTGTATTGTGTGGAGGTGAATAGTAATCATTCCAATGCCCTTGGTTCTCTTGAAATCCTCCAAACATATTTTGATCATAGTATCCGTGATATTGGATGCTTGGACATGTCTCCGTTGAATGACCTACCATGGAGCATCTAGAACACACCTCGTAAGGTTGATGCCACATTGAAAAACAAAACAGAAACAATAGTTAGTAATATATACAAAACTAAATCACAAATCCTAAAACAATAAATAATATAATTTGAAAAGCTATTAAAACAGAAAATATATATACAAGAATTAACGCAAATTGCTAGGGATTTTTCAATCCCCGGCAACGGCGCCAAAATTGATAGCGACCAAAACCGGGCGTTTCAATTAAAACCCTTTTGTGTCAATTGTAGTATATAGCAAATAAGGGTATCGTTACAAGCCGGGGATTAAAGGTATCTTTACAACTTACGTTAATTAAAAAATAAGAGAAAACATAAAATATTATAGTACTAGAGATATGAGGTTTTGTGATTATAAACAAGAGAAAATAAAGAAACAAAATAAATCAGAAAATATCAAATGGATGAGACGTTAGAGACTTGGAAATCCACCACCAAGTATGTTTCAAGACATGTTAACAACCAAAGCTTCAATCATTAAGTCACAAATCGGTATCAATCAAGAACAAACCGTGAACGCACTGCGTAAGTCCTTATTACTTCCCTTGAATACTTAAGTAAGATGAACGCACCATTACTAAGCCTTTAGAATAACCGATCAAGGTATAGACGCTATCCTATCAACAAATTATTCTAAGCATTAAGATCAATGAAAGTTTGATTGAACAAGTATGCAAAACTAGTGTGGAACGCCTACCTAGCATGCAATCCTTTTTATTTGGTTTCACCTATTGTCCTATAGGTTTTACTACTTTGAACTAAGCCGTATTAACCGTTTAGGAGATTAAACAACCTAATTCTAGCCCCACTCACAAGTTCATAATGTTCTATGTTGCGCATACATGAACATAAACAAGCAAGAGTTCTCCATAAACCAAAACCAAATAAACAATTTGAAAGACTTAATAATTCGAAACCAAGGTTCAAAACAATATCTAAAACATTCTTGGGGCTTCAAACCTTGCCCCTAATTAAGAGAAATCAGCCACACATCGCTGCAAAAACACACAAGGAGAATAAAAGATGACAAAGGAAAGATAAACCGCGGATGATCGAGAAATCAATGATGGCTTGGTGGCTTCCTTGTGCGAGTCTGCAACTATGGAGGTTCTTCTGATGTGAGATCGCTGCCTCCTCTCTTCCCGTCCTCTCCTCTCTAATCTCTTCGTCCTCCTCTCTCATCTTCTCCTCTCCTCTGCTGTGATTAGGGTTATAAAACCCTCAAAACTCGTCCATGGGCTTACCAATGTGGTCTGGGCCTCAAAATAGAAGTTTTGGTCCAAATCAGAAATTCGGGCAGATTGACCTTCGGCCACTCAAACGGTCATAACTTCTTCTCCAAAATAGGTATTGACGATCCGTAAAAAGTTATGGAAAGTAGACTCTTGTAGCTTTCCATTGATATATGGCACATCTCCTGGATCATTGTGAGCTAATCACAATCTTCTGTCGAAGTTGACTGACGATTTCTGGCAGATTTTCTGATTTCTTTCCTTGCACAACATGGATTCCTTTTCCTTCAAGATTTCTCCTCTTTTGTCTCTTTTAGGCTCCTTGGCTTTATTTATGACCTAAAAACACAAACTTAGTTAATATGAATATTGTTAAGGGAATTACATAGCTAAATAGGGTCAGAAATATATTATAAACGTAGCACTTTGTGCTCCTATCACTGTGCCTAAGCAACATCATTGGACCGGTGTTAAACACATCTTCAGGTACTTGAACGGTTTAATTGATTTGGGCTTGTTTTCTCTTACAAAATTGAAGTGGAAGACATGAATGTCGATGTCTATGTTGATGGCAACACTGCCGGCACATTGGTTGAGCCCCTAAGGGCCCTTGCCATGCCTAGCAGTGCCTCAGTAGCACTAGGCAGCGCGCCCTTTCATCAATCTGCCTCGGCCGGTAGCATGCAGCCCGCCCCTGAGTGCTCCTATCGATGATGCCGCGCAGCAGCCGCGCCCCTGCATGCGTAGCGCTGCAGGCGCGCCCCTTAGCGTCCTTAAGAGCTTCCAATGCCGCAAACGAGCAAATTTTGTTCCCCAACTAAAATCAAGCTTCTAAAACTCCTTCTAGCTCAAAATTGATGTAATGCGGTATTGTCCCCTATTCCGCAACACCGAATAATGTGTTAGTCGATTTGCTGATGCTGGGTATCTTTCTGTTCCACACAAAGGACATTCCCAAACTGGTTATGTGTTCACCATTGGGACTACGGCGATCTCTTGGAGATCTACTTGCTACTTCCTCGAATCATTCAGAGATTATTGCACTACATGAAACAGTCAAAGAAAGTTTTGGCTTCGCTTTGTGGTAGCTCATATTCGAGAGTCAAGTGGGTTGACATCTACCACTGATGCACCAACTTGTATCTATAAAGACAATGCGGCATGCATTGAACAAATGATGTTGGGAGTCATCAAGGGTGATAATACTAAGCATATCTTGCCTAAGTTCTTATATAATCAGTAACAACAACAACTTTTGAATATCCTAGTGAACCAAGTGAGTTCTCAGAATAATGTAGTAGATTTGTTCACCAAGTCTCTACCCAAATCTACTCTTGAGAAACATGTTCCAAATATTGGTATGCTTCCTTTATCTGAACCTGATAATTGATTTAATTATCAGGGGGAGTTGATTGTGTAGACATTAGGAGGAGTCTACGTCACATGTTTTACATTCAAGTTGTAGTTAGCGTATTGTGCTCTTTTTCTCTTCGACCAAGTCTTTTGTTTTTACCCAAGAAGTTTTTGTTTTACTTGGTAAGGTTTTTTACTGAGGCAACGTTCATGCTCCATGTGATTTGATACGCGACACAAGGGGGAGTGTTGAAGAAATTTACATTTATATCCTTGATGATGTGTTTTGACCAAATCTTCTCCTTATTAGACTGGAATATCTCTTAGATATCTATCCCTGATTTACATGGATTCTTTATGTAATGTCTATATAAAGACTAATCTATCAATGAACAAGTAGACATTTTTTCTCTCGTATTCTCATACTCTACAACAATGACCAAGTTTTTCGAGATATTCACATTAATGAAGACAATTCACTCGACCAAGTAATGATAGCGACCGAAACCGGGCGTTTCAATTAAAAACCCTTTTGTGTCAATTATAGTATATATAGCAAATAAGGGTATCGTTACAAGCTGGGGATTGAGGGTACCTTTACAATTACGTTAATTACAAAACAAAAGATGATAGTACTAGAGATATGGGGTTTTGTGATTATAAACAAGAGAAAATAAAGAAACAAAATAAATCAGAAAATATCAAATGGATGAGACGTTAGAGACTTAGAAATCCACCACCAAGTATGTTTCAAGACATGTTAACAACCAAAGCTTCAATCATTAAGTCACAAATCGGTATCAATCAAGAACAAACCGTGAACGCACTGCGTAAGTCCTTATTATTTCCCTTGAATACTTAAGCAAGATGAACGCACCATTACTAAGCTTTTAGAATAACCAATCAAGGTATAGACGCTATCCTATCAACAAATTATTCTAAGCATTAAGATCAATGAAAGTTTGATTGAACAAGTATGCAAAACTAGTGTGGAACGCCTACCTAGCATGCAATCCTTTCTATTTGGTTTCACCTATTGTCCTATAGGTTTTACTACTTTGAAACAGGCCTTTTAACCGTTTAGGAGATTAATCAACCTATTTCTAGCCCCACTCACAAGTTCATAATGTTCTATGTTGCGCATACATGAACATAAACAAGTAAGAGTTCTCCATAAACCAAAACCAAATAAACAATTTGAAAGACTTAATAATTCGAAATCAAGGTTCAAAACAATATCTAAAACATTCTTGGGGCTTCAAACCTTGCCCCTAACTAAGAGAAATCAGCCACACATGGCTGCAAAATTACACAAGGACAATAAAAGATGACAAAGGAAAGGTAAACCGTGGATGATGGAGAGATCGATGATGGCTTGGCGGCTTTCTTGTGCGAGTCCGTAACTCTGGAGGTTCTGATGATGGTGAGATCGTTGGCCTCCTCTAATCTTCACGTCCTCTGTGGCCTTTTTCCTCCTTAGCCTTCACGTCTGTGATTAGGGTTATAAAACCTTCAAAACTCGTCCATGGGCTTGCCAATGTGGTATTGACGATCATAACTTCTTCTCCAAAATAGGTATTGACGATCCGTAAAAAGTTCTGGAAAGCAGACTCTTGTAGCTTTCCATTGATATATGGCACATCTCCTGGATCATTGTGAGCTGATCACAATATTCTGTCGAAGTTGACTGACGATTTCTGGCAGATTTTCTGATTTCTTTCCTTGCACAACATGGATTCCTTTTCCTTCAAGATTTCTCCTCTTTTGTCTCTTTTGAGCTCCTCGGCTTTATTTATGACCTAAAAACACAAACTTAGTTAATATGAATATTGTTAAAGGAATTACATAGCTAAATAGGGTCGGAAATACATTATAAATGTAGTCTTTTATGCTCCTATCAAGTAATTGTAAAGATAAAGAGAAATGAAACAACACTTTCTTCTAGTGTCCCTCCTCAAAAGAAAAGAGTGACAACTAAAGATGTTTTTGGTACTTCAGTGGATAGAATGACTTCGTCATTTAAAGAACTTATTCATGCAACTACTAAAAGTCTTTCACCGAAAGATGTATGGAAGGAAATTATGACAATACCAGATCTCTCCAGAGAAGAACAAATAAAAGCATGTGCTTGGTTCATAAAGAACGACAACCAATTTCTCATGTTGAAGGAAGTCCCAATGGAGATGAAAAAAGGCATGACGCTAATGTTTATTTCAAATGTATCTGCATAGGATTTGAATTCCATTAAATAAAAAGTTATCCAAACAATAGAATTTGTAATTCTAGTCATTTTAAAAAAAATTATGTTATTTCATCCAAATATGTAAACTCTTAATTAATGGAATTTAAAATCAAGATATTATAATTCCATTGATTTCAAGATTTCTGTGAAAACTTAAAATACTCCATCCAAACACAATGTAATTCTGTCTCACAAATTCTGTTTATAATTTCATAATCATATTAATTATTTCAACTCTAGCACATGATTTACAAGTTTTTCACTACAATTTTATAGCAAATATCACATTATTGAATCCACATTAGTCAAAAAATCCATATTCCTACTAGTACCAATAGAAATAAATTTCTAATTGAAAAAACAAAAAAAAACACAGTAATAGATTCATAGTCCTTACATAAAAGGCGAAACAAAAAGAACTAGAAGAAAAAAAAATCAAAAAAATTTAAATTCAGACATAAAACATTAACAAAATTCGACATAAAAATCAAAACTCTTAGATACAAAACAAAAGAGGCAGAGACAAGCATGGGAAATGGGTTGGGCGCGTATAGGGCCAGTCACATGTAATAGTCGGCCACTTAGAACCTTCGAAAGAAAAAATGAATTGAAATTAATCGCGACCAGTATTGCAATTGTAGTCCTAGTGTCTATGGGGCAATCGTACTTAATCAAACTACAATCTGTATACCACGCGCTCTTTCCTCCGCCCCCCCCCCCCCCACCACCCCACTCCACCGAAAAAGTGCATGGGGAAAATAGATATGTTAAATAATATGATTTTGGGAATTAAAATTATTTGGTGTAAATTGGGTCATTGAATTTAGTTTGAAACATTGTGCCAATTCTCATTACAAAGTTCCATCTTCCCTATCAGTATCAGAAGCCATTTAAAACACAGTTGTTTTTAGTCACCCCCAGCTTCCACAAACACATATACACTCCCTTGTGTACTTATGTTGTTGTTGGGATGCAGGGACATAGAAAAAGGAACAGCTTTTGGGGAAATCCATAAAACACTTTTGTCATTTTAGTTCAGGAAGATGGTTTGTGTTTTTTGGTATGTCTATTGATTCTCTGACCTTTTTTTTGTTTTGGTTCCAAATGTTGGTTTGTTCAAGTGGTTGGTTGGTTTGGATCTCATTTGATTAATTGTAATTGGTTTGATGTCTCCTTTGTTTTGGATCTAATTGTTTGGAAATGATGTTGTAGCTCTAGTAAATGTTTGTGGTGGGATGTTGATTATGAGCTTGGTGTTGCTAAAAATCCAAACTTTAATAAAGTTGAAAGTGTTAAGCTTTTGAAATCAAAGGTTTTAGAATCATGTTTTTGAGAGAGGCCTATGGAGATGGGTTTTTAGGTTAAGTAGAGTTAAAACTGAGTGTTCATAATATATTTAACTGCAGCAGCTTGTGGGCATTAAGAAAAGCTGCAAAGTATAATGAACTTTGATAGTCAGTACTCGTTACTCATTATTCATTACTAAAAAGTGATTGTTTTGTGGCATCGATTATTGGTAACTTCTTGTTTTTCTGGACAGTTGAAGAGAGGGAGTTGAATGGTTTACAACAAGGATGATAACAAATATAGGGTAGTGACTCAATTGGTTACTAGGATTGTAGAATACCTATAAGTTGATGGGCGAGTTCTACGTGAATGGTTGAGGGGTTCTGATTAAGTTATTGGTGGTTGTAGAAATTACTTGATTGCAGAAATAAGTATCATGGAGTGGCAATATTATGATGATTTTGAAGAACTTTACCTTTAGGAAATAAAAAACAAAATATTCCTTCATGGGTGGGGTATGACATTGGGATGAGATAAGGCTCGCGATTTGGGTCCAATCCAAACCAGCCAACCAAGCACCAACCGAGCCAACCAAGTTGGTAACCAGAAAACTCTGTAATCAACGATTTGTGTATCACGGTACGATAAAGGTATTCAGTTTCATCATTATATGGTATACCGTACCAATTGAAATATACATATACCAATCAGTATACACATATAATACGACACAAATGCAAAATGTTTATTAAAGTAGTTTTTGAAACCAAGATCTTTGGTGTTAAGCAAGGCCTCAAATCACCAGACTAGATGCGTTTTATTAATATACATGCAAAAACTATATTTATTGGTTGACAAAAGTTAAAACAATGTTAACAACACTTATTTAACTTAGATTTACTTTTCACTAACACTTTATCTTCTTAATTATTTTCTGAAACGTCTCCTCTCCTTCGGCTCAAACTCTTAAATCTCAATCACAAACTTCTCTCACTTCAAAGGAACAAAGCCATTGAAGACCCAAGACGAGAAGAACCTGACCAATCAAGCTATCTTGACGTAGTTGGGTTCTTTGTGGAGGATCTTGGAGTCGGTAAGAACCAAGCTATCGAAGACCCAAATGATTGACAATTTTGGTTCCGCCGGCGGCAAGAACCCAAGATCGATGGCCCTGCAACTTTTATGGAGATAAGGATTGCTGGTGATCTTGAAGATTCTTGGTTAAACTAGAAATTGAGGAGGACAAGGTTAGATTTCTATATTAGAGTTGCTATTTCTTTCTGGTTTGTATTTGATTAAGAGATTCTTGTTTTGATCTGACATGAAATTGATGTAGTGTTATTTTATTAACCAAAGAAATGAATCGGTATCTACCACCTACTGTACCATACCTGTCGAAGATCTTGGTTACCGAGAAGCCGGTACATTGACTTTCGATGGCTGGTTTTGGCATCAGTTTTCGTCTACTGAGTAGAGTTGATACGGTAAGCGGTTTAGGCAAAAAAAAAAACTGGTTATTGTACCGAATCTACCCCTACTATGAGATGAGGAAAAATTGTTTGAGATAGTTTGATCAAGTATATAGCTAAGGCCGGTAATTTAGTCCCAAACCAAACCACCAATTGAAAATCAACCGTACCAAATCAAGTAGATAACCGTACCAGTTGGTACGGTATTGGTACATGTTTTTTTCAAAATATTTTGTAACGGTACTGTACATGTTTTTTTATAAATATTTTGTAACTGTACTAATATATAATAGTTTATTTATTTAAATATTTATTATTTTGAGCTAATCTGAACCGTTGATTTACCTTGACATTTGATTTTATTAGCAAACCCTAGTCACAGTCTCGAACCACACTCAAACTCAACTCAGTCGTATCAAACTCAAACTCAGTCGTATCAAACTCAAACAGTCAAACTCAGTCCAAACACCCTCCGATCTGAGCTCTACCTCGCCTCCAGCGCTTTTCCCGAGTCAGCGGCGGCGTTGAGCAAGTCGGGGCTCCGGATTCGGAGAACAATTCAATGATGATAGAGATTAGTGACGGTGGAGAAGAGAAGGAGGTGAATAACGGCGGCGACGATGGGTATGAGCTTTTTTAAGGTTGCTGAAATGTGTTCTGGGTTGTGTTTGTTTCTCAAACTTGCATCGTGGATGTGTTTTGTCTTTGATACGGGTTTTTGTTGTTTTGAGCATCAAGTTCTGCTTTTTTGTTTGAGCATTCGCAATTAGTGTTGAAAAGTACCAATTAGGATTTTAGAGAGAGTTGAAAAGTTTATCAATGGGGATTATAGGATTGAGATATGAAATTGGACTGTCTTTATTCAATTAATAACAATTATAATAATTCAAACATTAACTAAAAAGACGAGTGTAGCCTGTACTACTTCTTTTGTGATTATTTATACCACCTGTTTTTTCATAAGATGCTAAGCTGCCATGTTAATGATATGACCTGTTGATGCAGTTATTTGATTTGATTCAGCTGGGGAATGAAGAGTTGAATCGCCTTGATTTTTTTGAGATTAACTTGCAATCTGGATATGGATAAAGCGTCTTCCGAATGCCCTTACCCAGGATGCTTCTTTTGTGTGATGAAGGAAGGGAATCCAAGTAAGCGACGAGCAAGTATCCTGAAGTTCTTTAGAGACCTTCCTACACAGGATGATAATGGTCAGGTTCTTCCTATCAGTGGCCTTTGGAACACTGCCATGGCACATCCAAATGACCCTGAGTTCATCGAGCTTGGTATTTTTGAGTGTATGGCTTCACTTATATGGAAGGGTCTAAAGAATCGTCGCTGGCTTTCTCATGACCAGAATATATACATTCCTTATTATGCAGCTCACATAATTGGTTCATACACTATGAACATGGAAGAATTTGCAGAAAGTTCTGTTCATGCCGGGGTAATTGCTCCCTTAGTTGAACTTTTGAGAGGAAGGCTAACGTGGGTTGAACAGAGAGTGGCCGTCCGAGCTTTAGGCCACTTGGCTACCTATGCCAGCACTTTTCCAGCTGTAGCAAGTCATGGTGAAATTCTTGAGCTTTCCATTCAACTTGGAATGAGCTCACTTGAGATTGTCTATTCACATTTCTACCAGTACGTTGACCGAAGGTTAAGCTATCACTGTGATCTGCTCACTCGTGGCATGGGAGGTGTTGAAATGGAGTCCAGAAAGGCTGAAGAATGGGCAAGTCAGTTGCAATGCTGGTCTCTCCAGCTCATTAACTGCTTTGCCTTCAAACCGGAGTTTCTTCCAACCATATGCAAGACCGAGTTCTTAACAAAGCTACCTGGCATGTGGGGTGGGCTTGTCAATGAAAACTCACCAGCCGGTATTGGTTTATTAAGAACGATCTGTCATCATAAGCTGGGTAGAGGACCTGTAGCTAGCTGTCCTGGTATTATCGAAGCATTGTGTAATATTGCTCGATCGTCAGATGATTGGCAGTATATGGCTATTGATTGCCTTCTCTGGTTACTTCAAGACCCTAGCACATGTCATAAGGTATCATTCACTTAATTGTTTTTTTTATCTGTTTGTGCATTGTGCATACACTCATTACTTGTTCTTTTAGTTTTCTAATTATTTGTGTCATGATCCCTGGTATGTGGCCTTAATGATCCCTTCTTAAGTGCGTGAATTATATGGTTCCCATTCCTTACACTTACCCATGATTCAATTTGTTTCTTTTCTCGTATGTGTTTTTCTGTCCTTGATGATACATCATATGTGTTAAGACCTGTTGGAGCGATATATTTTGTTTTTAGATCTCTTCTGGAGGAATATATGTCATAAGCATTCTCAATTTCGACAATTCCTTAGGAGATTGTAAACATTGTCCCAAGTGGAAAGCTATCAAAGGCCTGAGTATAATTGATACTGATCATAGAAGTTTTAGTATTGCCCATCATAACTTCATTAACTTTGTTTTTCTATACGCATCATAATTTATGATACCTAATTTTCCTGAAACCATTATCCAGGTCATTGATAAGGCTGTACCTGCACTTGTTGACCTTGCGGAGATAACAACTCTGGGTGATAACAAGAAACTCGGAGATTCCATTGTCAATGTTCTTCAGGAATGTATCCAGTCACAAGGGACTGGACGTAACTCTTTCAGTAGCAGAACCAAAGAAATGATTGAAGAACTGTTGGATTCCAGACAGAGATTGAAATGGGAAAAGAATATGCCAAAAGAGGATCTCCATATTAAACAGGCAGCAGCACTTGTTGTCAAGCTTGAAGGAAATTCCTTGTTCTCATCAGGAAATATATCTGGAGCTGCATCAAAATACTCAGAAGCATTGGCATTGTGTCCAATGAGATCGAAAAAGGAGAGAGTTGTTCTTTACAGTAATCGGGCTCAGTGTTTTCTTTTGTTGCAACAGCCCTTGGCTGCCATTAGTGATGCTACACGTGCACTTTGTCTTCACAGCCCACTAAATCGTCATGCCAAAAGTCTCTGGAGAAGAGCTCAGGCTTACGACATACTTGGGTTTGCAAAAGAGAGTCTGTTAGATGCCATTCTTTTCATAAACGAGTGCTCTCAGTCAAATGATCCTGATCTCTCATTGAGGCAAAATAAGGTTCCTGACTATGCCGAACGATTGGTTAAAAAGCAGATGCGTGCAGCTTGGTTATTTAGAGAGGCAGCGATCAAACATGGGGGTGTGCATTGTGATGGTGATGCTGGTGACATATATGGCCGGGAGAGTGATGATTCTGAATGGGAGACAGCAAGTGAGAGCGATATAGGAAATGATGGAAGGGATGCAATGGGCAATGACGACGACGACGATGATGATAGTGAATGGAAGAATGAGGACGAGAGGAAAGACAAATATGATAAATCTTCAGTTAAAGGTAACGTGTTAAAGTATGCAATACTGTTTATATAGAGATAATTTTGAGATAACTCCAAGGTCTTATGTTTTTGGTTGAATCGCTATTGCTTTCAATATTGAGTCATGTCATTCAAACTTTGAAAGTGCATAATAAATTGTCTATGTAAGTTTGGTACTTTGATAGTATATAGTTATCTCAGTTGTATAGATGTGTGTATAAAGAGAATACAATTTTGAATATCAAAACTAAACGGCATAATAGCACAAATGAAATCTAGATCTAGATCTAGATCGGATGCATACTGTCTCGATTTTTCATATTCTTTAATCTACAAAAATGCTTTCTGAGTAGATGGAGGACAAAGTCCTTGTGGTACTCTCATTCTCTTGGTGTACATGTAAAAAGGGAATTTGCCAAGAGGTTTAGTTATGATCCTTTGTACAATGGATATTATTATTTCTTAATAGATAATTAAACAACTTCTTCTAGTTAGTTGACCTTCTTACTTTTAGGTTGTGGTATCCTCTGAAATGTAGTCTGTTTATTTTTTATTTTTTTATTTGATGGAACTTACCTGTAGTGTAACTGGTGTAAGGCAAATGTAGTTCATCCAATTTCTTGATTAAGATCCTTCAAATCAAAGGGGAGTTGTATCAGAATTTGAGTTTTCTTGTTACACACATAAGCAAAAGCTTTATATATAAACTACTTAATTTCCTTTCAACATGAGCCTTGTCATACCATGCATATATAAATATTATGTTACATGAAGACTTCTTGCATGCTACCAGTTCAGCATGCATGTTGAATGGTAGGCATGACATTAAGTAAACTGAAATATGGCCCCCTGTTCACATTTTTGTCTTTAAATTTGAGTAGACGCTTTGCTATCTGTATATTGCACCATTTATTCAGGAAGCTTAAGAATTTTGGGCTTTCATCCTAATGAAAGAAATCATTTTGCAATTATATAGACTCATAAGTTCATGACATTAGTGAATTGTCTTTTCGAGCATCGTTTCCACCTCATCTTGATTCCCCAATGCCCCACCATGTCTGTCATCTATTCTCTTTTGTCAACCTTTTGTCTTTTGCTGCTTAAGTTTAATAGTTAAACATGTGCAAATGTTCTGATCTAAACCAACCATTGTCCTTTATTGGGAGCATATTAGATCATCATTGAACATCTAAACATTTTACATTGGAACCTTGATGTGTGACAGACCTAAAGCATGGATACAATGTGCAGCTTGTGGAAGATGAACCGTGAATTTGGATGCAGTGAGAACCTATCAAAACACAAGCATTCAACAACAATGACAGAATGAACAGAACCATGGATGAAGCTTTTGAATCCAGTCATAAACTCATTTCAATCCAGATTCAACAGTAATTTTCTTGCCTCTGGCCAACGTGCATATCGAGAAAGGAACTATTTTTCGGTTAATTGTGTGAAAGATTCAATTATGTTGGTTTGTGTCATTGCGTGTGAATTCTTACTCTTCCTCACTTTTTGATTTATTTTCTTTTTATATTATGTAAAATTTCAACTGTGTAGAAAGAAACTGAGATTATTAAGTGTAGAGGATACAGTTGAGTCTAGAAAGTGTGGATCAAGCGTGAATTTTGAGTGATTTAAGAGGGGTGTGTAGTGTGTTGTGAATATAGAACTCCGCGGTTTTGTGGACTTTGAACTACTATTCGTCAAAATTTGAATGGTAAATGTAATTTTCTTCTGCTATCAGCTTCAGTAATGTTGTTGAGCTTGGCTAGAATGTCGCAAAGCTAGTCACTTGCTTTTCGATCACTTGTGGTCCTGTCACTTTGGTGCACTTGAATATAGAGGCTAGGCATGAACTTCCTTCTGTAGGGTGCCATCATCACTCTACCTCCATTTTTTAGGGAGTCACCTTCTACCTTCATTTTTGGGGAGCCAGCTTACTCTACCTTAATATTTACTCTCTCTAACACTATATTCTCTCATATTTACCTTCACTTTTGGGGAGCCAGCTTACTCTATAGAGACGCTTTTACAATCACTATACATCAAGCGCGAAACTCTCACGAATCAAGTTTACGTGATATATAGGGCTGAAATACATTTGGTATGTGTGTCTAAAATACATTTGATGCTTAGGTAAAAGCTGGTTTTATGTTCTCTGGTGCATGGTTATAAATTAATACACCGGCCACAGACTTACGCCAAGTAGTAACCACATCGATCTGAATATTGCTGTTGACATATAAATATAGACATAGGCACACACATGCAGTTATACATAACATCGATCTAAGTATTGCTAGTGACATGCGTACACACACATGTATATATGTGTAGACTGTGCAATATATTAGAACGCGAAATTTGGAATAAAGTAATTGAAACAAGAGGAAGAAGCCGTCTGGGTTTCAGAGTTCAGACGTTTGGATGTTTAATCAATAAAGTGATTAATACCAAACGTCTGTTTCATGGATCTGAAGAACAACGAAATTTGTTTGGGAAGCACGTACGTGCAAACTCAGGAAGCTAATGGGAAAGAAGCCAAGAACATCCTGGTAGAAATTACTGGATTTCTCAAAAAAGACTGAAGAAGGTACACTACCAGAAAAAGTATTTTAGCCGGCGAAAAATTTTTGTCGGCCTGTTAAAAAATTCGTCGGCTAAGACCTTAGCCGACGAGCCTTCGTCGGCTATAATGTCGTCGGGAAAAGGCCGTCTGTGATGACTTTAGCCGACGATTTTTTTTTTTCGTCGGCTATAGTCCCACTTTAGCCGACGAAATTTTTTTTTTTCGTCGGCTATAGTCCCAGACTTTAGCCGACGAAATATTCGTCGGCTAAAGTGCGTAATAAATAATTAAAAAATAACTATACCCGACGAAATTGAGTATATTTCGTCGGCTAAACCTTTTCAAAAATTTAAAAAAATAACTATAGCCGACGAAATATAAAATATTTCGTCGGCTAAACCTTATAAAAAAATTTAAAAATAACTATACCCGACGAAATATTAGGTTATTCGTCGGCTAAACCTTTTAAAATAATTTTAAAAAATAATTATAGCCGACGAAATATAAAATATTTCGTCGGCTAAACCTTATAAAAATTAAAAAAAATAACTATAGCCGACGAAACATGCCATAATTCGTCGGCTAAACCTTATAAAAAAATTTAAAAATAACTATAGCCGACGAAATAGTAGGTTATTCGTCGGCTAAACCTTATAAAAAAAATTAAAAATATTATAGCCGACGAATATAATGTTTAAATATCGTCGGCTAAAGTTGCAAAAAAAAACACCATTAAACTCTTCACCTCCTACTTGAATCGATAATTGACGCACTTCAGCACTATCTATATTGGCTTAGATACCAAATACAAATTATGTTTCCTAATTCTCCAAAATTCACAACAAATGCAAATGACCTCATCTCCTTAGTACCCCATTAAATTTTGATTGAGAACAAGGACTAAATTTCAGAAACATGAATTAAAATGATTGAGAGATCTTCCAAACTATGAGTAGAAAACCATAAGCAATCGAAACCCAAGAGAGATCGGACACCTCCTTCTTTGGGTTGAAATGTACTTGAGGATGAGGGAAGGCTCGAGGCTGGAGCAACAGGAGGAGGAGGGAGGGCTCGAGGAGGCCAGCCGGTGAAGGGGAGGACGGATCGGGGTTGGAGCAGTAGATAATAGACTTCTTACCATCCATCTTCGCCTATATAAAGAACTTTAGCCGACGAAATTCTTTATTTTCGTCGGCTAAACTCTTTTGAAAATTTTGGTTTACCGCCAAAAAATTTTGGTTGAAAATTTTGAAAATTTTTCGACTTTAGCCGACGACTTTTCATATATTTTCGTCGGCTAAAGTCCATTGAAAATTTAGGTTGACCGCCAAAAAATTTTGGTTGAAAATTTTGAAAATTTTTCGACTTTAGCCGACGACTTTTCATATATTTTCGTCGGCTAAAGTCGAATATAGGGCTATAGTAGGTAATAGAAAAATTTTAGGGTTTAGCCGACGAATACCCTAACGTACGTATTCGTCGGCTATAGTATGTAATTAAAAAATAACTAAAGCCGACGAAATATTAGGTTATTCGTCGGCAAAAACCATCTTAGCCGATGACTTTTCATAACGTATTCGTCGGCTATAGTATGTAATTAAAAAATTAAAAAATAACTATAGCCAACGAAAAATTATGTTATTCGTCGGCAAAAACCATCTTAGCCGACGACTTTTCATATATTTTCGTCAGCTAAAGTCCTTTGAAAATTTTCCTCCAACTTTGGTTTACCGCCTAAAAAATTTTGAAATTTTTTTACCTTAGCCGACGACTTTTCATATATTTTCGTCGGCTAAAGTCTATAAATTCACGAAAACACTCGTATCTCCCCCTATATTACGTAGTTTGGTCAAATCTTCCACACGAAAAACTCTCACGTAGATGAGACGCAACCACCTATATAAACATTTTGAGACATTTACCTTCCGACGATAGGGCTCCCCATAAGAAATAATAACAGTAAATAGGGTTGACCGCTACTATCGACTCCGAGACTTTACCCGATTTACGTGATTTTTGAACCATAACCGTATTTCACCATTCTGAACACATCTTATTTCACGAGATTTTTAATAATTTTGCTTCCTATGTAGAGTTGGTTCACAAAGTTGTATAACCTACTAAACAAGTTATACAACATTTGTAGACACGTTGTGATTCCGATGACTAAAATTCACAAACCAAAATTCGACTGTCAGATATGATCATTATGACGAAATATGTCTATGGTAAAAAATTCAACTGGATCCAACAACGTTAAGGGCTCGATCGAAACGGTCAACCATAATCCATCGTCATTTATCACACGAAAACGCTCATATCTCCCTCTATATTACGTAGTTTGGTCAAATCTTTCACACAAAAAACTCTCACGTAGATGAGACGCAACCACCTATATAAAAATTTTGAGACATTTACCTTCCGACGATAGGGCTCCCCATAAGAAATAATAACGGTAAATAGGGTTGACCGCTACTATCGGCTCCGAGACTTTACCCGATTTACGTGATTTTTGAACCATAGCCGTATTTCACCATTCTGAACACATCTTATTTCACGATATTTTTAATAATTTTTCTTCCTATGTAGAGTTGGTTCACAAAGTTGTATAACCTACTAAACAAGTTATACAACATTAGTAGACACGTTGTGATTCCGATAACTAAAATTCACAAACCAAAATTCGACCGTAAGATATGATCATTATGACGAAATATGTCTATGGTAAAAAATTCAACTGGATCCGACAACGTTAAGGGCTCGATCGAAACGGTCAACCATAATCCATCGTCACTTATCACATGAAAACACTCATATCTCCCTCTATATCACGAAGTTTGGTCAAACCTTCCACACAAAAAACTCTCACGTAGATGAGACGCAACTGCCCATATAAAAATTTTGAGACATTTACCTTCCGACGATAGGGCTCCCCATAATCCCGAATAACGGAAAATAGTAGACACGTTGTGATTCCGATGACTAAAATTTACAAACCAAAATTCAACCGTCAGATATGATCATTAAGACGAAATATGTGTATGGTAAAAAATTCAACTAGATCCAACAACGTTAAGGGCCCGATCGAAACGGTCAACTCTAATCGAAAATAAGAAAATTGCATTTTGAAGCCCTAAACGGACTCGGATGGCCAAAAAAGCCTATATGTCATGGCATAGCGATGAGTTTGACTCGTAGGGCCGTTACGCTTCCGGAAAGGTATCACAATAGTCAATCGGACACCAAAAACCAAATCTGCAGCATAATGAATAATAAGGGTAAGTCAACTATCGGCACCGAGACTTTACCGGAATACCGTCATTTTTCAATCGTAGATGTATTTCACCATTCTAGTCATATCTTATTTCACGACTTTTTTGCGTTTGAAGGTTCTACGTATAGTTTTTTTTTTTCAGATGAGTTGTTGTCTAGATCTGTAAATATAAGGCACTTTAGCCGACGAAATTATATTTTTCGTCGGCTAAACTTTTAAAAATTTTATCGGCTAAACTCTTAAAAATTTCGTTGGCTAAACTTTTGAAAATTTCGTCGGCTAAACTTTTGAAAATTTCGTCGGCTAAAGTTCACAGACTATAGTCGACGAAAAATATTATTCAGACGACGAAATTTTTATTTCGTCGGCTAAAGTTGACTATAGCCGACGAAAATTTTTAGTTAGCCGACGAAGGAAAATGTCGTCGGCTAAAGTCCACTTTAGCCGACGAAAAAAAAATTCGTCGGCCTGGTTTTTTATTTTTCGTCGGCTAAAGCCTTTCTTCTGGTAGTGGTAAAAACTAGCTAGCAGGGTAGGGTAATCATATGCATATTAATTACATGTTGTAAATTAAGAATAGGGAGGAGATCGATCGAGAAAGAAAGCAGGAGGGGAACATTTCGTTCATATTATAGTTTCAGTTGATGAGGGGGTTTCTTTCTTATATATACTTGTCCAAATGCACCAGTAGATAGGGCATTAAAAATGCACCAGTAGGTAGATAGGTCATGTTATTTTTCCTTCTTTTACTTGTTCTCTTGCTTAGCTACAACGCAAAATTCCACGGATCGAGGCTGGAACTTGTAAAACCTAGCTACAAGTTCTTCCACCCAACAATGATCGAATAAATATTCAGAAATGGAAGATGATATATAATCAGCAAGAATATAGAAGATAGAGAGAGATGCTGCTGATGATTCAGTTCAAAGACTGGCATTGCTCCTTTTATTGTTTTTGCCACAACTAAATAGTTTTTAAGTGTTGATAGAATGATAGTATATATACCGCCAAACATAAGCAACGATCTCGTAGACTGTCTTCCGGCCACGAAGGGCCCTGTTGATAGACGCATTTTATGTTGTATTCTTAATGTATTTCCGATCTTATTTAGCTTCGTTATTTCCTTAATAATGCCGTTTCTAGCTTGTTTCTGTTTTATAGGTTGAAAAAGGCAGTTTTACACAAAAGAAGGTTAAAACATAAGAATTGAGGGAAATCCTAATTAATGAAGGCTTCCTGGTGTAGCAAGGAGTCTCATTAAGTCGCAAAATCTGAGGATAAGTCGTTTAGGAAACTTTCTTGTTTTGAAAAGGGAAAGTTGTCAATTTCATTTTAAGAAACTTTCTTATTTTGATTTAGGAAACTTACTATTTCTGAATTTTTCCTGTTCTGACTTTCCTAAACTATTTAGAAAACTTTCTTCTCTAGGGTGACAGGGAAACCATTTGAAGTCAGGAAACCTAATCCAACATGGAATAGGAATCTGTGAACGTGTATAAAAGGAAAGATGAATTCTGCAGCAACCAAGAATTTATGTGTGCAGCTAATATAAATAAGAAATTAAGGGAGATTCTTTCTTTTAATTTCATCATTTGAATTATGTTATTCCCTATCATATTTATCTAACTTTATTTCTCTTTTAGGAACCCTAATTGCACACCAGGAAAGGAAGGAAAATCAAGGAATTTCGTCCAAAGTCTGATTGAAGGCAGAAGAAGGAAAGTTATTCATTGCTGTGATTTCCTTTGGAGAACAAGTAACGAACCTGGTCTTCATTCAAGCTCCATTCGAGATATGATTGCGCAAGAGAATTTTATGGAAGGTTCTGTGCAATATTCAAGGCCATTGTATCAGGAAACAATCAAGGGCTAGGAGATGACCCAGGGTTTGGCGTGTTCACTATAAATAGAGGCTCTATGCTTCACAATTGACATCATTCATTCACGTTAAAAACCAGAGAGATACGAGAGTAGCAGCATGCCGTCTTTTCCTCTTTTGCTGAGTTCATCCTCTCTTGCCAGACCTGTCTTTTCCTCTTTTGCCGAGTTCATCCTCTCTTGCCAGACCGTGAAGGACTTCTCCACAAAGGTGGCAGAGTTGGAGACTTGAAGTATTGAAGCCAAGCATCCCTTTTGACGTCGCTAAGCTTCCTTGGAAACTGAAAAAGTGTAAACACTGCCTAAACTTTGTTTTGATTTTCTTTACAACTTGAAAGCATGTTTCGGATGTTAACCTTTGGATTTGTAAGCATGTTTTGCTTGTTCTTGTATTCAATAGATTCAGAATTTTATAAAATGTATTGATGTTTCGTTAATGATTTTTTGGCAATCTGATTTCGTGAGTTTTAATAATTGAAAGTTTGCGTTTTTGTTTAAATAAAAGAGTTAGAATGCATGCTAGCTAGTGTCATTATTCGTGCTAAGCTTCTTCATGTAAGTATGTTTCTCTAAGTGGTGAAAACTATGTAATAATAGTTGAAAACATAAACTACAATAAAACGTATTGTTCTTGTATTCAATAGATTCAGAATTTTATAAAACGTATTGACGTTTCGTTAATGATTTTCTGGCAATCTGATTTCGTGAGTTTTAATAATTGAAAGTTTGCGTTTTTGTTTAAATAAAAGAATTAGAATGCATGCTAGCTATTGCCATGATTTGTGCTAAGCTTCTTCAAGTAAGTATGTTTCTCTAAGTGGTGAAAACTATGTAATAATAGTTGAAAACATAAACTACAGTAAATGCATGTTACGACTTCTCGGATGTGTGTTGTTGTTCAATCTCAATTCTATAATTCTTAATGATTCAAGTTTATTGTGGACAAGTACTTTTCAGTATTGAATGCAACAATTTACATGAAATAATCTAAGTTTTAGACTTCTTTGTGCTTAGGTGTTAAAGTAAGTAGAATTAAAGGAATTCATGTTCTCTTCAGGCTTGTGTTTCGAGATTGTTTTTCTTGTTAAAAACTTGCATGATAATTGGATTGCTAGAATGAGACGAGATTTTGATGTTTGGTAGAATTCGAGTTTGTCTCTGTTTGCAACGTTGAATGAATCGATCACTTGTATATATTAGTTTAGATTCTGTCTTTTTCATAGGAATGTTAGATCAATCCTCCAAAATTTCCCCTGAAATCATGTAAATGTAATTGTTGTTTATATTATGTAAATAACTCTTGAATTAGATTCTAATCTGTTTAGTTTTGTAAACGCATGAGCACCCTAAAGTCCCCGGATTGATCGAACCTTATTTACCAATACTACAATTGTCAAAAAAAGGTTCTTAATTGTCGCATGCCCGGTAACGAGAGAGCTTCAATTTTTGCGTCGTTGCTGGGGACTTTAAAAGTCTCCTACGGTTTCTTTTTAGTTTAATTATTTAGTTTACTTATTTAACTTTAGTATTGATTGTTTGTTTTATTTTTTTTTAGGTTTATATCTCATCTGGTAAACTGTCCGGTCAAAAAGGCCACAAAACAGATTTGGGCCTTAACCCTTCGTGAGTTTCAAGGTCTCTCGAGGTTGAGGGCGGCCCATATTGTGCTCTTGTTGGACCATCGAAGATATAAGTATTTCCTAGCTGAGTAAGGGGCACTTTGAGTGGTGTTAAGGCCCGAGTAAGCGACTGGGACCAAAATTGGGTTTCAAAGAGCTATAGACTGTGTGTAAGCACGATATGGGTTTCGACCTCCGTAGCCCACTAAAAACGAAACCCTATCAGCCCGTTTCACTTCGGCCTGGCCATTCAAGCTTTCTGAAACCACGAAATTGCTTATGTTTAGATGTCAACGCCTATGTCCCCCACCAATATAGTTTACAACTTGAGATATGAATTTGAAGGGTGAATAAAGTTTAGAATCAGTAATGTTGTATTAACTTTGTTGTAAGTCACACTAAGGTATATTGGACCAAACATGACTATGGATTGAGTAGTTTTTTCAGTCCCATTGCACACCATTGTCCTCTGTTCCCGTACCTAAGTGTAGAGTCAAAATAAATTTAAGCATAGGATAATGCAGACGTGTATAGTCGAAATGTGTTTATGGAAACTCATTCTTGTTTTACTTTTCTTACTTTACTTTTAACTTTTGTAAACTGTATGTCTTTTCACTAACATTTACTTTGAATGTACATATAACTTTCCCAAATAAGCCTTTGATCTTGAATGCAATCTTCTACTTCAAGAAGGGTGAAACATTCCACAACATGCTTAGGCTGGTACCAAAGTTTGACAACACTAGAAACTAGAATGCAACATCTCACATTGCATATTTAGAGAACGTGTGTGCACTCATGGTTCTAATGGAGCTAAATGCAGAAGCTGTGGTTGTGAACATCTTTCAGCGAAGCTTGAGAGGGGAGGCCACATAATGGTTTCTCGATGAGCTTGATCGCAACGTCACTTGGGACGCATGCAAGACTTTGTTCAAGAAAGTTTTCCGATGAACCTAACAAATGAAAAGTCAACTCTTTAACCATTTCAATATAACGATATTAAGTAAATTATTCGCTCAAACACTTCTGCTCTACTCACAAACCACATAATCAAACTAAATCCTAATTTAATAATTTCTAAAATAATATTAGAAATTAATAATGAATTTTCAGGATATTACATTTTACCCCCTTAAAGAAATTTTGTCCTCAAAATTTAAACGCACTGACCCACCACATGTGATGCTAACTCTTCACGGATGCTAACTCTTCACGGAATCAAGTTCATGTTCCCCAACAACAATTGTTCTCGTCCCAAAACCTCCACAAACAAATCAAATTCCCTCAATCGTTTGTTGTGTGACTGTTAGCGTGAGTCATGAAGTCAGTCCTATTCTATATGTGCAGTATATGTAGTGCATAGTACGTAGGGTTTGTACATCTTGTATCTCTATATATAGCCTCTTCTGTGAGATGAATAAAACATCAGAAAATTCATTCTCCAAACCTTGTTATATTTAACTTGGTATCAGAGCAAAGATCCGAAATGACTTTGTCTCTCTGTTTTCCGCTGCAATCTCGTTGACGTTTTTCCAACGATTTTTATTCTGTTCACCGTTCGACGTTCTTCCGACGAGTGTTACATCTCGGGTTGAGTTTTTTACTCGAGTTATTATTGTTCTAGGGTTTGTTGAATACTGTTATTGTTCAAACTACTGTTCACCAGTTTCTACCGACCAAAATTCTGCCGACCAAGCCTTGAGCCACTACCGTCCGTTGTCTGCCCTAGAACTATCGTCGTCTTCCCTAGACCAGGACCGCCGTCGTCTGCCCTAAGACTACCGCCGACCCTAAGCAGCCGTCGTCGTGCCTTGGCTATCGTCTGCCCTAACTGCCGCCGACTCCAGTCCGACGTCCGGCTTGATCCACTCCAGTCGACGTCCGTCTTGTCCAGTCACATCTCCGTCGTTGTCTCCGCCCAGAAGTGACGACGCAGACGGCACGGCTTCGACCCGCCCAGTTCTGTTTCTTGCTCGACCCGGCTCAGTGTGATCCGACCCAACTTCAGCCTGATCCGCTTGCTTGAACCGCCTTCACAACCCGACCCGCTTGCTTGACCCGCCTTCTCAACCCGACCCGGCTCATCTGTTGTGACCTGACCCGGTTTCAGTTTCTGATAACTGGTAGTGCAAGTACACTGACAGTGCAAGTGCACCCGCAGCAGGTTTTCCTCATCCTTGCTTTATTGTTGTCGCTGGTCGTGGCAAGCTAGGTATGGCCTTAAATATTTCTAACTTTGTTGGTGGTGATACATGGATTATTGATTCAGGTGCTTCCGATCATATGACTTATGACAAATCTTATTTTACTGACTTATCACCTCCGCCCGTACCTTATGTTACTAATGCTAACAGTGAGGCCTTCCATGTGTTAGGAAAGGGGTCTGTTCGTATCACTCCCACAATAGTGCTAAAAAATGTGTTATATGTACCTGCTTTATCCTATCATTTGATATCTGTCCCACAGTTGAATGTTGAATCCAAATGCTCTGTGACCTTTTTCCCTATGTATGCGATTTTTCAGGATCTTCTCACTGGGGAGTTACTGGGTCGGGGGTATCTGAGGGGCAGGTTGTTTCATCTGGATCAGACATATGTAGGGGAGAAACCAGGCGCACAGTCCCGGACGGCTTTAATGTCCAATTCTGACAAGCTAAGTGAAGTTTGGTTATGGCACCGTCGCTTAGGGCATCCATCTTTTAGTGTTATGAAAAAATCTATGCCTTCTTTGTTTATTGGTGTGGATGAGTCAGTCTTACATTGTGAAACATGTGTTTTGGGCAAGAGTCATCGCTCAACTTATTCATCTCGTATTTCTACTAAAAGTGTCGTTCCTTTTGAATTAATTCATTCTGATGTTTGGGGCCCTTCAAAGGAATCCACTGTATCTGGTATGCGATACTATGTGTCATTTATTGATGATTGTACACGTCTTACTTGGGTTGTTCTTCTTAAAACTAAGGATGAGGTTTTTCCGGCTTTTCAAGCCTTCATTTCTGAAGTCCAAACACAATATAATGCCAAAATTCGAATTCTTCGCTCTGATAATGGGGGGGGGGGGAATATGTTAATCGTGTCTTTCAGTCTTTCTTACTAACACATGAGATTATCCACCAGAAAACGTGTCCTTACACACCTGAACATAATGGGGTATCCGAAAGAAAAAATCGTCATTTACTTGATATGGCTCGTTGTATTCTCTTTAGTGCCCATTGTCCCAAGAATCTGTGGGGTGATGCTATCTCCGCATCTACCCATCTCATTAATCGTCTTCCTTCTACTGTCCTCCAGGGGAAAGTACCATTTGAGGTACTAGCTTCTTATGTCTCTTTATCTTCCTTTCATAATCTCCCAGCTCGTGTTTTTGGTTGTGTTGCATTTGTTCATATCCCAAAGAGTCAACGGTCAAGTAAATTAGATGCCCGGGCGATTAAGTGTGTGTTTGTTGGCTATGGGGGCCATCAGAAAGGGTACAAGTGCTATCATCCACCTACTAGGAAGTATTATGTCACTATGGATGTTACATTCTTTGAGGATATGAGCTACTACACCTCTTCTAATACTGCTCTTCAGGGGGAGAACTCGTATTTTGAAGAGCTGTATCATGGAGAGGGGGAGACAAGTTATTCAGTTGAGGTTAGAGATACATCAGGGGTTCAGGGACAAGAAGATGACAGACAGGCACCACCAGATGATTCTGGTATAATTGCTCCAAAGATTCAAGAGTCAGACACTCCTGCTGAAAGACCACCAGATGATTCTGGTATGATTGCTCTAGAGATTCAAGAGTCAGATACTCCTCACTACCAGAACAGGCAGTTTAGCCGACGAAAAATTTTCGTCGGCCTGTTAAAAAAATTCGTCGGCTACAACCTTAGCCGACGAAGGTTCGTCGGCTACAACCTTAGCCGACGAAAGTTCGTCGGCTATAGTGTCGTCGGGAAAGGGTCGTCTGTAATGACTTTAGCCGACGAGACAAAAAATTTCGTCGGCTATAGTCATACTATAGCCGACGAAATAATATCGTCTGCTATAGTCCAACCTTTAGCCGACGACATTATTTCGTCGGCTATAGTCATACTATAGCCGACGACATTATTTCGTCTGCTAAAGTATGAACTATAGCCGACGAATAATGTCGTCGGCTATAGTCCATACCTTAGCCGACGACATTTTGTGTCGTCGGTTATCTTCCAAACTTTAGCCGACGAATAATTTAAAATATTCGTCGGCTAAAGTTTGTAATAAAAAAATATAAAACATCTATGGCCGACGAAATATTGTATTTTTCGTCGGCTTTATAGGCATTTAGCCGACGAATTAAAGCTTATTTCGTCGGCTAAACTTTAAAAAAAAAAAAAAAAAAAACTTTAGCCGACGAATTATGGCTTTTTTCGTCGGCTATAACTGCATTCCAGTAAAAAAAAACCCCGAAATTTCTGAATTACCATTCCATGCAAGCTGCAAAAGACATATTTAACAATTTCATATATAACCAACAACAAACACATAAAAGAATATATGAACTACATAAAAGTATCAATTTACATAAAAGTATATATCAACTACGTAAAGTCTATATCGTCTAAATTGAAGTCATCTTCTGGGGGCTGCTGCGGAGGTTGCGGCGGCTGGGGTAGCGTCATGGGCGGAGGCATGGGCGGAGGCGGAAGTCCCTGACTCTGGGCAGCTGCAAAGTCCTGCATGTACTGCAACATCTGCTGCTGCTGGGCCTGCTGGATGGCATATATCTCGGCAACATAGGCTGCCTGCGCGGCATTAAAGGCTGCCAACAAGGCAATATAGGCTGTCTGCGAGGCAGCCTGTGAGGCAGCCTGAGCAGCTTGAGCAGCTTGCTGTTCTCGTAGTCTCTGAACTTCCGACTCTAGCTGAGTCGTCCTGTTGATCGTGGACGTGGTGCTGCTACTGGTCGAGGTTGCCTTTCGTTGAAATCCTGGAGTGGTCTTCAGGACCCCCTCGCCTCTCTTTCCTAGACCTCGGCAGTAGAAGTTGTTTCCTCTCGGTGGGAAGGCTGTGCCCATGATCCTCGCCCCAATCGTCGGATCCGAATTGTCGATCCGGGACATGGCTTCGGACATCTCGGAATCCTGCGTGTCCGGCCATGCCTCCCTCACTAAGGTACTCAGGACCTCGTCACTAGCCTCCCTCACCCTCGCCTATATGGATAGGAAAAAAATTATTAATTAAAATTTTTACATAAATTTAAAAATTTAAAAACGTAAAGTGACTTACAATATCCTCTTGGGAGTCAGGATATGCCTTCTCGTACGTATAGACGTAGGGGTTGACTTCTGGATGTTCCTTGGCCGCCTCGTCCATGAAGACACCGAACGGTCTAGAACCGGCATGATGGTTCCTTGTGTTGCGTTGCCGGTTCTGAGCGTTCACCTGGGAAACCGCCTTCAAAGAAAAAAGTAAACTATTAGTAGAATATTTTAAAACGCACGTACTTATTTTTAAATTAACTAACTAATTTATTTAAATACCTGTTTACGAGGGTTGTTGAATTCTGATGTCAGAAGCCAACGCCACTCGTACTCCCTGTACTGGAACTCAGTAGGGGTACCAGAACGTGCGTTCCCGTGCTTAGTCCAATGGGTCCGCAGCTCGTTCTTCCACTCCTTGTACCTACAGATACAACAAAAATATTAGAAATATTATTAATATCACATACAAAATTGTTTTTCATTAACTTCCCAACGTACCTTCCCCCATGCACAACGTCGGCCCAGCTGTCCCTCAGGTGCTCGGGAACCTCAAACCACACCTGCATTTAACCGATTATTATTAGTTTAGCTTTTCGAGAAATCAACAATTTAATACATAATATTATTTTGTAAACTCACCGACATCGCGTTGTGGACCATGTCTTTAACCTCCTGCGGGACCTCGCCCCAGTCGGACCACAACATAGGGACTCTATCCCTAATGAGAGCACCCACGCGGCCGGAGTACATCCTCGACTTCCCGCCCGATACTGCGTGGCCATCCCCGTCAGTATCGATGGGGATCCTCCCCATGGTACTCACCATCTTCTCGAGAGCTTTCCCTGTGACGGGGCCTCTCTTCTTCTTTGTGCCTATGACATGATTCGGCCAAATTGATTATTAAAATATATATGACCCTTTAAAAGTAATCATGCATCACTGATTACCTGAGGAGCTCGCGACGGATTCCGGCTCTGTCGCCGATGATGATACCCTCGCAGAAATAAGAGGCGTATCAAAAGGCAGGAACCGGTACGCCGCTGATGGAGCCACTGGCGGGGGCAGTGGATAAATCGGCGTCCCTGAGCCATCGACTACAGGTATCGCCGGTATCATCCGCGGAAGGAACAGATGAGGCGGCGGCATCTGTACCCCAGATGACCCACTATCCGAAGAAGTAGGACCCGGAGTGGGCGCCCGGTGTATCTCGGGCATACGAGGTGCAGACACCTCCGTCAAGGGCCTCGGGGAACGAGGGACGGCCGCCTGCCTCGATGAAAGGGGCACCTCCGGCGCCGTCTCCAGAAGGCTCGCACGTCTGGCTGTCATGTGGCCCTGAAACGTCGTTTGAGGGTTGCTAGAGGTTCCCTCAGACGATTCGGACCTTTGGCCCTTCGAACTCTTCTTCGATCGAAAAAAGCCGCTCATCCTATTTAAAATATTAATAAAAGGCTTTAGATTATTTTGTCTTTGTTTTATAAAAAATTATACATTTTTAAAATTATACTTATTCAATAAATAGATACACATACCAATATATATATAGATATATATATATATATATACCAATACATATCATAAATTAACTAACATATCGTAAAACTAAATTCGAAATCAAAAATAAATTAACACATATTCAAAAATAAACACATAAACTAACATAATTAAATTAACACAAATTAAATTAACAAAAACAGAAGGTTTTATCTTGGGATTTCACAATAGTCATTGAACGATTCAGTCAAACTTAAAGTCCATAACAGTCTTTTATTCTATACTAAGCTCATGTCTGTTACCACACAAACATACACATTCTATGATTACTGCGCCTTCCACCAGACCTTATAATATATATGTTCCCTACATTTCCAGATTCGTTCCAAGAATCAAACAACAGAAAATTCAATTGGATAGGCTATGATACATCTAAGTCCCCTTTTACGACAATTCCAGATACACACGCAGACACACAAACTGATTAGGAGAAACAAAATGTGATCACACATATTGAAACCAAAAAGATCACCCATCAAGTCAATAACAGACGCAAGGCAAGATTGGATCTTTATGGTCAACAAATTCGGAACTAGCAGTCTGATCAGAAGAGAAGCACATAAGATTCAAACCAACCAAAGTGTGTATTTATTCATCAATCACAGTAACTTGTATCCTCAAAATCCAAACAATACACCCAACGATCCAAAAGCAACAAAGGTTGAAACTTTATGAACAACCATACTATTGTAATCCAAAACTGTATCATAATCTTGTGAGCAATCAAAGCAGCAAATCGGAAAATGAAGAAGATTAACAGAAGTGAATCAGCTGCAAAGTGTTTACCTTGCAGGGAGGAGGGAGGAGCCGGCGACGGGAGAGGGAGGGAGGAGGGAGGAGACCGGGAGGGAGGAGGCTAGGGTTGAAAAACTGCAGAAATGAGGGAGGAGGCTAGGGTTCGCAATTAAAACCCGAGGACTTTAGCCGACGAAATAATTTGTTCGTCGGCTAAAGATTAAAATTTCGTCGGCTATACATATATTCGTCGGCTAAACCTTTGAAATTCGTCGGCCAAACATATGAAATTCGTCGGCTAAACATTTGAAATTCGTCGGCTAAGCCTTTGAAATTCGTCGGCTAAGTTGCATACGCAGGGCTGAAAGCGTTACTGCCTCTCCTTCCTTGCCTCATGTTACTAATACCCCTGACTCATGTCTCCCTGGTACAGAAGATCTTCCATCTGAGGTTAGTAATTCTATTGGGGTTGATACTAGTGATGCTAATAGTAGACAATATGTGTTACCAAATAGGTCTACTCGGGGTAAACAAGCAAAAAAGTATGAACCTACCCTTCAAGCCAAAGCTAAGTATCCTGTGGCAAATTTTATGTCTACCAAGAGATTGTCTAAGTCATATAAATCATTTGTGAATCAAATATCTGCTGTATCAGTATCTACAAAGTGCAGGATGCATTGGGAGATCCAAAATGGAGGAAAGCAATGGATGAGGAGATGGAAGCATTACAAAAGAACAATACTTGGGAGCTTGTATCTCCACCACATGGAAAGAAGGTTGTGGGATGTCGCTGGGTGTTTACAGTGAAGCATAATCCAGATGGGTCAGTGAGTCGATATAATGCACGTCTGGTAGCAAAGGGATTCACCCAGACATATGGCATTGACTATGATGAGACATTTGCATCAGTTGCAAAGATGAACACTATTCGGGTATTGCTCTCTCTTGCTGCTAACTTAAACTGGCCTATTAAACAGTTTGATGTCAAGAATGTTTTTCTTCATGGAGAACTTATAGAGGAAGTGTATATGGATTTTCCACCTGGATATAAAACTGCTCCTTCAGGTAACTTTGTGTGCAGACTGAGAAAATCTTTGTATGGTCTTAAACAATCACCTCGTGCTTGGTTTGGAAGGTTTTCACAGTTCATGAGGAAGATTGGTTATAAGCAGAGTAACTCAGACCACACGTTGTTTCTCAGACATCAACAAGGGAAGGTAACAGCTCTGATCATATATGTTGATGATATGGTTGTTACTGGTAGTGATACTGTTGAGATGGATAGATTGCAAAAACAGCTAGACACAAAGTTTGAGATGAAGGACCTAGGTACACTGAAGTACTTCTTGGGCATTGAGGTAGCCAGGGGGAGTGAAGGCATCTATCTGTGTCAGAGGAAGTATATACTTGATCTATTAACAGAGACAAGTATGTTGGATTGTACTCCAATTGATACTCCTATCGAGCAGAATCATCGATTAGCAGAGTATCCTGATCAGGTACCTACCGACAAACCTCGATATCAGAGGTTAGTTGGACGTCTGATTTATTTAGCACACACCAGACCTGATGTTGCATACGCAGTAAGTGTGGTGAGCCAGTTCATGCATAATCCCAGTGTAGATCACATGGATGTTGTTGTAAGGATTTTAAGGTACTTGAAGTCCGCTCCAGGGAGAGGAGTAATGTTTTCTAGGCACAACAATATTCTTGGTGTATGTGGTTTTACAGATGCAGATTGGGCTAGAAATATTACAGACCGGAGGTCTACATCAGGATACTTTACCTTTGTGGGAGGTAATCTTGTTACTTGGAAAAGTAAGAAGCAAAAGGTTGTGGCTCGGTCTAGTGCTGAAGCAGAATATAGAGGTATGGCTCATGGAGTGTGCGAGTTGTTGTGGCTGCAGAATGTGTTACAAGATTTGGGTGTTAAACCCAAGTGTGCTATGCAGCTGTATTGTGACAACAAAACATCTATCGATATCTCACAGAATCTTGTGCAACATGATCGTACTAAGCTTGTGGAAGTTGATCGTCACTTTATAAAGGAGAAGCTAGATGCTAAGATCATTCGCTTTCCTTTTGTCCCTACAGAAGAGCAACTTGCAGATATACTCACAAAAGGAGTTTCTAAGAAGGCCTTTTATGACTCACTTAGCAAGTTGGGCATGGTTGATGTATATGCGCCAACTTGAGAGGGAGTGTTTTGTCCCTACAGAAGAGCAACTTGCAGATATACTCACAAAAGGAGTTTCTAAGAAGGCCTTTTATGACTCACTTAACAAGTTTGGCATAGTTGATGTATATGCGCCAACTTGAGAGGGAGTGTTAGCGTGAGTCATGAAGTCAGTTTAGGAATGTAAATTAATTTGTTATTACTTTCCTATTCTATATGTGCAGTACATGTAGTACATAGTACGTATGGTTTGTACATCTTGTATCTCTATATATAGCCTCTTCTGTGAGATGAATAAAACATCAAAAAATTCATTCTCCAAACCTTGTTATATTTAACTGTGACTTCATTAGAAAACAAGTTGAACATCTGCAACGAACGTAATTACACCTCAGATATATGATCCCGCGTTGTCTTCATCCTGATCATTGACACATAAAAAATGTTCTGCATAACAGAGAACTAGAGGTTGTGACAAAACTAACGTCAAATCAATCTGCTCTATTCACCAGTCTCAACGGGTCCAACAGACCACATCTGTAACATCGCCTTGAAGTTAAAGGCACATGCCCTTCGACCTCATGTCTCCACCACACCTTGACCATATGGTTGACCTATTCAAGATATGAACAAATGCAACATCAATGGTCACTTCCACAATCACCTTAATAGCACCATAGTCGTTTCTATGTGACTACTGCTTGATACACTTCCTCAGCATGAGCACATAGAACGCGATATGCACACTAGACATGCTAGGAGGTAAAGTATGTCAATAAGCCGAATCCCCAACCATTTTCTATGATCTCGAAAGATCAACATAGCTCAGTTCTATCACTCCCTTCTTACCAAATCCCACCACAACTTTCATGGGTGAAACCTTCAAGAATTATGAGGTCACGCTCAAACAACATAGCCTCAAGCATCAATGCGATACAACAGACCTCCTAAGAGATAAGTCGCACATAATCGACGAATGTGCCTCTACCCTACACGAAAACCTCGAAAGGTTCGACAAGCTTGGTAATACACCTTCTTTTTCTTGAGAGGGATGCCGAGAGAAAATAAAAGCTAGAAAACCCAAGCTCCATTTTTGTCACCTGAATTTCATTTGTTTATTATTAAAAATTAGAGTAGTGTGCTACAGACCTCAAATTTTTATACCAAAAATAAATACCAAATGTTATGGCACTGACCAGGTTATCGCTTTTATGGGCCTAATGATTATGGGCCTAATGATTCAAAGAAGGAAAGCATATGTGTTTCTGAAAATCTCAGCATGACGGGCGTGGTGAGATTTCTCAAGAAAAAGAAGGTGTATTACCAAGCTTGTAATCAACGAGGACGAAAGAACCAAAGAACCAAGCATATGTGTTTCTAACCATGATTGATGAAGTCTCGGCTGCCTCTCTTGCAATCAACGAGGACGAAAGAACCAAAGAACCATTTTTGAACCAAAGTAAGACTTCATTTTAACATTAGACTGACAAAACTAAAACAAAAAACTCAGGTGTGCTAACTAAAATATATCATTGTGAATTTAGAGCAACTTAGATCGAAGGCTCTATTTCTGTTTGTTTTTCCAAACGGAGGAAGAGTTGGTTGATTTCCCGTTGTTGCAGTCTAAAACTCAAGGAACATGAAGTTTGATCAATGATACCTAGAAGATTGGGTTGAAACCTACAAACGATGGGTTGTTATATATCCTAAGGATCCTTAGGATGACACTGATTTGAAGTGACCATACTTAAGAATAGTTATATCTAATTAACCGTCAAACAATAAAAACACATAACCTATTACATGGTCACTTAAGAATAGTTACATCTAATTAACCGTCAAACAAAAAAAATACATAACTGATGAAGTATAAACAGTAGAGACAAAAAGAGATAACAAGAGAATACAGAAATCATAATGTCATATTGCTTTAAACAAAACAACTTATCTCTCTTTAGAGTAAAGACTTTGACTAATCATGAGAGTATATGTAGGCCTCACTAGTTATACTACGCCTAAGCCGATTAATAGAAAATCATCATCAATACAGTTATCGAGTGCCTTATCGAGACCGTGTCTTCCCAAGATCTTTTCATTCTAACTTTGGATGTTTGATACATATTAGCATCTCTTGTTTAATCAAGAGTCCATGTAAATCCGAAATGAATACGCAAAGACATAATTCATCATATCCCTTTTAAATCAAGTAGAGTCTATGTGCGTTTCAATACCTTTAGCAAATGCGTGCTCCTGTGATCTGGAGCCTCTTGATTCGGATGAATGAAATTCGTTTAAGACCTTCATGTATATCTATGATCCCATAGAGATGTTATTATGACCACATTCATAGGCTGCATGTTCAGTTATTCAGAAACTACCAAACTGACAAAGTAGTGGAGTTCAATGACATCCATTATAAGAGCATATCTTATTGTAGTCGATCTAAGTGCGTGTTAGTGAGAGACCTTGCATCATAGGTGAGTGCAAACTCTTGTTCTCACTACGCTATCTAACAAAGGCATAGTTGATAGGGTTTAGCTTGCGGTGTCGGCATCACATGCCCAAGGACCTATCTCTTTGTTAATGTTGGATCGCATCTTTTCATTAGGCCAATCAACTAAGTTGATATCCATCAACGAATGATGGTTCGATAGTAGACTCATTATCTCACGTTCTCATCTACATTAGTGTAATACTTGTAGAGATCTCTATATGGATTGGATTTGACATTGAGGCGTCCCCCAACGATAATCACAATTTAGACTTCATGAGACAGATTTGAGTATTACTGATTAATGGATCAGGTTATGCCAAGCTCGCTTTCTTCCTAGTGCGAGAAAGTATTGAACCTAAGGGCCTCCCTCATTTTGGGGAGCCACACGGCCTTGTGACACCAATTTTGCCACTATATGGCGTCACTATATCACCATCCATGGTGATGGCACCAAGACCAACTTCTTTTGGTCGCGTCATGTCCTCTTGATAGGACATCAATCCTTGTAGACATATTTGTAACATGTGATCTCGTCACTTTAACACTTTAAGCATTTGATATCAAGATGAGACTTAATGGGGACAAACAATGACAATTCACGTCGTTCCACTTGAATACTTGTGTTCTTATCTCCCCCTAACGGTGGGAATATTGTCTCATCAAAGTGACAATCCGTAATTTAGCGGTGAATGAGATTGTCTGACAAGGTTTCTACATATGCGGATTATAGGTGGAGGTTCATATCTAACCTAAATACTTATTCATCTCAAATGACCCATCATTGTGTGCAGTGACATTGCGATTTGACACCTAGAAATAACATCTAGCAGAGCTCAAAGATTGGAGATCCATTTCAATCTTGATTGAGCTCAATGATTGTAATTTCGTGTCAATCTTGGTACATAGTCACGAGCTATAGTACAACAATATTCAATGATGGTTAGTCGGAGATGAATAGTAAAGCTGCATGCAAATAATGCATAGCCCCATGACGTAATAGAAAGATTGGTGCGCATCAATAATGTTCGAGTGACAAGCTAAAGTTGCTTGGTCGTAGCCTTGGTGAGACCTTATTGCGTGTGAACATGGGGTACATAACACTTCAACTTATATCCTGATAAAATTTTTTAAAGAATGGGTAGTGAGTCTGTAGAAGTATAAGCATCATAAATAGTAGATAATAGTGTAACATGTGACTAGTGTATTAACACTTCAACCAATACCATAAAGCATAAAAAGCTGTCCGCAAGTTGGTTGTATCTATCTACATAGTTTGATGTAAGAATAAAATGTTCATTTTTGTGTTATTTAGCGTAGGAGGGTCTCACTCCTAATTTAACTAAAGAATAAGCTTTCAAAACGAGCAATGAGCATTGCAGTTGGTTGTATTTATCTAAATAGTTTGATGTAAGAATAGAATGTTCACTTTTGTGTTATTTAGCGTAGGAGAGTCTCACTCTTAATTTAGCTAAAGAATAGGCTTTCAAAATGAGCAATGAGTATTTCAGGGGGCCAGTGCGACATCGAGGGAAGGCCGGTGCACCTCAATTGCTTGAGGAATTGACCAGATGACCTCTAGGAAGTTGGAGTCGTGTTCGGGTGACGTCAATGTCCCCTGGGTGCCGCCATTTACAACCATGGCGTCACCATCATGCTTCATGGAGAAGCTAGATCCCAATGTCCTTAACCGGAAACACGTTAGCGATCCTTCTTGAGGATGCAAGGCCGTGCGTCATCTTCACTTGGAAGAGACCAAAACGACACAATCTAACCATGTAGATTGTAAATATGCCATGCTTCTAAAGATGATGTAAAAATGTACATCTTGTTTGTAAATCAATACGAACCATAAGAAGAGAATAGTTTCATAACTTTGAAAAAAATCTCAAAGCATTCATTATTACTAATGTGAGTACATCGAGGTCCTAAATAGACAAATGATGTCGATACGACGCCTTATTATATATAGCTTGGAAAGAAAATCAATGTCTAGCCAATGACGTCAAAGTCAGGAGTAGCTAGAGCTGGATCCGAATCTTTGAAATTCGTGATCATGAGGATGACGTTATTGTCCTCATATTGATTTTTCGTACATTTTTATATGCATTCACAATTTGAAGGAGCTTGACAATCTTGAACCAGTGATTCGAAGATCCACAGCGGTTGCATTGTCATGAGCTGACGTGAGTAGTTTTGACAAATATAATTGTTGTCTAGACCGGGAGTGTCGCCATTAGGGCCGGCAACACCTCCCCCTCTTTTCTAGACATCGGCACAGCATTTTCTTCCGTTGCCGTGACCCATATTGTTGTCCCCACATTAAGGGACAATCACAAATATGTTTATCGCATTAGCGTATATGCAATTCCCGTTTGGAACATAATGATCAAAATCAAGTCTCGTTGGTGATTCCAAACCAACTTGGAGGACCTTGAGAACATGATGATGATCAAATCCGCTAAAGATTATGAATCATGATGCCACAAAAGATCATCGACAATATATAGTCAATTAAGGTGGTGAACAATCCACTTGACTAATAACTCAACAAGTAGAGTTATATGAACGTTTCAAGAAACGCTCCATGAGTGCATTCCACAGTACTTTGTGGTCATTACTTTTTGCACAGATTGTCGTTGAAGACTGTTTTCGATGTGGCGCGTCAAAGATTTTGAGTGCATGAGATGTGAAATCTTGACGTACATCTAGGCTTGTTAGCCTGGGGGTCAAAACATGTGGTTTAATCCTTTCCAATGAAAGGTTCCACGGATACCAAGCGAAGATTCGCTTTAAGAATTGAGTACGTCAAAACTCAAAGAAGCAGAATGTTACATTGTTCTTGCATACAAAACCAAGCTGTTATAAGCTTGATAGAGGTGACAAACAATTCTTTTAATGGTTTGTTCTTCGGATTGATCACACACAATTCGGAAAAGGCCTCGAATTGATCAAACACAATTCGGAAAAGGCCTCGGATTGATCAAACACAATCCGGAGAAAGATCAGGGTTGATCATACACAACCATGACAAGGAAACAAGAGTGATCAAACACATTCTTGACCCGCAAATAAAATTATGATATTTTTAGTACTTGCACGCACAAAATCTCAAGCATAGAATCAAGATGGAGAAGGAGAGAAAACACTATCTCCCCCGAGTTTATTGAACTTTGAAGAGTTTAGGGTTTAAAACATACCGTAAAATTTCTTCGAAAAGCTCGATCGGTGAAACCAGAAAAGAAGGCGGAGCTGACGGCCGGGAAGCGGCGGTCGGGAGCAGTGACAGTGTCGGGACCAGGGCAGGGCCAAGAACTTTTGGTTTATTGTTTTTTTTTAGGATTTGGAAAACAAATGGTAGGCTATTGGCTCTAGGGTTAGAACAAAGTGCATGATAACATAATGACGTATAAACAGTAGAGACAAAAAAAGATAATAAGAGAATAGAGAAATCATCATCTTATTAATTGATAGGAGCCTTTTATATAAGAAATTATACAATACAAATATGGTAAGGATAATGAATACATATATCTAGTCAAACTATATATCCTAATGACATAAGGCCAAGACACACATAAAGAATATCTAGAAAGATACAGAATATCCTAGAACAATAACCTATTAGTACTAGGATGTAGTTGTTCATGATGCGTAGCTGTTAGCAACAACATAATTTATTTTAACAACGATGTACTTAAAATTTAAATTTTCTCTAATATCTTATAACTACTATCTTTCGTTAGGTATCTTACAATTACTATCACTCAACATGCAAGTGTAAACAGTGGTTGAATCTATTAAAAAATAACTTATTGAGTAAAACCAAGTGGAGATAACACGTTTATATCAAAAACTCACAAAATTGGCGTTTGCATCTATACATATGGCTGTCAACTATGTTATGGTGATTGATGCATGCATATGCGTCCAAAATGAATAAGTTTTGTACACAATAGTGGTGTAGCGGCTTCAATGAAAGTCGCATGTTATTGGAGGGCTTATAACCCAAAGTTATAAGCAGGCATGAACAAGAGTACAAGACTGAAATAGATGGTCTGAAATATGAGGATTAGGAACCTACGTACTTGCGTATGAAGAAATACGAAATCAATATAAAACAGTAGATACTACAGACCCACCTTGTTGTGTGATAGATTTGTAGAAATGACAAAAGACAGTGAGAGTTATTGGAGAATGATGCCGAAATTATACCTTCTTGTTGTTGTATACATGTACATACATCTGAACACTCCAAGGCTTTCACAAGCCTTGGTATCTACACCCAGCTGGTTAATAATGTCCACCACCTTCGTTTATATACAGGTCTCCTTCACCTTCCCCAAGTCTCTCACCCACTAACTACTTACTCTCATTGTGTAACAATCGAAAAGGTAATGGCTGATGAAGTAGTGAGCTCTACTAGTCCTGAAGCTGGAAGTAGTAGCGCTGCGCCAGACCGAGAGCTGATCCCAGCGAGGCGAGCAGTGGAGGAGGAAGATATTGCTTCGTATTCTACTCATGATGTTCATGGTGCCTCCGTGAAAATTCAGAGGGCTAGGGAAGCTTACAAAGCGTATGCAAGGGTTGAAGAGAAGCCTAAGAAGGTGGAGGTTTTGAGTTGGTATTTTTATGAGCTATGCTCTCACTTTGTTCTTACAGTTCTTGTTCCCATCGTATTCCCGCTCATCCTCTCCCAAATTATAAAGCTGCCGGAGAGTTGGGATGCCTTGAGCGCCAAGAGCGGCGCCACTTGCACTCACAAGGAAATCAACCTGTAAGTACTACACATACCTTTGTAAATTGGCCTGGGGCAGTATTATGTTCATGCAATTTGAATCTTGATGTGGTTTATGAACATTTCAGGTACCTTCGACTTACAAAAAGGACTATACTTTCCAGATACTCTCCCCTAGAGTGGACTTCAATTTCTTGGGGTATAGGTTTAGCTGTAGCTTCTCCATTGCTTGCTTTTGTTCCCATCATCCTTGACCATGGCTACAACCAACCCATCATCGCCGTAGCCTCCATAGCCATGGGGTCAATCTTCTGCCTTCCAGCTGGTTCATTCAAAAACATATGGATCTTCCCACCATACATTGCAGCCATAGTAGCTTCTAGCCTCGTCGCCACCGCCTGCCACACCCGCCACCTTGGCCTTATGGTTCGAGGCTTCACTGGACCAACTCTTCACAAGTCCCAATTCCCATCTCGAAGAGCAGTCAACTCTTGGCTCTCCCTCTACGCAGCCGCCGCAGGCTCCTTCGGCTCAGCAGTCATCTCATCATTTACTTACCGTATGCTTAAAGAGAAGGAGGAGGTATTGAGCCTTTGGATTGTCTCGATCTTTAGTGGCATCAAATGGCTTTGTGGGATATTCCATTTTCTCGTCACTAATAGACCTTGTATCAGCACACCAGTATCATCAAGTTCCCTGCACGTCCTCTCAGTTTTCAAGTTTCCTCATGCACTTGGAACCCTGGCTGGGATCTTTGTCTCCTCATTAACAACTATGTGCCTTTTCACTGGAGGAGTGCTCTACCTAGTTGGAGAACTATGCTACAAACCAAAATCTTTGCTCTTCTTCTGGCTAACGTATTTCATCTCCCCTTTGATTTCCCTCCCATTGTTACATCCCCTGCAACAAGTTATAAAAGGTGACGCTGTGAAAATGCAACTTCTGGGCTTCTTTTTATCCGCAGCAACTTCCGGCTTCGGATTCTATTTCCGTGGCTCACATTGGCAACAACACCATGTTTTGTTCTTTGCTGTTCTTCAAAGCACATCTACCGGTGTGTTACACGCTTACGGACGAGCTCTATTGATGGACTGTTCTCCATCTGGGAAAGAAGGTGCATTCTCTACCTGGTTCTCTTGGATGAGAGGTCTTGGTATGTGCGTAGGGTTCGCAATTGCATCATCGTTTCCAGGAAATGTAAGGACTTCTTTTGGGCTGTCATTTTGTACTACCATCTGTGGAATGGTGATTCTGATTTTCGGGAACATCAGTGATTTTGGAGGAGCCGAAGCTGCAGGGCATGTGAGAGGGGACAAGTATGACCATCAAGCATCACCTGTTGCTGGCGTTGATACTGCTTACGATATACAAGAACCAAAGCAAGGGCCATAAGCAAAACAGAAGTGAAATAATATGTACATCCTGAGAATTTGATATTGCTCCTTGAAATTCATTTTTTGTTTGGGAATAGTCTGATCTATTTGTTCTGTTGATTCAGGTCAACTGACCAACAGTCCATGTACACTGTATTCCACATACATGTTGACTGCTTTTGTGGCTTTATAAAATCTTACCATATCCTACTACAGAGAGTAAATGTTAAAAAGACGATTCCTTTTGCCTGTTCTTGTCTTTGGTATAATGTTTTGATCTCAGAGTAATCCATAGTCAGAATAAAACATCTTTTATTATCAATAACAGAAACAAAACTCTCCTAATGAATTACTGAGGAACTATGCATCCCTAAATTACAAACTCAAGAGAATTGCTGATTATTTCATCAGCCACAGCCTCAAATGCGTGTACCAACAGTTGAATCTAGTGCTACTCTAAGAGCTGAAAGGAACCAAGAAATGTAAAAGAGAAAATTTCAAAGGCATATGGGTTTCCCACTTCACTCCAGAACTGGCTGCATCTAAATGAAATTCCAAAGCTTCAAGCGCAAAAACCAAGCTTCTTCATCACTGTGGCATAAGCAGGATGGACAAGGGCAGGTAATCTAAGTCTACGTTTGGATATCTTCGACTGCATCACATGTTAAATTTCATTAATTACATGAATGAAATTTTGCATTACAAAAAGTAGGAGTCTAAAGAAGAACTAGTTTCAGATCTGCAAAGTATAACGAAAAAAGTAACAGAAAACTCAGTAGACACGGAAGCCCATATTCCAAAACTTTGATGGCACAGAACAGCTCAATAAAACTTTAGCTTTCTTACAATCACAGTATAACCACATGTCTTGTGCCTTTAACAACAAGATAATTACAAGCAGCTACAATCATCCAACTGAAATTTAACTTCTCTAAACAGTGTTTTACTTATGGATAGCAATGGAGAGACAAATGATCCACATCAGTACATTACACATTGAATCAAATCACCACATTTTATTTGACCTACCATAAGCAACTGCACAAGCAAGGTGCAGTACCTTAAGGTTCTAGCCTTCCAGCCCAAAGAGAAGAGTGGAACAGCAAAACACTAGAAGATTTTAATCTCGGCCTTCTACCTTCTAAAATCGGTTCTACCAAAAGACAAGCATATTCTATACCAAAGACTGCAAAAAGTTAAGCTCCCCAATCTACTATTTGACTCTATAGTATATACCAATGACTAAGGACAGTTAATCTCCCCAATTTGAGTATGTTTGTTCTTCAACAGGCAAAACGCTATATCCAAAGAGGTACAAAGTTAAGTCCACGTCTAGCTATAGGAATACTTGTGCAAAAAGAAAATCACTCGTCAACTATCGTCCTAAAACCTAATCTGAATCTCACTACTTCCACAATATGGCAAGACGAGAATTCTAACCCTGAAACATGTAATCATGAGACCCAAGATTTTAAGATGAAATGGCTATAAAACATAGCTGAATTCCCATCCAACCTATTTTCACATAACTCATACTTGCTTCTAGGATAGCCTTTCTAAGCGTCTCTTGAACAAAATTAAGAAGATCCAATTGTGCATTGCCACCCAGGGAAGTTCTAATTAATTATGTACTAAACCAAGATCCAACTCAAGGTCCCAGAATCTTCTAACCGTAACACTTATTGTAAGTTTATACACAAGTAACCGGTTCCTTGTTACCTCTCAAACCTGACATTAAAGAAGATCTTCAACTGAAAGTAAGGAACTGAAAGTAGTAGAATGATCTGCAGTAGATCATCCCAGCAGACACGGGAGCCCATTAATCTCCTTCTGATCCCATTTTCCATTTTCTTATTTGATGCCCATTTACTATTTCCCAAAATATTTCATTTTCATGCTTCAATATTTTCCTGCAATCCCACCTGCTCGGCAAGATAACTTAATTTATATGAAGGAACTTCCAACATCTCATTTTATATCCATAATGGATTCTGACAACAGATACTGACTAGTGTCCTCCTTCACTAAGCAGTCTCAGTAAAGCACAACCAAAGATTTCAGTGAATGAGTGACTCTTACAACTTCTACCAGACAACTACACAACTTCCAGCATGCCATCTTGTGTCTGTTTCTTGGTTGCATCATTTTCTCCATCAATATTCCAGTTACCAAGCAACACATTAATAATTTCAAGATTCACTCTAACTTGTTTATGCAAATTAATAGCAACACAATAATTTTTTTTTAATACTCTTGGACCACAAATTCAGCCTACAAAGTCCAGGTCACTGGGAACTGCATCACCACATTAAAATGATAATAACATAAAAGTGAAAAAAAAACAAATAACTAAAGGAAGAATAAAAAGAACAATCAAATGTTTGGAACGAAATTATAATGATAACACATAACGATAAAATGAGATGATAAAGATTCCCATAACAAACAAATAGGTTCCTCCGTCACATGAAAATAATTCCTCTTTTCTCATCAAATTTCCCAGTAAAAATCTCCAAATTTTAAATTCTCTCTTCTAAACTTCTCTAGCTCTCTAAAAGGCTATCAGCTGTTATGTGTTGGCTATGCATCTAAGCCTATATTATAGTTCAATAAAAAAAAAAACTCTCCTAGGGCATACTTGGAAGCAAAGCAAGTGGATCTTGAATAACGATTGGAAACCAAAGCTCACTGAAACAAGTTACGAAAATCTAATATTTTCATAGTTGAGCCATTTACCCTGCAATGGGAAAGTTGGGTAACATTTACCTAGCTTTCTCTCTTCATTTAGGAACCTGGTGGTGGGGATGTGAAAGCTCAATAAATCAACTTTCATCATTAGGGTTGAAATAAGGAACTCCTGCGTGGCTTAACATGACTAGTGCACAAAAATTGTACAAAAATTGGAAACATTGTACAAAAATTGGACAAGGAGTGCACAAAAAAAAGTAACTCAAGACATTTTTGAGCGACAACAAGAAGGCTCAACTGCCACCAAACAAGTATAAGTAAAGAAAGAACCCTACTGCTTTCCTATTACCCCCTTGGCCCCATAATATATATCAGTTGTCTATCGGCCTCTTCCTTAAGCATGGGCCCAGTCAAATGGTCAATGCTATAAATAGTATTGAGAAATTTTCAAGCAACCAAAGTAGGCTCCAGCACAGTAGAATTGATAGACATGACCACTAAATGCATTTGACAAGTTGAGTCAAGCAAGAACTGTCCTAAACTAAATTAAAAAGAAAAAAAGGATCTGAAAAGTTAGAACAGTTGTCACTTGTCTTTACTAAATGTACGAGTCTTAAAGAAACAATTAAACTAGAAGCACTTCCATGAAACAGCTACTTTATCCAACAGAGTTTAATCAAACATTCAGAAATAACTACATCACCACATCCAGTTGATACAGAAACAGCACACACACTATCCAAATTAAATTTATCACTATCTCACTCAGTAACCAACGAAAACAGTTCATGCTTTATTTAATCAATGGAACCATCCACTGGCACAAAGACAGAGAATTTTTATACATGTAGACATAGAATTAAGATTGCTCCATGAGAAGCTTTTTGATCTCTTAACAATGAAGCAACCAACAGGAGTGATAGGTGGGGAGAACTCCATTCCATATGAACTAGTGCGATTGTGTGCATATACATAATAGTTCTGATCTTGCTCTTCATTACGCAATGATAATGTTAATGTGTTCCATTACACATAGATCAAAGCAGGTCTCTGACATTAGATTATGTACAGATTGGAAAGACAGACCTAAGAAGTTGGCTACTTATGTATCCAAAAACCCCTACAAGTGGCAGAACTATATTATTTTAGAAACATTTAGTTTTTCCAACTTGGGTCAAAAGAAGAAAAGAAAAAAAAAATAAGTGAAGATATTTTTAGGTTGGGTCAATTTTCTGTATTAAAATGCATCATACCTCACACGTAGTAAAGCATCAAGTTATCTAAAATAAGAACATAAACTGAAGTCTAACAACTTGCTAGATTAATATTAATCAACTCCGGATATCAAATCCATGCACTGAAAAATCAAAATGCAAGACACACCTTCAAATGTGCATTGTGCCGCTTGCCCTCCCTCCAGCGTCGAATAGTGCCATCATTCAATAACCTAAACCGGGACTTGTAAGACCTGATCAAGAACTTTCAAAACCAATTACTAACGAAACTTCATTACCAATTCCACAGGATAACATAGTATGATGACTCAAATGGCACAAACTTACGAGTAACCCTTGATTTTGACTTTCTTTACTTTGGAAGTAACCGGTGTCATTGGCTTTCTCCTCTTTTTACGCTCTCTTGACGAAACATGCCGCACTTGAACCATCTTCACATACACATAACACCATACATCATCAAAATGTACTTAACAACACCACATGCAATCCCACATCACATCCCATTTGTTCTGTTAAAAATTAAATATTTTGATACATTATATGGATGATTATTATAGGGAGATAATAGTGTATGATATAATCACATATGAGACTTGTAAACATACATGATTTTGTTGTTAACTGATCTGATGAGGGACACCTACTGAACCAAGGCAATGTATTATGAAACAATGCATCAGTTGCCTAAAAGTGAGTATATACATACTCTTCCATAAAAAAGGAATCTCAAACAAGTATCTATCCCAGCCCATTCATTCTGGGGAACTCCTTAACTAGTCTGCATGTCATTCTAAAGAGATAGTTTGAGAGTACAAAAAATCTTTGTTCGTGTATCATCTAGATTGAAGTTGATCATTGTATCCTGGGAGATGTCTGTCAATCATCTTTCAAGCACCGGTGAGGCAATTTCGTCTTAAGAATATTTGATCATTTGCCGATCGTCATCAATCTTAAAACAAAATTGCAGCCTCACTTGTGCTCTAAGAATGACAGACAAACATCTCCCAGAATACAACAATGAAAACTCCTCGTAAGAGAAGCACTTCAATCTACAAGATAGAAGAACACATATTGTACTTGTACTTTCTCAGACGAACTCTTAAAGTCTAATATGGAAAACAGAAATTCTTTAAACGACTCAAGAAAAAATCCCGATGCAAAAGATTGATTTCCCTAGTGCTTCCTCTGTTGTTCCCCCAACATATAACTTCTTTCATAAACACCAGAACCGGATCATTTCCGATTTGCATTCAAATAAATTCAACATTTTGATCAAATTCTCAAAAGTTTAAACTACAAATAACAAAGAATCCTGAAAACCCAAATAAGCCAGGCCAACTACACTACTAAATTTCTATGCTTTCCTTTAGAATAATGACATTGATTTCTCTCAAGCATTTTCTCAGTAACCTGGCAGGCAATACGAAACAGAGCTCGATAGAAAACTTACTGAGATGGGAAATGGTTGAGAGCGAAGAGTGGCGGCGAGCAGTGACGGTTGGGTCGGTGAACGGGGATTGAAGACGGAGCTCCATGAAATGGCGCTACTTGAAGCGAAATGGAGAGGGCGGTGGAGCCGAGGAGAAGATCGAAGCAACGAAGAAGAAGAGGAGAGAGATTGCAAGGGTAAAGAGCGAAGCTTGGAGCATAATCGCTGCATCGTCGTCAAAGGGTTTTACTGAGCTTTTTGGGTTCTTCTTCTACCGCTTCTGGTTCATTTGGGGTTGGTTTTTGTAAGATATGGATTGCGGGTACGGGTTTGGGTTTTGCATCTTTTGCTCCGTGTTAGTTTTTTTTTGGTTTTTTAGGGCGAGTTCAAATCGAAGAGCGAGTGTTGCAGGTGAATTGTTGTCTGACATTAACTCTTTGGATACTCACGAAGGGCTCGCCGGTGCTGTCTTACCCGGAATGATCTCCGGTGACCGGGTAATTGTGTTATATTCTCGGCTTCGTTAAGTATTTTGGCTATGTACTAACATTCTGAAATCAATATTGACACATGATACGTAGTTAGACCTAATACATAATTGAAAAATGATCCTGGATGGTTGTCCGCCGCCATGTTCTTCCCTTCGCACCGCACCGCTGTTCTCGCTCATCGCCCAACCGCACTTAAACGCTGGCCAAACATTTATACCGGAACAAAACTATCCAACTCATATATGCCAAAAACCTTTTCATACTGTACCCATTAAAAACCTCCTTCTATCGTTGCTGCGTCACTAACCTACAAGGCTCGACCACCATCTGGCCACCATCAACTCACGAGTTTTGAAACCTTAGAGAGAATTCGGTTTCACGGAGTCAAAATAGATTTCAAAATAGCTTGATACAAGAATATCTTTTAACAAGTCCATAAATAGATTTCAAAACTTCCAAAAATTCGTTAAAAATAGCTCGAAAATACGAAAATTCTCACAAATTCGTCGTATGAAAACTCTCACATTGTGAAAATATCTAAAAATATCTTCTAGCACTTGTATAACTAGATAGATCGATAAGTAATTTACTAAACAATCTCATCCTTAAGCTTAATAAATTTTCAACGATTCACAACTCTTTGGCTATGATGAGTGGTGATGAGAGCCCTTCGCTCCAACAAAATAACCATGATTTGCAAGAGGACCCTTAAGGAAATCGTGCCAATGCCATAACAAAACAAACAGAAAAGAGAAAGTTAACAACATTAATTTTCCAACAACAAATGAAAGAAGAAACAAAATTACAACGCTAGTGAGTAAAAGTGATTCACTTGTAACCTGAATTATGGTAAAAGTGTAAAACCATATAATTAAAGAAAAGACCGCAAGTGTAAAACTGTTGAAGGAAAGGCGCGGCAACAAAATCAAACCCTCCATCGTCGCCGAGAACGAAAACCCTAACACTCTTCACTGTAAGTTTTCAATTCACCACACAAATCAAATTTCTCTTGTTTCCTTATTCCCAATTCGTTTCGCAAGACGGCGACCAATTAAATTCAGTAACTTGTGGTTTTTAGGATGATGATTTTGGTGTTTTGTGATTGAAATTGAAATTGGGGTTTTGAATTGTACAAGTAGGAATCATGGAGAAAGAGGTGATTCAAGCGGAGCTCGTGTTGCCCAACAAGCTGAGCTTCAAGAGGGTTCAGATGAATGAGAAGTACCCCAAAGGCCAACCCAGAGGGAGATGGAAACACCTCAAACAGATCATTCAAGCTGAGAATTACCAGAATTACCCTCCTGATGAACCCAATTGTAAGTTGTGGCTGATTTCATTTTTACCCTCTTAGATTACTTGATATTTGAATCGAAAATCTTAGTGCTGAAGATTGTACTTCCTTTTTGCAATGTTTGTTGATGTATATGGTGCTCTATTTTAGTGTGTCTGTAGCGCAATTTAGTATATTTAGCTTAGTTCCGTAGAGGTATATAAACGCCATTGTGAGTTATAGTTGATTTGAATTGCTAAACTTGAAAATCATGATTTAGCTTAGTAGTAGCGAGTGTTGTCCTCATTGTTTCAGTGTTTCTAAATTTTTGTATATTGTTTGCTACTTTGCTTTCTAGTGATGATTTCTTGTTTCTTTTTTTATGTCCCCTGATTTGCAGATGTTAATATAGAGTCACCACCCTCGATGCATCCATGCAAGAGAATTTGTGATATAACAGGATATGAGGTATTATTATACTCTGCGAGATATGGATAGTGTCTAATTCAGTTTAACATCTAACTAAAGGGTGGATTTGTTTGTCTCGTTATCTGTTTATTCTGACTTTCACATGCTTTTCATTTCGTTCACTAAGTTTTCGTGAGAACCATTTCCCTTCATAGAAAAGAAAGGAAGGGTGATGCTTGTTAAACAAAGCAGCGTGTGCGGCCGCCACGTATAGCTGTAGCATCGGTTATTGCTCTGGTTACGAATGACCCAATCTATCTATGGCAACCACCCCTACTTTTAGTAGATGGAGATGCGCACCTAGGAAAGTTTTCATTCACTAAGTTTTCCAGAGATCTCTTTCCTTTCATTTTCTGTAGAATTATAGTTGTAACTGAACCAAATGACTTTCTGCACCTCTAACGATATTTTGTCTTTTCATGCTTGCCTAGTCATTTCAAAGTTAAGTGTCAAGTTCAGCGTCAAGTTCGAATCTTTGATGAACCTCAAAGAAACTAATATAGTTCTAATTGAATCAATGTTTTCCAACTAATTTTGTTTACATCCCAATAGTATATGCCACCCTGTTACCGGGGTTATATACTAGAATGAATGTCAAGCAAGGTGTTGTTGTCCTAAGTCCTGTTTTTAAGTTGAATGTGGTGTTAGGTTATAACTTAGGAACTGATTTGAGTATGATTTAGTGACAGAAATTTGGTCATCTAATGGAGACATGTGTTATTTAGGCCAACATCTATGAGGAGATAATATGGTCTGTTGATGAGATTAAATGACCCAGGTTAAGTGGAAATTGTTGGGATACCAATTTTAGAAGTAGAGAAGAAACAAAAAGTGCCTATTACATGGTGATGGCATTCTTGTTATTATGAGGCCAATTAGATGTGGCATCAAATGGGACATTGCTGGGCCACAGCAGGAACCACGTTATGATTTATACTGTTGGCTTTGTTTTAATTTTCTACAAGTAAAAGAGCTGTTTAGCTTTACTTTTGAAAAAAAATGAAAGAAAGTAGGAGATGCTTCATGCAGATAATCATTGTGCCAAGTCATTGTGTTGAACCTTATCTTATGAGGTTCACATGTAAGTTGTATAAAATCTTCTAGTGTAAACTATTGGCAGTTGACTTGTCTGAATCTTAGAACTTGAACATGGTCCTAAAATAATGATACTGTAGGAGTGTAGGTTATTTAGAAGATATAATCTTCCGTGGATCAAGCAGGATCCTTTTTCATGTATTAAACAAATCTTTCCTGATCTGAGTGAGCAATTCTAGATGACCTTAAATTTTTAAGAATCCACCCCAGTAGTATTTATGTAGCTGTAGTCATCTTTATATTCTGCTGGTCAAACTGGGATAAGACGAGTTATAGCGAGTCGATGCTCTCTTTTTATGTTTCCTGGCTACAATATCTATTGATGAGTTGAGCTCCAACTAGAATTCTGATGAGATGACAAACTGAGTGATCCTTCTTGATCTATAAGAAATTGCTGAAGCAATTATGGCCAAATGTTTGTTCTTCTTAGCGTTGTCATCTTCACAGTAGTTTATAACGGCTTCTGTGCATGATGCAGGCACCTTACTACGATCCAAGAACCAACCTCCGCTACGCCAATGCAGAAATCTTCAAGCAAATAAGATCGCTTCCCAATGAATACGTTCAAAGATATCTGGCTCTGAGGAATGCTGCTGTGGTTTTGAAGTAGAATCCCTATGCAGCTTCAGAAGGCATCAGGACTCACATTTCCTCAGTTACTTAGCATATTGTAAAAGCATTGGATATGTAAAAGCAGTATTCTAATTGTGCATGCATAGGTTGTTGTATGCATCTTACTTTCCGAGAGGAGTAGTTCTGACGAAGCAAGTACAGTGTAGGGGTGGCATTCGGCCCATTCGGTTCGGTTAGGGGCCAAAACCGAAAACTGAACTGAAAAAAAATTTCGGTTCGGTTCGGTTCGGTTCTCAGTTTTCAGAAAATCCAAACTGAAAACCGAACCGAACGGTTTGGTTCGGTTCGGTTTTTTTCGGTTTTTGAACAGTAGAACGGATTTCCACTTTTGAATCACTTCTTGATCGAATTTCATCAAACTTCCTTCTAGACATATGTAGAGCATGTTGTGTAGATCATCTCTGCAAAATTTCAGCCAATTTGGTGATCGTTAAGGCCCTCAAATCAATGAAACAATCTCAGCTGTTCATTGCGGAACCGTTACTGTGTTTCATTGATTTGAGGGCCTTAACGATCACCAAATTGGCTGAAATTTTGCAGAGATGATCTACACAACATGATCTACATATGTCTAGAAGGAAGTTTGATGAAATTCGATCAAGAAGTGGTTCAAAAAGAGGACGTCCGCATGAACCTTCTCAATTCGGTTCGGTTCGGCCGGTTCGGTTCGGTCCGGACCCTAAACCGAAACCGAACCGAATTTTTTTCGGTTTTCGGTTTTTTTTTTCGGTTCAGTTTTTCTTTCGGTTCGGTTTTTTTCGATTTCGGCCCGGTTATTTCGGCTCGGTTTTCGGTTATTCGGTTCGGAAGTGCCACCCCTAGTACAGTGGCCCATATAAGCCTTCATGATTTGCAGAGAAGTCATCTGTTGCCCACACCATTGCCAATGATGATTCAACATAGGTTTCCCCTTTTTACTTTTATGTTATATATTGATTATATTCCACTTTTCCCGTTTCTTATCCCTATTGCTTTTCCCACACAACGAGCCATTGCAATTCCTCTCCTTGTTTGTGTGAACAATACGTACGTTCATGGATGAGTAAAATACGTACGTTCACAAGGTTCTCCAATACTCATAGTAATGACTTGTCGATGTCAATTCGTTCTCCCATGCCTTGTTCCTTTCAGTAGTTGTGCTCAATTGTCTTTAGATCCAAATGTAAGCAGATAAACATGACTCGACATTAAAACTTAATGATCCAGTAAGAAATAACAATTCAAACTTTTCACAACATAGTTCATGGACCTAGGTCGAACTATGATTCCGATCATTCACTCCATAATGCATAGACCAAGGTTATTTACACTAACAAGTAATAACCAAATGAGGTCATTGATACTAATACGTAATAACCAAAGCGAAATTAATGCCCTAAACCCAAATGGTTCCAAAGATTTGAACTCAAATGGTAAGCTTCATTTGCTTCACGCCATGTTCTCGAACCCTAATGTATGCAATTAGTCCCCACACACTGGCAATTCCTTCCCAATTATTCCTTTTCGGCCAGATTTGATTACCTTAACCATAAATTATAATCCTTTCCTTCCCATTAGTCCAAATACATGATTAAACAAACGCTTAACCACCTGATTATTAGCCTTAACTAGAACAAACCCCATTATGACATCCAGCTTTCCCGCCCCACAAGATGAGCAACTGATACAGACATACCACAATGACATCCTTCACTTTCATTTCCCCCCTATACATGCATAAAACATTGACAATTTTCAATCTGAACTGACAAATAATTAGCACCATAATCACCTCAAAATAAATAATAATAATAATAACTATCACAATGAATCCAAAACCAAACCACAAGATACAATCACAGAAAAAGAAACAACCAGCTCACCATTTTTCTTTGCTCATCCCAAATTGTTTCCACTCTACAATCTGCCAAACAAAGATCACGGCTTTGCACATGGAATCAAACAAAACCCACTTACCATATGAAACAGAGAAACCCATAACAGAATGGAGAAAGTTCCATTTTTTTTCTTAATATTCCTTACCCAACAAATCAAAAGGTTCATAAGTTACAACAGAGTACAGATCACAGTGCCCACTTTCCAATCCCATTAAAATATGACCCGATAAAGATATATTCTTTTCCTTCTTTTCCTTCCTTTCTTTTCTGAATTCCAATTCCAACCCATTTCTGTTACCTTTCAGTTCACCTTTTGGTCTCTCTTCCTCCACTCTGGTGTTTCTGGGTGTTGTGTTCTTGAATGGCAACTCTTGGGGATATTGGGGTCTCTGCATTCATCAACATAGTGGGTGCTATAACCTTTCTTCTGGCCTTTGCTTTTTTGAGAATTCAGCCTGTGAATGACAGGGTCTACTTCCCCAAATGGTACCGCAGTGGGCAGAGAACCAGCCCAAGAAGAGGGTCTGGCAACTTTGTGGGCAAGTTTGTCAATCTCAATTGCTGGACTTACTTCACTTTCTTGAATTGGATGCCTCAAGCCTTGAGAATGACTGAGGCTGAGATCATCAACCATGCTGGCCTTGACTCTGCTGCTTTTCTCAGAATTTACATTTTGGGGTACTATTCCCATAACCTATATCTCTATTCATCTTGATTTTGATTGAGCTTTCAAGTTTTGAGTTGTATTTCTGAGTTCGACTTGGATATGGAAGTGTGAAAATTTTCTACCTACTGTGTGTTTAGCCATGAAATTTCAGTCCTTGTTTTTATTGTTCTTATCCATATGTAAGGTAATTCCTTTATTATCTTTGGGGTGGAATCAACTAAGTTTTTGACTCCTTTTGTTAGTGTGAATTGAGTTCTTAAAATTGGGCCTGGAGAACTTGTGTTCCCAATTCCGGTGTGATTAAAATTGGTTTATTGGTTGCATGACAAGCTGGTGGTCACAGTATTTTACTTTAAGTAGTTCTGGTTGATACTGACTTAGGGCCCTGAATATGTTTAATGTCTGTTATGCATGTGACATAATTTGTTTCGTATGTTTGTTAGTATTCACATTCACAAACTCTGCTTTGTTCAAACAATTCAAATTTTCTGTGCAACTGAGAAAGTAACTAATGCTGGACGTGTTATTTCTTTGAACAATTAGCTGAATTATGATGCTTTTCACTTTGGAACATTGCATATATAATACAATGTAGTTGTTGGATTTTGTCTGAGTTATTACAGCTATTTTACTTATCTGAAAGTTGAAAATTTAACTTCCAGGCAGATACTATCGTATTTTGCTCTTCTAAAAGAATTGTTTTAGTGAACTAAAATAGAAGTACAAATAATGAATGAGGAATTTAAGTATGTTCTCTTAATCTTTAGTTTGATTCAGCTGGCCTGTCTGCTGCGTTTGACCAGGTCTTCTTTTTATTCTGTTTTACACAGCTTGTGTTGTTTGGCCTGTTTCTTCTTTTTTGGTTTGTTTGTCTTGACCTTGATGGACTTAGTGTCCATCATGGTATGCACTTACTCCTCACTAGTTAATAATTTTTTGTTTCTTTATGACAAAAATTGCCATCAAACATTTGCAATAGAAATTTATAGCACATTCTACTACATGATCTTGAATGCGCCCCACGTATTTCGGCCCCCTCAGATCTCACTTTTGTTGCCCTCAAGTTAACCACCTAGTATCAATGTATATGAAGCTAACAATGGAATGGTCTTAACATGTTCAACATTTGTTGAACTTTGTGTTTTATAGGATCAGACCCTTTCACTGGTCTCCATGTTACTTTCTCATTCAGACAGTCAGGATCTTATTCTCTTTTGTTCTTTAGGAGCATCATATCATATTCATTGCAACATTCATCATTAGAGAGGGGTGGGGCCGCATAATGCAATTTATTCTCATCCAAGAAGAAATTTATTCGGCATTAATCAAGTAGTCATATAATAAAAGTCTCTATCTTTCTACATATATGCATGTCATTGTCTATATTAATGGGAAAATTATATTGTTACCATCCATTGATAGCCTTTTCTCTCAGGTCTTTAGATATTGATGCTTAATATCTTGGACATCCTCGTAAATGAACTTGTTGTTTTGTTTTTCTGTCACATGCAGGTTGAAGATTTTTGTTCCAATGACAGTCCTAGCACTTCTTATTCTTATTCCAGTCAATGTGTCGAGCGGTACCTTATTTTTCTTAAAGAAAGAGTTGGTTTTAAGTGACATCGATAGACTCTCTATATCAAATGTGCGCCCCAAGTCAATAAGGTAACTCTGTGTTTCATATAAGTAATTGTTTAGACTAGTGTGATGACCGACTAACATATGAGCTGAACTTGTTTTTATTTATTTGAATTTCTACAAAACAGAGAGTGTAGTTCATGATATTTTTGAGCAAATGAAGGTTAAAACAATACCATGGTTATGCATCCATTCTAAATTTTGTAGAGTGCAACCTAAAGTGCTGCTAATTATTTATAGACCTGTGATATCTGATGGTTGAGAAAGAATATTATGATTGCTGTCCTTTTAGGATAGTTATTACTTGTTATCTCTATTTACCTAGCTTGCTATAGTTATCTTTCTGTAACAAGCAATGTTCTCCTTATTGAAACAGACATACTCTGGCTCTTTTGACATTAAACTTGGCATCAAATACTGTTGCAAGATAGATTAGATTTAAAAATCCTCTGGGTTTTCAAAAAGAGGTGAGGGAAACTAGAAACTAGCCGAAGAGGAGGGTTACAGGGAATTTGAATTGTTGCTTTGAAATAAAAAATATGGCATCTGCAATCACATAATTGTTCTTTTCTTGTTTTATGTATTGCAAATTTACTGGAGAGTTGACATTATAAATTTCAGGTTTTTTTACCACATAGGACTGGAATACTTGTTCACATTCTGGACTTGTTACATTTTATACAAGGAGTATAACTATGTAGCATCAATGAGGTTGAAATTCTTAGCCTCGCAGCGCAGGCGTGCAGAACAGTTCACGGTGAGTGAATCATCTATTATGGAAACTATTATGCATACCAATGTTATTAGTTGAGGAGAAACCGTCATGACTCATGACACACTTTACTATAGATAATTTATTCCTTTCTTGTACATATTCACGCTGATGCATAAAATTACACATGTTAATGGTGTAAATAACTACACCAAAACATGAAACTATACACATCAAGAATGAATTAACTGAATTTGTAAGGAAAACCAGATCAGTTTCTTTAACTTTGTTTACATGTGAATTTAGAATCATATCAGTTGAAGAGAACTATTATGGTGTATGCTTTGAAATTGATTTCAATCATCAATCTCATAGTGTATTATGCATGTTGCTTGAATCTTCATAAAGTATATGGGCTAAATAGCTACGTTAGTGGGTACTCTATTACAAGAAGATAAACATACTATGAGGCAGAAACTATTAAAAGTCAAAAGGAAATGCAAATCACATACCTTAAGTTTTTTCATGTTTCTGTTCCTACTAGTATGAGAGAAGGTTCTAGTCTTTGGTATTATTTCTAAAGGGTGGGTAAAAATATATAAGACTTTCAGTCATAGATTACCAAGTGTGATAGGCACAACTATTAATTTGTTGCTGTTCTATTTTTGAGCCTCTTCAATTGCAGGAAAAGGTTACCACAGACTAGTGTTACTTACAAACTTTTGTTTACATTATGAGGATCGAATTCATTTCACTCACATGATCAACAATCTGATCAAACTCTTATGAATTTGAACAGAGGTTGTCAATATACATTCTTTTCTTTTATAGCTCTATCAGAGTATTGCTAGATTTAAGGTCTTTTATTTGATTTTTTCCTATTCAAATTTTGACATATGTTTTTTTTTTTAATTTTTTTTTCAGGTAGTCGTTAGAAACATACCACATGTCTCTGGTCGTTCAATATCAGACACTGTAGACCAATACTTCAAAAGAAACCACCCTAATGAGTATCTTTGTCACCAGGTAAGTTTGCTATTATGGATAGTGGAATGTAGTGTGATGGATGAAAATAATTACAGATACAATATTTATATTCATAGTTTTCTTTTGGTTAGCATATCATAATTCATTCATATTCTCAAAAAAGAAAAAAGAAAAAAGAAAAAAGAAAAGCATATCATAATTCATTGCTTGTTTATAAGGGTAACTTATATTTATGCAGGCAGTCTACAATGCAAACAAATTTGCCAGACTTGTGAGACAACGAGATCGGGTCCAAAACTGGCTAGACTATTACCAGCTTAAGTATGAAAGGCATCCAAACAAAAAGCCAACCACAAAGGTACTGTATCCTAATCCCCTGGCAGATGTAAATATTCATTACTTATATCATTTGATTGTTTTAACCAAAATTATGTGGGATGTACATGTTCAAAATTTGTTTATAGATTTGACTTGGGCCTTGTGTAATTTCTTTGTATTTTCAGACAGGATGTTTGGGGCTTTGTGGTAAAAGGGTTGATGCCATCGAGTACTACAAGCAACAGGTTATGTCATTTGATAAAAGAGTAAGTTAGTGGTTTCATTATTCTTTCAAACTTTCTGTAGGGTTAGTTTTATTCATGCAGTGCACCAAGGTCTATATCACAGTTGAATGTCTTCTCTAATCCTTGTGATGTAAATTAATTTTGTTCTTTTATTGTACTTTAGATGGCACTGGAACAAGAAAAGATTCTCAAAGACTCCAAATCACTTTTGCCAGTTGCTTTTGTATCATTTAGATCACGTTGGGGAGCCGCTGTGTGTGCACAGACAACACAAAGCAAGAATCCTACGCTGTGGTTGACAAATTGGGCCCCTGAACCCTGTGATATTTACTGGCGTAATTTGGCTATACCATTTGTTTCCTTAAGCATCCGAAAACTTGTAATATCACTATCTGTGTTTGCTTTGGTGTTCTTCTACATGATACCCATAGCCATTGTGCAGTCCCTTGCAAATTTAGAGGGTCTGGAAAGAGTTGCTCCTTTCCTCAGGCCAGTAATAGAATTGTAAGTACACCAATCATATTTTTTGTTTTCCAACAGTATTGTTACATGTCACATGCCGTTGCACATCTACTCATCTGCTTTGGGCTTCCCGCTACTGTTCATCTTTTCCCACTGCATATAAAAACCTTGGAATATATCTCAGTGTTTGCTTTTGTGTTTTTTAACATGATACCATCATAGCATTTGTGTGCCCTTGCGAATTCTTAGGCAATAGATGTAATTATAGAATAACTTTGTCTTTCGAAGATTGGGAATTTACTAACTGGTTTGCACTTGCATCCTTTCAAAGTCTAGAACTCTGTAATATAGCCTTTGGCCCGTCTCATATCTCGTGCAGCAGCCACTTTTTCTTTCTTTAGCATTTTTCTTACGAGTTTTAGTTTCCAATTTTCTGTCATACATGGGAAGAATTAACTGTATTTTTTTGGCAGGAAATTCATCAAGTCATTTCTACAGGGTTTTCTTCCTGGTCTTGCCCTTAAAATATTTTTGTACATTCTCCCAGCAGTATTGATGATCATGTCAAAAATAGAGGGGCATATAGCATTATCAGCCCTCGAACGGAGAACTGCAGCAAAATACTATTACTTTATGTTAGTCAACGTATTCTTGGGAAGCATAGTGACTGGAACGGCTTTTCAGCAACTGCATGCTTTCCTCCACCAATCACCTACCCAGTAATTTTCGATCTGTACTAAATAGTAAAACAAAAACGCTTTGTTCTCTTAGGATAAGAGTTCCACTGTGGAGTTAAAAATTTGTACAATTGATCTTTATCATATCTTTTGCTTGTCGTAGGATTCCAAGAAACATCGGAGAGACTATACCATCAAAGGCTACTTTCTTTATTACATATATTATGGTCGATGGGTGGGCTGCAATTGCTGGTGAGATTCTCCGTTTGAAGCCATTGGTTATATTTCATCTTAAGAACATGTTCTTGGTAAAAACCGAGAGAGATAGGGAGAAGGCAACAAACCCCGGTAGTGTGGATTTTCCAGAGACTCTCCCAAGTCTTCAACTATACTTCCTTCTTGGGATTGTGTATGCTGTGGTTACTCCAATCCTGCTGCCTTTTATACTAGTCTTCTTTGCTTTTGCATACTTAGTCTACCGGCATCAGGTAAGTTTATTCACTCTTTCTATACTTTTCCTTTTCTGATGCTTGTACTTACATTTTACAAATGAAAAGGCATAAACACAAAGTGGTCTAGAATGATTTTGCATGAATTTCATAGATTTGAATGGATGTAAAGTAGAAGCCATTGGTAAATGAGAAAGAGTAGTAACTTTGTTTTCCATCTCAATGTTTATTTTCCACTGCTTTACTGATGTGTGTAGGTTTCGGAATGATGAAATGGAAACTGAAAGCAATTGTCTGTGCAATTTTATTTTCAATTTATAAGTCTTAGAATTTGCATGTGGTGTCTCATTAGTTTTATATATGATTTCTTCTCTATTTGCTGCAGATAATCAATGTCTACGATCAACAATATGAAAGTGCTGCTGCATTTTGGCCACATGTTCACAGCCGCATCATAGCAAGCTTGTTGATATCTCAACTACTCTTGATGGGTTTACTAAGCACAAAAAAGGCTGCTAATTCTACCCCATTTCTTGTTGCTCTACCAATATTAACATTATCATTCCACAAATATTGCAAGTATCGTTTTGAACCTGCATTCAGAAAGTATCCACTTGAGGTAAACTTTGAAGTTATTTTTGGATCAGTTGGTTTAGTGCTATTTTTATTATTATTTATTTATAAGTTGTTCATTATGATTGAATGTAATACATTACCTCATAGTCTCATACATTAGGAGTTTTCTTGAATGTTTAAATTCTCACAAAAGTTTTCGGCATATTCTATAATGAACCATAAAGGACATCAAAGTTGAGTAATTCCCTTTACCTGCCTCCATGGAAATGGAAATAAACAAGTATTAGATGGGAATCTGCAGTAAGTCTTCCATCTGCAAAGAATTAACTTCCCTTGGCAATTAGACAAAAGTGGACAGTATAGTTGAGAGTGAGCCTGGCTGAGTTGATTTAACATTTCTGTTATAGTAAGGGTATTCATATTTTTGAGTAAATATTTTGAGAGTGAGCCTGGCTGAGGTCCTTGTAAATATTTTTGAGTTGTGTTGTTTAAAATTAACTGGGCTTTAATATACCCAAAGGACCTTTATTTTTGAATTTTATCAAGGTAAACACATACTTCAGTACTTCAGTACAAAGCCAATGTGCCCTTTGGTCCCCTTTATTGTGTGATCAATCTACAGGTTTCATTGTAGTCTATGTCTGGCTGATATTAACCTCTCGTAAGTCTAACTTAGTCCTGTGTGTTGGGTAATGAGACAGATACAGTGATAGATAGATATACAAAGTAATGTCCCTTGGTAATATTTCTGTAACTTCAAGTTAGTTGCATGTCATAAAAAAAAAATCTCTGATTCTCTGGTTTAGCCGGCTGTGTCTCGTATGAATTGTAAACGTATTCTCTCTCTTTTCTTTTTGGTGGATAGATCAATATGTCATAGGCTATAAAGTTCTTTTAGGTGCTTTGGCTCTGTTTTCATATAAGCATGTAATCTTTTTCAAGTATTGATGGAGATTATTTCCTTGTTTCTACCTCAGGAAGCCATGGAAAAAGACGAATTGGACAAAACTACGGAACCTGACATAAATTTAAAATCATACTTGGCTGATGCGTACTTGCACCCTATTTTCCGGTCTTTTGAGGAACAATATGAGTCTGTTAAAGTTAGAGTTGACAAACAGCAAACTCATATTGCTGCTCCCATTACAAGTGAACTCAGTTCCCCCTCTCCACCACATCATGTCAGTGCCCCATCTCCACCCCAGAATGTCCATCATATCCCATCCCAATACGCCTATTATCAGTCCTCTCCACCCCAATACTCGTATACTTCAAACTCTCCGCCTAATTATGTGTATCATTCAACCTCACCGCCTCATTATTCCTACCATAATGAAGAACTGCAATCCCATTACACTTACCATAATGAAGATCGCCCGTGCCATTATGGCTACCATAACGAAGAACTGTGACCATTAAGTTGCGGGTATGCTTACAAGAACTTCTAACCATGTTATCTTCTTTTCATAGCTACTTACTGCTACCCGTTTAGTTCATTTGTCTTGTACATGTATGTTTCATTAATGCTAGTGTTAGACTGTTAGTAGTGTAGTTTGGTTGTGGAAATGATACTGAATGCCATTTGTTTTTTGCTGAAAACAGAAGAAAAGTTCGCAGATATATTATGCACAACTTTTAAGCTTGGCTTATTTCTCTCTCTTTAATTGATAATCAGGTTGTCGTTCAAGACCCTGCAGGTTAAGTAACTTCAATGTTTTTTTTTTTTTGTTGAGAAAAGTAACTTCAATGGTTGAAATTAAAAGAAATCGTAATGTAATAGTCTATACAAACCCTAGTTTGGTATTGAATTTTGGGAATTATAATCCCTTATAATCACCATTTTAAAAATATTTTTTATTTGGTAAAATCTTAAAACATGCGTATCTAAAACTTTTAAGTTTAAATAACCATGATTTTAAAAAACAGGTCGGAGTTGCTTATTTAAAACTGAAGATTTTAAAAATTAAGTTTCTTAACCACAATACCAAACTAAGCCAAATTAGAAACTGAAACCCTAGTTTGGTATTGAATTTTGGGAATTATAATCTCCTATAATCACCATTTTGAAAATATTTTTTATTTGGTAAAATCTTAAAACTTACGTATCTAAAACTTTTAAGTTTAAATAACCATGATTTTAAAAAACAGGTCGGGGTTGCTTATTTAAAACTGAAGATTTTAATAATTAAGTTTTTTAACCACAATACCAAACTAAACCAAAGTTAGAAACTGAATGATCCTACAGAAGTTCTGCACCCAGTTCTAGCAAGGCCTTCGTCACTTGTTTATCCTTGATGCAATTCCCAAGCTCCGAGTGACAAGTTGTGTAGAACAGTCCAATAGTACTGGTTTCTCCGAATAGTCTTTTCGAAATTTGGTGTACCCGTTTAGGGTTCCTCTCCAACCGATCAACCTTTGAATTTTTCCAATAATACTGCAAGTCTGCAACCGTCCATCTCTTTTGAAATAACAACAAGAACAAATAAAACGTGTACGTTCAATGATTCAGTTACATAACATGACAATTGAGTAGGCAACTCGCACGTTACTCTCCTTTCTTTTCGATAGAGACATATGTTACTCTCCTTGCAGATTTGCAATGCTCCTTCTATTTTCTGCTCATAAAGCTGTAGTCTTTTTTCTTCTTTTTTTTGGCAATGATAAAGCTCTAGTCTTTGGCCAACAAATGCTCAACACTCATTTCTCTTTGTACTCCCTCTGCAACAGCTTAAACCATGAAAAGCATAAATCTTTGGCTACCCAACAGCAACAATATCACTTTGGCTACCCAAAGAAAGAGAGAAATTGGAATGTAAATCCAACTTATATAAGTAAACTGTCTCATATGTAAGTGAATTCTGCAAAACCAGTAGTGTTTGCTAGCGACAGAATACTCTCTTTACTTTGAACAATTTAAACCATTCCAAATTAGATTTAGCCTGCAGTGTCAATTTCATCTTAGTCAGACAAAAAAAAAATGTCAATTTCATGGAGGGAAAAACAAACAAAAAGTTTCTCCCAAAAATAAGTTGGATTCGACTATTCATTCGAGTGTTCCTCCCCCACCGTACAACTTCTGTAGAATACAGCCACGGTCCTTTTCTGAAAATTATAGTTGGCAACTATCGCAGCCTCCGGTCAATGCCTCAGTTGTTGGGGTACTGATATTACGTTATTAATCTTTTATGAATTGCAGTCCTTGTGGATGAATATTATAGCTACAACGTGTGAAGTTGTAAATGACTATACTATGAGCATGAGGGAGTCAAGTCATAACTGTTCATGAAAGACATTTTTGATAATAAATCATATATCTTCCAAAAATCATCTTACAGGCATAATATGTGTGGCATATACCCGGCATCAATTAACTGAAATCATCTCTCATCCTCTCCTTTTGTATACCAGTTTTTCCTAGTGTTTTGAAAATTAAGTTCAATAATGTTTCTTGAGTTTTAAAGCGCTACGTACCACAAGAAGAAGGATGTTGCAACTCGAGGGATGTTTGCCATTTAAATCTTTAGCACAGACGTTTCTAACTTCATCAGTTTGTTTTTGTTAGATTTAATTATCTTTTTTCGACAATTGGTTAGATTTAATTATCTGCATAAATGTTTCTTGAGTTTCTTATAAATATAGCAATTATAGTATTATACCATAAATTTTCTGACAGTTACAATGCTCCAATGTCCAATTTAGAGTACACGACTCCTCCTTCATTCCCATACTTAGGCACATGGCACTGTTCTATTCATTACATGTTACTCATCACGTTTTGAAATATTTGAATGCTTGGTACACACCTCACCTTGCAATGTTTCTTTCAGTTTCTGAGCTTATAAATTATTGATTCAGTTTCCTGCTTTATAAATTTGATCCCTAAAATTTAGAATTGATCCCTCAAATTTGATCCCTGCTATATAAATTTACAAAAAGCTCCACTGCCAATACCAAATGCTCAACACCCATTTCTCTTTGTTTCCTTCTGCAATGGCTAAAACCTCAAACAACAGCTTAAACCCTGAAAAGCATAACTCTTTGGCTACCCAACAACAACAGCAACAACAACATCCATGGTGGTTTTCACCAGAAACAGGAATCTACAGCAGCAAACACCCTAATGTTAACCTCCCCAGTGACCCTTTTCTTGATGTTGTCTCATTCATTTTCTCACACAAGCACAGTGGGGTTTCAGCTTTGATTGATTCCTCATCTGGGTTTTCAATATCTTACCCAAAGCTCTATTCTTTGGTCAAGTCCATGGCCTCTGGCCTCATCAAAATGGGTGTTTCACAAGGTGATGTTGTTCTGCTTCTTTTGCCTAATTCTGTTTACTATCCCATTATTTTCTTGGGTGTTTTGTATATTGGTGCTGTTGTTACAACCATGAACCCTCTAAGCAGTGTGGTAGAGATCAAGAAACAGATTATGGATTGCAATGCATGTTTTGGTTTCACTGGATATGAAAATGTTGATGAGTTGCAAGCATTGGGTATTCCTGCAATTGCAGTTCCAGGAAATGTAGTGTTGGATTCAAAGAAAGAAATGTTTTCAGTTTTTTATCAGCTTGTTGATAGTGAAGTTGATTTGGCTCTTAGGCCAGTGATCAAGCAGCAAGACACTGCTGCGATATTGTATTCATCCGGGACTACTGGTGTGAGTAAAGGTGTTTTGATAACACATGGGAATTTGATAGCTACAGTGGAGCTTTTTGTGCGGTTTGAAGCTTCACAATATGAGTATTCAAGCTTGAAGAATGTTTATTTATCTGTTCTGCCATTGTTTCATATATATGGGTTGGCACTTATGGTGGTTGGATTATTGTCTTTGGGGTCGAGCATTGTCATAATGAAGAAATTTGATGTTAATGAGGTGGTCTCGGCAATTGATAGGTATAAAGTGACACATTTCCCAGTTGTTCCACCAATATTAACAGCATTAACAAAAATAGCACAGGATGTTGGGGCACAAAGTCTGCAGAGTTTAAAACAGGTTTCTTGTGGAGCAGCTCCAACGAGCATGAAACTCATAGAGGAGTTAGTTCAAACCCTTCCTCATGTTGATTTTATTCAGGTAAAAGGACTAATCTTTAACATAGATACTTTGCTTTGATAGAACAATCATTTAATTACTTTGCCTTGGATAGAACAATCATTTAATTTGCTTACTTTGTGTTCACACAATTTTTCATTCACTATAGTTGTGGTCCTAACTCCTAAAGCTTCTTTGCGTGCATGATGCATCTGAATCTGATATGTAAAACAGGAAACTTCTATTAACTTTCCTTAAATGAATGATTAGCTATAATTGGCAGTCAAGCTTAAAAATGTGTTCCATATTTTTGTTCTGCTGGTCAATTGGACTCTTTTCCAGTTGAAGTTCTATCATGATTATTCAATAATTTTCCATAAAATGTTGATTGCTGTGATTTTCAGAAATTTTTAGCTGTGAGATTTGTTTGTGTTTAGGGATATGGCATGACTGAGACGACTGCAGTAGGAACTCGTGGCTTCAATACTGAAAAGATCAGGAAATATTCTTCAATTGGACTTTTAGCTCCAAACATGCAAGCTAAAGTGGTAGATTGGAATACGGGATCCTTTTTGCCTCCAGCTAGTATTGGTGAACTATGGTTACGAGGACCTTCAATTATGAGAGGTAGTCAATCTTAGTTGGTGTATATTTAGACTGTTTTCATTTTTTCTTTTACTTTTGGAGAGATGATCTTTTCTGTATTTAGGCCTAACGTTAGAATCACTGTTCTTCTTGTATCCTTAAATTTTCTGCTATAGGCATGCAAAGATACGACTCACCCATAAGATCTTGGTGAGAAGGAAGTTCTGTGAGGTTCAACATTAGGCTAATAAGTTTGTTGGAAATGGGTGAAATAGTAATACAGTACTTCTACGAGGATAAGAGAAATGCTTTTTACCATTACAAAATTTATGGGCTTAATTTGATTAGATTCTGATTTGTTTGCCATTGACATTGTAGGTTACTTGAATAATGCAAGGGCAACTATGTTAACAATTGATAATGATGGTTGGCTGCATACCGGGGATATCAGTTATTTTGATGTGGACGGATACTTGTATATATGTGATCGCATAAAAGAGATTATCAAATACAAGGGATTTCAGGTATTGTTATAAAAGGTGAATTTTTTTTTTTTGGCATGTAATTTTCTTACTGTCTGATAAGCTTGATGTCCCTTTGAGGGAAGAACCTTCCTGTACTCGGTATATAGTCTATATCTGTCATGGCTTTTATTCAAGTGTATCCTATTTGCAGATTGCACCTGCAGATTTAGAAGCTGTGTTGATTTCGCATCCTGAGATACTAGATGTTGGAGTTACAGGGTATGAGCATTAACACTAAACTAGCAGATTATATAAATCACCAAAGCGGATAATTACATACCAAACTTTCTAATATCAACAAGAAGTGACATTAGCTTCTTCTTTTCCTTTTTTTTTTTTGAAAAGAAGCTTCTTCTTTTCCTTTTGCTTTCAAATTTTTGGTTGATTGTCTGATTCAACTTGCATATATTTGCAACTTTTACTCCTTTACTGTCCAGTGCTACCGATGAAGAATGTGGAGAGGTACCAGTGGCATTTGTGGTTAGGAAGCATGACAGTGAACTTTCTCAGGAAGATATCATGGATTACGTTGCCCGACAGGTTTTGTCTTGAATCCTTTGACGTCTTGGAATGACTTGTATATTAAAACTTTCCACCGTACAGCACAATTTTGATCATCATGTGACAGTCTGATAAATGTTTGCCTACCATCAGCATACATGTGATGTTTCAAACAAGTCTTCCACTTTCGCAGGTTTCTCCACACAAGAAGGTCAGAAAGGTGGTGTTTACACATTCAATACCAAGATCTGCAGCAGGGAAGATCCTGCGAAGGGAGCTCAGAAATCTCTTGGCTTCTAGACTATAGGACTCCAGTTTGTGGTAGATAACTTTGCCAACATTACAGACCAAAGAATCAGAATGAAGGCATATCACAAGTATAATCCCAAACTAGCATAAGAAAGATAATGTTCTTGAATTATATTTATAATGATGTTGTTAAAAAATGGTGATAGATATATAGATTGCAGAGAATAATTCTCCATTTTCTGATACACTCTGTACACTGATAATTATGCACAAAGGAAATGAAGGTTCTAGTCTATATATTACAACAAGATGTGACAAGTTTATTTCCAGTTTCCTAACCCACCATGTACAATACAATGCCAGTATTAAATCTAATGTGATGAAGTCTAATCCCTGTATATCAGGGCCCTTTCAATAAGAGATTAATTTTTTTGTCCATTTCTAGGGATAGGGTATTTGACGAACTTCCCGATCACAAAATCACATCTTCACCGTTCAATTTGTAGGTCTATATGAGTATATCACTTTCACAAGTTTTTAGAAGATTTGGTGATCGTTAAGTCGTCCAAAACTTTGATTTACTTTTAATAAAGTTGAACGGTTTAGGTTTGTCATAAATTACTTTTGTTATTTAATCTCAGTCATCTAAGATCATTAAAAAACAAATCTAATGGTGAGTTGTTATCCCTATAAATGAACAAAAAAAAAGGGATCCCTTATATATATAGACACACACACACGGAAACGATATAAAACGGACATCCGCAACTGTGTTAAAGTTCTTACAAACTAACTTTGCAGGTTCTGGATAATAAACTAGAAAGTTTTGATGAAGATGGTTAGGGATGTATTTGGGATTCGAATAAAAGGTGGGCTAAATTTAAGCTATTTGGGTGATGCATGAACAAAATGACAATATTTTTTAATCCGTTTGGTGCATGTGTTCATGATTTGCTCCTATTAAAGCAACTTAGTTTTTGTTTTTGTTTTTTTTTTCAAACTCCTTTATTCAAAAAAAAAAACACCATATCAAGAATTGCAATGGTGTTCCTGTTCCCTTATAAAAAAAACACCTTATAAAAGAAACACTTTTATTCTAAACTGCTTGATGATATTGCTCTTCAAAAATTTTAGTGAAGATCTATGCCCCCTTCCCTCTTGTAAAAAATTGAGCGTTTTTTTTTCCTTGATCAATTTCTTGTCTATCGTTTTCTTCTGCTTGGTTGATGAACAAGCAACGTAGCTTGTACCATCAACTTGAGCTTAGATTGGATATCCGCTCCATAAACTTTTGAATCTCCTCCTTTGGTTGAAAATATAATATATCCAAGTCCAGGTCCACATCAAGCAGTGATATGACATTTTTCTTCCTAGTTTCCTATATGTGCACCCAAACCACTCCTACTTAAGAGACCAAAAGTCTCATAAAAAAGAAAACGATGTAATATGTTATACCAATTAAAAGGGAATAATCAATTCAGTAAGGAATTTATATTTAGGAAGGTCAAACATCATAAGTTCAACAATGTATAACAGTTAATAGGTCAAATTCCAATATAGAGTAAGAAAAAGGTTTTTTTAAAAAAATAAAGTAAATTTCTCATTTTGTTAGAGTGAATTTTAACTTATGTTCCATAAGAAATTTGCTAGAAACACAACTTTCCTACCAAGAAAATACTTAGAAGTTTACATCATCAAGAAGATTAACATTATATTTTCTTCCGAGATAGCAATGCTTATCTTAGACGAGTAATTTCCATACCACGAAAATACTTCAAATTTTAATTTCAAGGTTTTGTGATGCAAAAACTATCTGAAATGTTGTTAAGATTATAGATGACACGTTCGTTTTAGTTACTGCTTGTGTATGGTGTTGTTTTGATGTTAATTTCGAGAACATTGAAGGAAAGACTAATATGTTTTTATTCAAACTAATAACCAAGTCACATTAAAAGGGAACTCAAGGTCGAATTGTTTTTAAGTAGAGACAAATGATATATGACGAGAATTTTGACTATTTTCACAAAAAATTATTAAAAAGAAAGAAATATCATCGTATTAAGATGAACAATTCAAACCTTTGTTTTTGCTTAGGACAACCTTATACTACATTTCTTATATACTGTTATATCTTTTTCAGTATATCTTACTTTAGTAGCTCACGAGAATTCATATTCTTCTCTAATAAAGATTGATCTCCCACAAAGAAGAGTTTATTTTTTTTCCCACAAAAAAAAAAAAAAGAAGTTTCAGTTTATTTCTTATTCATCATGCAACATACCTTGAAAGGTTGAATAAAATATGTTGTTCTTATATAAGAAGGTTTGTGTGAGATTGTTCCTTCTATAAAGGTTTTGGATTATCACGTTTTTTCTTAATCTGATGGTCCTACACTACTGTATGTGTTGTGTTTCTATGGTGTGTTGAAAAAAATATGTAAGAGTAGTACAAAGAAAAACATGATTTTGTACCTACTAGATAATATGCACGCGTGTTGTTGTTGGTGTGTGTATCATGCACTTATTACCACTCTGGTTTTCCAACTACTGATTTAAAGAACTTTGGTTCCGCAGGTTCATTAACATTAAGAATAGAAGTAAAACCACTAAAATAAACAATCTCATCTATGTTATTTAAATGAGCAATGCAAGAGTATGCACATAAGTCCTCAAAAGACTTCTTTTTAGTAATACCATTCTTAGCTCTTGTCAGCATAGAATGGTGGCAACTTCATTTAAAGTTAAAAGACTGATCACATATAATGAGAAAACCATACCTGTTATTTTTTTCAAATCACTGACCACTCAATAATGTAAACTGAGAGAGAATGATATTGTAAGAAAGCTTCTTATTAACAAGAATCCCGGAATGTAGAATATTAATGAAGCCCATAACTAGTGTTGTACAGAGGATAGACGCATTTACCATCAGTGATCATGACCATTAACCAAAATATGTGTGACTAACTATCTAGCAATGAAAAATGTTAGCGTTAAAGCATCTTTTCTGGTCAAAGCATACTTATTTTAGACTTTAGAGTCCTGAAGACCTTGAGACTAAAAACTAAACATATATGGTTATGTACTTCTACTGTTACTAGAATTCACAGATGTGAACTCACACCTACTCGTTGGTCCCTAACAGTACATTAACTATCCAAAATTTAGAAAGACAATACAGACGTTTTGCAAATCTTGAACATCAGCTAATGGTTTAATAATGAGACCAAGTTAACCCACAACCAAGTTTACAAGTCTACATATATTACCTCCATTTTTTCACAATAGAGGGCCCATTTCATTGCTTAACCATCTCATGCTTATCCAACCTAGCTGACTCGCTCCTTCATCCAACAATAAAACCAACCTAGTACAACCTGCCCCATCACTACTCTCTTCTGCCTACCAGCTGAGCCTACCTTCTTATCCCAGTCTCAATCAATTCATGATTTTTCGAAACAACCTCACCCAAAGAAACCGTTTCTGACTTGTAACTTCTCTTTGTGATTTCTCACCCATCGCAACATTACCACCTTCTTCTCTCATAGGATGCGCCATTAATCAAGTTTAATGCTGCCTCCAAATCAGGGATACAAAGAATCTCCACATCTTGTAACGCCTGCTGAAATTCGCAAGTTTCAAACCATATAAGAAGAAACAACCACCCGTGCAAGTCTCTTGCATTAATGAGCTATTGTCTTTCTAATCGTTTATGGATTGTGGACGAATTGATAATTGGAGAGAAACAATTATCAAACAATCATCATTTTATCAATTTTAAGTGGATTTGAGTCTATATGAAAGAATGAAAGGAGCGCAACAACAAGCCAACAACTTTTGCTTATCTGTATAAAAATCCAAACTTTCAATATTCGTTCTTATGCATTGGCTTTGATAGATATATCAATACACCTTGAAGTTGATATACAAAGACAGGTGGGAGAAAGGTTGACATGTGTTAAAAGTAAGTGAAGAGAAGTGATCAATAAGGATTCATGTAAAACAATTTTTTTAATTTTTATTTGATTTTTTTATAAATATACAAATGCATTTTAGATCATAAAAAAAATTTGTTGTTTTCATTTTACAAAATCATTTTGGAAAAATAGTTTCGTAAAGATTTCTCATTATTAACGACTATTCTATATGCCTTCCCCATCAATAGCTCATCGACCACAAAGAACCAATTTTGTTTTGTTTTGTTTTTTCTATGGAAGCACCGCCTCCACCGTGTTTGCATCGGTGATCGAGCGCCAATTTCCCAACCAAATCTTCAATCACTTTCCTCCATGAGTATTAGCCAATTAACCTGATACTAGAAACTGAATATTTTAAAAGAAAAGTATCCACAAGGCATAAGACACACCAATGTTGTTGCCAAGGGCACCACCCGTCTAGTTCGCTATTATTATATTTCACAAAATCACAATGCATATGGTAAGTTCAGTAGAGAATGTTGTTATTTGTTAATACTTTTACGACCTCTATTTCTATCGTAAAAATAAATATTATTAAATTAACTAAGTATCTATTCTTTTTTACTGAACAAAAAAATCTAAAATTATCTTGAGTCATCTAATAAAAATAGTGATTCTTTAAACATATTTAGGTTTGAATCTCATTGAAACTAATCTCATTACTCTTGACAGGATGAGGAAGCTAATTAACATATAACTCGCGGCATGTATTAATCTCTCTAGTCCTATAAATCCTTTAAAAAAAATAGTCTAATCTCTTCAAGAAAAAAAGAGACACTTTTGAATAATCGAATGGCCCGAAAAGTTTTCCCGTACTAGCGGCCAAAAACTTACATTAAGCAAAGAAAAAGAAATATCGGGTGGTTGGATGAAGAGTCTGATCCCCCCCTTACTCCTAAAATGTTGGTTTCACGTCCACACAATCCCATGGTTTCTCTGTTACACGATCCTTCACTCTCTCTCTCCCTCACTCTCCTACAATGTCGACCTTCTTCTCGGCCGCACCCAATAACATTCATACCTGTTTCCGCAGCCACCACAATTCGTTATTCTTTTTCCCTACTCGTGTCACGTCTACAGTTTCCAAATATCAGGGAAGCCATCAAAGATCCTCGTCTGTTACTTTCAATGGCGTCAGATCAAAACACAACAGGACCAGTTCCCAGAACACCACTGTTTTTGGAGGACTCAACTCCTCCAGGTTCCTGCACACGGGTTTTGAAAATGGTTGCTCCAAGAGACAAAGCCTGATCAAGTCAAGTGGCTCACAGAGTGCCAGTACTGCCACTCTGTCTCAGAATGTGGGTATTCATGATTAACCATTACATGTTTCTTCTGTTTTGTTATTGGTTTCATGACTTTCATCCATGTTTTGCTTGAAATGAAATTTGTTTGTTTTAAGCAGGTGGTGGGGGTTCTGCATCTGGTTGTTTCACTTGGGATCATTCTTGCAATAGACAATTTCTTGAAGAAGTCATTCGTGGCAGCTGCTATTAAGTTCCCGAGTGCGCTTTTCGGCATGTTTTGTATATTCTCAATACTAATTGTTCTTGATGTCACTGTTCCTGCTGTGGCAACAAGCTTGATGAAATTCTTTCAGCCGGCACTGTTGTTCATTCAGAGATGGCTGCCATTGTTTTATGTGCCATCTTTGGTTGTTTTGCCACTTTCTGTTAAGAGTATTCCCCCGGCTTCTGGCATCAAAATTTGCTTCATTATAGGTATGCAGGTTCTTGCTACTCTTAAGATTACTTTCTCTTGTGAATCTGTGGACTAGTTTAAGTTTTTGAATGGTGATTGTTAAGTTTGGGTGGTCGCGGGAATGGCTCATGCACTTGCTTTCCTAATTGCTTAGCTTTTTGGTCAGTTTTATAGTGACATGAGTAGGTAGTGCAGTTTTCGACATCACCCAGATCAGAACCTGATTTTGAAACAAGCCACTGAAACTGCTCATGTTTGATGTTTTCTTGAAACTCAAGTCATTATTCGTTACTCCTATGCCTGCTTCCTAGGCTCATATTAGAAAATTCCCAGAGTTTGAACTACCTTAAGTTGAAAACAAAAGCATTTAAAATCTGGTTTATAAACTACTTAGATTGAAACAAACTTGTACCTTGTTATGGTGGTGATGCAAACTCAAATTTATGAATGGATATACAGTCGGATTGAACAGAGTTGATGATCAAGGCTTTGTCTTTAAGTTGTGTGGGTGAGTTCTTCTACAAACTTTTCCACCTTCATAGATCATGAAGACTTCATGTTACTTTTGGCTGTGGTAAGGAATATTCAAAATTTTAGATTGCATATTCTACTATACTAGCTTTCTATAACATTAAAATTCACAGGGCAATGCTTGGATATGGCAGCGATAAGAGGGATGTGTTTGAATCTTTTGGTTTGGTTTTTCATTATGAGATAACAACTGGACAGATTTTACAGTAACATAACTCTGTTTCTTTCATCCATTCATATTTAGCTCTTAATATAGCTGACATGATGGTTTTTTCATATAGCCCAGAGAGCCATCTTCTACTCAATACAGAAAACATAATAAATTAGACTGTAGAATGCTTCTTTTTCATTATTCTCGCATACCAGATTAACTTGTGAACTAGTATTGTTACTTAGCAATAACGTTACTCTCAAAATCTCAATACTGTGCGTTGCTCTGAAATGTCAATATTGTTACATAAGCTAACTCATCATCAATTCCATGGAATTCTGTTTTTGGCCTGTGGCCTGCATCTCTGCTCAGAGACTAGCTAATTTTAGTGCAACTAACTAATGGTTTCATGATGTGGGTAACATGCATTTGAACTTTTACCTTTTATGAGTAATCAACCTTGTATGCAAAGCAACCTTTTATCTTTTACCTTTTTCTGAGTATGATCTATGGAAATATGGAATTCTGTCCCAATTGTCTCTTGAGTTCTTTAGTTATTCATGAAAAACTCGTGAAGTTTAAACATAATGCATGTTAGAATACAATCTGCCTTTCTATGCTAGTTCTGTCGGCTTCATTTCTACTATGGAAATTGATCTAAGAAGTTGAGATGTAAAAATATTAAAGAACATAAAAAAATCCACCTAAATAGTAGCATTTTGGCATGTTGATTAGGAAACGGTTCACACGTGAAGTATGATTTCTGTTTTGCTGAAGAAGCAAATAAGTAGTAATTTGTATTCTGTTACCTCTATCATGGTCTTGTCTCATGAACTAGTGTATATGCTGAATGATATTTTGCAGTTGGAGGCTGGCTAGCTTCACTAGCTGTTGCAGGATATACGGCAATAGCTGTCAGAAAACTGGTAAAGACAGAAATGACAGATGCTGAGCCTATGGCAAAACCCTCCCCATTTTCTTCACTTGAAGCATGGTCTTGGAGTGGTATCCTCCTCATCTCATTCGTTGGAGCATTAGTAAACCCAACAGCACTGGGGACAAGTGCTCGGACCTGTCTTCCATTCCTACTTGCATCCACTGTGTTAGGTTACGTTGTTGGTTCTGGGTAAAACTTCAATTTCCTTATATTAGGTCTACCTGCACAAGCACATTTGGTGGTAAAAGCTAATGAATAATTAAGAACCAAATTTCAATTTAATAAAAGTTACTCAAATTCTAAACTTGCACTTTTGTCGACTTCTAATTTTCAGATTACCATCCGAGGTGAAGAAGGTTTTCCACCCAATTATTTGTTGTGCACTATCTGCAGATCTGGCAGCACTGGCTTATGGATACTTTTCCAAGTCTGGGTTGGATCCTGTTCTTGGTACATTCCTGAAATAAAGTTGTTGGTCTCAGCTAGTATACTGTGCTTCATTTGATTGCTTCAAGAATAGTGAACCAGATTAAGAAAACTGAATTTCAAACAACTGGGGACAATCACTTAAAGTACAAAGATATCATTTTTGGGCCTCTTTGTTCGCACCTCTATGATTTCTTGTGTCTTTTAGCATATTGATATGGCCATTCTTCTTCTTGACGTGCACAGCATCTTACCTTACAAAGGTTTCGTCAAACCCTGGAGCTGGTGATATTCTGATGGGATTCTTAGGGTCTGTTATCCTCTCATTTGCTTTCTCAATGTTCCAACAGAGGAAGGTAAGCCAAATTTTCCTCATTGGGTCAGGTTGTTATTTGTTTTGTTTCATTTTGACTAGAAATGCCTACTCAGTAGCTGGAATGGTCGATCAATTGAAACTTTATTTGTTTTGAAGAACATTGTATTTTAAACTTGAAGACACACATATAGTATGATTGCCCTTGTTTGATCTTATATCTAGGGTAACTCTATTGTATGATCAGCTTATGGCTTCATTTCCTTTTTTCTTTTAATTATATCCTAAATATAATCTAGGGATATTTATACGGCATAACGTTGATAATAGAAGAGTAGCAAGAGACCTTGGGATACCTCATAATTGTGTGTTTGCTAATTGTTCCCACTCCAGCATTATATAAAACCAATGGGGATCTTAATTCAATTCTAAATTCTAGTAGATCAAAGAATTGATTTAGCATTTATTTTATATTGTATGTGAATCCATAAGACATTTATTTCATGAAAATGGTTGCTGCTATGCAATTTTTCAGCTGGTCAAGAGGCATGCAGCAGAGATTTTCACATCTGTAATCTTGTCCTGCATATTCTCGTTGTATTCAACCGCTCTTATTGGCCGTCTCATTGGGCTAGAATCAAGTTTGACTGTCTCAATTCTTCCACGATGTATAACCGTGGCATTAGCCCTCAGCATCGTGTCTTTGTTTGAAGGTACTAGTTCATACTTTGTTGTTGAAAAAAGCTATTCTCATCACTATCAGTAGTAAGGTTTGCATGAAATAAATATTAGACAGTGACGTTGAGACTTATTCCTAGATTTACATGAGGCTCAGAATATATATTGCATACAACCAATATTTGGATGTCAGTTTATGCTCGAGGTATATGTATACTCTACATATGTATAATATATAATTATAATCTATGTTGTGGTTTGTTCTAGGTGCCAATTCATCTCTCACAGCTGCCGTTGTTGTAGTAACTGGTTTGGTGGGAGCTAATTTTGTACAGGCAACACTTGATAAACTACAGTTCCGAGATCCTATTGCTCGGGGAATTGCTACTGCATCTAGGTTTGAATCCCTTCTGAACCCCTCTTCTGAACCTTCTGCATCAACTGGTCAAACTGAAAAGTGGGCCAAAATATAGACTCGGAGCTCCTTTTCCATTTGACAAACAGTCAATTACACTATGAATCTCTTATGTTTGTTTTGTCTTTCTTGTGGTTAAAAGTGCTCATGGATTGGGAACAGCAGCATTGTCAGCCAAGGAACCCGAGGCTCTCCCATTTTGTGCCATTGCTTATGCTCTGAATGGTATATTTGGTTCTTTGATCTGCTCAATTCCAGCAGTCAGGCAAAGCTTGCTTGCCGTGATTGGATCATGAGCCTCTCACTTCTGAATCACTTTGTTATTGTTAGCCATATGTATAGTCAACATTAGTGGCCGTATGTGTACAGTATTGTTCATATTACTGTGGGTGGGGGGGGGGGGGGGGGGGTGGGAATCGAAATTCGAAATTGATCAGGAGCAAACAATTTTGTGTGGTAGTTTCCTTTGAAGATCTAGATAAGTGCATTATTATATATCAAATAATAATCTATAAATCAATCTCTTTGAGATAAAAATGTATAAAGAACATGTAGAAAACCGATGATACTTTTATATGAATGATCAAAACTTACAACACTTAAAATTTCATGGTTTACAAAAAATATTCAAGTTTGGGAGTACGTTTTCCCGGTAAAAGCTAGGAACTTTGGCTCTTCTTTTTCTTGAAGCCGCTTCTGTTGTTTGACCTCTTTCGATGCTACCTTTGGAGCAGTAGGGGTGGCATCTGTGCCAAAAACAAGCTTCCCCTGAGCCCTGCGACTTGTAGCTCGTGAACAAGGTTGTGCATTACCATTCGCTGCAAGGAATGAGGAAGAATCTAATGCTGGTTCATACTGCAGAGGCTTGCCATCCAAACGCCTCCCAGTTCCCTTAAAAGCGCTAAACTTAGGTTCCTCAACTTGGCTAGCTGCTTCCTTGTTCAGAGGAATTGATGCAGCTACAGGCTTCTCAGGTTCCTTATAGTCAAGAGGAGGTGCAGTCAACCTCACAGTCTGTGTCAATAATGCCTATTGCATCAGAAGGCTTTGTTTCAATGACATCCATATAAAACTTCTTGTTCCAATAAGGCAGCACAATAGTATCCCCAGTTGTCAAACATGAAAACTTGCCGAGCGCCACCTCCAACATAGCTTTCGGGTCAGGGATGTCCAAGAAGTCCATTGTAAGGGGCTGCAGCTTAACATGGGTGCCTTTCGGAAGAGTCTTGTTTTGCAGCAACACAAGTTCCCCCTCTTTCAAATGCATGTTCTCCATCATCCAGTTAGGCATGTAGACAAAGCCTTCTTCTGCAGTGAACTCCCAAACCTCACAATGAGAGACACGAAATCTCTCACTCTCATTGTTCTTGGCATCATAAAATAATATGGCCGGAACTCGAACGACATCAGATAATCAATCTGTAGAGACGAAAGGACGTCAAGGGCTGAGGCAGGCATTATGATTTTATCACTACACTCAATGCTTGCATGCTTTTTAGTCAAAGCTGCAGGATAACAATGATACCTCTGCCAAAACGATGTCGTCCCAACATAATCATGGCCGCCATGCTCATCCCAATCTCCTACATCGTAATCTTCATCATCCCCGTAATCTTCATCGGAGTGCTCCATCTTTTCTTCCTCATGTGCAAGACTCATGTCAAAACCTTCGTCGTAATCTTCATCGTCATCCTCATCTCATTTGAGACCCTATTTCATCACCACTCATGTCGGAGTTGGCGGGGTAAAATGTAGTATTGTCAGAATCATCACATCCCTTTTCATTCAGATTCATAACCCCGAGAACTTACCTAGCTAGAAACCCTAGAACACGACCAAAGTACAGTCCTTGTTTTTAGTTTTGTTTTGAGAATACTATTAAAAAGAGTGGGATTTGATATGAGCGAGCAAACATAGTGCTTCCTAGGCTATTTTTTATAATCACGAGAAAATGACATCTCACAACAATAAACAGTTGCAAAACATAAAAAATCCACATTTTAAAAAATTCATACAAATAAGGACGGAAGCCCAAACCAAAAACAATACAACATCAAACCTAATCCAAATTTTAAATACATAATGACCATAATACCCAGAATTTTGATAAAATTACATACAATGTCACTCACTCTCTCCTCTCTCCCCTAATATAATTTCTCTCTCTCTCTCTCTCTATATATATATATATATATATCTCTCTCTCTCTCTGACGACAATGTTCAACAAAACCCGGACTCCGGATCTATCGAGGAAGGGAGGAGAAGCCGAAGAATGAAAGGATGAATGGTGATCAAGGCTTCAATGAATCAAACCAGATCTGATTTGGTTCTTCTTCTTCTTCTTCTTCTTCTTCTTCACCAGATCTGTCGGCGTTGAAATCGTAAGGAGGCAAGGAAGAGAGGAGGAGATGAAGAATGAAAGAAACTTCACCGAATCCGACTTTAACTCTTCTTCAATCTCTACAACTTGGTTTACTCAAAGAGTCATTGGAATTATCATAGCTTTGAATTTGACAGCAAAAATTGATCTTTTGTACCTAATTTGTGCTCCTGCTTCATGCTGCTACTGCATTCTGCTATGTGCTGACATTGCGTGATGTTGTGTGCTGCTACTGCTTGTTGCTGCTGTGTGTTGCTGCTGTGTGCTGCTGCTGCTTGTTGCTGTTATGTGTTGCTGCTATGTGTTGCTGCTACTGCGTGCTGTTGTATGTTGTTGTGTGCTGCTGCTGCTATGTGCTGCTACTGCCTGCTGTTGTGTGCTGCTACTGCATGATGTTGTGTGCTATTGCTACACTCTGTTATGTGCTGCTACAGCTGCTACTGCGTGTTGTTGTGTGTTGTTGTTGTGTGCTGCTACTGCATTATGCTATGTGCTGATACAACGTGCTGTTGTTGTGTGCTGCTCTGCGCTGCTACTGCGTGTATTGTTATTGTGCGGTGCTACTGCGTGCTGTTGTGTGTTGCTACTACGTGTGTTACTACTTGTGTTGTTGTGTGCTGCTACTGCGTGTGTTGTTGTTGTGTGTTACTCTGTGCTGCTACTGTGTGTGCTGGTGTTGTGTGCTACCACTACATGTTGTTGCTCTGTGCTGCTACTGTGTGTGCTGGTGTTGTGTGCTACCACTACATGTTGTTGATGTGTGTTGCTACAGTATGCAATTCGTCCATGTAAATCGCCTGAGAATCTTTTGGACATATGCAGACTCAGACTTGTGGATTAGTATTCCACAAACTCGTTGTTAACCGAGTTTCCCAAGATTGTTTATCTTAAGTTGGGTAGTGTAAAGCCATCAGACACTTTCAGATATATCTCCCAATAAAGATCCCCATGGAGATATATAGTAACCACATCTATGAGCTGCATTTTCATAATGGGAGGATATGTCTCCTTGTAATCAATCCAGAGCATTGCGAGAAACCTTGGCGCCACAAGGCGAGCCTTGTCCATTTGGGCTTCATTCTTCTCATTACGCTTTTTGACAAAGAGTTATTTATGTCCTACACGTTTTACACTTGGTAAGGTTAGCACTACCAACCAAATACCTGACTCTTTGCCAGAGAATCTAGCTCTTCCTGGATTGCACTTTTATTTAGGCCAATATGTTTTTTGTTGACATTCTTCAACAAAGTGTGGTTCGATACCATCGTGCTCTATGATTCCTTGAGCAACAATGTGAATTATCAATGTGTATGTACTCTCGTAATCCGTTAAGATTTTGTCTCTGGAATCATTTTATACATCGAAGTGTCCTCCAGTATTGATTTATGGACATAACTGTAATTAGAGACAATCTTATGAGAGAGATTCCTTACATTGATGAGGTTGTGCCTTACTCGCCCGATTCCATTGGGCAAGTATTGATCGAACCAAGTGGTCTCCCCCTATTCCCTTAGGGAGCCACGGCCTCAACCACACCTCCACTAAGTGTGGTTGCATCGCCTTTATCTACGGCGACGTGCCTTTATTGGGGACTTTTAACCTTACAGGCATTTGCAGCTAACATGTATTATCTCGTCACTTCAGCAATATCTATAAACATATCAGGCATCGAAACTATTACATTCAATATATCGATTTTGTAGGGATCAAGATGAGATAGAGTGGAGCAACCACGACAATTCTTGTCGTTCCCATAGAAAAGTCACTTCAGCAATATCTATAAACATATCAGGCATCGAAACTGTTACATTCAATATATCGATTTTGTAGGGATCAAGATGAGATAGAGTGGAGCAACCACGACAATTCTTGTCGTTCCCATAGAAAATCATTTTTCTTATCTTCCTCTAATGACGAGAAGACTGTCTCATCAAAATGACAATCCGCAAATCAAGCGGTGAGATCGCCTGTAAGGGTTCCAAATAACGGATAATTGTTGGAGGTGCGTTTCCAGCATAAATACATATTCGTTTTTGAGTACCCGCAATAGGCACAAATGCTGCACAACCAAGTATGTATGCGTAAATCTTAGGCTCATGTCCAGTTACACATTTAAATGGTAGGTTAGCAGTGGGTCTAAAAACGAATTAGAAAGGTTGCATGCAATATTGCATAATCCGAAGCAGATATAGGCATATTGGAGCGCATAACCAGTGTCCTATGGGATGTCAAGATGTTTTACATCGATTTTGATCGTCATGCAATAAGCATCAAGTCCTTTTGATGTGAATTCTCAGCATTGTCAAATCTTATAGGCTTGATGATCAGGGTGGTGAGCCCTTAGATGTATAAAATGTGCTAAGAGTTTGCAAATGCAACATTTCTTGTGAATAATTATTTGACATGTGACCAGCGTCGAAATGTTCTCCAGAACCATAAAATACTTTAATGATCCTTATTTATGAATGGATAAGTCCACATATCACATTGTATTCTTCGTAAAAATGGAATATTTTGGTTATCTTTAGCATAGGAAGATCTCGATTATGTTTTTGCTAAAGAATAGACTTTGCAAAATGAGTGATGTGCCTTTGAACTAATCAACAAGGCATAATGGGAGGTAGGTTGTGCATCAGGTGCTTTAGGCAATGACTGCATTGGAGTAGCATTAGCTAGGATCGACTAGTGTCTGGTGGTCAGAGTTAGTGTCGTCACCTTGCAGTGTGACAGACTTTTGTCCAATTTTATTATTTACTCAAAAGATAGGATGTCCATGTGAGTTTTTAAAGTCTAGATCTCATGTCACAACCATGGTGTTCTAGGTGGTCATATCAAAGCATTTGTGAGTTAATATCCTACACTTCATTGTAGGTCACTCGTTAGGTTCTTTAAAGTGTGTTTCCGTTCGCATTTATGTGAGGTAATTCCATTCCATTTCATTCCACAATTGGTTTTCATATGATACCCATTGACACAGATATCTTTAAAATTTTACAAGGTTCGATTGGCTCGTGGTGCATACAGAGCTTATGTGACTTTAAATATTGTGTCGTTAAGCTGCAAAAATCAGGTAGTGCCTCGCCCTTGTAAATTAGTGCGGGTAGTCCCACTAAGCACCATTTTTTCTCCTCCATACATTCCTTAAAGTACATGAGAGTACATATAACTTGAAAGATATACATCATATTCTTTAGAATATTTCAATTTAGGTAGAATGATATGCTTTTCATTCTAATAACTTTTCTTTTATTTGTTGGATGCATTACTTGGCATGTTTATAGTGTTATTTCGAAACATATATATTTGCAGTAAATAAAAATCGAATAAATTCAATGCTTCATAATATAATTCGAAATTTGATAGGCCAATGATAATCGGATCAAGTTCTTATTTAATTCAATAAGCATTATCCACATAAACTTTAAGACCAAAACAATAGTCTAATTAAATAAAGGCATAATGGCTTTTACATAATATCTTAGAAATCTAAGAGCAAATTTAACCGAAATATGAAACTTTCTTGGATTGATATTGCATCATCTCCATCTTCTTCAATATGATAAGCTTCAAGGATTGATAATCCTTTACAATCCTGGTGTTTGAATATACTTTCTCAATTCTTCAAGTTTCCATGATTGTTTATATTTTTTTATAAGTTGCAGCTAATTCGTTGCTGGCTTGTAAATTTTTGGTTTCTCCACAGAAATGGAAGGTGTACGTCACTGCTCATGTCATGTCCCCTAGACCCTCTTACATATGGTAATTGCCCTTTACTTTTGGTTTGTTTTCACTGTTGGGTTATTTTGCATAATTTGTTTTAACTGTCCTGTCATTTGTCGTTTAACAGATTTTGACTCAGCTACTTGCATATTGCTGATTAAATATTATTTGTCATCTTCCAGCCTATACTGATTTGATAGCAGAAGTGTCGATGTATGTAAGATTGCGAAAATTCTTGCATACACCAAGGTACAAGTGAACCAAGTATTTATTAGAAAATCTTAACCGTTGATATTTATACTTAACTTTTTATTTAAATATTAAATGATAGGATAAATGTAATCCAACGGTCTATTCATCTTGGTTTAAGTGCACCTTGGTGCTTTGAATCCTCTCTGGTAAGATTAATAGGGTCTTTTGTATCATGTAATCATTTGTGATATGCATTTCACAAAATCGTAACATGTCTAATAGGCGCGTTATTTTTTCGTCGAAGTCATTGACTGATTCGTAGTCTAGCATATAGATTTCTTTCCACTTACCTGCTAGTTTTTGGAGAATTATTGTACTGTATGTTCCCAATATGTCATGAAAGAGAGGCTCATTGCTCAAGAGATCAATTATATAAATATTCCCAGCACAGACTAGGATAAATATGGCGCCTCATAAATATTAATGTTTTGAGCTTTGGATAGCTCAGTAAACGGAGGACTAATACTCAAGTTCTTCAGAGTCTAATACGTCCGAATTACGCTAATGCGCTTCAGCCATCTGTAAAAAATAGAGTAAGGAGAACATGTATTAATTTTGCAGTCTAAATAAATATCCACGATAGCTAAAATATTCCAAAATACAGAATCATCGTTTCGATTGTGAAATTTCATATCACAATAAATTTCTTTTTACATATTCATAACGACATTCACGTTAATTAATTTGTAAGAGATATGAATTAGATATGAAAACCAAGATTCATAATGGTCATATCCTTTTTCGATGTTTTGTGAAATTGTTTCATCACAAGTTTGTCATTTTGATGTTATCAATTTGCTTTATCATAACAACACAATTTATATAATATGCTAATAAATAATCATTTAATTAAATTACATACGCATAGCATATAACATTGTAACATGTCACAACAATCGCAAAATAATTTCTTCAAGTAACATACTAAATATCATGTATTAGCATAAAATTTAACGAAAACGACAACTTTAACGTAAATCATACTTGTGAGTCTGTCAAATAGACTGCAGGTGAAGCATTACCCTCACAATTAACATTTTGATCGGGTTGCCACCAAAATTGACATGTTGATCATCACACGGCAATGGGTATATCATATGCAAAAACAATAAGATTTATATGATTAGTAATATTTAACCACATATGATATACTCATTAGAATTAATCATAAATAATAAGTAATAGATAATGCTACTGTAAAATAGTAAATAACTTAAACAGTAATTACTTTTATGTTTTACTATTTTAATTTCTATAAAACAGTAAAGACTAAATCTGTTGGTAATAAACAGTAACTCTAAATTCACCATATGGTAATTTCATGAAATTACCTTCGTAAAAATACTAATTTACCAGAAGGGGTAAAATCACCAATTTTCCTGAATCGGCGTTGGTTCGTTGGCGCAGGCGGAGGCAGGACTGGACTGCCGGATTAGAGACGCGGATCTGGGCTCGTCGAGGTCCGCCGGATCAGGGTTGGAGCATAAGTCCATGGGCCTGGTTCGAAAGGGTCGCGCCGGTCCGTCACTGGGTAGGCTTCGCCGGATCAGCGTTTTGGTGAGGCACGAAATGGCTGAAGGAGAACAGATCTAGTCGGGGTCTGAATAGATCCGGGTGAAGACGGTGACGTCGCTGCTATAGCCTAGATCAGGACAGTGGCGGGCGGGGCTTGGCCGTGAAATATTTCTACGGGTTTGTTTGTTTGTTTGTTTTTTTTTTTATCTTTCACTGTCAACTTATGGCAGAACAAAGTGCTGTGACAAGTTATAGGAAATATGTCAATTTTATCTGCTCATTCTCGTTATATAAAGAATGAATACAATAGTTACAAATGGTAATTACAATATAATTAAAGCTAATAATGATTGCTCAATTACATATAATTACATGATTCTTTCTTCGTTAATTACTTTGACGAAGACACATAAATGTATTTTTCCCTCAACAATAAATAACCATTATTTGGTTCTCAAATTGATTTTTGATAAAATGATCTTTTAGGAGGAGAAGAAGATACAAATACACTCTTAATCAACCCAAGCTTTATTTTTCTGGTTCCTTGTTCAATTTGCACGTTTGATTTTGCATTGTCTTCAACTGTCTAAATTAAACTTCCCACTTCAAAATCTTTCTTCAATTGTTCGACCAAAAAAAAAATGTCTTCCTTCAATCCCATGACTTCCTCAATCAATAGTTCAACACAACTTTGCCAGAAAAATACACAAAGCTAGCTGCAACAACAATACTCGAAACAATTTTGATTGAAGACATTAAATAAAATATAGAACCCTAATAACAAATATGTTTCATAAAGAATTAAAGATCCTTTCATATGTACCATGTAAACCCGTAGTTTCATTAGTTTGAGTCAAAACCTTCAGATATAGTAAAACACAAACTTTCAGAATAGTGCCGATCAATTTTAGCCGGTGAATAAGGGTCACAAACACACATGACTACCATCTACAAATGAATGGTATAATAATCTTGAGTTGGGGTTGGCTTCAAGAAGTTCACGAAGATCTTGAAGAAATGGCGCAAATAACTTTAGTCGAGAGTCTGACATTAGTAATCATGTCGTTCATGATCCAGAACATGTCTTTATCATAATATTGCCTTGGTCCAAATCTAGTATAAACCATGTTTCCTGATATTATTGTTCTAAACTTGGATCTTTCGGATATTAAGGTTCTTGTTTAGGTTTGTTCTGATTCCATGGTTATGGAATTTTAAGGTTATTTGATTTGTAAGATTTGTAATATGCAATGTTTGATGGGTAGTTCTTCTGTTCATTACTCATTGATAAGCGAAATGTCTGCACTAGTGAAATTTTTAACGAACGAGAAGGCACAAAAATTGCATTATTCAACTGCAACCCTGAAAGAAACCATGTTGCCTTAGTCTAAGAGAGGGACATTGTCACTTATGTTGTCATCAACGTATTATGCCTTGGGCTGAAAATATAAACGGGCATACGAGCATCTCCAACAGGTTCCTCATGTTCTTGATAGGCTCCATTTTGGAGAAGATTTTGAGTGTTTTGCTCTAACAAATTCCCCAAAACTTTCTCCAAAATAGAGAATGTGCAGAGAGAGCAACTCAAATTCCCTATATTTGCAGCAAACTCTATAATTTTAAAGAATGATTTGGGGAATGATTATAAATTCTCTAAAATAAGGAAGTTGTTGTAAGTTGAAAAAAAAATGGCTCAAAGGTTTGACTTTTTCTCTCATATAATAAAATTTTTATAGAAAAGCTGTTGGAGATGCTCTAAGTGAAAAAGTTACAGAGGAGATACAATAATTATAGGTTGAGTTGTTCGTCCAATAACTAAAACTCGGGACATTCTGTAGACACGTAAAATTTAACGATAATAATAATCGTTAAATGATTCAAGTAACACGTAGACCCGACAAATTGCATACATGGCTCATGAGTTGGTAAAGTTGAAAAGTTGTCGGGAATGACGCGTGACGACGTGTGAATGGCCGGTTAACAACAAAACCTTAAATCCCGATTGAAATCAATTGTTAAATGTCGATCGATAATCAGGTATCAATTAAATTAAATTGATTATCGAAAAAAAAGGAAGTTGGACATGTTTACACCCAAATTAATATTTTATTGGACAGTAAATGTCTAAGTGAATATTAATTAAATTCATCGACGAACCCAAAATAATTGGGTATTCAAGTGATGGCCCGCCATAGATCATGCGAGACTGAATAGCAGAATTCGCATGCGAAATAGACTTCGCGTTGAGATACATGAAGGCGAGGCGAAATGGACTTCGTGTAGAGGTACATGAAGGCGAGGCGAAATGGACCTCTCGTAGAGGTACATGAAGACGAAGTGAGATGGCTTCGCGTAGAAGTGGAGTCCTAATGCGAGGCGAGATGGCTCCGCGTAGGAGACTTCGCGAAGAAGCGAGAGGCAGAGTCCACATGCACGCGGAGGTGTATGTTGTGTTGTAATTCCTCATCTACAAGGTGGCACCAGAACTCCCCGCTTGTCACCCTTGAGTCAAGGATTTGTATTCGGAGATAAAATCAGAGGAGTTCACAAGGATTTGTAACCCGCATTCATATTAATAGATTATATTATTCTTTGTACACGTGTTGTGTAATTTGTCGCAGATTTTCCATGTGTACAAAAGTGGCACGCCCAGTGGGATCTCCTTGCCTCTCATATCCTTCTCCGTAAGAAAGTTCAAATCCGTTCATATCTACTTTATTCAAGTTGTTCATAGATATCATACAAAGGGTTAAGCAAGTGTGCATACATACTATATATATAATATCCTGGCCTAAGAGGCAATTTCTTAAAGTTTGGTATTCTAGCCAGGCTGGACCCCAGTTCAGAATCTTTCCAGTGGAGCTCTTGTTTTTGCCGCTGATGAAGTGTTTTCTTGGAAAGCATTTTTGGGGAAATATTTATTTGTTGTCGGAATCGTTTTGTCCACTCACTCTGACGTGTTGAATATTTTCCCCTGGGCTCTTCGTTTTTAAACATGCCAAGTCTGCAAAGTTCGCGTGAGGTCTAGCAGGAGACGTCGAGGCATAGTCACCCATCTATCCGCTACATTACGCCAGTAGGTTACCTGTTTAATCTACTAGGGGTTTGTTAGCTTTCGCTGTGTATCATTTTATTTTTAGTAGCTCTGAATACTTTTAGAATTCTTCTGTGTAATTTATATTCTAGCTACTTTTTGGGCTGTAGCGGAGGATTTATTTTGGAATAAAAAGGTGGTTCTTAAATTCTTATAAGTTAGGGTTGTCCATTTTCGAGGGAGGTTTGCCGAGTCTTCGGTAAATTTTCCTTGGAGGTGGTCCCCGCATGACTCATCTAGGGTTTCGGAGTGAAATTCGGGGCGGGTCTTGACAAGTAGGCTTTGTGTGCCAAAGAGGAACGAAGAGTTAAAGATTGAGTTAATGGAGGAAGCTTATAGTTCCGCTTATGCTGCTCACCCGGGGAGTACAAAGATGTATCGGACTCTAAAGGATTATTATTGGTGGCCAAACATGAAGAGGGAAATTGCAGCTTTTGTGAGTATGTGAAAGCTGAAAGGCAGAAACCTTCAGGGTTGCTTGAGCCGTTGCCTATTCCAGTGTGGAAGTGGGACCACATCACCATGGATTTTGTCTTCAGTTTACCTCGTACCAGTGAAGGGCATGACTGTATTTGAGTGATAGTGGATAGACTCACTAAATCTGCTTATTTCTTGCCGGTGGGAAAGAAGTATTCGCTAGATAAATTGGCTGAGCTGTATGTGAATGAGATGTCAGACTTCATGGCGTACCTGAATCCATAGTGTTAGATCGGGATCCTAGATTTGTTTCTAAATTTTGGGGAGCTCTTCAGGCAGCTTAAGGTATCCGACTACACTTCAGCACTACTTTTCATCCTTAGACTAATGAGCAATCAGAGAGGACTATCCAAACTTTGGAGGATATGCTGAGAGCTTGTGCCTTCCAGTTTAGGGGGAGTTGGGATAAGAACCTTTCTTTGATGGAGTTTACCTATAACAATAGCTTTCATTCGAGTATCGGTATGGCTCCCTTTGAGGCACTTTATGGGAAGCAATGTCGTACGCCATTATGTTGGAATGAAGTTGGAGAAATAGAGCTTTGTGGTCCTGAGATCATTCATGACACAAATGAGAAGATCAATGTGGTCAGAGATAGACTCAAGGCCGCTCAGAGTAGGCAAAAGAGTTATGCAGATGTCCGCAAGAAGGACCTTGAGTTTCAAGTAGGTGATTGGGTGTTCCTGAAACTATCTTCTTGGAAAGGGGTAGTACGTTTTGGCAAACGTGAGAAGCTTAGTCCGAGGTATATTGGGCCTTATGAGATAATAGAGCGAGTTGGCTCTCTTGCCTATTAGTTAGCTTTGTCTCTGGAGTTGTCCAGGATACATAATGTGTTCCATGTATCCATGTTTCGCAAGTATATTGCTGATCCTTCTCATGTGCTGGAAGAGCAGCCGATTAGTTTGCAAAAGGATTTGTCCTATGAAGAGGAGACGGTTCAGATTTTAGACCGAAAGGAGCAAGTGCTTAGGATCAAGTCAATTCCGCTTGTCAAAGTGCTTTGGAGAAGCCACCAAGTAGAGGAAGCTACTTGGGAATCAGATGAGCAAATGAGGCAGCAATATCCTTATCTCTTTGAGTAGCGAGTTTGTAAATTTCGATGACTAAATTTTTATAAGGAGGGGAGAATTGTCACGCCCCGACCCATAATTTTTATCTTTATTACTGGCATAGTGGTAATAAGAATTTTACTGTGTTCGTCATTAAATGTAAAATATAATTGATCCTCAGAGAGGTGTAGGGGACGATTATTTTGTGGGATTATTCTAAGGAAGAAATTTTGACGACGGTAAAAAATAGTAATTTTTGCTAGTAAAAGGTAATTTTATTGGGGTATTATTTTGGGGTGTTGAATTTTGGTTTTGGGTTTATTAGAGGACTTGGACCCGGATCGGGCCAAGCCCAATTTTTTTTCTTCTTCTTTTCTTTCTGCGCACCCCGTTCCCTCTCTTTCTCCCCCGACCAGTTTCTGCCCGGAAATTGCCCGAGCCCGACCGCCGCCGTCCGGCCGCCCCAGACCGCCGCATCGGTCCCAATCGATCGGTCTCCGTCCCAGCTTCAATTCTAGACCAGTGGCAAGCTCTCTAGCGCCGCCGATCGGGAGAAAAGCCCGCCAGAAGCTCCGGTTGTTCGCGGGTTCTTTTGGCCGAAACTCCTTCCTCCGGCCGCCATAGCCAGCGAGTCATAGCTCAAAAGAAAGCCCTCCTCCCGTGCTTCAATCCTTCCAAAGCGCTCTCACCATCTCGAGCTAGGTAAGGAGAAATCGGTATTTGAAATTCTAGGGTTTTTATGTGTGTTTTCGTTCGATTGGCATCGTTAGGCTTAGAATTGGAGTTTGTGATAGTTAGGAATGTTGTAGAGGAGGTTGAGAGGAAGATGCTGCCAAATTTTGGTGAGTATCGGAGGTCGCCAGAGTTGGTCGCCGGCCGCCACTGCCGGCAGAGCCGCCACCGAGAAAAATGTTTTTGGTGGGGAAAATGTGAGGAGTTTAATGGAATAAGTTTTAGAATTTTTGGAGGAGTTTTACATAGGTTTGAAAATTGTTGAAGTTTGGCATTTTTCGCGGATTATTAAGTTAGAATCCGGCCATTAGTTTTTGTTTGGTGGAAAGTGATTTTGAGGATGTCGGTAAAATTTGTGGAGTTTTGAGGTTAGCAGTGGATTCAAGATTTTGGAGTGTTAGGCTTGGTTGAGCGCGCGAAGCATATTTAATTATGCATGTTTTGCTGTAAGCGTCGGTGTTTTATTTAAGGTTTTATTTATTTGGAACAGGACGTGAGGAGGCTCGAGCGGAAGAGACCTCCGACCGACATCAGGCTTAGGCCTAACCTGTGAGTGGACCTTTGTTTTAATTGATGTGTTCGAAATGCTTTATCGTTTTGAATGATTTTCTGTTGTTGGATATTTCCCGAAATTGAGAATTTCGGTGATTATACTCTTATATGAGAATAGTATGTATATGATTAAATGCTAGCTAGCTATACGTGATTTCCCCCATACCGAGGTACAATTCTGGTATGGGGTGACGTGAGCGTTAGACGTGAGCGTCGTAGCCTTGTGCGACTTTCTATTTTCGTATTCATTCATAGATTTCGTATAAGGAGTAAGCATGTATATATACCACTCGGGCGCTTCCCCCAGCCTGAGGTACAATTCCAGTGTTGGGTGACGTGAGCGTTAGACGCAAGCGTAGTAGCTTTATATGGTATCTATTTTTCAAGTCTTTCATAGATATCGTACAAAGAGTTAGGCAAGTGTACATACATACAAAATTATATAATATCCTCGCCTGAGAGGCAATTTCTTAAAGTTTGGGAGTTTAGCCAGGCTGGACCCCAGTTCAGAATCTTTCCAGTAGAGCTTTTGTTTTTGCCGCTGATGAAGCGTTTTCTTTGAAAGTATTTTTGAGGAATATTTATTTGTTATCGGAATCGTTTTGTCCACTCACTCTGACGTGTTGAATATTTTCCCCTGGGCTCTTCGTTTTTAAAAATGCCTAGTCTGCAGAGTTCGCGTGAGGTCTAGAAGAAGACGTCGAGGCATAGTCACCCATCAATCCGCTACATTTCGCCAGTAGATTACCTGTTTAATCTACTAGTGGTTTGTTAGCTTCCGCTGTGTATTATTTTATTTTTAGTAGCTCTGAATACTGTTGTAATTCTTCTGTATAACTTATTCTGGCTGCTTTTGGGTTGTAGCGAAGGATTTATTTTGGAGTAAAAAGGTGGTTCTTTAAATTTCTCCAAGTTAGGGTTGTCCATTTTCGAGGGAGGTTTGCCGACTTCTTTGGTAAATTTTCCTTGGAGGTGGTCTCCGCAGGACTCATCTCGGGTTTCGGGGTGAAATTCGGGGCGGGTCTTAACATAATTTCTACGCGAAGTGTCTTTAAATAAGTTGGCATACAATTTAGGATTACACGCGAAGTTGATTCTAAATACTTGTGAAGTCTTAATGATTAGAGTAACTACAAAGGGCTCTAAATCAAAATCAGAATTGAAGTAGAGTCTAGGATGTGTTGAAACTGCTATATCGAATGTCTTGCATAATTTGTTACATGTTCTTAAGTGTTTTCGTCTCTTGTTTTGTGTGAAGTTGTCGATCACATGTATATATGTTAGTTTAGGTTTTATTTTAGCAATAGTTTTAGTTAGATAAATCTTTCCAAAACTCCTCAATTTCTATGTGTATTATGTGAATATGTACTTATAAGTTCAATTCACCCTTTGACATCCCCGGACTGAACAATTCCTACTTATTCTATACTAACGATGACATTTACAGGGTAATAATTGTGTGAGGTTGCATTGTTTACTTTGTAGTCAGTGTAGTCCCATCACTATGAAGCTACTCAACCCTCGGGACTGCTACAACCAAATGAAATACCACATCAGGCTTGGAAGTGTATATCGATGGACTTTGTGGAAGGTTTGCCAACTTCTACTGGGAAAAATGTCATTTTTATTGTTGACGGGTTTACCAAATTTGGTCACTTTATGGCACTGTCACATCCTTACACAGTTTCTCAAGTGGTCCAATTGTTCATCAGTGGAGTGTTTAAGTTACATGGAATGCCAGACTCTACAATCTCCGATAGAGACCTTGTCTTCTTGAGTGGATTCTGGTCTGAATTTTTCAAAGCTCAAGGAATTACATTGCATAAGAGCTCAGCATATCATCCTCAAATGGATAGCCAAACTGAGAATCTCAACATGTCTCTTGAACATTACCTAAGGTGTGTAGCAAGAGAAAAACCAACTTCTTGGGTGGAGGCTTTACCATGGGCTGAATACTGGTATAATACTTCACATCATTCTGCAATTGGGATGACACCTTTTCAAGCTCTCTATGGTTATGAACCTCCTGCAATAAGATCATATGTTTCAGGATCAACTGCAGTTAATTCAGTGGATCAAGCACTAAAGACAAGAGATGAGTTGTTAGCTGTTTTGAAGAGGAACTTGGAGATTGCAAGAGCCAGGATGAAGTTACAATATGACAGAAAGCATGTGGAAAGGGAATTTCAAATTGGAGACTGGGTTTATGTGAAACTGCATCCTTACAAGCAGCAGAGTATGGCTAAGAGGAAGTTTCACAAACTTTCTCCTAGATACTATGGCCCTTTTGAAGTTGAGGAGAGGATTGGGACTGTTGCCTACAAGTTGAAGCTCCCAGCTGCTACAAAAGTACATCCAATTTTCCATGTCTCCTTGCTCAAAAAGAAGTTGGGTAGTATAATGACTGCTTCAGCTCATCTACCTCCAAATGTTGACCCCCACAATCCAAGGTGGTACCCAGCAAAAATATTGGAGCACAAGATGTATTAGAAGCGCAATGTGGCAGTGACTAAATGGCTCATTCAATGATTAGGATCAACAGAAGAAGAAGCTACATGGGAGGAAGCTGAAGATATTCAATCTCGATTTCCGGATTTTCAAGATATGTAACAAGATTGATTTGTAGAAGGGAGAATTGTTAGGGAAAAGTCAGTCATTAACCTTTCTTGGTATCAATAGTAGTCTAGTAGTCAAGGAGGTCTCATGTGTTGTGCACATGTCTTATTAAGTAGTTAATTTTAGTTAAGTAGTCGTTAATTAGGATTAGGGTTACAATAGCTTTGTCCACTCAATGCTTGGCACGTGGCAGCGGTGGTTGGATGATTGTGGCTATATGTATTGTCTGAATCCCCTTTTCCAATCTATCAAAAGAAATATCAGTTTATCTTCTTCTTTATTTTCTGCATTTATCTTTTATTTCTATGTTAGGGGTTTTACCCTAACAATATGTGACAGATTTGGAGGATGGTGGTACCTCTCTGTGATGGATGTGATCGGTGGTGCATGACAGACAAATGTTGACTTTCGGGACGATGCGGCGGCGGCGGCTTGGGCAACAGGATCGCATGCAGTGGCATTGATGGCTCATTGGGCTGGTTTTTTTGAAGGGCCTTCTCATTGTGGTCTAGGGGGGAGGATGGGCCTAAATTCCAATATGGTTCTGGGTCTGGATGTTTTTATTTCTTTTCTAGGTTTTGTTTTTGGGTTTTTGTTTGTTTGTTTGTTGTCCCTCCTCTTTTGGGCAAGGGTTTTAGGGTGTTGGTAGTTTGGTGTCGTTGGTGGTTTTGATAGGGCCATGGTTGGTGTCATGTCCGGGGGCTATCGGTGTTTTCATGTTGTCAATGTAATGAGAGGTTGCACATGCATATATGCTAGCGGTTTTGGTATAAAGTGTAGTAATGACAAATCGACATAGAAATAAATCTGAACCGAAACATGTCGTAATTTGGTCATCAGTCAAAGTTTCTGAAGTGACTGAAACATGTCGTGATTTGGCTCACTTAATATATATATATATATATATATATATATATAAGTGAATAAAACAGGTCGCGATTTTGATCTTAGGAGATTTTTGGAAAGTTCAACTATTTTGTTTTTTTTGAACAACTGACTAGAGTTTCTATTGGTTTAACATGCTAATAAGCTTCCAAAGGTTATCCCCTGCATATGGAAAATAACCAAATGTTGGTAAAGGACTTGTTGGAACTTGTGTGGTATTCATCACACATTAAAGAAACATTAAATGTGTGAGTCTTTATATGAAAACACTCATGTAACTCATTAAATGGATGATAGACCTCATATGGGCTTGGTGGGCTTTCTATTGGGTTTTTCAATATAAATATATATATACATATTATATATATATATATTTAATAAAAGTCAAAGATTGGGCCTTGGGCCTTGGGGCTCTTGGGCTCTGTTGATTAAATCTGAATTTAATTTTTAGAAATTAATATCATTTAATTTAATTATTAATTGGGATAAATATCAAAAGACATAACTGTCCGAGCAGTTGTGTCTGTCCGAACAGTTATACATGTTCAAATTGACTTTTATATAAGGACGACTTCTGTCGTTGTTTTGATCATCAAATCATTCTTCTTCTTCCTCCCCAAAACTATTTTTTCTGAAGCATAAAGTAAATTCGCCAGGGTCAAGTTCTTGTGCAAGAACTTGAACCAGATAGTTGTATCCTCTAGATAGACGTCTGAATCTGCAGCACAAGAGGGGACGAATTTCTGTCTTAGATCACTGCAAAGCATGTCTCTATCTGATCATTCAAGTTAGTGTTATTCGTTTTATTTCGTTGTAATTTTTCTAATTTCATTTTAATTTCATTGTTATATATATACTGTTTGAACGGATATTGAATTGGTTTTAACAAACGGAACCATCATCACATAGGTAGTTATATCAGTTATGGGAATTTATTGCTTCTACAGATTTACGGATAGAGTCCATCAAACTTTTTCTTGAACTGAACTTTGTATCTTTCTTAATTAATTTGATGCTCTATAATACAAATCTTGTAGATTACAACATAGAGATGATGATGATAGTACAAAGTGTCCTTGTTCTTGTTAGGAATAGCCTAACACTAACAAAAACACTAAAGGAAGAAGGAGTGGAAAAATAGAATAGAAAACTGAAACAAAACCAATGCTTCAATTCTAGTGTTGCAGTAGTACATATATACATACAATAGATAATTAGCGCTGCTCATTTTAGAGGGTTATCATCTTAATTAAGCTTTTGCTTCTACCGGACTTTTGGCCTTGCTTGCAATGAGCTGCTCATAGAGGTCTCTGATCTTCAACCCGACGATGGTTTGGAAGAGACCGGTCCCGTTGTTGCTACCGGGGAAGTCGGAATGCTTCAACATTTGTTGGGTGACTTCTCCGTAGAACTTGGTGGAGATGTTGCTTAGATGGCTTTCGACATAGATCAGCTCATCTAATCTGTCAAATTGTCCATCCATCTCCAACACTGACACCTATATTACATACAAAAATAACATGAACATAATTAGTATACTGAGTAACATTTGTTATCTTGGATCTTTAGCTTATGTCCACTGAAAGATTAACTTATAAACCTTAAGTGATCGACGTCGTTTTAAACATAAGCACAACATGGACATGGGAAAGATCAGCACGGATCATCTTGAATATGGAGGAAAAATATGCATGTACGTACCTCTTGGCCATAATAAGTGTCTGGACCATAGGTGAATTTGATTCCAGGGTAAGAGCAGGTAAGCTTCCTTCCGCAAGGTATCCATGAAATGGTAGAGCCCTCATCAAACAAGTAGACTGGGTTGAAGAACTTGACTCCCTCCTTCATTATCAACCTCACCCTCAAAACCTTGCCCTCATTATCTCCTGGAATGAGTTGGGTTGGCAACACTTCGATAACTGCATCAGCATACTGCTTTTGTGGATCTGCAAATCATGAACAGAAATATGAGCTTAAGAACTAATTACACAGTTTGCTGCTCAATTGCTAACTAATCAAGGCATTAAGCAAGAAGGGGGAACGCAAATGTCTACCAATATAAGCATCGAAATCGGGTTTTCGGGCTTCGATACTGGCTTTGATGCTCTCAAGACTGTGTCCACGCTCGGCCATGTCCCTCTGTAGTTGTTGACATAGTTAGATCACTACTGGAATTCATCATAATTATTATGATCAAAGTGGTTAATTAGTTAATTACCTGGATTTTCCATGCAAACTTAACCTCATTGCTGATGTCCAAGTAGATACTGAAGTCCAAGAGGTCCCTGACTCGCTGATCGTACCTACACATCAGAAATTAGTTGTAAACCATTAGCCTCCATAACCATTACATAATTCAGCCCCAGTGTGACAGAAATTTTTTTTTTTGTTTTGAGAAATGGTGGTCGGGTGGGACTACCACTCCGGGGCCGAGAGCACGCGGGTAAGACCCCTCCCCATAGAATGTTTTTCACAAGCGGATGATCGAACCAGTGACCTCCTTACTATCAGGAGTATCGTTGTAGCGTTCGCCCAACTTGTAGGAACAGTCTGCTACCAACTGAACCAAACTCCATGGGTACAAAACCCCAGTGTGACAGAAATTGACGCTACAAAGAATTGTTGATAATGTATAATATATATAGCTAGTCTACGTCATTGCATGAACCAAAGTATGATCCTGAAGTGGACCGATAGTGTTTATCTTTTCTCTTAATGAACTTATTGATTGCTACCAATTATTTTTACGTAATCAAGAGGAAAGTAATTTTCTTTTGCCACGAGAGATAAAAGAATTTATCGTCTGTAATAATAAAATGACACGGATACCCAGAAGAAAACGAAACAACTCTAGTCTCTCAGCCTCAGGAAACAAAAATTCTATGGAGTCTTCAATACAAGAAAAGAAAAGGGAAAAAAGATTCAAGAACAATTCCAGGATTTCATGAACAAATGTACGATGGACAGAATTTCGTGAACACCTGTGGCCTTGTGTACATGTGCACTTGCAAAAATGTGCCCGCATGACATACAAAGGGTAGGATGAAAATGACTTTCGTTTTATGCGTATCAATATCGAATTTCTTCGCTAAATAATGATGTGTGTTAAACGTAGATGAGATTTACCGGAAATTATGATCGGATAAATCCATAAAAATACTTACACATCATTTAGCGAACAAATTTAGCCAGCCTAGCATTAATGAACATGAGGAAAAACAATAAAAGCCGGACTTACATTGGGTGCAAGCCTTCAATGACAAGGATTTTGGGGGGCTTGATGAGCTCCGGGGGGTCTAACAGTCCACTAACATGGTTGTAAATAGGTTTATCAACAGCCTTGCCATCCTTGATGGCCTTGACTTGCTCATACATGAGGTCGAAGTCGTTGGCTCTTGGGTCAAGAGCAGTGACTCCCTTCTCCTTCCTTCCCGTCCTGTCAAGTGAGTGGTAATCATCCAAGCATATCACAGTGGTGGTGTTACTTATCAAAGTGTTGGAGTCGGGGTTGCCTCCCTTTGGTGGCTCTGCTGCTCCTCCAAACACACTTGTCAACCTCCTCATGAATGTGCTCTTCCCGCAACCGGAGTCGGCAGCGAGGCCAATCACCACAGTCTCCTGGTTGCCTGCAGCGCAAGCTATGAGGCCGAAGTACGGTGTGGATGATCTCTTGCTAGTCCTCTTGGTGTAGAACACTACTTGTTGTCTTTGGCAGAATCCCAAGTGGGATTTAGAAGGGGTGGAGATTGATGAGCATGTTGGGTTGAACTGGGTGCTTGTGTGAACTGCACAAATGGCCATCCTGTCTCTCTGATCTCTAATGCGGGATTGGAAACCAGAGAGATTTAATGGAGGGAGAGAGAGAGAGAGGTGATGGTTTATTTTGGTTAGATGGTTTTGGGAAGATGACACATATATGAAATGGTGTTGATTTCAAAAGGTGGAAGAAAGGTTATTTGGAACACAAATAAGAGGCTACAACAGATTGAGGTTTGATGACATGAGGCAGTTTGGAAAGGAAAGAAGGTGATGATGGTAAGGCCGATGTGTACTCTCTTCTTTGTTTGAAGATGGGGTTTCTGTGACTACCCCTAGTTTTGGGCTAGTTTTGGAGGTAAGATTGAGGTGGTGGGCAGTGGTATGAAGGTTATTTACAAGGCTCTATTTTCCACTAGCAATTTATACTATCATTTTTCAGAGTGGATATTTTTGAAAATAGGATTATAGGTTTGAGGAAAAGGAAGGAATTTTTGATGAGGTGATGGTGTGTGTGAAGTGAATTGTGATAAACAGAGGCATGGAGAGAAGCTTGGTGGTTATTTGTTGGGGTTTGGATATTTGATTTGCCACTTGGCATGATGGTGGTGGCTGGTTGAGGATTAGGGGTGAAGGGTGAGGAATGGAAGGGATATGGAGATAGAGTTGATGCCATACAATTCAACTTTGGAGTGTGCTTGTTTGCATGTATAGCTTTCCTTACTAATCTGACCCAAAAAAGAAACAAAATCAGTAGGGAAAATGTCCTTAGCAGCTCACCCCTTGATAAAACAAAGATGAAAGAAAGTTGTTAAGACATCTTTTCAAATGGAAAATAACTTTAAGAAATTACGGGGTTTCATTTTTTTTCTTAATTAGTAAACTTGAAGAGAAGTTTTAACTAGCATTTTACGCCTTAATGTGGAGAACAATGGTATATCATTACTCTCAAGTAGCATATTGTAATCGTAGTATAATATCCAAAGTTTCAAACATAAATAACACTGGTTCACTACGAACATAATATATGTATCACCCTATTATGATTACTTTCAACTAATTATTATGTTTAAACTTTCATTTTGGTTTCATATATTTATACACCAACAAAATATAAACTCATCAAGTTAACTTGAAGCCAAAACAACATATAGATAAGCAAATATTTTTGTAAGTAATAGGAATTGACCATGCATGGAGACGTCAATTTGTTACAAAAGCACAAGCATCAGTCCTACACCTTATTATTTGATAGATGCAAATTGACCAAACGAATTGGTTAAAGTATTTTCAATTCCAAGTTGTGTTTATAATATTTGAGTATGGAATGAATTGAGGGAAGCACGCTGGGTTATTTTAAGAGCTAATTCCAACTGGGCACAAGGTTTTCAGCTAACAAAGATATGAGCGCGCACTGTAACAAGCGCATCTGCGAGAGAGCCATCACCGAAAGTATACAAATCGCAATCTTAAAGCAATCTGATCTTCTCTTAGTTTGATTTTTCATTTTCTCCAACTCCTTGTGGTTACTGGTTAGAAGAGGATCTCTGGTGTAGAGGTGACCATTTAGATATATTTCATGACCTAAACAAGTGTTTGTTGTCTATTTGAAGCATTGTATCAAATGAGTTACCTGTTTTCTAAATTGGTTGCTTGATAATAATGAACCCCAAAGCGAGTAATTCTGTGTTGTTGAGGTTCTCAATTCCCCTAAACGACCTGATGAGATTACTAATCTTTGAGCATTGATTTCCTTGAGTCCTAGCTTTAACATCTGCAAATCCAAATGAGGGTGGTCGGAGAATGTAGTGCATTAACAAAACCTGTAGTGTTCATGGTGTTAGTTCATGACGAGACACCGCTGATCTGAGCGATCAGTGGCGGAGCCAATGAAGGACCAGTAGGGGCCCGTGCCCCCAGAAGAATATTGAAATTGGTGGACTCGTCTTCTTTGTGCCCCCACTGTCATGAAGGCTATTCATCTTCTTCTATCTCTGATCTGAACTAGCCTTCTCTTTTTGTTTCTTCTATTTAGGCTTTAGTCATTTTGGCTGGGCTTTTTGGATTGTGTCCCTTCACTTTTCCACAAGAAAAGCTATAGAATTGAAGAATGATGGGATATAACTAGCTAGAATTGACAAAAGTCATTGTTGATTTAAATCGAGGGGATATAATTAACTTGAAGAATGAACACATGGTCATGGATAGAACATTTGGTAAGTATGAAATTTAGTTTGGGAGCTGTGTAGAGATGTAGACAAATTCTGGGTTTGCAAACTTAAATTTTTCTACACACATTCGATTAGAGCAAATTAGGTGCAAGGCGCAAGAAATTTTTGTGCCCCCTTTGATATTTTTTCCTGCCTCCGCCACTGTGAGCGATGACTTCTTGACAGCATTTAGCTTGTGTATACATCCCTCAAGAGGCGGAGTCGACTCGAGCACTTGATAATTCACAATGTATACAGAGTAATCAGAGCTGCTTCCAAGTTCGGATACCAACATTTCCTTACCGACGAACGATGTCGGTAGTCTGCATGGCATTACCTCTACAATTAACGGGTACAGTTTTGGCAGAGTTGTGGAGGTTATCGTTACACTGTAGAGTTACCCTAAGCTAGTTCCTCCAAAATTATGGACACCATTTCCTCCACAACTCTAACCTAGCTAAAAACTCCAAACCTGCTTTTGAGAACTTGTACGTTTTGCTTGGCAATCAAGGACCCCTGCCGAACTGATAGCATTCTCCAGATTTTCAAATGTGATATTGCACTGATGGCAATGGTCTACACAAACAAATAACAAAAAACTGTGGCAATTTTCTCAGACAGACTGTAACTCACAACATCAGAGCAGGGAAAAAAAATTTATTTGCCGTAAGATACAACACACCTCAGGCATGGAACAAAGATCCAAATATCACAATGATGTCTAGACCAGTACTATGATATTTCCTCGATATCACATTTTGTTGAATGAAAAATATGTAACAAACAACAGAACAAAGTTGGATTCAAAATGAAAAGACTTTTGGAGTACCGTTGAATGCTACTTCCTAATATGTGTAGCTACAGATAATTCTATAAACGCATGAACTTATCACAATGATAAGGCAAACAACAGGCCACAGAAGAATATACTAAAACTACTACAGCAACTCTAAATTCATGTCCATCAGAACCACAGGATCATGTCTCACTTGTTTCCCCTGAAATACACGTAAATTTTCTGCACAAACCAAAAGGAAAATGAGGACGGGTGATGAAAATGGTGATTTTCACAAAATGACAAGACAAGAGTGTGTGAACGAATTCCTGAAACAGAGCATACAACCTTTCCTAAACAAAAACGAAAATGACATGCTCGGAAAAGGAGAGCAAGAAACAAATGTAGCAGTTATCACCCAAACTAAAGTGAAAGGTTTGAGCAACAGAGAACACAAAAAGCGATGGATTATTGGATTGTTATGTAATGCTCAGAATTAATTTTGGTTCCATGTTTTAAACTCTAGATATTTGCATCCCTGACCGTTATGCAATCTCAGTCCATTTCGTGCAGGCATAACTGAAATTTTTACACCTTGGTTGACAAGGAGAGTTCTCTTAACTATAGTATAGATAATGAATATGATAGTAAAATTTCCAAATCCAAATGTAACTGGAGAATAGGTGCGCTATGTTGTTCCACCCTCAATTAGTTCTATCATGATTACTAGCATTACTTCCATTGACAAAGAATAAGAACTATAAAGCATGTATCAATTTGATTCAGAATAAATATTTACTTTCTCCTGTTACTGTATATATCATCTGCTGATCTCAGCGATCACTTCATTAGGACTTGCCTCATTAGACATGATAATTTTTATGTATCATGAGAGGATAACAGTTATATTTGTTGGCCTAATCCTTGAAAATTCCAGTTTTAATAAAGACGACATATTTGGTGATGCCAAATAGATGGCATTTCAGAAAGAAAAAAATCAGCTAGTACGATCCGAATAAACTATGTATGGTTTCTCATGTTTATGGATTCCTTGAGTAGCACTTCTCTTTACAGGCCACCATAAACAATTATACTTGGTAAAGAAAGCAAAGGTGTATATAACTCTAAAACAAGGCAAGTTTTGTGTCTCACCTGGAGTACCCAAAAGCTTAGAAGCGACTCTAAGCAAAACAAGGCGAAACCAATTAAGTAGAATATCTGCAACAACAACAAAATAACAGAATTAGTAATAGTTCCAGATAACTATAAAGTGGGAGAAACAATTTACTTCCGACAATATATTATAGCAGCATAATCATTTATCAAATACGTGTCAGAAATAGAGCATTAATACCCTGCTGATATTAATGCAATGCAACTAAGAAATCAAAGAAACACAACAGGTAAGGGAACATACAAGGAATCACAGACATTTACATTTAACATGCACACCTTTCATTTACATTTCTTTTTTTCTTTTTGTTTTTTTGCGAAGTCATTTACTGTTTACAGAAGATTAAAGACAAATGCGAGCTCCAGGCATGTAAAAAAGCTTACCCCTACGATCACATGGTCAGAAAAGACATCGATTGCAGCAAGAATGCCCCTGTGATAATGCAACAATCCACAAATGAATATTAAAAACAAGTAACATAAAATATAAATAAACATGTTTTTAGTAGACAGTATGAGTCGGACCAAAAAATTTATAATAACAGTAGACAGCATCAAAACAATAACTGATTGAATCAACTTCAGTTTGATTTCTCCATGGAACCAAAATAAAGCTTTCTAATCACCTAAAGTCTCCCAAAATAAAGGCAGTTTCTTCATTACACACTTGCCATAGCAACAAGTTTCAACTAAATATCTATTTGATTCCAATTTACAAGCACGATGAAGTCAGACTCTGCAGTTTGGAATATGAAAACTGCACAAAATACCCTCCCTCCCTCTTCTAATGAATCATTTTTCATTATATGACAGTTTCAGGAAATGTACATATTAGATAAAGTAGAAAGTGGAGCATCAATCAATGTACAAGACATAGAAACAACCAGGCGCCTTACTCCACACAATCCACTTTTCCAATTGCAAAAGATACTTTTCAGCAATAAGGGTGTTCCAGAGCTAACAAATGTTCAAATTCTAGGGATTCAGGATGACACACATTCACTTCTCCGCCAATAGTTGCACGCTTCTCAATCACTTACATGTCTTTGGTACAAAATCCAATGGTACTTCAGTTTAACTATATTTCATGCTAAAATGGCATTGACCAAACTACCTGCTAGAGAGATATTAAACTCCAAAAACAAATAAGAGAAATAGAAGAAAGAACTTACGTCAGAGATTTTCCTTGAAAGACAATTGGTGGAGCTATAGCCGCGATAATGCAAAACCCAATATGGAGCTGTCTCGTGCAATTTTTTGAATATGAGGAACAATAAAATAATTGATAAGAAGTTAAAAGAACACTGTAGTAGTGCATACCATGTAGAACATGAAGAACCAACCAAACTTCAAGGCACTATCTGTCCTGCAAGTTGGAAAATCATTCAGCAACAGTCAGCATAAGCAATGCAACACTTTTAAACACATCAAATACAAAATAAACAGAAAAACTAAGCACACATTTTTATCCAGATTGATAACATTGACACCATAAAACTGCTTTCAATCCACTATTACACAATTATGAAAGATGAGACCTTTACCCACAAGTTGATAGACCAATCAGTGAAGCAGAACTATTGTAAACTAAACAACTCATATTTCATATTCGGGCAACTGAAGGAGCACAGGTTTCTCCACTAACCATAAAATTACTAAATTGACATGCTGCAATAATGTAACTGATAAGACAAACATGTAAAAAAAAGAAATTAAAAAAAAAAAACTTTCAATCCCCACTATAATTGCAATTTTCATTACCGTATATTCACCCTCCTCCAGACTACAGTAGTGTCTGAGAAGCACATATTGTTCCCAAATTCGACATAGATTTAATAATATTTTCAATTTCCAAATACCAATGTTTTAAAAGGGGGAAAAAATTGTGCCCTGAGGTGAGGTGAGACTCGCATCAAGCCAAGGAGTAAGGAAAACTCCCAAGACATCCGTTTGAAAAGCCTTACTAACAAAGCCTTTCTTCCTTTTCTAATAGCAACTAAGAACCAAACATACAACAACCCCATTAGCTTGGAGGCATTTTAGGTAGCTCTAAGGTGGTTTTCTAATATTGTTGGCAGCAACCCACAAATGTACATAAATATTGGAAAATAAAAAACCAAAAGCTTATGACAGGAAGGAACCACAAATCTGATATCACTATGGAAACGGTTAGAAAGAACATCGATAAATGGTTACCTCATTGCCCGATAGAGAGGCCTGTACCACAGCACATATGAGAGTGGTACTCCAAGTAGAGCATAGATGATTGCAAGGAAAAATATTTTAGAACCTGCAATAACAACATGCAATTAGCATCAAAACCACCAAAGTGAAAAATAGTTGCATAACTTGAGAGTAATAACTTACCTCCACCTCGGACCCAACAGACGATAACAGCAATTACATTGAACACTAGGCAAAGAACTATACCTGCAAGAGCAACATTTATGTGTTAGACAGGCATGTAAAGAGAAGAAATTCAAGAGATATCCATTTCTGTAACATCAAAGAAATATTGCTTGGCCACAGGTTGATAGTATCCAAATCAAAGATATTTTGGTATCCAGTTACAAGCTTATAATGCTATTCTATTAACATCTTAACTGATCAATAATAATTTATATCATTGTTATCTCTGTTTTTGCAACTGGACACGATACTAAACTAGTTTAAAAATAGTTTATTCCAATCAGAACAAGTACTTTATGTCTATATGTAATAATATGATCGAATTGTCAAACCTATTGAAAATAATGGTTGGTAGAAAAATTCATTAAGAGATTAGATAAAAACAATTGATTAAATACTTTTTCACAATGAAAGCCTCAATCATTTGAAGAGAGCAACTTAGAGAAGCAAAGTTAGATTGACAAGATAAACCTCCCATACCTAACCAACTTGCAAAAGCCATATATTGTAGTCTCTGAGCATGTACGGGTATTTCATTGGCAATATCATGGTGAATAATTGGAAAGAATGGAGGCCAATTTTTTCCATCATCAGGGACACCAGCTGATACATGAAATAGAGAAAAAGGTAATTACCACCTCAGACTAGCATTCCGGTATATACTCAAATTACAAAGTTGTAGATTCATAGCCCTTACCTTTTGCAACAGAATCCTCTCTCCGTTTGATATCCTGAATAAGTTAGATATAAAACCAAAACTGTATCAAAATTCAAGTATAGAAATAGATCAAACAGTAAAGCATATATGAGAAAACAGTTCTATATAAGAGTCCAAATGAGAACTTGTTGGGGGCGAAATTATGCATGAGCAATTTGAAGACATTTAAGACAATACACTCTGACCCTCTAATGCAGAACAAGGAAAAGATTTATATTATAAAAATAAATGAAAAATAAAACAATGGACTAGAGAGAAGACTTCAAATAGACCTAGCACTACCTAAGATGCCTTGGACTCGGTCAAGGTAACTTAGTGCTCCACACAGAAGCACATAATTAAATCTATTTTCAGAAGTCATGAAATATGCCATTTAGAAATTCATTTTAGGTAAACTAAATATTTACCACCTTTGTTGCTATAAGTAAAAAAATCTCAAACATCTGGTTCTTGGATGGCTTGATTCTTACACTATGAATTGAGCTCCACATTCATTCTCCTCAGGTTGCAGGAAACTTGACCTCTAGTTGTTCAGGTAATAAGATTAAGCTTATCACAAACTTGCCTATACAACGAAGGCTTATTTTTATATCTCTGAAGCATGGAGGAAATTCCACCATGTAAGAACATAGTGGGTGAACCAACACTTATATACCAAACTGGTTTCAAGACAAAATGAGCTTCTAATGTGTTTCTTTTACTAGCCTTTTAGTTGCTGTTTATTTCGGCAGATAACTATATTTGAAACAAAGGAAACTTTAAGGAGACAGAAGTAGCTGACACACAAGCATGTTTCTACTTTCTACAAATCAGTGCTAGAGAGTACTTGGATTATCCGAGTATCACATAAGGTGTTTTAGACTCGATGACACACTCAAAGTCAACTCATACTTCACATATGAGCAGAAGAGGTTAATATCTTTCTACATGAATGTAATTTTAAGCTCACAGCTACCCTTTTATAGAACCATTAGTACATCAATCATTGTACAGACCCAAATGAACATCACAGTGCTAAAAGAAATAATTGATGACACCTATTGCATTTTTTATGAGGCATACAGCAGCGCAAAGAGAACAGAGATATGAGACCAAATCATCAAAACTAAAGTACAGAATGAACGTAGTTACTACAGAAAAAATAGTACAAAGACTCAATTCTTAAACATTACGTCTTCATACTTGGATGAGTTTGACTACTATACTTGAAACTAGGCAGACCCTCCTAATCAACAGAAGATAGAATTACTAACAACAAAAGGCAGACCAACAGACAAATAATCCATCATAGATTTTGTGACATTAACCTTTTCTCTTCTCTTGAGATCTGCTTCCCAAGCTGCAAGCTCTTTTGCCTTTTGCTTAGAATCCTGTGAATATCATACCAGTCAATTAACTAGGCACCAGAAATAGAATAGAAATGTATAGATAGCAACTGTCTTACATTCATTGTGTCCAGTGGTATATCAACTGTTGCATCATGTTTCTGCCCAAAACCAAGAGGTTCAGATGATAGAGGTGGAATCCGTGACTTCCCATTCTGCATAATTACCAAATTATGGCATATTAGAAGCAATTTTATAATATGATAAAGCAAATACTAAATCAAGATGTGCCGCGGTATTGATAAATAAGCCCCAACCCCAACAAAGGTCAGTTGAAGTGTATGTAACTTGGATTGCACCTCGCATATATAGGGGCAACTTGTGAACTTCTTTTGTTTGAATCTAAAAATAACCATAAACCCTCAAGTTATGTATTAAATCTGCAGTGACCATTCATAAGCATGCACCAACCCTGACAGAATTGGTTTTTGTATGTAGTATTGACCACGAAAATTACGCCTAGCCACCAGAGGGATAGTATGGGGCTTGAATTTATTTACTTAATTATTCATTTGAGGCCTGAGAATTAAATCACTATGGAAAAAGAAATGTCTCAAGGTCTATAACTTCTCCAATATTACAAGGAACCAAGACTTCATAGAAGATATGAAGATGACATCTGGAGGTTGGGCATATGCAAGGTAGTATAAACCTGTTATGTCACCTAATTAATATTTTTAAGCACATAATATGTAGAAATTCAGGATAACAATTACAGTGTTGGTATAACAGGGAGCTTTGTGCTACATAATTACCATGAGGGGGATCAGACCCATTCCATACAGGAACAAGCCATGCATCTCTCCGTTCCTACTAAACCCGTGTTGGGGTGTGCAATGATTAATCAAATTTTAATTTTAAAACTAATTGCATAAATGCATAAGACAAATTCATTAGAAAAGTAAAAGAAAAAATCAACATTAAAGCATAACATTTTGGAACTGTGTGGCGACAACTCTCAAGAAAAAAAAAATGTGCATGGAACAAAAAGATTCTACACTTGGCAGCTATTAAGTCACTTCTTGAAAGATTGAGAAAGATCTAAATAGGAGCATCAATATCAAACCTATCCTGTCTTCAACTTATAGAAAATGTGGTCGACAATCCAACTTCATTTCAGACTGACAAATTTGACGTAAATGGTGCAAATGGCAATAACCTCACGGTAATTAAGTAAAATTTCAATTTCGTCACACTGTTTAGTCTTTATTAATTTTAAAAAGTGAAATAAAACGAACCTAACTTTGTCCATATCCAGCTAACCTAACAGTAATACATTGAGCTAAGCACTAGCATCTACAACGCACTAGAGCATTTGCTCTGTTTCCAAATTTTCCCAATTTCGCTTCATTTTTCCTACAGATTACCTTCTTTCCATTTCCAAATTCAAATCTCTCTGAAAGAAGAACAGTAAAAATTCAAATTAACACTACTACCAGATAGTACCAAAACTTAAGGGCTTCAGATCCAGATCCGAAAACCTAATGCAGCTATATTTTGCAGCAATCAAAGCAATACTAGACGGTAGATCTGAAGAGAAGCAATCTAGACGGTTAAAAATTGGGAGAGAAGAGAGAGAGAGTTACCGAGAAGGGATTGACCTCGACCTCTTCTTCTTCAAAGGGATTGGGGTCGTGGTGGCGATTCATGGTCTCTCCGCGCTAGTCGAGAAGAACGACGAAATAGATCCCCAACTTTTGCAGAGAATTTAGAGAGAGAGAGAGAGAGCGGTGAGTGTCGCTTTTATCTTTGGGAGTGAGAGAGTGCTTAGTTGCTACGCCTACGCGGGACAATTGGAATGAAATACAGGTTTTTCGTATTTACCCCTAGAGGTTATTGTATTTGCCTTAATACCATTGCGTGTGGAAGAGTAACGTTGCAATATTTTATTATTTTACCTTTTTAGTTTTTTTATAGTACACAGTAAACTTTATTATCAGTATTTCGAAGAATAGTTTATTATTAATTTTTTTTTTTCAAAAAGATATACTTCATTTGCGTTGAAGCCGTAAGCGGTAAGCCCAACTATTGAGGGTAAAACTGTAAAAGTATTTATTCAACTACACAACAAACTGAAATTAAACAACCGTAAGAAGTTTCATTGGAACATCCTAGAAGCCATATGATCCACAAACCCTAGATCTTTTGGTTCGAGCCAGAATGGGATATTATCCTTAAGAAGCTTACCTTCCTCCCTAGGGCATCATACACTTACAATCTTCACTAGTGATGGAAACTCCAACACTTCTCAAATTTTCATTAAGCGTTTCTCTCTTGGGTATAAGATCAAAAGTGGCAACGTTAGAGGTATAGGAGATATTACGGTTGACTGGGTGTTGGCTAGAAACACCATGGCAGGCTGTGCGGGGTTCTAGGTGGTCGCATTTGGGACCGCCGACACTACATCCTCCCCTTCTTACTCGCGTCGACATGGACGATCACCATGGTTGATCATCACAAAACACTGCAACGCCTGGAAGCCTTTTATACTTGTATTTTACCCAAAAAAAAAAAATACACATATATGAGAGAAAACTTAATCCTTCTTTCTAGCCTCACGGGTAGGATTAGGAGAACCCTAGCGATCATTGTCCACCTGCAAAACAGAACTTATCGTTTCTCCGTTCAAGTGAGCAGTTACCGACGTAGTCACTGTCGGAGGGTGACCTTAGATCTCCATCCAAATACATACGAAATCTTGGGGAACTGCCATGATATCATAAAACTCATCATAATCATCTATTGTAACACCCTGACATCAAATTTAATTAGGATAATTCAGATTTTTATTGGTGGAAAGGAAATTTGTTCTACCCAAAAACTGATATTCGTTTATAAATAAATTAAATCTAAATGCAATTTTCAACCCGGGTTAATATACTATTCATAGAAATTAGTCATTAGTTCTTTATTCGATAATACAACAACAAGATCGATCATAAGACCAATTACTATTCATATTTTATATAGATCGTCAAATTTTGATCTGAACAGCTCATATTAAATAATGAATTAAAATTTGTTTAGTCCTTATGGTTTGAAGTCGACATCTGTTTAGTCCTTTTAGTTTTATTTTAATCTGAATAGTCCTTAAAGTCATAATTTTTCATCCAAATAGTTCTTCCGACAATTTTCTTAATTAAAGGTCATAAGAACTATTTAGATGAAAAATCATGACTTTAAGGACTATTCAGATTAAAATAAAACCATAAAGACTATTTGGATAAAAATCATAACTTTAAAGATTATTCAGATTAAAATAAAACTATAAAGACTAAACAAATGTTGACTTTAAACCAAAAGGATTATACAATATTTTACCCTTAAAGAACCATTTGGAAAAAGTTGCCAGTCTCATGTGCATGTCCACATCACATGTGCAATTTGGTCTCACGTGGGCCATGTGGAGAAATTGGTCCTGTGGACTGAGAGATGGGTTAATTCTTAACCCAGATCACAGTTCATCATGGTAGGACCCGCATGGGCTCCAGCATCAACCCAGTCTAATTTTTTGTTGTTGGATACAGTTTTTGGTCTAACCTCTCAGTTCAACACATGCAAATGGTCATCTGCTGCATTTGCTCTTAGTGACCGAAAAAGATTCAAACCCTTGAAGCGTCTAGAGCCGTAAGGCTTCCCCGACTGTAAATCCTAGGAGAGGAGAGGGTTGGGAGTCCAGGAAGTCAATGATTCCCCCTTTCTCAAGGATCCCCTCCTTTTTAAATTTCAAGAGAGAGAAGATTGCTCTCAATTCCTCTCTCTTCTTTCTAGAATAATCTGAGTCTATATATGCAAATGCAATGGTCCAGATTATGAAGTGTGAGATCCAACGGTTCATGCAATTTCATTTAGTTTATTTTATTCCCTTAATTTTTAGGGAAAATTTTAAGAACAGTAGATGACAAACGGTCTACTCTCAATTTTGGTGTTTCAAGTTTCAAAACAATCAAAATGGTACATGACGTTTAAAAGTCAGCACACTTTTAGCACATGCCTTCAATAATGCCGTCAATAACACTACCTAGTTTCTTTGTTTACTATTTGTTATGTTTGTAAGTTATTGGGTTTGCTTTTAATAAAAGGCTCTTATTCATAAATATAAAAAAAGGAAAGAAAAAAAAAGACTTTGTTGCTCATTCCAATCCAAGTAAAACTAGGACATAGCTTTCTCGCTCTAAGTTTTCTTACATTGCTCGTCCTAACCCACCGATATATATTCAAACTTTTTCTTCCGTAACTTACCAAATCAAATAATCTTCCAACTTCCTCATATAGTCCTACCTCGATCACCATTTTTGTGTATGTTGGGTTTGAATGGGGACAAAAAAGAGAGACAATAATGCATTTTCCTTTCTTATTTCCCTCTCCTTATTAATTATTAATTTTAATAATTTATTACTGCTAAATTAAGGAGTGACGGATTTGCTCTTCAAATTTAGATAACGGAGAATGTAACGGTATGTACATATTTTCGGTTGAGATTACAAGTTCATGTACCGTTACGATTGTTTTGAAACTTGAAACACCAAAATTATGAGTGGACCATTTGTCATGTACTGGTCTTAAAATTTTCCCTAATTTTTATTAATAGTAAGAAAATCAACTATCTAGAAAATTCACGAGAATTTTCACATGCTCGTATCGATATGAACTATTAGTACCACATCCGGATAATTTAGATCTCATTTCAATAACTTACTTTTATTCTCTTTATATAGACATACCAAAATCCATATATATATATATATATATAATGTACTTTCAAAATTATTGGGATATTATAAACTCACCCCCTTAAAAATAATTCGTCCTCAAAATTTAGAATTTTGCCATCCGGAGCTCGTTATTGTTCAAAGTTAACCACAATTTTGAGAAAAATAAAAAGAACTAGATATTCATCACACAATTAGCTATCTTGAAACATGGATCAGTTGTCGTCGTTACACAATAATGAGCTCCAGATGACAAAATTCTAAATTTCGAGGACAAATTTTTTTTAAGGGGTGAGTTTATAATATCCCGATAATTTTAAAAGTAAATTAATATATATATATATGGATTTTGGTATGTCTATATAAAGAGAATAAAATTAAATTATTGAAATCAGATCTAAATTATCAGGATGTGGTATTAATAGTTCATATCAATTCGAGCATGTGAAAATTCTCGTGAATTTTCTAGACAATTGATTTACTTACTATTAATAAAAACTAAGGGAATAAAATAAACTAAACAGAATTGCATGAACTATTGGATCTCACACTTCATAATCTGGACCATTGCATTTGCTTATATAGGCTCAGATTGTTTTGGAAAGAAGGGAGAGGAATCGAGAGCCTTCAAGGTGCACCGACCTCGTCCTTCTATGTGGGTCGAGAATCTTCTCTCTCTTGGAATTTAAAAATGAGGGAATCTTTCAAAAGGGGGGAATCACCGACTTCCTGGACTCCCATTCCTCTCCTCTCCATGGATATACAATCGGGGAAGAGTGTACTTCCCAAGCTATGGATATGATCATGGTTACGGTTACAGTTATTTTCACATTTACACTGCTATTGTGACGACCTGTATTTTTATTAATATATAGAAAATATGATATAGTGAATATGATTATTATTATTTTCTTTTTTGAATAAATGACAACACTTAATGAAAAACCTGAAGAAACTTAACTAGTACACAGTTCAACACTCTGATTATATCTTGGAGAAAACTTGGAACTGAAGAAAAGAGTTCACCAAAAGCTAAGAGCATCTCTAACAACTTTCCTATAATTTCTCTATAATAAGGAAGCAAAAGTCAATGCTTCAAACAATTTTTCGTCTCCAACTTCAACAGATTTTCTATTTTAGAGATTTCATAATCCTTCCTTAAAATTTGAGAGTTTGTTGCAAATATGAGAAATTTGGTTTTAGCCACAGATGCAAAAGTCTCATCATAATCTACCACATACTTCTGAGTATAACCTTTTGCTACTAACCTTGCCTTGTACCTGTCTACGGAACCATCAGAATTATGTTTCACAATATACACCCATCGACAACCAACTATCTTCTTCCCTGGTGGCAATGACACTAACTCCCACGTATGATTCTTTTCAAGAGCATCCATCTCAACTTTCATTGTCTGCATCCATTTCTCATCCTTCATATAGCATCATGCACTTTACTAGGAAGAGACACAGAAGATAATTGATTCACAAAGGCTATATATGGTTTAGACAACCTATGGGTAGACACATAATTAGCAACTAGATATTTAACCTTAGCACTTAGAGTAGGTTCATAATGTTTTGGAGGTTGACAACGGGTAAGCTTTTGGAAATCTGTTGGGTTAAAACAACCAAAATCTTTCCTAAAATTGATAATTTTAAAAATATAGAAAAACTGTTAGAGTTGTTCTAAAGTACTTGCATTGCAGCTGTTGTCATAAGTCCTTCCCAGTCTTATTGTATTTGGCATGCGAGCTGCAGTGAGTTACTGTTGAAACTGCTGAGCATTAGTTTCCAAAATAACTGGAGATAAACCAATATATAATGGCAAAATCAACTGCATGACAACAAGCAAGCAATTCAACTTGTTCAGCTGATAGAATACCTCATATACGCAATGCCCCTCCTGTAGATATATTACCAAAAGAATCAGCTTGAATACCTCGTAAACGCAATGCCCCTCTTCCAGATATGTTACCAAAAGAATCCCTTATAACAAAACTAACTCCTCCTGATCTGGTTGAATGAGAAAGAGCCCCATTGATTTTCCATATCTCCACTGAAGGTGCTATCCATTTTGTGTCAAACAGCGACAAGCGTGGCTCGTGGATCATCCTTGTACCGATATTGTCCCAACTTAACCACCTTTAAGGTGTTGGGTTTTAATCACAAAAGGCCTCGGTACAATTATGAATGATCCACCCACTTATAAGTTATATTTTATTTGTCACTTTTTCAATGTGGGATCTCTCCTCTCCAACTCACGTGCAACCTAACTTTTTAGGTCTGCACGTGAAACTGATTAACAAACTAAACCCCAGACTTCCAGTGACAACTGAAAGAACCAAACCAGGCTGAATTAACTCCAAACTCGAAAGAACCAAACCAGGGCCATGACCCCTGAAAGAACCAACCCGGGCTTATGGAGACGCAATTGGAGAGGGACCCGCTCTGATACCATGTCAAACAGAGACAAGCGTGGCTCGTGGATCATCCTTGTACCGATATTGTCCCAACTTAACCACCTTTAAGGTGTTGAGTTTTAATCACAAAAGGTCTCGGTACAATTAGGAATGATCCACCCACTTATAAGTTATATTTTATTTATCACTTTTCCAATGTGGGATCTCTCCTCTCCAACATTTTACAGGGCCATACTCCTTTTCTTCTTATTAGTTTTACTGTTGTGAGCTCTAAATTATTGGAGCCTCACAGTTGCTGCTCATTAGCTCCTAAAGTTGATGATTCCAAACCCGACCCTCTCATTCCTCTCCTTCCATATATTCCAGAGAACAAAGATTAGCTCTCCAAAAATCCTCCAAATTTAAATCAATAGCACATCGATTCAACCAAGAGATAGTATCAGTGTGCATAGGACCCCATCTGCGACACATCTGATTCATAGGAGGACTAACCTGTGTGACTGCTTGTAGTGAAATTACAATCTCGACATAAATGCAAAGTCGTCTCATGAACCACCTCACACAAAACACAAACAGTACATTCCACTATCACCCTTTTTGCAATCAAACTGCCTAGGGAAGGAAGTATATCTAAACATGAGTATTTTGGCTTTACTTGGTATATTAGTTTTCCACAATTTCTGCCAAAATTGAACTTCAACATTAATCAACAGTGAAGAATAACTAGGAGATACCGGTGAATATAATTTCACTTTTCTGTTGTAGTTTCTTACAAATTACAAATTGTTTACCGTTTTACTCTGACAAATTACAAAAGACACATTCATAATTTAACACATAAGGGACGGAGGAGGCCAAAACCCTAGTATAAACCCGCGCGCCATTCTTCTTCAACCTTAAACCTCTCTCCTCCCTTTTCTTCCGCAGCTATCACCTCTCACCTCGCTTGGGGCTTCAACAATGGGTCGCAAGCTCAAAGACTCCTCATCTCCCACCGACCCAGAAGCCCAAGAAGCCACCAACCACCGCGAAGCCAAAGCCGAGAGGAAAAAGAAGAAGAAAAACATACACAGAGAACAACAAGAAGACCAAAACCAGCTCAGCCCTCCCAAACGAAAACCCGAGGAACAAAACTCGGATTCCAAGAAGAAGAAGCAGCAGAAGAAATCGAATGAAGAAGAAGAGCCGAAGAGAAATGGAGCTGTGGTGGTGGAAGAGAGCAATTCCACCGACGCGGTTGTGATGGTTACTGGGAAAGACGCTGATGAAGCCAAGTACAAGCCGTTGGATTCGTTTGCGGAGTCGAAGCTTCCGAGTGAGGTCTTACAATGCTGTGTGAATTTCAAGAAGCCGTCGCCGATTCAGTCCCGGGCGTGGCCGTTCTTGTTGGACGGTCGTGATTTTATTGGGATTGCGAAAACCGGGTCAGGTGAGTTGCTGTGGTTTCGGATTTAATGTTTTGGAGTTTGAGATGTTTTGTTTGCTCAAGGTTTATTTTTTATTTTTTATGGTAATGCAGGTAAGACTTTGGCGTTTGGGATACCGGCGATAGATCAGGTGTTGAATAAGAGGAATGGAAAGTTTTCGAGGGGGAGGTATCCTCTTTGTCTTGTGCTCGCCCCTACAAGGGAGCTGGCTCAACAAGTATGTTTTTCCTAGACCCCAAAGATGTGTTTTCTTTTCGGAAATGTTGTTGGTTTGTTGTTGTTTTCTTTCTTTCTTTCTTTTCTGTGTAAAATAGAGAATTGAAAGTCTGGGTAGTTTTGCCTTACCTTTGGGGTTTAGGACTTTCGATAAGGTTAGATAACCGTCTGAAATAATTTGGTAAATGAACAAGTCAGTCCTATGTCTCGTGTGCTTGCTTTTTGGATAAAGTTAGATGACTATCAGAAAAGTAAGATGAATGCTGGTCACATATATGGGGAGTGATTTTCACATGCGTTGGTACAGTGCAGATGTCTCCATTATAATAGAACATGCATCAGCTTTTACTAGAAAATATAAGCAACACAAGACAACCTTTATTTCCGGTTGATGCTTGTTAGGAACCAATAGGGATGAGATGCTACTTTTATGCCATATCTATGTATTCTTGTGTCTGAATAATTTAAGAATGGAAGGGGGCACTGACACAAGTGTTCTGTCAAGTTTTACCAGAGGTCGGGTGGTGTGTATCACGGCATCCACCAAAAATCTAGACATGAATACACAAGCACCCAATATTTCCTTGTGTGCTTATTGATTAATATAGGCAGCGACCCCATTAGTTGATTGTAAAATAACCGTAATCTACAAAAATCATGGAAGTGTCATATGTATGCTTCTTGATAAACATGCAGATCATTTATGTTAATGACAGGAAGTCTTTTTTTAATAGAAAAGAATATCTGGCATGAGTAGGCGCAAGTATGTTGTTTTTATATGTCATACAACAATGTGTAACCTACAATTAAGTGAAGTTGATTTGTTAACGTGTTGGTTGTGCTGATAATTTTGTTGTTCTTACATATTTTCCTTTTTCATTCTGCTTGGATGTTCTGTTCACTGCATTATTTGAGGCTTCTATGAAAGAGTTAGTAATCACCATCTTATATTCTGGTGGCAGATTTCAGATGTACTGGTTGAGGCTGGGAAACCTTGTGGTGTGGAATCAGTTTGTTTGTATGGAGGAACATCTAAAGGACCTCAAATATCTTCTCTGAAATCTGGTGTGGTAAGATATTTCATTTTTCTTTCTAGTTAATTCAATTTTATGCATCAATTAGTCATTCTTTTCTTCATCTATATATTCACATTGTTCTACAATTGGCACTGTAATGGGTTAGTAACCTTCTGACCCAGAAGCCTTCTATGATGACAGAGCTGGGCTCTGGATCAGAATCTTTTAACTGTAATCCTGGTCTCTTTTTTCTATTTGCATGATTAGTTAACATCTATGACATTTATTTTGGTGAAACCATGATTAGTTAATTATTGCCATTTGGGTGGGTGTGGGGGGTTTTCACTTTACATTTGGTCCTGTACTTGATGTTCTCAAAGCTTGAATTTTTCTGCTTGTTTGCGTCCATGTTTTATGTAAAGATGTATCCTTCATTTCAACAGTTCATTTTCTTATATTGGTGTTCATAAGTTTTCTGCGTGTTTTAGGACATCGTTATTGGAACACCTGGTCGTTTGAAGGATCTCATTGAAATGGGTTTGTGTTACCTTCAGGAAGTATCTTTTGCGGTAAGTATACAGAGAATCCGTGGTGTGACTTGTTTCTTAATTATCGTGTCTTGGTTCTCACATCTACGAGCTGCATCTTATAGCTTAAATCACATGCCGACCTTTACTTATCGTGACTAATGTTGCTGGGTTCTGTGTAATTGATTTGATTTTATGATCGCACATAGTCTTTGTAAAAGAAAGTCAAGTTTATTGTTCTGTCAAGTGCCCAGTATAACAATTTATTTTACCTATCTTGGAATGGTGTTAATGTCTTTTCGTAGGGAACAGCCTGAGATCATTTTACTTTTCACCTATTATGCAATAGTCTTATTATTCAGATCTTGCAGCATCAGAAATTGACTGACTATGTACTAGTGCATTCTGCTAGAAGTCTAGTGAAATCAATAGTACACTGTAAGTTTAGTATGTGTGAAAGCCTTCACATTGTAGGGGTAGAATATCACTGTGAACATGATTTTGGAATAAATGGTGCCACTTTTTAAAGAGTTAGTCTGGGAATGAATTTTTGTAAAAATTTTCAGGTTTTCCCATTGGAATGCTCATCTTGGTATCTAGATTGAGGAACATTCTTGATATGTTTTGCTTGTTTGCAATGTCAGGGCTTCCAAACCCCATGTGGTTTTATATAATTTTTTTTTGGCAAGGTGCTTTTAGAATGTAATAATAGTAGTACATGACATTTTTATGCTAGCAGGCAGTACTTTGCATCTGCAACTTCTTTTGTTGCTTGATAAATTCATTCTGTCGGCTATAGTTTCTGTCAACTATAGTTTTGGTGCCATTTTTTTGAACCATTATTATTCTGTAGGTTCTTGATGAAGCAGATAGAATGCTTGACATGGGATTTGAACCTGAAGTCCGCTATATACTGGGACAGACATGCTCAGGTAAGCCATACTTTACCATAGTGTTCTTGTGTGATATCTTTCTCCGCTTTCATTTCTTTTTATTAATTTCCTTTCGTCTACATAAACAGGTTGTAGAATTTATCCCCCAACCCCCCAATATGTTATTCTTTATCCCACCCCCATCCAGATTACTGCTTGTTTTTCTTTTCCAATTGCTCCATTTAAGGTTTAGGGTACATATTTTAGTTCTCAGGCTATGTGCAGTGAACTCATCTTCTGAATTACAAGATATTAATTGATCTATTGATTTTGTTGTTTGTGGTTCTTCTCAAGCCACAGATATTGTGGGGAAAGATAACAACATAATGAATTGAATAACAGTGGTACTTTACTAATGTGAAATGAGAAGCAGTGGCTTTTACCCCCAGTCTGTTCTCAATTGTTACATAAGAGTACACTGAGTAGCTTGAGTGATGACTTGATAATCTTGAAAAAGACATCCAATTTAAACTCTAAACCTTAAATAAGGACTCGGGAATGTATTATGTTTGCTCCAAATATATTGAATGCAGGGCGTGCAATTCTTATTTTTTCTCAGGCTTTTGCATTCTACTGATAGACTTCTCTTGACTCTGCAGCTCGCCAAATGGTAATGTTCAGTGCGACATGGCCTCCATCAGTTCATCAGCTAGCTCAGGAGTTCATGGATCCTAATCCAGTTAAGGTGTGACATCTGAAATCTCATGACCTTGACACAGTTTCTTATACACATCATATAGCAACTAATAAGATTGTTTCAGGTGGTTGTTGGTTCCGAGGATTTAGCTGCCAACCATGATGTCCTGCAGATAGTCGAGGTAAAACTTCTCAACACCTCTGAAGCCTATGTTACTGTTAATGTTAATCAAATACATGTGCACTAATTAACATCTTTCTCATGTTAATAGGTCTTGGATGACCGATCTCGTGATGCCCGTTTGGCTGCTTTGCTGGAAAAGTACCACAAATCCAAAGGGTATGAACTGATACGCTATATATGACTCTTGATGTCTTTTTCATTGAGCTCCAGTTATGCTTTATCTTTTCAAAGTCACATTTTGCAGTTGTAATTTCAACAATTACAAAAGCAAAATGTCATTTGCAATTTGAATATTCAAAAGTTGTAACTTCAGTATGTATTTTGCAAGTCAATGCTATCTTTGTCTGTGTGGGTGGATTCCACTTGGCTTGTTTGTATATCAATGTTTATGTCATACTAGTTTATTGATGATGTGTTATATATCTGGTGGTGCTACATCCTGCTAATACTGATGTTTTACTATGTCCAGGAATAGAGTTTTGGTTTTTGTCTTGTACAAAATGGAAGCTACTCGTGTTGAGAATATGCTGCAAAGAGGGTAAGCTCTGTACATCCGTAGATAATTATATTAACATGCTGGCATATGTGCAATTAAGGCTTTGCTGTAAGCTGCTGAATTTAAAACAAGAAAGGTACTGATGGTTTTACTGATTGCTGTTTCCAGGGGTTGGAAGGTCTGTTCTATACATGGTGATAAAGCACAAAATCAGCGCACACAGGCACTATCTTTATTCAAGCAGGGAAGCTGTCCCTTAATGGTATGTTGGTGTAGACAAGTGCTATTGTTGTTTTGATTTACTTTTTGTGCACTTAAAAGAGGGCAAGTAAGTTGACAGTTGGTCCACTCCTCTCCCCTGTGATCAAGTTTCAGCTTGAAATTGTCTATAAATAACTTCAAATTTTTTTATGCTTGGTAACCTCACAGACCACAATTGATGGAAATCCCAATCATTAAAATTCAGTTTCCTAATGTACAGCAGTCTTCATTCAGCCAACAGAAAAACAGGATACCTTATATTATTGCCAACCTGAAGTAACATCAGTTAGGATAAACTCTAATGACAATTTCGGTCCTGGTAGCAATCTCAGTTTCATACTTTTGCTTAAAGCGCATTGTTTGTTTCACCTGCAAATGTGTTAACTGTTTATTTTTAGGTCTCCTTTTAAGGTTCTTTAAGTACACAAAAGCCAGCCAAATTGATCTCTTTAGTCATCTATATCAGGTTTAATTGTTGATCATGTCTTTTTATTATTAGTTAGTTGACTAAATCATTTCTATTTGGTTGGTATTTATTTTTGTGGTTTTATTTTCTCCTGGAGAGGATCTAAAAATTGGACCAGTTGATCATTGGTTCACATTGGGGCGAGCCCCACATGTATAAGGGGATCCTTCTTTTTGAGGGGAATTCTGAATTCTCAATGATATCTCAACATTTGTGAACCTAATGAACAAAAAGGGAAGAAGAAAAGTAAATGTAAACACATACTAAGGGGATTATAAAAAAAAAAAAACACATACTAAGGGGATATTACTGTACTTTAGTGAAAGTTTGGGAGGGTACTGATCTGCTTAATGATTTCATAAGTTTTATTTCTTAACTCTATATAGAAAAGCACCTTTGACATGTTAAATGTACAGGAGCAACGATCATTACATTTTTTTTTTTTTCAGAGAGCAACCTGTGGTTTGATTATATGGATCTGTTTGTTTGCCGAAATTATGATAAACTGTCTATAGCTATTTTTGTAACACCCTGAAGAGTGGTAGATCTCATCTAAAACATACACTTGCAGATAGCTACTGATGTGGCTGCTCGAGGATTGGATATCCCAGATGTTGAGGTAGTGATTAACTATAGTTTTCCACTCACTACTGAGGATTACGTCCACAGAATCGGGCGCACTGGACGGGCCGGTAAGAAGGGTGTTGCTCATACCTTTTTCACACATCACAACAAGGTAACACTAAATATATTTATATCTTAAAGGTTGTTATGTTATTTTTGAAGAAGATTCTAAGTCAAGCTATTATCTTAATGTGGTCTAATGCATTGATGGGACTATTTCAGGGACTTGCTGGGGAGCTGGTCAATGTTCTTAGGGAAGCTGGGCAAAATGTGCCATCTGACTTGTTGAAATTTGGTACTCATGTAAAGAAAAAGGTTTGTATTGGTTCTCTTTAATTTTCTTCCTTCTTTTATTGTGCCTGCTGCATAAATTATAATCATGTGTTCCTTTTGGAATGTTGAAATGCAGGAGTCCAAACTTTATGGGGCTCACTTCAGAGAAATTTCGGTGGATGCTCCAAAGGCTAAAAAGATTACATTCGCTGACTCTGATGAAGACTAACTCATTTTGCAACCTCCATACCAATTCTTGAATAGGGGATCAGTGAGAGATAAAGTTGGTTAGAGACTGATATCCATGTAATATATTTTTGTTTTTGTTTGGTTTCCATTTCTTAAGGTTATTTTCTATATTTTTTGTGTACTTATGTATAATACAATTTATTTCATAGACACCAAATAAGTGTATTTGATTATGTTTTATCCAATTAATCACAAGCGTTTCCTTGGGCTATCTTCTTGCACATTGAACTGTATTTGTTGAACATGTACTTTGAGATTCAAGATCTGGTTATTTAAAGCAGTGAGCAACATCAACATTACTTGAATGAAAAATGCATTTAGGGCCAAATGGGAAATAATTATGATTTGGCTATAATCAAATATACAAGGTTTCTTTGGCTAGCTTGTTGCATATTGACCTGTATTTGTTGAGCATGTGTACTTGATATTCAAGAAGAGATCTGGTTATTTATAGCGCTGAGCAACATCAATATTACACCAAACACAAATGGATTAACTTCCTGCGTTGCTCACTCTAGTTGCTAAAATAATGTGCTTTGGGAGTTCCTGTTGAGCCCTGCACATGAAGTGTACATGGAAATTTTCTTTTTCTTTTGTGTTGTTTGCGTTTTTGCGCTTATGACATTCATTTTTCCAAATATCGAAGCGTGTTTAAAGTTTAAACTTGCTTGTTGAACAATGGATATAATGGATCATGGATGGTTCCCAGCTAAACACACTGCACAAGTTACTACTTTGTTCTGATCAAGAGTGTATAAAAAGAATTCATTGAGAGACAGAAACTTATTTCATTACATCATATACATTTAAAAAAGCTTCTAACTAGCTACATAATCACTACGACTAATTGACCAAGACACTACAAAATCACTACCACTACAGGGAGTGTCAACTAATGACTAAAATGCCAGGTCACTGAAATCTAAGAGACCACTTCTAACTTTCATTCCAGTCGCCCACTTCTTTGTCTCCAAGCTTGTTCGGTTCCATGTAGCAAAATCCTTCTTCAATAACCCAATCCTTTTAGAAGGCCCCAAAGCTGTGCCTCCATCACTTGACCCACTTCAAGCATGGCAGAGAATCCCCTCCAATGAAACACTAGTCATGCCGTGATACACCAGAAGTACTAAGCTACACAACATTTCTAGCAAGTTTTGCATTCACAGCATTATTGGCTTCAAAGTAACCACAACCTTATCTGCATAATGTCCTAGGCTTAAACATGAAAGCATTACCCAAAAGAATCTGTATCGGCAATTCCTTTAATATTAAGAGGGAAAAAAGCATTACCATGGGACAAAAATGCAGAATAGTAGTGAATTTTCAGCTATATACAATGTCTAGAAGTAATACGAAAAGAGAAACAGAACTCACCTATAGGTTGGAGAGAAGCCTGAACTTTTAAGCATGCACTCCATACTTTAAAAAAGATGATCGATATATAACAGATGGTAAACTAGCTCAACTAACAGCGGAATGGTTTCCACACCTCTTGTGCATTATGCACTCATCAATCAAAAGCCTGCAATCAACAACTGCCAATTACAATCATGGCCAGAGAGAAAAACACTGACAACCACTTTTCACACCGACATTGCCATTAGAAGTTGTGATCTTAATTCCTATAAGACTACCGATACTTCCTACTACCTACACAGATCACAACAACACAGTGAAACTTAAATCATCTATAATAAACACAAAAAACCAAAACATTCAATTTTTTCTTTTTCTTTTTCGACTCATTAATTTCATTCACAAGGAAAAACTGCCTACTCCCTACCCAGACATACAACAACACAGTGATATTTACCTATGACCAACACAAATAACCAAAACATTCAATTTTTTCTTTTTCTTTTTCGACTTATGACCAATAAACAAAACTACCCAAAAACAATTTTATTTTGATCAAAACATTTAATTTCATTCTCCAAGCACAACACAATCATGAAACTAAAGCAGCAATCTAGAATCAAGGGTTAACCCACTAAACAACTCTCGCGCCTGAGACACCTCTTCCTCAAAGAAGAAAAGTTTATTAGAAGGCTTAAAATTACAGAGAGAAATCTGAGTATGAAAAAGAAGAGCGGTAACCTGCCGCAAATCGGAGCCACGGAGGCGAGACGGTGGCCGGCGAACGAGCCTCATGGGTGCATCAGGAGTAGGAGGTGATGCAGGGTTAGGGATCGGGCTTTTTGGTGACTTAGGCGGCGAGGGAGGGGTTTTGTCTCCCAGCGCCAAACCATGGAGTTGAGTAGCCAATTTCCGAGCACCCGATTCCCGGCCACCCAGATTGGGCTTCAGGTATTTGTTCCGGCGATCGGAACAGTTTGATTTGCGAGATTTTGCCATGGAGATCAGAGAAATGATCAAGAAACCCTAATTCGTCGCCGAAACCCAAACTCGCCAATTCGATTGATAGGGAATCAGAAACGACGTCGGATCGTCAATAGAGAATCACCGCGAAAATCTTGAGAGAATTTTAGACAGAGAGAGAGAGAGAGAGGGGCTATTTATAAAAAAATATAAAAAACAAAACGGCACCGTTGCGTTTGATAGACGCAGGTCCAGGTGGGCCGCGTTTTCTCCACGCGCTAAAAAGCGCGTCTTGGGAAACTGGCACTTATAATTTTAATTTTTTTTCCTTTGAGAAGAGAAACGAAAATTACAAATTTAAGTGGATGAATGAGGAAATGGAAATTCCTAGAGTGAATTGTAGATGCATGGTTCATAAGGCGCGCCCTCTGAAAGTAGTAGCTAGCTATGCGAAGCGGCGCCGCTTCGGGATCGAAGTTGTCGACCCAAGGAGGACTTTGGGCAATAGTGATGTGGATTATCGAGTCCTTTTGGTCCTGAGTTGGGTTAAGCATGCAAGTCATGAGCAGTTTCGGTTGATCCAAGGAACGAGCACCTATCTTGTTGCTGCGCTTCAAAAGGTCCATCTCATCCTGTTTCAGTTTTGATGCTTTGCTTCTGCACAGTGCATTGGTTTTTTAATCTGTTTCATGTTTCCATACATTGTTTGATCTACTTGGTAATCTGTTAATTAAGAAGAATTTAGAATTTTTAATCTAGATGAGATGTATGTGAGAGTGTTCAACCTACACTACTAGCTAGCTTGTACGTGGAGCATTCTTTGTTGGTGTTCAAAATGCAAGTGTTTGGTTGGTCGGCATTGGGAGTTGTGTTGAAGTTTACTACTGTGCAACTCACAGACCAAGTTATTCCAGGTAAGTGCGATTCATGATTGGAGTAACTAGTTCCCCATTTAGATCAAGAACTTATCAATTTCATGTCCTTTGGATTTACCTATATTTTATAAATCTTTGTGCTTATTTAATGTTCCTTGTTGCCTAAGGTACAAGCTCTGAAATACCCATTTGATTTGCTTGATCAAGGGTCGTTATATCTGACAAACTTGACAGATAATTTCTTGCAGTATATATATATAGATTTTTTCACGTGCGGATGTTCGCATTTATTCTTATGGTACGGATTTCTACTTTACATTCACTTTTCAATCGAATTTTCACATCTTCACCGTCTAGTCTTTAGATACTAATGTATAGATCATCTATGTAAAATTTCAGCCAATTTGATTATCATTAAGGCACTCATACTCGATTAAAACAATGGATAAACATAATTCTGTCGAACTTGAATCGTTCATATTTATAACAGAAAAACGTAGTTTTGAATGCCTTAATGATAATCAAATTGGCTGAAATTTTGCAGAGATGATCTATACATTAGTATCTAAATACTGGACGGTAGAGATGTGAAAATTCGATTGAAAAGTGAGTGTAAAGTGGAAATCCGCACCGTAAGAATAAATGTGGACGTCCACAGCTGAGAAGTTTTGTATATATATATATACACACACACACATACACGAAAACGATATAGAGCGCACATGCGCACTATTCTTAAAATGCGCATATCCAGACGGTGGCATGCGCTCCGTCCTTAAAATGCGCACATCCCTCCGTTCGCCACCGTCCGACGCTGATGACGGCGCGCCTCTACCCTAGTGGACTTCAGCAGCGTCCCCGATTATTTTTCCTCCCCGGTGAGTCCGCCGAATTCCAGTTTTCCAGCTAGATCACCCAAAACTTTAGACAAGATCGATCTTGCCAGAAAACTGGAATTCGACGGACTCGCCAGGAAGAAAAAGTGATCGGGGACGCTGTTGGAGTCCGTTCTGGTGGAGGTGCGCCGTCGTCGGCGCCGGACGGTGGAATTTTAGACTGATCATGTTGTATTCTATGATATTATCCTTCAGATATTGCTTATTACTAAGCCACATAGAATTTTCAGAGGGAGAATTTTGTGCTCAAGATTTTAGTAACGTTGATGAAGCTATTGGTGATTTACAATCAGATTTGTATTCAGAAAGCTTGGATATCATGGAAAATAATGAGCAAACAGGACACGACAATGCCACTACTTTTGGTGAAAGTAATGAGGAACATGTAGAAGATATTGAAGAACTTACTGATGTTCCGACTCTTGGTATGATCTTTAACTCTGAGCAAGATACATATGGATATTATAATTCTTATGCTAAACTATTGGCTTTAGTGTAAGAAAGCATAGGGTTAATGGAAAGAAAAATACCGGTGTGGTTTGGAAAAGATCGTATACATGCTCTCGTGAAAGTTTCTATCATAAAAAGAACACTCCAACAACAAAAAAGAGACGATCAGAGATGTGGATGTGAGGCACAGCTTGAGATCAGACTTCAAGAAGATGGAAAATTTGCTGTGACAACATTTCATTCTAAACATAACCATGATCTAGTTCCTCCATCAATTTCACATGCTTTAAGGTCACACCGAAACATACAGTCTTCTCAAAGTGGATTCATGGATCAAATGAACCATGCAGGGTTCAAGCCATCACAAATCTTTAGGTAGGGTTTAGTCTGAAAACACAACATGTATATATATAATAATAATAAATTATATGAATCTCTAGTTTTACTTTAAATCATCTTTTTTTTTTCTAGGTACATGACTATTGAAGCAGGAGGGCACCAAAATCTGAATTTCACCCAAACAGATTGCAACAACTTCATTCAAAGAAGGCGGGCAACACTGCTGAAAAAGGGTGATGCAAATAATTTGCTTGCTTACTTCAAAAAAAAAAATTGAGGATGAGTCCTTTTTTTAATGAAATTCGAACAAATGATGACAATGAGATATGTGGTTGCTTCTATTGTGATGGGAAATCAAGACAAGATTATGCCTTATTTGGTGATGTTATTGCCTTTGATACAACATTTAAAACTAACAACTATGAAATGGTTAATTGGGATTAATCATCATGGTCAGACAATATCCTGCTTGGATGTGGATTATTAGATGGAGAGACCACATAGGCATATACATGGTTCTTTGAAGTTTTTGTGCAAACTATGGGAGGAAAAAAACCGAAGACTATTTTCACATATCAAGGTGCATCAATTTTTGCTGCGATTAGGGAAGTATTTCCTAATTCCCATCATCATCTTTGTTTGTGGCACATATTCCAGAATGCAGCAAAACATTTAAATCATGTCTTTGAAAAGTTTTCAACATTCTCACAAGAATTCAGAAGTTGTGTGTATGATCCAGAGACCATTAAAGAATTTAAGACAAGTTGGAAGTCGTTACTCGAAAAATTTGGCTTGAGTGAGAATGTTAATTTGGCTAAAAAGGTTGTATGAAATACGTGAAAATTGGGCACAAATATATGACCGATCCAACTTTTGTGCAGGTATAAATTGTTTTTGACACTTCTACTTATTAGTTGTTATTATTCTCATGGTATTCATCATTCTTTATGTTTGCTTATAAGTTTTTTCCTTCTTCAATTTTTTTACAGGCATGACAACAACATAGAGAAGTGAAAGCATAAATAAGTTTCTTTTCTAGGAACCTTTATCTTTGTCAGTGGGTCCAACAATATGAACTAACACTAGATGATCGAAGAGAAAAAGAGAGGCTTGCAGAGGTTGCAACATAACAAACAAAACGCATCTTTTTGTCAAATTGGAAAGTGGAGGTCGAAGCAGCAAAGAAGTACAAAAAAACATTTTTTTATCACTTTCAGGGTGAGTAAAAAAAATGTTTGGATCTGAAATTGGAGTTAGAAAGTGATGATGGCATAATACAAAGATATATAGTTGAAAGACCGGGCAATCCATTTTTGAGAAGGTCAGTAACATATTGTCTTTCAACTCAGTCGATTATTTGTAGTTGCAACATATTTGAATTTGAAGGGATTCTTTGTTCAACATGCACTGAAACTACTTCGTGAGTTAGCTATGCCTTCATTACCATCTAGATTTACCTAAAAAGATGGAAACATGATGCTAGACATGATGGTCTGCCCAGTGGATTAAATGTAAGTGTTCCTAGCACATCTTCCACCATTCAATATAGTCAGTTATCTCAAATAGCACAGAGGATTGTAGCGTAAGGTTCAAAAGACAAGAAATCATGCTCTTTGGTCGAGTCAAAGTTGTTAGAATGGGAGGCAGAATTAGATGGTAACTTACAAGTTGAACAAGGATATGGTGAAACGAATTATGATTTAGACATCGACATTGAAATGCATGAAAATAATGCAAATTTGGTTTTAGGAGATCCACAAAAGAAACGTAAAGCTTGCAATAAAGGCAAATGGAAGAATGTCTTGGGGTCAAAAAGGAAAATAAAGAGGAATGATCAGTCCATGCAACAAGAACGAAATGCAGTATCAAATGTTGAGAACACTACATCAGTTTCAAAGAAAAGGAGAGGCTCATCCAAAAGAAAAGGTCAGTATAAAATTTTTGTATTTGTATTGTTTTTCTTATAGGGTTCATCTGTATAAATTACTCTAATTAATCTCAATATGCAGACACTGAAGAATCAAACTCAAAAGAACAAAATGTTGTTGTGTTAAATAACAAGACCACTACATCAGTACCAAAAAGAAGAACAACTTCATCTAAAAGAAAAGGTAAGTAAATAATTATTGTATTTGTATGTTTCTCTTCTTTTAAGCTTCATCTATTAAATTCACTTTAATCAATCTTTACTGTAAATGTTAAAGAATCCAACTCAAACATACACGAGATTATTTGCCCTTCAAATCCACATCCATATAGTCAGATACTTTCTATAACTACTGATCATTGAAAATTGAAATATAAGTAATTGATGTTATTTTGTGAATTTGAATGTCTAGGAATCATTTGGATTTGGTTATCAAAGCCAACAGGATGTGGCATTCTTATGTGCAAGATTTCTAAATTCTGGTGTTCAATCCGTACTTTCAAATTTTTCATATGGAATGCCATCACTAGCTTCTTTTCCTCAAGTCATGCCTTATCGGCCACATATTTACCAAGTTGGAGCTTCTAGTTCTCAAGCCATTCCTAATCAAGCACTTGGTTACTAAGTTATTCCCCCAACGTTTGACAATTACTCACTCATGAATTGACAGGTTTCTAACTTTCTGATCCTTGTTAAGATATACTTGTTAAACTAATATTTTCTCAATTCATAGCTAAATAATAAGCACTAACAACATCTTATATGCGTACATTTGACAAGAAACTGCCCAATCAATACTTAAAGGATCAGCTTGATGGCATAGCCTTCATTGTTGAAACTAGGAGTTAGTATTTGCTCTTAATATTTTGTCTAAGGAGGCACTCAATCTAGAAAAAAAAAAATTGGATCTATATTTTTTCCATGAATAGTAATTTCACTTAAAACTGTTTGTTTTTTATGGCGTTATGATTTTCATTGAATTCTCTCGCAATGAAAGGAGTTATATATTGTAATTTTCTGCACTCATTATGCCAAACTTGTCTCCAGTTCTAGTTTCTATCTTTGGAAAGAACTGCTTGGGAAGTTTTTCTTCATGAAAACTAAGTTGGTCTTGCTGAAGAAAAGAAGAAAAAAAAAACGACTTGCTGAATATAGTATTTATACATACCTAGGCGTTATATTTGTTTAATATTGAGTGTCCCTAAATTTGTTTGGTTTCATTATTTTGTTTAGAAAAAGAGGGAAAAGAAAAAGAAAATGAAAATAATTAGAGTTAGATGATAATATTATTTATTAATATAAACTCATGTAATTAATTATGGTTAAGGTGATTAAAGGATAAGACATTTGTCATTCAACTAGATGGGTGGGTATGAGGGTGGGTAAGTTTGAGTGGGAAGCAAATTTGCCTCCTATGGTCACCCATGAAAATCATAGTTAATTACCGATAAATGTAAATCTAAAAGTGAAAAATATTATTTTAAATTTAAATTATTTTATTTTTTACTTTTATATTTACATTTAAAGGACCATAATTTCTTTTTCCTTGGTCAGCTAGTAGTGAATAAAAAAATAAAAACACATCGAAACGGTATAGAACTATAAATGACCGGTGGATTCAGTTTATGAGTCAGAAATTTTAAATCGGAAGTTCAAAAATTAGGCACGACAGAGAACCGAAACGTAGAGAGATGACGGCCAATCGTTTCAAAACTAGTGCGGCTGCTTTTCCAATCGATTAAATCCGCTTCCCCAATTCGGAGCCCATCTTCATTTCTTTTGATTGCAGAAAGGTCAATGTTGTGTGGAATCCATCCTTCAATTTCAATTCAAAACAATCAGTTTCTCTCCTCATTGCATCTTCCATATCAAATTCTTCGCATTATCACCTCCCTATCGCATCCGGAATCGTTCACAGCTTCAATTTCTGTAATGCCCACCATGTGTTCGACATATGTCCTCTGTGAGCCGATTCCATCATTTACTTAACTTATTGCCCAAGAAAAGTAACAATCTGTGCTGCATTTGCTGCAGGTGCTACTCATATAAAATATTCTGTCCTTTTCGGAATTCTGTTATTGAATCGGGTTTGGAATATAAGAAGAGGGTGAAATGGCAGCTTCCGGTGGGCGAAGGCTTTCTGGATTGCAGAAACAAGTGCTTGGTCTATACAGAGGGTTCTTGCGGGCAGCTCGTTCCAAGTCTGCGGAAGATCGGCACAAGATTGAGTCACTTGTATCGAATGAGTTCCGCCACAATGCCAAGAATGTAGACCGTAAGAATTTCCTTTACATTGAGTACTTGCTTCGACGCGGGAAGAAGCAACTTGATCAGCTCAAGAGCCCTGACACTGTTGGATTATCGGCTTTGAATGTGAGTTTCTCTGAAACGAAGCATCCTTCGCATTGAATTAAGCTTTTGATATCAGTATCTAGTTGCTGAGATAGATTTAATATGATCTGTCTTTATAAAAGAGTATTTTAGGAAAAGAAATACTTGATCTGAGTCGCTATTGAGAAGTTATAAACTGTGCAATATTGATGACTGTGTTCTTCTAAGGCAATGTGTATTCATTACCTTTGTTATCATAATAATATATTAGAGTGACTTTATTGATAATCCAACACTTATTTTTGGTTTATATTTCTCATTATTGTTAGATAATAACAAATGCCTTATTAATGATTTGATACAAGCTGATACCGAAAGCCTTAATACTAGCGGTAATTTGATTTGAATGGTTATTACTTGTGTAGTTAGATGAGGACATTACTAAATACTGATAAACCTAACAGAAAGTTGCATATAAATAAAAACTTTAAATAGTTGGGATAATGATATTCTAATCATTGATTATGATAGTCATCCAGCTAGTATTGAAATCTTTGTGATCAATTATTTGCTTAATCACAGTAAGAGACCTTAAAACAACTCTAGCAATGTGACTGTAGTGTATGTTATTCACTTATTTGAGATTCCTTCTGTTTTTCGTGAGTATATAACTAAGCTTAACTGTAATATGATTATGAAACTTCCAACGCTGAAATCTGTGTCAGAGATCGTTTTCTTTGTTCTTTTAGTGTACAGTGGATGTGTCATTGATATGTATATCAACACTTGAGCCCAAACATCAGGAAACCCATTTGATTGGCTTGCCTAATTTAGGGTTCTGACCTTCCAGGAACCCATCTATCAGGAGCCTGTTCTAAATGAAGTCTCTTCTTTTGCTTGGTTGTTTCATTGGAATTTCACCATTTTCTTACCAACTACATACAATGTCCACTAATTGGTAAGATAAACTAACACTATGAATGAGATTTGCTTCAGTAAGATCTCAAGTCGTACAACCTCCAAAAACAATGTTACGTACCAAAAAAGCTCTAAGAGAAGAAGGAAACTTGGCCCCTATAATAGTTACAACTTAAAACTAGTACAGGTAAATTGAAAATGCATTGATCTACCAACAACTTTACTCAACAGGTAGAAAACATTTCCTGAATACTGCTCAATTATTTTCTAGGCATAAAAGAATTGAAAAATAAATAAATAAGATATTAAAACCTCATCTCCTTGCAGTAGTACAAGTTCAGTGCTTAGCAGTTAGCCAGTAACAGCAAAAGGTTCTCTTCAGTTCTTCATAAGCAGAATCCAGAACTACACCTTCCATAGAATGTTGCGTTCAAGCCTCCTCACAGAAGAAGTACCCGAATTAATACTCTCCACATCATTGACTAATGAATAGACGTCCCAACCCCCACCTCTCCAATAGGAATAATAAACTGCTGGAACATGAGCGACTTTCCAGTGATCTCCCCCACCATCTGGATGTAGTGCTGTGATTAATTCATCTGGCATATCGAAAAACTCAAGCAGCTTTAATTTGGTTAAATGCTCAATGCCAAATGGGACATTCTTTAAACATTTGCAGCGCTGGATAATTAGCTTTTCTAGTCGAGGCATTGCTCCCTCCTCTATGGTTACCAATTGCAGTTCATCCAACTTATCAATACCTAATAATTTCAGACTTGGAAACCCTCCTGCATCAAAATGTAATCTTTCTCCATCATATACTTGTAGAAGTTCAAGATGTACCAGATTTGGTAATCCCTGAAGATGTACAAGAGGATCCTCCTTCAGATGACTCCATTTTAGAAACAGTCGGACAAGGTTTTGAAGACAAGAAATCCAGCGAGGTAAGTTTTCTAAACGCCCTGTCAAGTATAGTCGTTGCAGAAATGGAGGAGCATGAGAAATGTGGCTCAGTTCAATTATCTTGTCCTTCTCTGTTGAAGATACAGAGAGCGAGCGAAGATTGGTCATTTTTTGGACCGCTGAGCATAAGGTGACTCCATGTTCTACTCCCAACTTGTAAATGCCTAATCTCCTTAGTTGGTTCATTCTCCCAAGCTCTTCCATTAAAGCACCACTGTATTGATTTGCCTCTATAAAGCAGAGCTTTTGGAGCGATTGTAAGCCGCATATCCCTGCAGGAATCTTGACTCCTTTTCTGGCATTGAAGCGTGCATATGACTCAACCTCATAACGATAAACCAGGAGATGACGAAGTCGCTTCAGATTCAAAATCTCAGCAGGTAATTCAACAACATGTGAGTGCTTAAGATCCAAGGTCTCTAGGTTTTGTAGCTTCTTGATGGAGCTTGGAATTTGTTTCACCTTTGTATGCCTCAAGCTAAGGTACCTGAGAAGAAGAAGCTTGACAACCTCACTTGGAAACATATCCAGACGTGCACCTTCTAAGTCTAATACAGTAAGCAACTGAAGGTCAGGAAGCAATTTTGGTATGGGAAAATCATCAAGTGAATCTTCTACCCCAAAAACGAGCAATGAGCGAAGCCGAGACGGTGTCCTTTTTTGGCATACATTCTGCAGCGTGTTAACTATTGATAGTCTTCGAACTTTGTCAGGACAAATTGTACCTTGCCCTTTTTCTATTGCTGCAAAGTTTTGCTCTCTAGACATCAAAACGATAATCTCCAGTAAAAGATCATGGATGCGATATGATTTTACTCTCCCATCAGTTGATGTTTCTGCTGCTTGAATCAAACTTCTGTTTAATAACTCTCTGAGGTAACTCTCTGCAACTTCTTCTGGTGTCCTTCCCTCTTTTCCAATAACAAATCCTTCAGCTAACCATAACCGAATCAATTTCATATGCTCAATTTTGTAAAAATCAGGAAAGATGCTCAGATATAAGAAACAAGATTTCAGATGGTATGGTAAATCTCTGTAACTGAGATAGAGCAATTTTTTCATGCTGTCAAGTTGATCATTTCCCGCAATTTCAGCTCCAATACTGTGACACACAGCAGCCCATTCATCCACAATTCTCTTGTCTTTAAGAGCTAGTACAGCACCAATGGCCACAGTTGCAAGGGGCAGTCCCCTGCATTTCATCAGGATGCATTGACAAAATTCCTCCAAATTTGGAGGGCATGACTCTCCATGAAATGTCTTCTTGCAGAAAAGAGTCCAAGAATCCTCTGGAGATAAGGGCTGTAAACGGTAGATCATGTCAGCAGAGTTCCCCAAGCAAGATGCAGAGGCTACATTAACATTGCGAGTAGTGAGCATTACTCGACTACCACGATCGTTGTTCGGCATTACATGATTGATGGCTTCCCAGTCCTGTATATGCCATATATCATCAAGAACAATCAGGTACCTACTATTCTGCAGCAATTTTTTGATTCTCTCTCTTAGCTGGTTGTCATCCGTGGTTTCAACTTCTTCATCTTCAGGATCTGGTTTTGTGATAACTCTGAAAATTTTATTGATCATGTGTCTTAGGAGCTGATTTATCTTGACTGATCGAGAAACAGTGATCCAAGCATGTACCTTGAAACGTTTCTGAACTTTTGGATCCTTGTACACTTGCTTCACCAAGGTAGTTTTCCCCAGTCCTGCCATCCCAACTACTGGAACCACCTGGCGTCCAGTGTCTCCCTTCATAAGCAGCTCAATCAGTTGCTTTTTGTGCTCGCCAATCGCCACAAGATCAGCCTCTTCGAGTAAAAGGGCATCTCCCTGTCCAATCTTGTGGTGGTGAACTAGAGACGCAGAGCTGGAGCCAGCTCGGGCTACAAGTTTGTATCTCTCATTTCCCTCGTAGAGGCTTTTGACTTTTGAGTTTATTCTTCGAATATCAGCTGAAATTTGATGGTTAACTTTCCATTTCTTGATGATGCAAGAAAGTTTATGAAGGGAAGCTTGGAATCCGTGGCCATGATAGTGTGAATGGAAAAGCCTGAATTTATCAAGGGCATCTTCCATTTCATGAGCTACATCTCTGACTTGTTTAACCCACACTTTGAGCTGAGGATCACTCTCTTCTTTTGCATCAGCAACCCTTAAGAAGGCCTTGATACGCTCCAATTCATTAACCAGGTCCTCGACCTGTTCTCGGATCCCTGACAAGAGTTTCACCTCTTCGTCAAGTAACATCGTGAGCCTGTCAACCAAAAAGGTGACTACACTTTCTGCCATTCTTTTGCTTGTTAGCACTTGCAGGTTTGTTTGTGTTTCTGAAGCTTTAGATAATATAATTGTGGTAGGAGAAAAGCTTTCTATGTGGTATATGAGTTGATATTGTTGAATGATCTTTCATGGGGTAGCCTTCTTCTTTATTAAAGGTTTTGTGGAAACTATGTACATCAGGGTCAACACCGGTGCTACATGCTACAAAGAAATTATAGTTGCCCAATATAATAGAATACTATGTATCCAATCGTTTTTGAATACCAAAGAAATAGTCAAGATTCTCAATCTGGTCTAATATACTTGGTGCCTTCCTCATTCTTGATTTCTCTTTGTAAACTACCAGGAAATTTGTCTCAGAAGCCATCCAAACAAAGTCATTGAATAGTAGGCTTGAAGAACCCAATCATCTGCTGAATTAGGCACTAACCAAACTAGCAAAGTTACTTGACTCAGAAAATAACATACTCTTGTTGCCACATATCATAACGCAGTCTGAAGAAAAAGACAGCTGTAGAATATTCAAATCAGTTTCTGGTCCTTTCAAATTTACATCGGCAGTTGACACCCATTTCTCCGACTTGGTCTGCCTTTCATCCATAAGCAAAAACCAAATACCCATCTAGGGGTGGGCTTGGGTCGGGTCGGTTTGGGTTTTTGTAAAACCCGACCCGAAACCCGAAATTTTCGAGTCGGGTCGGGTCGGGCTTTTTCAAAATGTGAACCCGACTGAGACCTGCCCGATTCGGGCTTTCGGGCTTTTTTCGGGCTTAAAAAGAATTCGGGTTTTTTTCGAGCTTTCGGGCCCAAAAAAAGAATTAGATGTCTTTTTCATTTTGAGGCTCCATATCTGCTACAATAATAGTGATAATGTCAAGTTTCAATAACTACTAAGCTATTACATTATGAGTTTCACAAACATGAGTGAAATTAACTAACACAAATAGACTAATGACAATGTTAGTGACTTAGTGTTCTTTTTATTTTTTTATTTTTTTTAAAAACTTTTATTAATAACTCACACACCCTACATATGTCGTGAGGTTTGAATCCATGACCTCAAAGTTATCAGTTAAACACCTTAACCAACCAAGCCACAGCTCACTGACAAATAGTGACTTAGTGTTCTTCCTGCAAGTTACAACTTTATGACTGGCTCACTCTTTTCCCAAACTTTGAGCTTCACTTTGAATAAGGCAACTCGAAGCAGAAATCATTTTCAAAGACCTAGGAGTTCAAAGCAACATGAACTTATCAGGACATTACTAGTATACTCAAATTAACATCAATACCACAAACAAACAAAAACTACGCCAAAGCATAACTGACAAGGTTAGCAGGAAGATGCAGGGCTTTTGGCTGTGACATCAAAAACTAACTAATGCAGAGCTCAATCAATTTACTTTACTTAATGGCTATGCATTACTCTTAATCTGCATAAATGCTACTGAACTTTAATATCATTCATGCAAAAGAACATGGATGATGTAGTGCAAATTTCTTGTTCAGTGGTTGTGGGTGTAGGAGAGGATACTGAACAAAATGATCCTAAAGACATAATAGATGGTTAAGCCTTACATAAATTGAATTGACAAACACAAACTACATTTCATACAGCATAGTTATATTAAAAGCAGATGCAGTACAACACTGATCTCAAAGCAATCAATCCAGATGCAGTACAACATAGTTTTTAAAATGTAAAACTCATACACTGCAGGTTTCTCTATGTATAATTAAAGAGCATCTTTAACATAGTCAAATGATTACGCAAATATCAAACTAGATAATTAAAAGTTGTTGGGAAAACAAAATGAAGCACCAGATAACTTTATGTACCAACTAAGTTTTCAGCACAAACAATTTTACAAAACACTAAACAATACCTTATTTTTTGTTTTTGTTGCCTTCCCTCTTTAGCTTAGACGTCGCCATTGATGACTTAGATGCCTTACATGCTACAGCTTTCCCTTTAGAAGCTTGAGAAGATTTGGTGGTAATAGGCATTTCCGGGTGATCCTCAGTACCATTAACACCTTCTTCCTTTTCATGTTCTGCACCATGGATACCAACAAAAGCTCAAGTTCAAATCGAAACTAAAACTCAGAATGAAACCAAAATTAAGAAAAGAAATAAAAAGTTTACCTTCCTCCACAGATTCATAAAATTCCATATCCTCAATAGTTGGAACATATTGAATGTTGTGGATACTCTCAGACCTAATCCAATTTTGGTAGCAGATTAAGGCCTCCACTGTCTTGGGAGATAAAGAACTCCGAAATGGATCGATCACCCTTCTACCGGTGCTGAATGAAGACTCGGCTGCTACCGTGCTCACTTGGATGGCCGACACATCTTTTGCAAGTGCAGCAAGACCTGGATACTTGTCATGAGCTAAGCATACACATCTTTTAAGCACAGTTAAGCCTACAAATAATGTTAAGAGCTACCTTAAACTCATATATTGAAAAATGAAATGAATTCAATCATTCTTTCTCTCACTGTTTTGCATTTGAATTTGATCATACAGGTGAACTGAGCATTTTAAGCATATTACACGTGAGAATATCTTAACTGAAACCGGTGTCGGATAACAACACATATGCAGCAAAAACAGTTCTTACTAATGTATTCACTAGAAACTCACTACATTTGCAATTCACTACTGATTAGTTCCTATCTGTGTCAAATTTTCAATGTGGGACTCCATCAATAGTTGGATAGAATAACAAAAGTAGAAAATGGAAACCTTAGCACAAACCAAAGTAGAAATTAATAATGTTCAGCAACCCAAAATAGATGAAAACTAGATACCTCGATCAGACTGGTTCTCTCATCAAAATCAACTAATTCGGACTTGCTTGACATGACTTTAGACATTGAGAGCTTGAAACTAATGTAATTAAATCATTGGACATGTATATATATTTGCATATAGAAAACTCATACATCAATTATAACAAACAAAGAAGCATGATATATAACATCCAAAAACTGCAGGTCTTTCTCTGTTTCAATTCTTCTACATCAAATTAGTAGCCAAAAACAGTTTTGTAACACTAAACAAAGAAAGCGAAAGAAACTCAGAAAACCCAGAAAACCCAGGTTAGGTTTATACCTGAAATGTGTGAATATACTCCCAGAAGCTGAAAAACTCAGAAACCCCAACTTTACATCACCCAATTCAAACCTATCTGCCACCAAACAATCGACGAAACAATCGCAAATTAGAGTTTCTTCTTCATCATCCCTTTATCCCTTATTCATCATCCCTCCAGTCACGGTTGTTCTTCTTCTTCCTTGCCAAATCGAGAAGAGAGAGAAAGAGAGAGGCATAGAAAGAAAGAAAGAGAGAGAGAGAGAGAGAGAGAGAGAGAGAGAGAGAGAGTTAAGACTTTAGTTTTTTGGTTTTTTTTAATAATTTTTTTTTATATGGACCAATAAGATGATGACACGTGGCAAATAGTGTGTATCTCGGGCCTGAACGGGCTTTCGGTGCAGGACCGAGCCCGAACCCGAGCCCGAACCGAATTAAAAGCATTCAGACCGGTCTGTGGCCCGAACCGAAATCCTCTCATTTTGGACCAGCCCGATTGGGACCGATCGGGCTTTGGGATCGGTTTTTTCGGGTTTTTGGGCCCGAACGCCCAGCACTACACCCATCTGAACAACACGCTTCAGTAATGGTTAGATTGGCAAATATAGTAATGTTGAGTATGTTCAAAAGCATGGTCTCCCATTTTGATAATGTCATATTTTTCCAAATGCAAAATTGGATCAATAATGTCTAGCACCTGCTGTTACAATCCACATGAAAGTCGGTGACTCTCTTGCACCTCAAGGCAAACCTTTCCCACATTTGAACTCGACCACAATCCAGACTCACCCAGTTTCATTTCCAAACTTCACAAGCTCAATCCCATGCCAACTCAAAACGCATAATACATACTTCTAATTCAAAGTAAATCAAGAATAAATAAAAAGAAGACTATTTGGTCTGAAGACAGTCGATTGTTTGGAAAAGGTCTAACAATTCAGATTGGTGCAGTTGTAAGTTCAATCCTATTAACTTGCTTCCAGGTTCCGAGCATGGTTGCCAATTTTTATTAGCAGAACCATTACTACACCTTCCAATGAACATGAGATTTGGCAGAAATAGCCATAGTAAAAAGTCCCCTTCCTTGACTAATGAAGAAACATCCCAACCCGCCACCTCTCTGAAGACCTCCGGGAGGATCCTCTAGTAACTCTCTTGTTCTCAAATTTCTAGCACTAGAGAATAAGCTAGAGAACGACCAAATGAGTATCTTGAAGACAAGGCATCCAGTGTGGTAGGTCTTCTGAACTCTGATTAGGTCTTTCTCTACTTGCTTATTCTCAAATTTAAGGAGGCTACAACTCCAACACCAACCAGACTCATCCATTTTTCTTCCCACCAAGCACAAACCCCAAGCCAAATTAAACGTGAAATTCTTTATTGAATCGAAATTTGTTTAATCTTTGTGTTTGAAATTGACATCTGTTTAGTCTTGTAGTTTTATTTTAATCTGAATAGTCCTTAAAGTCATAATTTTTCATCCAAATAGTCTTTTATGGTTTTATTTTAATCTGAATAGTGTTGTGATTTTTCATCTAAATAGTCTTTCCGACAATTTTCTCAATTAAAGGCCATAAAGACTATTTGGATGAAAAAATATGACTTTAAGGACTATTCAGATTAAAATAAAACCATAAAGACTAAACAGATGTCGATTTCAAACCACAAAGACTATATAATATTTTACCCTTCTTTATTTTTATTGGTGATTTCAAAGTTGAAAAATTGTTGTTAAGTTTTAGGCTACTTGTCAGAGGTAGTGTTGGATCATACTATATCCCCCTTTCAGTAATGTTCACTGGTCAGTAATTGACCAAGAGATTCATGGTCAATCACCGTTGGATGTAATTCCAAGGGTGGAGAGAATTATTTTTAAGTTAAGTTGTTTTATTTTTAATCCTTAAATGTAAATCCAACAGTAACTGAATCTCTTAAACACTACTGATCCCCCTTTAGTTCTTCTCTTTAGGAAGGTTTCCTGTCCAATCAATGTCTATAGCGAAAATTGAAAACCCTCCTACATCAAAAAATGTCCATGGAGAACACAAGAATAAAACTTTGTGTTATGGTTCCAGGTTACAAGTACAACTAATGAAAATATCAAAGTAAAACACTTCGGATTATTCACGGGTAAAAAATCAATCCATAGAACTTGTTCCCAGAAGATTCTATACAGATTCGTAAGCAGAATTTAAGGCTATACCTTCCATAGTATATTAGGTTCAAGCCTCCTCATTGCAGAAGTACCCTGATGAAATCCCTCCCTGTCATTGACTAATGAAAACACATCCAAACCACCAACTTTCCAATAGGAATAATAAACTGCCGGGACATGAGCGACTCTCCAATGATCTTCTCCACAATCTGGATTTAGTGCCGTGATGAATTCATCTGGCATATCGAAAAATTCGAGCAACTTGAAACTGTTTAAATGCTCAGTGATTCACAACGCTGGATAATAAGCTTTTCTAGACAAGGCATTGCTCCCTCATCTATGGTTATTGATTGAAGTTCATCTAACTTATCAATGCCTAATAACTTCAGTCTTGGAAACACTCCTGCCTTAAAGTGCAAGCTTTCTCCATCAAAAATTTGTAGCAGTTCAAGATGTACCAGATTTGGTAAACCCTGAAGATGCACTAGAGGATCTTCCGTCAGCCGACTCCATTTTAGAAACAGTCTGACCAGGTTTTGAAGCGCAGGTAGCCAGTGTGGTAAGTTAGCTAAACGACCTGTCAAGTATAATCGCGGAAGAAACTTAGGAGCACTGGGCATGTAGCTCAAATCAATTAACCCGTCAAACTCTGCAGATGATACAGACAATGAGCGAAGATTTTTCATCTTTTGGATGGATGAGCATAAGGTTTCCCCGTCTTCTTGTCTCAACTTCAAAATGCCTAGCCTCCTCAGTTGATTCATTCCCCCTAGCTCTGCCATGAAACCACCACTGCATTGATTTGCGTCTATAAAACAAAGCTTTTGAAGAGATTGCAAGCTACATATTCCTGCGGGAAGCTTAACTCCATATTTGGCATTAAATCGTGCATAGGATTCAACTTCATAACGATACACCAGGAGATGACGAAGTTGCTTCAAATACAAAATTTCAACAGGCAATTAAACAATATGGGAGTGTTTAAGGTCGAGAGTCTCTAGGTATCTTAGCTTCTTGATGGAGCTTGGAATTTGTTTCACCTTGCTATTCCTCAAGCTAAGGTACTTGAGAAAGACCAGCTTCACAACCTCTTTTGGAAACTCCTGTAGATGTGCACCTTCCAAGTCTAATACAGTGAGCAGCTGAAGACCTGTTGGAAACAATTTTGTTATGGAAAATTCATTTAGTGAATCTTCTACCCCAAAGATGAGCAAAGAGCGAAGTTTAGATGGAGTCTTCTTCTTATGGGCATTCTGCAATGTATTAACTATTGATAGTCGTCGAACATTGTCAGACCACGTTGTGCTTTCTTCTCTCTCTACAGCTGCAAAATTTTACTCCCTAGACTTTGAAATGATAATCTCAAGTAAAAGATCATGGATGCGATAGGATTTAACTCGCCCATCAGTTGCTGTTTCTGTTGCTTGAATCAAACTTCTGTCCCATAGCTCCTTTATGTAACTCTGTGCAACTTCTTCCGGTGTCCTTCCTCTGGTTTCAATAATAAATCCTTCAGCTAACCACAATCAAATTAATTTCATATGATAAATTTTGTAGATATCAGGAAACATGCTCAGATACAAGAAACATTTCAAGAGAAAATGTCCTTTGTTGGCACAGAGGACCGCCCATTCTTAGCCAGTTGGTCAGTCTTCAGCTAGAGGCTCCAATGGTGGTTCTCATGGTGGTTCAGCCGCCAGGGGTGGCTCTCAGCAGGGGAGTGGTCAGCGTGGACGTCCCATAACTCGCGCTAGACTTCATGCTATGACCCACCAGGAGGGTCGTACTTCTCCATATGTCATCATTGGTATGTTGTTAATTTTTGGTCAGCTAGCTTTTACTTTAATTGATCCTGGAGCCACGCATTCATTTATGTCTAGTAGATTTGTCCTCCATGCCAATGTGCCATCATCGTCTCTTCCAGGTGAGTGGCATGTTTCTCTTCCCTCTGGTGAGGTGATGAGGATAGATTGGGTGTTTAGTGGGTGTGAAGTGCTAGTAGAGGGATTTAATTTCAAGGCCGATTTAATTCCTCTAAATATGGTGGAGTTCGATGTGATCTTGGGGATGGACTTCTTGGAGACTTATATAGCTATGGTAGATTGTTTCCGAAAAGAAGTAGTGCTTCGAAGTCTGGATGGTTTTGAGGTTGTGTTTCAGGGGGAAAGAGATGTGATTTCGAGCTGCCTGATTTCAGCTGTGGCCGCTAGAAAATTGTTAAATAAAGGCTGTCAGACATTCTTCGCTCATGTGGTGGATGCAAGTATATGAGTGTTGGAAGTGGGGGGTATTTCTGTAGTAAGAGAGTTCCCGGATGTGTTTCCCAAGGACTTGCCTGGTTTGCCTCCTGTAAGGGAGATAGATTTTTCTATCGAGTTGCTTCCTGGAACTATGTCTATCTCTCAGGCACCTTACAGAATGACTCTAGCAAAATTGAAAGAGTTGAAGACTCAATTGTAGGAGTTGGTAGATAAGGGTTTTATTCTGCCTAGCATGTCTCCATGGGGTGCCCCGGTATTGTTTGTTAAGAAGAAAGATGGCACCATGAGACTATGCATTGATTATAAGAAGTTGAATCAAGTCACAGTGAAAAATAAGTATCTGCTGCCTCGCATTGATGATTTGTTTGATCAGTTAAGGGGTGCTTCTGTTTTCTCAAAGATTGATTTGAGATCTGGTTATCATCAGTTGCGGATCCGAGAGGGTGACGTAGCCAAGACCGCTTTTCGATCACGCTATGGTTATTATGAGTTTGTGGTGATGCCTTTTGGACTTTCTAATGCACCCGCGGCGTTCATGGATCTCATGAATAGGATGTTCAATTCATATCTTGACCGCTTCGTGATCGTGTTCATAAATGATATTTTGGTATACTCAAAAAGTGAGAAGGAGCATGCCAAACATCTAAGATTGATATTGCGGACTTTGAGAAATGCTTAGTTGTTTGCCAAGTTCAGCAAGTGTGAGTTCTGGCTGGATAAAGTGAGGTTCCTAGGTCATGTAGTTTTAGCCGAAGGTGTTAGTGTGGATCCCTAGAAGGTGGAAGCGATGTCAAGTTGAAAAAGACCTTCCTCTGTGACGGAGATTCGTAGTTTCTTGGGGTTAGCAGGTTATTATCGACGATTTGTGCAAGATTTTTCAAAGATTGCAGCTCCACACACAAGATTGACCAGGAAGGGAGTTAAGTTTGAATGGTCAGATCAGTGTGAGGAAAGTTTTCAAGAATTAAAGAATCGCCTGACGAGTGCTCCTGTTTTGGTACTTCCAGATGATAGTGGGCAGTATGTGGTCTTTTGTGATGCTTCTAGACGAGGTCTAGGCGGAGTTTTGTTGCAGCATGATCGAGTGATTGCCTACTCTTCTAGGCAATTGAAGCCGCATGAGGTGAATTATCCCACTCAAAATTTAGAGCTTGCAGCAGTAGTTTTTACTCTCAAGTTGTGGATACACTATCTTTATGGAGCTAAGTGTCAGATTTTTACTGATCACAAGAGGCTTCAGTATGTGTTCACTCAAAGGGAGTTGAATATGAGGCAAAGAAGGTGGATAAAGTTGATCAGTGATTATGATTGCACTATTGAGTATCATCCAGGAAAAACTAATGTGGTAGCTGATGCTCTTAGTCCCAATCCCTCCATATCTTTGTTTCATCTGAAGATGGTTCGAGTTCCACTTCTATGTGAGTTGCGAGCTTCAGGAGTGGATTTAGCGATGGATGAAGTGGGTGCCTTGGTAGCTAGTTTCCATGTGAGGCCTGTTTTGGTTGATTCAGTGCGGGAAGCGCAGTATAGTGATCCTTCCATAGTTCGGTTAATAGAAAGAGCAGCAAATGGAGCCGCCGTAAATTTTTCGGTGAGAAGGGATGTAACTTTGTTGTTCAAAAATAGGCTATGTGTTCCAAAGAGGAATGAAGAGTTAAAGAATGAGTTGATGGAGGAAGCTCATAGTTCTGCATATGCTGCTCACCCGGGGAGTACAAAGATGTATTGGACTTTGAAGGATTATTATTGGTGGCCTACATGAAGAGAGAAATTGTAACTTTTGTGAGTAGGTGTCTGATTTGTCAGCAAGTGAAAGCTGAAAGGCAGAAACCTTCAAGGTTGCTTGAGCCATTGCCGATTCCAGTGTGGAAGTGGGACCACGTCACCATGGATTTTGTCTTCAGTTTACCTCGTACCCATGAAGGGCATGACGGTATTTGGGTGATTGTGGATATACTTACCAAATCTGCTCATTTCTTGCCGGTGGGAAAGAAGTTTACACTGGATAAATTGGCTGAGCTGTATGTTGGTGAGATTGTGAGACTTCATGGCGTACTTGAATCCATAGTGTCAGATCGGGATCCTAGATTTTCTTCTAAATTCTAAGGAGCTCTTCAGGCAGCTTTAGGTACCCGATTGCATTTCAGCAGTGCTTTTCATCCTCAGACTGATGGGCAATCAGAGAGGCCTATCCAGACTTTGGAGGATATGTTGAGAGCGTGTGCCTTGCAGTTCAGGGGGAGTTGGGATAAGAACCTTTCTCTGATGGAATTTGCCTATAATAACAGCTTCCATTCGAGTATCGGTATGGCTCCCTTTGAGGCACTTTATGGGAAGCAGTGTCGTATGCCCTTGTGTTGGAATGAAGTCGGAGAAAGAGAGCTTTGTGGTCCTGAGATTATCCATGACACAAATGAGAAGATCATGGTGGTCAGGGATAGACTCAAGGCCGCTCAAAGTAGGCAAAAGAGTTATGCAGATGTCCGCAGGAAGGACTTTGAGTTTCAAATGGGCGATTGGGTGTTCCTGAAATTATCTCCTTAGAAAGGGGTAGTTCGCTTCGGTAAGCGTGGGAAGCTTAATCCGAGGTATATTGGGTCTTATGAGATAATAGAGCGAGTTGACCCTCTTGCTTATCGGTTAGTTTTACCTCCGGAGTTGTCCAGGATACATAATGTGTTTCATGTATCCATGCTTCGCAAGTATATTGCCGATCCTTCTCATGTGTTTGAAGAGCAGCCGATTAGTTTGTAGAAGGATTTGTCCTATGAAGAGGAGCCGGTTCAGATTCTTGACCGAAAGAAGCAAGTGCTTAGGAACAAGTCAGTCCCGCTTGTCAAAGTGCTTTGGAGAAGCCATCAAGTAGAAGAAGCTACTTAGGAATCAGAAGAGCGAATGTGGCAGCAGTATCCTTTGCTCTTTGTTTAGTTGGTATGTAAATTTTGAGGACGAAATTTTTATAAGGAGGGGAGAATTGTCACGCCCCGACCCTTAATTTTTACCTTAATTACTAGCACGGTGGTAATAAGAATTTTACCGTCTTTGTCAGTAAGTATTTAATTTAATTGGTCCCCAGAGTGGTGTCAGGGGACGATTATTTGAAATGATATATTCGAAAGAAGAAAAAGTGACTATGGTAAAAATAGTAAATTTTGCTAGTAAAAGGTAATTTTTATTGGGGTATTATTTTTTCGGGGTGTTGAATTTTGGAGTGAGTATTTAGTTTTGGGTTGGCCCGGTTTTGGGCCAAGCCCAGTCCGTTTTTTCTTTCTTTCTTTCTTCTCTCTCTTCCGTGCGTTGCCCAGCTCTCTCTCCCTCTCCCCAACCCGTTTTTCTGCCGAAACTTTCCGGCGTCTGTTCACCGCCGTCCGGCCGCCCCAGACCGCCGCGCCAGTCCCAATCGATTGGCCTCCTTCCCAGCTTCCATTCTAGACCGGTGGCAGCCTCCCTAGCGCTGTCGATCGGAAGAAATTAACCCCGAAAGTTTCGACTACCCAAAGGCTTCCGTCGCCGGAACTCCCTCCTCCGGCCGCCATAGCCGGCGAGCCTAGGCTCAAAAGAAAGCCCTTCTCTTGTGCAGCAATCCCTCCAAAGGGCTCTAATAGGAGCATAAAATGCGACATTCTTAATGTGTTATTACCTCCATCTGTACTTTGATTTTCTCTTATTGTCGTAGAATATAGTCATAATGTAGAGTCGAAAGTTTTTGGTAGAGTTGTGTGTAAAACTTGTTAAACATAGAGGAATGATGTAAAAATTTGTCAAAAGCCGATTTGTGGAGCCTTAGATGTTCTTATGATTCTGTAAAGCTTTTACATTGTCACAAATTGATTTAACTCTATGATATTTAGGTGACATAAAGAAGAGCTCATGGGAGAAAGAATCAAGAGAAGTGTTCCTGATGGACCTCGGGAAGCAAAGCAGCTGATCCATGAAGCCTAGTCCATGAAGGAGAGGTCCAAACCAAGTCCAATATGGAGAAGAAGATCTAAATTCGGCAGAATATCAAGGAATGTCCAAGTCTTGATTCCTAATTAATTCGGGGAAATTCCTGTGCACATATTACAACTTCAACGGGCTCTCCAGGATAGCTCACAATGAAACAGAAAACGTACTAGATATGGATAAAGAGCTACAGGAGTCTAGTTTCCAAATCAATTGAAATCACCTCAATATCTATTTTCTAGAGGGAGTTATGATGAAATCATCAGACAGAGGACATTGGGCCGAATTGAGAATAACTAGTGAAACCTAAACCAACTCGGTTTAGGCTTGTGTGGCCGGCCTCTCTAGGGTCTTTCTTCTATATAAAGCATGAATTCAAGGGCAGAAGGATGATCTCTACTCTTGCATGCAATTACATAGCCGAAACTCTACCAAACCCTATACATAAAATTACTTAGCCGATTCATCCACCACAAACCACAAGAATCACTCCATCCTTCCACCGATTTCCCCCACACTTGCCGAATCTTCAAAGGTTGTAAAAATGTGATTTTCTCATGGCTTCTTGTATTATTTTCTGTTTAGTTTCGAACTCTATTGTAATATACTTTTCGATTTTGGTTTTATTTATCAAACATGGTTTTCGGATTTCTTTGTGATCTTTGATTGTTCTATGTTTTGATTTGTAACTTCTAGAATATATGATGATTTCGTGATTTAGGTTTTGGGGGCAGTAGCAGTTTCTTATGTGTTTTTGATTTCTAATTGATTAATTGTCATGAATTCATGCATCTAAATCAATCCTTGAGGCTGCCTCGACCATGGTTGTCTTTAAGGTGCGGTTTCATCTACCATAATAATTTTGGATCGATTCATACGCAAAGTTTTCTTGGTCCTTGTTATTAACTTAGGGCGGATTTAATTCTGATAATTTGCATGCTAATAGGATGAGTGAAGCCATGTCTTAGATCATGTTTCTGATTGATTCATGTGATATAGTGTTTTCTTGTTTAATCTCTAGGCAACGTGTTTTTAAATGAGTTAGCATTCATGTTTAGGATTAAGCGCAAACACGGTTCTAAATACTTGAGGAGTCTTAACAATTAGATAACCGCAAAGGCTCTAATTAGAATCAGAATTGGTTAGAGTCAAGGACAATTTGAACGTTGCTGCCCCGCCTTGCATGAAGTTGTTATGTGTTCTAGATGGTTTTTCGTGTTACGTGTTGCATGAGTATGTCGATCACTTGTATATAATAATCTTAGGTTTAATTTTCAGTAGGTTACTCCTTAGAATTAATCAATCTTAAACCCCCAATATTTTGTGTATATTTGTGAATACTTGTTTATAAGTTGTTTAATTTCTCTTCTTTAGATCACCCTTTGGTTTCCCCGGCTAGAACGATCCCTACTTGTCTATACTACTACGATTGCAAGGTAATTAAATTGAAGTTGTTTGACCTCGGTTACGCGACACGTCAGGCTCCCTCCATCTCGAGCTAGGTAAGGAGAAATCGGTGAGGGAAATTTCTAGGGCTTTTTGTGTGTTTTCGTTCGATTGGCCTAGTTAGGATTGGAATTGTGTTTTGTGGTAGTTAGGAAAGTTGTAGAGGTGTTTACGCCCAAATTAATATTTTACTGGATAGTAAATGTCTATGTGAATATTAATTAATTTCTTGGTCTATGTTATATCGGCGAGCCCAAGTTTCTTTAAAGTTCACAAATAATGGTCCGCCAGCAAGACCATGCGAGATGAATTACATGGTCCGCGCGCGGAATGACTCCGCACAGACTACAAATCTCACGGGGAATGACTTCGCGCGGAACGTACAGTTCGCGCGGAATGCTTCGCACGGAATGACTTTGGCATTTCGCTTAGGCGAGGTAGAATACATCTAGGCGAGCTGGCGAACTGGTTCGCTAGTCTGCGTGAGAGAGGTTGCATGTGCGGAGTCCGCACGAACCCTTTTAATCGTTTTAGACTTTTACCAGTCTTTGACACGCTTTGGGCCAATCCCTGTGGCCTTTATTAAAAATCTAATTTTGTCCCGTAGCCCGCGAGATGGAATCGAGCTTTAGGAGTTCGCGAGATGGCTTCAGTCCGCTGTCCGCGCGAGCTATTAGTTTTCTACATGGACTGTGGCACCCTGCGGGATAAGACTGCTCTTAATTATAATTCGCATGGGAGTCTATAATTAAGCAACACGACAGCAGTGTCCTATGCGGAGTGTGCGAACTGGACATGTGTCACATGAAGATTGGTCTGCATGGGAGGAATAGTGCCCTTGTGCTTTACGTTGCAGAGTTTGACTTGGATTCTGATTATTCTTTCTTCTAGCAGAAGTCGAGCTCCGTCATATAAGAGGCTCGAAAGCTTACAGAAAGCTCTCTCTCTCTCTCTCTCTCTCTCTCAACACAATCAATTACTCAAATACAAACAAACTACAACCCAGTTTCCTTCGAAGCTACTTCGAAACCCTAGACCTAACTAAGTGCACCACCGCCTTAGTTACGGAACCCTCTTGGACTCACCCTGATTCCTCTGAATCATCCCTATAGTTGCTCTGCTCGTGCCGCCGTGAGTATCGTCCGCCTTGTGCTCGTAAATTCCTCATCTGAGGTGGCACTTGGAAACCCATTCCGCCCGATCAAGAAGTAAAGCGCAATCAATCAACTTTTTCCTTGTCCGCGAGGTGGCACTCCCGCAACTCCCCCTTTCTCTTAGTTCGCTATTCACCTTCGCTCCGGGCACTGAGGATCGTGGCTAAAACAAGAGGAGGTTGAGAGGAAGGTGCTGTTAAATTTTGGTGGGCATTGGAGGTCGCCGGAGCTGGCCGCCGGCCATCGGGAAAAATGTTTTTTGTAGGGAATTTGTTGAGGAGTTTAATGGAATGAGTTTTATAATTTTTGGAGGAGTTTTGGATAGGTTTGAGAATTTTTGAAGTTTGGTATTTTTTGCGGATTATTAAGTTAAAATTCGGCCACGTGATTAATTAAGGTTAGAAAGGTGAAAGGTGTTAGAGGATGTCGGTTAAGATTTTTGTGAAGCTTTATTTAGACGATAGGCTTAGTTGAGCGAGCGGAGCTCCTTTTTGATTTTGCCTGTTTTCTTTAAGCGTGGGTGTATTAATTAAGGATTTATTTATGTTTTTGGAACAGGACGCGAGGAGGCTCGGGCTGACGAGGCCTCCGACCGACATTAGGCTTAGGCCTATTTTGTGAGTAGACCTTTGTTTTAACTAATGTGTTTTAAATGCTTTTTGTTGAATAATTTTCCTGTTGTTAGAATTTCCCGAAATTGAGAATTTCGGTGATTATACTCATATATAGAAGATTATGAGAATAGTATGTATATGATTAAATGCTAGCTAGCTATACGTGATCCTCCCTCATACTGAGGTACAATTCCAGTATGGGGCGATGTGAGCGTTAGACGTCAGCGTCGTAGCCTTGTACGACTTTCTATTCTTTGAATTCATTCATAGAATTCGTACGAGGAATTAGCATGTAAATTTACCACTCAGACGATTCCCCCATACTGAGGCACAATTCCAGTATGGGGTGACGTGAGCGTTAGACGACAGTGTCGTAGTCTTGTACGCTTATCTATTTTTCGAGCTTATTCATAGATATCGTACAAGAGATAGTCGAGTGTGAATACATACTGATATATATGATATTATAGCCTGAGAGGCATTCTTTCTTAAAGTTTGGGAGTCTAGCTAGGCTAGCATCAGTTCAGAATTTCTGAGTAAAACATTTTCTTGAAAGTATTTTTGGGGAAATATTGATTTGTTGTCAGACTTGTTTTTGTCCACTCACTTTGACGTTTTTGAATATTTTCCCCTGGGCTCTTCGTTTTTAAAATGCCCAGTCTGCCGCGTTCGCGTGAGGTCTAGAAGGCGACGTCGAGGCATAGTGACCCATCTATCCGCTACATTTCACCAGTAGGTTACCTGTTTAATCTACTAGGAGATTGTTAGTTTCCACTGTATTTTTAAATTTTAGTAACTCTGAATACTGTTGGGATTTCTGTTTAATGTATTCTAGCTACTTTTGGGTTGTAGCGAAGATTATTAATTTATTTTGGTTAATTAAGTGATTCGCTTCTGTTCTTCTGAGTTAGGGTTGTTCATTTTAAAGGGAGGTTTGCTGAGTCCTTACGTAAATTTTCTTTGGAGGTGGTCCCCGCAGGACTTACCTCGGGTTTCAGGGTGAAATTTAGGGCGGGTCCTAACAATATACATACTATTCTCATATTCAACTATATATGAGTATAATTACCGAAATTCTCAATTTTGGGAAATTTCCAATGGCAGAAAATCATTCAGCAATAAAGCATTTTAAGCACATTATTTAAAACAAAGGTCCAGTCACAAATTAGGCCTAAGCCTGATGTCGGTCGGAGGTCTCGTCAACTCGAGCCTCCTCGCGTCCTGTTCCAAAAATATAAATAAATCCTTAATTAACACATCGACGCTTAAAGAAAAATAGGCATAATAAAAAAGGAGCTCCGCTCGCTTAACCAAGCCTATTACCCAAAATCTTAATTTCACTACCAACCAAATAAACCTCCACAAAATCTTAACCGACATCCTCTGAACACATTCCACTTTTCTAACCTTAAATAATCACGTGACCGGATTCTAAAATCCGCAAAAAATACTAAACTTCAAAAATTCCCAAACCTATCCAAAACTCCTCCAAAAATTATAAAACTCATTCCAATACACTCCTCATAAAATTCCCTACAAAAAAACATTTTTCCCGACGCCAGCGCCGGCAGCGGCGGCGACCTCCAATGCCCACCAAAATTTGACAGCACATTCCTCTCAACCTCATCTACAATTTTCCTAATTACCACAAACACCAATTCTAAGCCTAACTATGCCAATTGAACGAAAACACACAAAAAGCCTTAGAATTTCCATTACCGATTTCTCCTTACCTAGCTCGAGATGGAAGGAGCCATTTGGAGGGATTGCTGCATGGGAGGAGGGATTTCTTTTGAGCCAAGGCTCGCCGGCTATGGCGACCAGAGGAAGGTGTTCTGGCGAGAAAACCACCACGGCAGTCGGACCTTTCGGGGTTGATTTCTCATTCACGGCGGCGCTAGGGAGGCTGCCACCGGTCTAAAATGGAGGCTGGGTCGGAGGCCGACCATTTGGGACCGGTGCGGCGGCGAACGATGGCCGGACGGCAGCCGGAAAGTTTCGGCAGGGAGGAGGTATCGAGAGAGCTACGGGGAGAGAGAAAGAGAGAGAGAGAGAGAAAAAAATGATTTTTTTTGCCTTTGACCAAAAACAAGGGCCCGGTCTAACTTATACATAACCCAACTCTAAAATTTAACACCCTAAAAATAATACCCCAATAAAAATTACCTTTTACTAGCAAAAATTACCATTTTTACCATCGTCACTTTTTCTTCCTTCGAATAAATCCTTCAAAATAATCGTCCTCTAACACCACTCTGGGGACCAATTAAATTAACCACTTACTGACAAAGACGGTAAAATTTTTATTACCACCGTGCTAGTAATTAAGGTAAAAATTAAGGGTCGGGGCGTGACACACCGTGCATGGTTTGCGTACAAGGGCTCTTCATAAAATTTCAAACCTGTAAAGTTAAAACAATACCAGCAGAGCTAGACGATTTTTAATACGTTTTATCTCATTTAGTTATATGATCAAATTCATACACTAAGCAATAACTAAACAACATAAGAAAATTGACATTAAAACATTGAAAAATCTCATGGCGTATCTAGCCATACACATTAATATCTTTGTGTATTGATACGTCTCATATAAGCTCTTCAACAACTCTAAGTAATACATAACTTTGAAAGTTAGAATATGTAGCAACATAATGATCATAATTCAAATTCGATTATGTAGTCCGATCATAGTACTCATTGAGGCAATTTCGATCACATTCGCTATAACGGAATGGGTATATATGAGTTAACTTTAGACTATTTGATTTCATGAATTAGCTTCAGGCTCTCTCAAATATTCATGAATCGAATTACATTAAAATCATTCATGTACTTGATTCCTTTAAGGATTTGACAAGCGATATGCTTAATGACACTTCATTTTTAGGAATTTGCTTTTAGCAACGTGTCTCTTATAATCCTCATAATATATAATAAAAAATGTTGTAAGTCACTCGTCAATAACAACTATACCTATTATGTAATACTGTACTTACAGAAAATTGTCACGTATAAGGAAATATATTCATAATTCTCATGTCTCTTGTAGACATTATGTCATAGTGATTTATTTTCACTATGATCAATACCCTTTTGTATCATGTAGAATTAAAGATCTAAGTATCTCATCACGATTCAAATATTCAGTTTCATTGGAATTGCCTCTTTTTAATTTGGTTAATAATATGGTTTGGCAAAATGCATAATGAAACATGGTGCAGCGTTATACAGTCCTTAATGGTCTTTGGTAGCTACATACCATTTGTAATTTGTCATAGATGATCATCATTCATAGATCCAATATATTCTTATATGCATGCATTTGATTTTTGGGTACTCATACCACTTCTGGGACAAATATTGTCACTTCAAGAACAAATATCTAGTGAATGTGGTCTTTTACTTGTGATATTACGTAGAGCATTATAGGACATGTATACTCTTCCATTTTTAGGAGCTTAAAACTTTAGACCTTATGGATACGACATTCCACACAAATTCACGCCGTTATTTAAATGATAGTAGTTTTATTCTCTCCCTAACGGCAGGAAGATTGTCGTGTTATGACTATCTGTAAATATGCGTTTAAATCTCTATCAATTTCTTTCGAGTTAGATGTTCATTGGCTAGTGGTGAACCTAAACCAAGTATGAGGTCAAAAACATTATATTCATTAGTATCAACCAAGATATCATTTTCTAATGGCGTACCTACAACCTTTGTATGTGTAGCCGTATTAGGAACACTAACATTGTATCATGACATTCTTTGCAGGAGAACCATGTCACTTGGATACATGTGCATCCCACAAATCAAATGGGGTGTAGACTATTTGAGTTAATATGGATGGTTTCACAAACTTTAATCCAACCAGAAAACAGTGCATCTAATATATACTTTTCGCACAATCTTTTATCAAATCACCATGTCTCATAAAAATGAAACGGTGGATAGACAACTCACACAAATTTACATTGTTCTTCAGGAACAATCTTTCTCCTCCTTATGACAGGAGGAGTGTCTCATAAGGTGGCAACATAATTGCAAAGAGTATATTCATACTTGTGCATCATAAATTTAGACCAATAGTTAGATATCACTCATCTATATTGATGCCAATATGACTCCCCCTCAAAACTCCAGGTTTGAGGTTGGCAACATTAAAACTTCAAGATAAATTGTCCAAATATATATACTCGAAACTTAAGGTTCGAGTTTGCATGGTTAGAACTTCAAGTTCTAAGGTGGAATGAACATCTGGGTCACACTAATTTGTATTTTTACTCGAAACTTCAAGTTCAAATTTTTACTACTAGAACTTCGGGTTTTACAGTACAATATTAAAACTTCTGGTTCAATATTACATACATTCAAAATTCATATCTTCGACATACAGGGTTGTTGGCCCGTATGAGTAACAATAAAATTTGAAAGATAAACAGCAATGAAAGTGCATATATAACAAAATAAGAAAATTGTAAAAGAACAAAAAACAAATAAATTGTACATAGGAAACTTCTGGTTTCATGAATAAATAAAATACACAGAACTTCTGGTCCGGTTAAATTCACCAATATGATAATCTTGTTTAGCTCTTTTAATTGTGCAAAAACATAGTATCAAAATAAGGTGAGGAACTTCGGGTCCTCATATGATTAGGGATCACAAGGTGCGGCTATTCAATGATCCTTTTACAACTTAGAGGAACTTATGGCCCTCATCAATTAAACTTTGGGAAACTTTATATTGCAATTTCATCTATAGTTTGATCAAGAGACTTCAGGCTTGATCTAATTCACAATTGAATTCAAAAGAATCAATCTGCATGATAGCATGTATCATGCTTAACCATAAGAATATTAGTAGATAGAATCAAATTAATGAACATGGACTCTTTGTGAAATCAAAACCTTGACAGAAGATACTATTCATGTGGGAAACTGTAAGATATAATAAATTATGTTGATCATAGCAATAGAACAATGAAACTCATATATCATGATCTTGGAAAAGAAAAACAACGAATGTTGCACCAAGAACATCATGGATCATCCTCGAGTTGTTAAAAAAAAATTGGGCAAAGGTGAACGACAAAAAAAACAATTTTGGATTTCTAAGGTTTGATCGTTATCAACTCAAATGTAGAGTCGTGCTGATAACGAGGAAGTAGAGAAAAGATAGAGAGAAGACATAGAGAGAATAGTTGGGAGGAGATAGAAATCTTCTCATTTATTCTCATTAGTATTCTTATATAGAGGTAATGTTTACATCACATTACATAACTAATGAGTAATTACGTGGATAACCACAACACAAAGATTATAATATTTAGAAGTTTTGACAGCACCGTTACCCCAACTCTTGTGACACGGTCAAAGAAGTGCCTAGATTTTAAAAACTATTAATGTGATACCAAAACTTTTTTTTTTCTACCACGGAAAGACTTGAGACCAATTTCCATCACGGTGTCATCTGTTTGCTGACGTGACCGGTTTTAGGTCCACCAAAAAATGGCAAAAACGACATTTTACTAAAATGAAAACCTAATAGTTTTTTAGAGTTGAAATTTGCAGGTATATTTTTGCTTTTTAACCTTTTATGTCTTTCTTCCGTTCTTCTCCAAAACCACGACTCTTTCTTCTCCAAACCAGACGGAGGATAGTCATCTAAATTTTCTTCTTTCTCCATCGAAACTTTCTAGTTTCGGTCAAATTAGTTTGAGCAATACTTGGTATTCTCTATTACATTTTGGCCAAGAATTTTGGTTTTGGGTTTGGAAGAGGAATTAGGAGAGAACCCAGATGAGGGGAGGTCGAACTGGGTGCGGTGAGGCGTCGTTGGTGGGTTGCTTCTCGGCGTGGCTTTTTTTCTGGTAGGGAGGACAAGGTAAATTCAATGAACCCAGATGAGCAGTATAGCAAATTAAATGCAAAATAGCAAATTATTCTTCTCCTCCTCAATTCATGAATCTAATCCCATATAGTGGGATTCTACTACCCCTCAATATATAAGAATGTGAGATCCATCGTGTGCGGAAGCTCCGGCGAAGCTAGCAAGGAGTAGAAGAAGGGTCGTAGTGAGAGGCATGCATGTCAGTTTAAGGACTAGTTGAAGTCGATGCCATAGTGTAGTTGAATCCGAAAGAGGCGATGAGGGGGAGGGTTCACATGTTGTTGTGGTGGATTAGATGAAGGGAAAGAAAAAGGCAGATGAAGAAGAAAAAGGTTCTGAGAAATTGGATGAGGAACGAGTAAGATGAAGAAGAATGATAGGATTGTAAAATATTCATAAATGTTCTAGGATATTTTGTATCTTTTTAGATATTATTTATGTGTGTCTTAACCTTATGCCAATATGATATGTAGTTTGACTAGATCTATGTATTCCTTATCTTTACCATATTGGTACTTAGTAATTCGTGATCCTATCAATGAATAAGATAATGATTTCTCTATTCTATTGATATCTCTCTTTGTCTCTACACTTTATCTTTCATCACGTTATCATGTACTTTGTTCTAACCTTAGAGCCAATAGCCTACCATTTGTTTTCCAAACCCTAATTAAAAAAAAAATTCTTTCTGAAACCAAAAGTTCTCAACCCTGCCTCAACCCCGACGTTGTCGCTGCTCCCGACCGCCGCTTCCCAGCCATCAACTCCTCCTTCTTTTATGGTTTCACCGATAGAGCTTTAGATCAAGAAATCTGAGTTTTTCAAAGAAATTTTACGGTATGTTTTAAACCCTAAACTCTTCAAAGTTTAATAAACTCGGGGGAAATAAAGTGCTTTCTCCCATTCTCCATCTCCATTCTATGCTTGGGACTCTTGTTTCCTTGTCAGGATTGTGTATGATCAACTCCGACCTTTCTCTGGATTGTGTTTGATCAATTCGAAGCCTTTTTTTTAAAATTGTGTTTGATTAATTCGCAGCTTTTTCGGATTGTGTGTGATCAATCCGAAGGACAAACCATTAAAAAACATCATTTGTGACCTCTATTGAGTCTCATAACAGCTTGGTTTTGTATGCAAAAGCAACGTAACATTCTGCTCCTTTGAGTTTTAACGTACTCGATGCCTAAGGCGACTCTTCGCTTGGTATTTGTGGAACCTTTCATTGGAAAGGATTAAACCACATGTTTTGACCCCAGGCTAACAAGCCTAGATGACGAGATTTCACACCTCATGCGCTCAAAATTTTTGACGCGCCACATCGACAAAAGCCTTTAATGGGAATCTGTGTAAAAAGTAATGACTCACAACGTATTGTGGAATGCACTCATAGAGCGTTTTTTGAAACTTTCATATAACTCAACAAGTTGAGTTATTAGTCAAGTGGATTGCTTCCCACCTTAATTGACTACATATGTCGATGATCATTTGTGGCATCATGATCCATAATCTTTAGCAGATTCGATCATCATCTAGTTCTCTAAGTCCTCCAAGTTGGTTTGGAATTACCAACGAGACTTGATTTTGATTATACAATTGCAAACAAGAATTGTATATACGCTAATGCAATAAACATATTTGGGATTGTCCCCTAATGTGGGGACAATAATATAGGTCACGGCAACGACAGAAAATGCCGTGCCGATGTCTAGAAAAGATGGGGAGGCGCCGTTAGTCCTAATGACGACATTCTAGATCTAGACACCAATTTGTCAAAACTACTCATGTCAGCTCATGACAATGCAACTGTTGTGAATCTCGGGATCACTGGTTCAAGAGTTGTCGAGCTCTCCTTCAAATTATGAATGCATACAAAAAGGTACGAAAATCAATATGAGGACAAGAACGTCATCCTCATGATCACGGATTTCAAAGATTTGGATCCAGCTCTCGCTACCCCTGACTTTAACGTCATTGGCTAGATCGACCTTGATTTTCTTTCCAAGCTATATGTAATAAAGTGTCATATCGACGTCATTCGTCTATTTGAGACCTTGAGTACATTAACAATAATGAATGCCTTGAGAATTTTTTCGACATTATGAAACTATTCTCCTCTTATAGTTCATATTGATTTACAAACAAGATGTACATTTTTACATCGTGCTTAGAAGCATGACATATTTACAATCTATATGGTTAGATTGTGTCGTTTTGGTCTATTCTAAGTGAAGATGACTCACTGCCTTGCATCCTCAAGGAGGATTGCCAACATGTTTTCGGTTAAGTCTTCTACCTTATAGCAGATTTTCCATCATCAATTGTTCAACTAGGCTCATCCAAGCTCAGTGTGATGTCTTAGAATTGTCCGAAATTAAGGAGATAGTGGTTTCAACTGTGCCTCGCACTACTGACCCTCCACGAACATACCTGGTCATACTGACTTGGAGTTACCAAAAGCTTTTGATTATTGATCCCCCTACGCTATTAAATCAATTGCCGTCTTGCAAAAAATGTTGAAGACTTATCAACACCGGAAGGATTTTCATCATGATCGAATCCTCTAAGTCCTCTGAGTTAGTTTATGTTCATGTCAGGGAGCTTTTGCTAACTAGTCATGAAGTTTACGACCTTAGAATGACCGAAAGGATTTGATTTTGATCATACACACGTTACTTTTGGCTAAGGCAAAAGCCTACACGCCACCTGCAAGCTTCATAGCTTCACACATGCCAATTCTGCGAAAAACAGCAATTTGTCCCTTCTGGACAGTCAACTTCGTTTGAGTTTTATGAACAGCTCCAGACGAACTAGACAGTGAGCCTTATATCATTGGAAAGCTCTACAAGTCTAGTTTTTAAAACTTTTCACGGTTTATCCATATATGTTTTAACAAATAAGTTATGGCTGTTTTAGTGTGCAAAGGTCATTCTGTGTGGAAATTTTTATGCACTCTCGGGATTGCAGCTTTTTATAGCTTCTTTCAATCCTTCTAAATAGTTCAAATGGAACTATTTACTCTCATATTTACTTTATTTTGTAGATTTGTCTTATAGAGACATTGAGTGCATCGCAGATAGTGTAACTATTTACAACATTCTAAGGAACCGGCAACTATCTCTGGATTTTGTGCCTTGTAAATCTTGTGTAACTACAATAATTAAATCATACTGGTCATTCAGGGACACGGTTTAGCTTACATCTTAATGCCTCATGGCACCATGATCAATGTCACAGATGCCCTCTATGCATTAAGAGATAACCAAACCATGTTGAGCTTTAAAGATATTCTTGCTAATAGTTTTCATTTGAAAACACATTGTGAGAATGAATAAGAATTCTTTTGTGTGTAGCTTCTCATGAATGCGGACTAAAGCACATCTTGGAGAAATTCATGAGTCAATCTTGCAGACTGTATGTCACTATGATTATGATTCGAATATCGAATCACATGTTGTCGCCAAACATAATATTTGGGACACCGACTCATATAGGCTTTGGTTTGACCAAATCGGTCATCCTAGAAGAGATATAACTGTCTAAATTTTGAGAAATTCTCATCGACATTCATTCTTCCACTCAAAATGAAGACATTAGGGATCTAGCTTCTCCATGAAGCATGATGGTAACACCATGGTTGTAAATGGCAGCACTCGGGGGACATTGGCGTCACCTGAACACGGCTCTAACTTCTCGGAGGCCGTCCGGTCAATTCCTCAAGAAATTGAGGTGCACCGGTCTTCCCTCGATGTCTCATTGACCCCTTGCAATGCTCATTGCTCTTTTTGAAAGCCTATTCTTTAGCTAAATTAGGAGTGAGCCCCTCCTATGCTAAATGACACAAAAGTGAACATTTCATTCTTACATCAAATTATGTAGATATATACAACCAACTTGCGGATACCTTTTTATGCTTTATAGTGTTAGTTGAAGTATTAACACACTGGTCACGTGTTACACTATTATCTACTGTTTATGCTGTTTATACTTCTACGGGCTCACTACCCATTCTTTAAAGAAGTTTTTCGGGATGTAAGTTGAAGTGTCCTGAACCCTATATTCACACGCAATACGGTCTCATCGAGGCTACGATCAAGCAACTTTAGCTTGTCGCTCGAACATTATTGATGCGCATCAATCTTTCTATTGCGTCTTGGGGTTATGCAATATTTTCATACAGCTTTACTATTCATCTACGACCCACTATCATTGAATATTTTTATACTACAACTTGTGACTGTGTACTAGGATTGTAATCCTTGAGCTCAAATAAGATTGAAACGAATCTCTAATCCTTGAGCTTAGCTAGATGTTATTTCTAGGTGCCAAATTGCATTGTCACTGCATTCAATGATGAGTCATTTGAGATGAAGAAGTACTTAGGTTGGATATGAACCTCCACCTATAATCTGCTTATGTAGAAACCTTGCCAAGAAATCTCATCCACCGCTAAATTACGGATTGTCACTTTGATGAGACAATATTCCCACCTTTAGGGGGAGAGAAAAACACAAGTGTTCAAGTGGAACAACGTGAATTGTCGTGGTTTGTCCCCACTAAGTCTCATTTTGATCTTAAATGCTTAAAGTGTTAAAGTGACGAGAACACATGCTGCAAATATGTCTGTAAACATTAATGTCCTTGACATGGTGCGACCAAAAGGAGTTGGTCTTGACGCCATCACTATGGATGGTGATATAGTGACGCCATATAGTGGCAAAATTGGTGTCAAAAGGCCGTGTGGCTCCCCAAAAGGAGGGAGACCCTTAGGTTCGATACTTTCTTGCACTAAGAAGAAAGCAAGCTTGGCACAACCTGATGCATTAATCAATGATACTCAAATCCGTCTCATGAAGTCTGAATTGTGATTATCGTTGGGGACGCCTCAATGTCAAATCCAATCCATATAGAGATCTCTACAAGTATTACACTAGTGTACATGAGGACGTGGGATAATGAGTCTACTATCGAACCATCATTCGTTAATGGATATCAATTTAGTTGATTGGCCTAATGGAAAGATGCAATCTAGTATTAACAAAGAGATAGGTCCTTGGGCAGATGATGCCGACATCACAAGCTAAACTCAATCAACTATGTCTTTGTTAGATAGCGTAGTGAGAACAAGAGCTTAGGCTCACCTTATGGCGCAAGGTCTCTCACTAACATGTTTTGAGATCAACTATGATGAGATATGCTCTTGTAATGCATGTCATTGAACTCCACTACTTTTTCAGTTTGGTCGTTTCCGAATAACTGAACATAAAGCCTATGAATGTGGTCATAATAACATTTCTATGGGATTAGAGATATACATGAATGTCTTAAACGGACTTAATTCATCCTAATCAAGTTGCTCTAGACCACAGGAGCACGCGTTTGCTAAAGGTATTGAAACACACATGGACTCTTGATTGAACAAGAGATGCTAATATGTATCAATCATACGACGTTAGAATGAAAAAGATCTTGGGAAAACATGGTCTCAATAAGACACTCAATGACTGTATTGATGATGATTTTCCATCAATCGACTCAGGTGCTCTATAACTAGTGAGACATACATATACTCTCATTTTTAGTCAAAGTCTTTGTTCTAAAGAGAGATCTGTTATTTTGTCTAAAGCAAGATGACAAATATGTGTTAAGAGATGGAGTTCCCATCTAAGTATAATAAGACACATCAATGTACTTAACACAATACGAAAGACTTGACATCTCATTCGCTAAGAAAAGTTGTAAAGCTAAGTATAGCTACGTACTCACGCAATGCCAATGTAATGGTAGTAACTCATTTTTTCAATATTTAATGGTATGAAATGTTGAGGCTTTTCTATCCCTACATAAGAAATACACATCAAAAGCGAAATCAGAATCTGCCAAGTTTCGTAGGTCAACTTCCACGGGATCTACAGAAAATCTCACTTACTGGAAAATAGTGAAACTGGTACCATTGGATAGCTCTATGTTTCTAGTTTCTAGGGACATCAACCATTTGATCATAACTATCATATTGAGTGAGTTATGACCATTTTCGTAACGTAGGACGAATCTGTCCGAGAATCTAATTTTGGCAAAACAGTCAACTTCGACAAGACTTTGTGAACAGATCCTAATGAACCAGAATGTGCGTGATATATAGATGGAAAGCTAAAGGAGTCTAGTTTCCAAAACCATTTACAGTTCATTCATATGTATTTTCTAGAGGAAGGTACGGCTGTTCTAGTACCCGAAGGTCATGCTGCACGAAAATCTGATTTCCTGCACAAACTTATGTTTTGAGTTCACAACCGGTCTTCTCCTCAAGATTTAAGTGTGAAAAATCATGTTTGAGGACAATACGACATGATCTAGTTAATCATTGCCCAATACCACATTTGAAGACATGTTAAAGAGCATTGACATGCTAAGTTTTTGAAACTTCCGTGATTAGAAAGAATCAGGAAGAGTCCTATGATTGATGTAAAGATCAAGGGGAGGTGCGAACTTCAGGGAGAGTCTAACATATACATACATGTCACTATCAAATGTGAAGGGTGCGTTGTACTCTTTTTCTCCTACGATCAAGGTTCAGTTCCCCCCCCAAGGTTTTTGTGACTTGACGAGGTTTTTGACGAGACAACAGATCAGCACCATAGGCATATCAGCGCGCGGCACAAGGGGGAGTGTTCTAGGATATTCTGTATCTTTCTAGATATTCTTTACATGTGTCTTGACCTTATACCAATAGGATATGTAGTTTGACTAGATCTATGTATTCTGTATCCTTACCATATTGGTACTTTGTAATTCTCTATATAAAACGCTCATATCAATAAATAATATGATGATTTCTCTATTCTCTTGCTATCTCTCTTTGTCTCTGTACTTCATCCTTCATTCTTAAAGAAATAAATATTTGATAAAAAAAATTGAAAAAAAGTTATTTTAGTATTTTGCTCATCTATGTTATCCCATGTGATTGACATGTCATCATTTTAACGAAGTAATGATGGAAATTGTACGGAGGTATCACGTTAATATCAAAACATGACCTCGGGTATCACATTAGTATTGGTATAGTTGAGAGTTTGGGTACCACTTTAACCGTACCATAAGAGTTCGGGTACCGATACTATATTTTTTTTCTAATATCATTTTTCGCAATCTACATGTTGCAGAATTTCCATAACTTTTACCTATCGTTGGGTTATAATGTCGACTTACCGCACCAAACAAAGAAGCTCTGTGGAGCAGAGTTGATGACCCAAAGTGTAGGTGTAGCCCATCGTCTCCATGAACAAGACTACGAGGTATGCCGCTCCATCCTCACTTACCATTCATCTTCTCGGAACTTCACTAGTTTCCTAACCAATCTTATCTACTCGATGCCTTACGCTTCCTTCACACCTTCCATTAACATTGACATCTGCATGACTGCATTGCCCTCGCGTCAATAAAGTCGTGGAGTGCTGATGGACGCCAAGTGTTTGATAAAATGTCTCTGAAAGCCATGAAATTGCTGGAGTAAAGTTAAAACCAAAAACCTTAAATTCGAGATAACAATAAGGCTCCACCGTGTTCAAAGCTGTTAAATTTATTAGGTGATAGATGTTGCGAAAGAGAATCTGTATTTCCTGGAGGAGAAGGTAGCTTGGCATTTTGTTTTTCGTTGTAGTAGATAGGTTCACACTAGTCATGTATACTTGGTAACTTGAATGAAAATTGGGTTACGTCTTCGTGCATTGCTTGTAAGTATTTGAGTGCCAGAAAAGTCAGATTCTAGAAACATGAATCAGACAAAGAAATCTAGTTAAGTATTATATAGACGCCAGGAATTTCCAACAACCCTTGAGGTGATGCTTGACTGTCCTTTTTGTCATTCTTAGACACCAAAGTAACCTTTCCAGTTTTGATTAGCTACTAGCTAAAAGGATGACTAGATTCCATTCGGGTTTACCAGGACTATGATAATAGGGTGATTGAGATATGTGCATGCAAATTGTTGGATTATTGTGATCATTAAGGTTGGACTTTTGGCTTGTTCACACGGTACTTGACTGTAGGCTTTGTTGCTTCTCGGGATAAACTGGGAATGTTGTGTAGGTTTTAACTTTGAAGTAAGAACAGATAGTTGAGACTACAGGAACTATTGGATAGTATCTAATTATTAATTTATCTCAATGGTAAACTTTGCATAATCTTTGAGTCAAACTTCGTGTGAAATATCTGCTATATTGTTTCAATAGACCTGAATCGCAGGGTGATTGGGCATGTGTCCAAGCACATTGTTGATTACCGTTTTACACTTAACTTATGGTTGGACTTCAGGCTTTATTCCCACAGACTCTGAAAATTATGCAAGTCTTAACTTTGAGGTAGAAGTTAAAAGTGAAAGTATGAGCCATACATAGACTCTTTACTGGTCAGTTTTCTATTCAATTATCTTTCTTGTAAACTTCTCTCACGCGCTTAGAATCAGCTGCTCTTTTGAATTCAAACCGGTCTTGTGCATTCATAGTGTTTTGTCTTTTTAGCCAAATTTCCATATACTTGCTACCGAATGTTCAGATGTTTCTGTTTTCATTTATCTTTTTTTTTTCTTTTTTTTTTTTCAATTCTTTTGCTGTACATATAGCCTGGATTTGTTGTATGAACTTATTTCCTTGTTCTAGTGCAATTGAAAGGAGTTCAAGTGTTATTTCCATGTCATAGTATAAGTTGTTAATATGTACCAGATGAACATACAAATTTATCTTTTTGAGTTTTTATTGACCATGTCGCTGAAAACTATGAATCTCTACTAACAAATTATTTTGTAATTGTTTTATTACTCATAACTTCTTGGTGAAGCAATTGCGATGTCAATTGCCAAAATTGTTTCGTATGCAAATGGGCAACACAGAGGACTTCTTACTCTATAAACAAAATCAGCAAACTACTTGAAGTCCCTTTGGACTGCACAGTAACTTAATAAATGAATGTCATCAGAAAGTGCAGTCAGCTTTCTACTCAACAAGATTTATCCTTTTCTCGCAAATGGAGTTCAACTCTGGAGAGGGGTTAGAGAAGAACTTATTTACTTAAAAGGGGAATTGGAGCGCATGAGAGCCCTACTGAAGAATGCAGACGCAATTGAAGAAAGTGATGAAGAACTCAAAGTATGGGTTAAGCAGATACGAGATGTTGCTCATGATGCAGAAGATGTTATAGATGAATTCACATTCCTCCAAACATATCACAATCATGGGCACTCACTATATTGTGCTTTAGACTTGCTTTCTTGCTGTGTTAAGAACCTGAAAGCTCATTACCGGCTTGCTAAGGAGTTACAGACCATCAACATCCGAATCAAAGAGATCTTTGCAGTGCATAAAAGACTTCTCCCAAAACTCAATGCTGCTGCAAATGGCTCCATCTTTACCAATTCAGGTAATACTTCACTGCCCTGTAGCTTTGTATGCTTCACGAGGTGATTTCAACCCTAAACTGATAGTGCTCCAGGGAGCTTGATTAAAAGTGATATTCTTTGTCAAATTAGTTTAAGATACTCTAAATTATAATTTCTCGTCCTATCTAAAGTTCATCTGGGCTGTAGATGGAATTTCATTATATCATTGATATGATGATAGCATCACTAGTTACACTTGCTGAAGCAGACCATAAGAATAAATTGGATGACATCAACTAGCTGATTGTTATATGGCATGGTTAGAAAGGTGCGGGAGGAGGGGTTAACTTCAACCTAATTTTAGTTGTTATCTTAGGTTTTGAAGTGCAAAAATAAACAGTATATTTCCTGGATCTGGATAGAAAATGGTGTAGTTACTTGTATTCTTTTTTCTTGTGAATAAATTATATGAAACTTTTCTCATTATACTAAAAGACCGAGATATTCAATATGCTAGGTTAATATGGTGGTCTATTTTCCGCTTTCTTTCTTCATAACTTGATTTGCAACAGGTAGAAGCACATGGCATGATCGGCGAGAGGATGCTTTACTTTTAGACAATGCCGATGTTGTGGGCTTAGACGAGCCTAAAGACCTACTGGTCAGCTGGCTGGTCAACGGTGACTCTGGACGTGAAGTAGTTTCAGTCACCGGAATGGGTGGTATGGGGAAAACTACCTTGGTGAAGAAAGTCTACGATGATGTACAAGTGAAGAAACGTTTCAAACCCCGTGCCTGGATCACAGTTTCTCAGTCTTTTGAAGCACAGGATCTCCTTAAAGACATCATTCGAAAACTCTATTCAGAAATTGGGAGGCGAGTTCCAGAAGGGGTAGATGGCATGAGTAGCAATAAACTGAAGGTGAGAATAAAGAACTTGCTGCAAAAAAGGAGGTATCTGATTGTTCTTGATGATGTATGGCGCATCAATGAATGGGAGACTGTCAAATATGCTTTTCCTAACGGAAAGCTTGGAAGCAGAGTCATGATCACCACACGTAACTCTGATGTAGCATCCACCTCTTGCTCAGAATCCGGAGGTCATGTCCATGAGGTGAGACCCTTGCCTGAAAAGGAGTCTTGGAGTCTGTTCAGTAGGAAGGCGTTTCAGAGGAAGTCATGCCCTTCTTATTTGGAATCATTCTGTGAAGATATCCTAATGAAGTGTGAGGGTTTGCCCCTTGCAATCGTGGCAATAAGTGGTGTTTTGGCTACAAAAGACGAGCGCAGAATAGATGAGTGGGATGCTATTTGCCGTAGTCTGGGAGCTGAAATACACGGCAATGATAAACTTGAGGATTTGAAGAAAGTCCTTTCTCTCAGTTTTAATGATTTGCCCTATAATCTGAAGGCATGCTTTTTGTGCTTGAGCGTCTTTCCGGAGGGCCATCTGATTAAGCGTATGAAAATCATTCGCTTATGGATAGCAGAAAGATTTGTTGAAGCCATAGAAGGTAGAACACTGGAGGAAGTAGCTGAGGACTACCTCAAGGAGCTCTTGAATAGAAATTTGATGCTAGTAGGAAGCACAACAAGTGATGGGAGGGTCAAAACTTATCGTGTCCATGGCCTTTTGCGAGAGATTATTGTCTCAAAATCAAGGGATCAAAACTTTGCAGCCATAGTGAAGGAGCACAACACAATCTGGCCTGATAGAGTTCGACGCTTGTCAATACAAAATGTATTGCAAACTGTACAACAAAGCAGGTCATTTCCTCAACTTCGTTCCTTGTTTATGTTTGGGGCGGTTTCAAGGTCATCAATGCGTAAATATTTTTCCAATGGCTTTAGGTTGCTTAAGGTGTTAGATATCGAAGCTGCACCTATAAAGACATTTCCAAGAGAGATCATGGATCTCTTTTATTTGAGTTATCTAAGCTTGAGGAAGACTCAGGTGAAAGTCATTCCCAGAAGCATAGGGAATCTGCAGAACCTGGAGACATTGGATCTTAAACATACTTATGTCTCTGAGTTGCCTGTCGAGATACTAAAGCTCCACAAACTTCGCCACCTCCTGGTTTATCATCTTAAGATTGAATCTTATGCACACTTCTATTCCAAGTTCGGCTTTGAGGTCCTCTCAAGTATAGGAGATTTGCAGTCCCTGCAAAAGCTCTGTTTTATTGAGGCAAATCAAGGTTGTGGAATGACAATCAGGGACTTAGCTAAGCTCAAGCAACTTAGGAGGTTGGGAATCATAAAATTGAGAAAAGAAGATGGATTGGCTTTGTGCTTGTCGCTTGAAAGTTTGACCAAGCTGCGTTCATTTTCTGTAAATTCTGCGGGAGAGAATGAGATAATTGATCTCCAACACCTGTCTTCCCCTCCTCAGTTTCTTGAACGACTATACCTGACAGGTCGTTTGGAAGAGTTACCAAGTTGGATACCTTTACTACATAGCTTGGTGAAGTTATTTTTGAAGTGGAGTCAGTTAAAGGATGACCCCATGGTCCTTCTTCAAGATTTGCCCAATCTTGTTCATCTTGAATTGCTTCAGACTTGTGATAATGACATATTGTCATTTAAGGGTGGAGGATTTAAAAAGCTTCAGTTTTGGGTCTTGACAAATTTGACAAGCTCAGTTGTGTGAAGGTGGAGAAGGGAGCAATGCCATGCCTTGAAAGGCTGACAATCCAACGATGCAAGTTGCTGAAGAGGGTACCATCAGGAGTTCAAAACCTTGCCAAACTGAAATCACTTCAGTTCTTTGACATGCCGTATGAGTTAATCTCAAAACTGCAGCCAGATGGAGAAGGTGAGGATTATGAAGAAGTTGCACATATCCCGGAAGTTTATTCAGCCTACTGGAGAGATGGTGGTTGGGATGTCTACCCAATAGACAGTTTCAAGGAGATAAAAAATAGTCCCTCATCAGCTGGTACTGTTAAGAGAAGCCATGAACTTCGTCCTCTTTGGAAGGTATAGATCTGATACAGGTCAGATTGTATATATGCTTGTATATATCATTGTAATTAAGTTAATCAAAATATGTAAATTGATGCATTTGCACTGATGTACAGATTACTGTGTAGATACTCATAACTCATAATATGTAACCCACTGAAGAATAAGGTGTAGTATTTGTTCACCATTTACTCTTCTTTGAATATAGAAATAGTTGGAAAGACAGTGTACATAATAGATACCGAAACAATTCTTACTAGTTATATGGTACAAAATATGATTGTGCAAACTGAAGATTCATCATTACTCCAAACTACTTAACAATTTTTGTTCAACTATTGTCCAGCGCAGTTGTTCTGTTGTACATTATCTTCAAACTCCCTGGAGTAATTCTTTCTTATTGCTAATATGCCATGTACTACCTTGTAAACATCCCTTGTGCTGTGCTACGAAGGGGGATCAGAGTTCACTCAGTTCAGGGTTCTTTTTCTTTCTATGGTTGCCTTTTTTGAGTTTTTTCAACTTTGAATTTATTCATCTTCTTAGAGAATTACTTCTTTACAATTTGTATGGATAATACTTAATTAGGGGATACAGTTTTAGGGATTACTGGGATTCACTTGAATCTTCGAAAGTCTAGAATGCTGTTTTTTACTTCTTTTTTTATCCCAAAAGCTGATATGATTGATATGTGAGGAGGAGGACTTCCCTTGGAGGACTGTACTCCATACCTGAAATTTACATGCTTTCTGATATTTCCCCAGACTTTTGTGATTCTTGTGCATTGGATGATAGGCGTAAGGGTGCTTCTGATGAAAACATTCAAGGGTCAACATACTTGTCAGTGCCTGCTGGTGCCAGAATCTGTGAAGAGAGTTTTCGAGAAAATTCTACTGCAAGCATCACTCTTCTGACTGGTCAGTATAATTGATTTATGTTCTTTCTTTCTTTTTTTTTGGTTACAAAGGGGACCTAACAATTGATGTATGTTCTTTATCAATTGAAGTCAGTAATATGTCTGATATTCTTTTAAAAATTGGTTAATTAGCTTTGCACTGATATTGTAAAAGACAAGTAAGAACGAAGAATAATTATTAGTATGGACTATTAAGTATGAACATCTATCTAGACTTTTTTTCCAAACAAATTAAAGGCAAAATGATAATTTCCTGCCAAACTAATTAATCAATTTTTAATTATCCTACAAATATCAATTTTTAATTTTTAATTCCCTCCCCTTTTTTGTGATTTTCCAAATTATCTTTTCTTTTTCCAAAAAACCATCCGCTTGAAGAATTCATTTGTGTTGATGATTGCTTTGGCATTTCAGTTTTCACTATTTCTGCCAAGCAAGTCTCACCAAAATGCATCGAAGCAGGATGCATTAATCTTCATTTTTGGTTCCTTTTTAATTTATTTTTTGTAAAATGTGGAAGTAAAACCAGTTCTTGATAGATATCTGAGTAGGACGCTGACTTTTCAAACATGTTCATTACTGAAAAGGATTGCCATTATTGTATATTAGGGAACCACTAACACTATGCTCATTCTTTCCAGGAAAGGTGGAGCTTTCCTTTGACTTGGCTATAGATTCTAATATACAATGTCAAGTGAAATCATCAAGTAGTTACTGGGATTGGCTGCAGAAGCAACCACAACAGCGACGACTTATCCTTTTGCATTCATCAATTATTAGTAACAACTTGTTTGCAAAAGGGACGTATTATTATTGAATTAGGATAAAAAAAAATTCATTATAAACTCACGCACTACATACGTCGGTAAGGTTTAAATACATGACCTTAACATTATTGGTTAGCCTATCTAACCAACCAAGTCACTGCTCACAGACAAATATAAACATTTGAATTAGGATAAGGTTAAACTACTAGAAAATAGATGTCACAAGATACATATTCTACAGATGGCATGATTCACCAGGAAATGGATGCAGGGATATACTAACAGGGTAATTTTTTTTCTATTTTTTAATTGTTTATATGCTATTGTTTGTTTGCAGACGCACGCTATCTGTTAAGCATCTTGTCAGCAAAATTATCTTGTTCTTGAGCTGATCACAAAGGAAATAATCAGGAAGCTATCAAACATATATACCATAATGGATTGATTGACTTTGTGACAGTTTATGGGGAATTTCCTCGCATTACTACACTAATTGCATGGAACGTTCCGAGTTGGAAATTACTGTGATTGCTTCTTAGAAAGAAAATTCGAAGTCCAGTTGCTGTCACTTATTTGACTTGGTTTCTTACACAGGAAGGTATCTGCAACTTCGGTGAATATTCCAAGCTGCCCTTCAATTATTTAATCCCATATTCTGAACTCAGAAAATCAGTTGAGGAAAAAAGGGTAATCAAATAGAGAGTTTATGGCGGAGAGTGCAGTCAAGTTTCTGCTTGACAAGCTTGCACCCCTTTTTGAAAATGATTTGCAACTTTTGAGAGGAGGGGTTAGGGAAGAAATTGTATATCTCAGAGGAGAGCTGGAGCGGATGACGGCTTTTCTGAGGGTTGCTGATGCATCTGAAGAGAGTGATGAGGAGCTCAAAGTTTGGGTCAAGCAACTAAGAGACATTGCTCACGACAGTGAAGATGTTCTTGATGAATTTACACTTCTGCAGGCACATGATCATGGGGAGGGATTATATGGTTCAATCCATAGATTTTCTTGCTGCATTAAGAACACAAAAGCTCGGTACCGTGTAGCTTCTGAATTACAAGGCATCAACTTGAGAATCAGAAAAATCTCGGAGGTTCACAAGAGACTCCGTCACAAATTCAATATGGCTGAACAAGGCGCAGGCTCCACCAGTGCCTGCAATACATGGGATGACCATCAAGGCGATGCTCTACTTCTAGAGAAGACTGATATTGTAGGCATTGACAAGCCCATAAAGCAGCTAGTTGGGTGGCTAGTGAAAGGTGGTTCTGGACGTGAAGTAGTTTCTGTGGCTGGAATTGGAGGGATGGGGAAAACTACCCTGGCCAAGCAAGTCTATGATGCTGCAGAAGTGAAGAAAAATTTCAAAGTTTGTGCTTGGATCACTGTTACTCGGTCTTTCAAACTTGGAGAACTCCTCAAAGACATGGTTCATCAACTCTACAACGCAATCCGCAGGCCTGTTCCAGCAGGAATCAATAATATGAATAACAATCACTTGAAAACAATAATCAAGGACTTCCTGCAGAAAAGGAGGTATCTCATTGTTTTAGATGATGTATCGCACTTGTATGGATGGGATGCTGTGAAATATGCCTTGCCTAACAATACTTCTGGTAGCCGAGTCATTCTCACAACTCGAAATGCTGAAGTAGCCTCTACAACCAGTGTAGAATCTGGAGGGAAAGTCTACAATTTGGAGCCCTTACCCCAATCGGAGTCTTGGGAACTTTTATGCAAGAAGACATTCCAGGGGAAATCTTGCCCTCCTCATTTAGAGGAAATCTGTACTTATGCTTTGAAGAAGTGTGAGGGGATGCCCCTAGCAATTGTGGCAGTCAGTGGTGTTTTGTCTACCAAGGACCAGCGTCGGATTGATGAGTGGGATATGGTTTGCCATAGTCTTGGAGCTGAAATTCAGGGCAATGACAAACTGAGGGACTTAAAAAAAGTACTTTCTCTCAGTTTCAATGATTTACCATACTATCTAAAATCTTGCTTCTTGTACCTGAGCATCTTTCCTGAGGATTATCTAATTGAGCATATGAGGCTTGTTCGATTATGGATGGCAGAGGGGTTTGTCGAACCAAAAGATGGCAAAACATTGGAAGATGTTGCAGAGGACTACCTCAGTGAACTACTGAATAGAGGCATGATTCAAGCTGCTGACACAACCTCTGATGGAAGGGTCAAGAACATTCGTGTTCATGACCTTTTCCGAGAGATAATCACCTCTAAGATAAGAGATCAGAACTTTGCCACAATTTCTAAAGAGCAAAATGTTCCCTGGCCTGATAAAGTGCGCCGCCTATCATTGCACAACTCAATGCAGTATGTACAGAAAAACAGGTGTGTTTCTCAACTGCGTTCTCTATTTATGTTTAGAGTTCCTGAGAAGCCATTACTACAAAAGTATTTTCCTGGAGGGTTCAGACTTCTTAATGTTTTAGACTTGCAAAATGCGCCACTAAATGTTTTCCCGGTTGAAATTATAAACCTTTTCTTTTTGAAGTATCTGAGTTTAAAAGGTACCAAGGTTAAAACCATTCCAAGGTTCATTGGGAAGCTTCAGAACCTAGAGACCTTGGATCTTAAACATTCTCTGGTTACTGAACTCCCAGTTGAAATCTTGAAGCTTGAACATCTACGTCATCTCCTGGTATATCGTTATGAATTTGTACCTTACGGAGACTTTCACTCAAAATATGGTTTTAAGGTACTAGTGAAAATTGGGGCTTTGACATCCCTTCAAAAGCTCTGTTTCATCAAGGCAAACGAAGATGGTGGTGCCATATTAAAAGAGCTTGGGAAACTAGTTCAGTTGAGAAGGTTAGGCATTGTACAGATGAGGAAAGAAGATGGAAAAGTCCTTTGCTCATCGATTGAAAAGCTGAACAAACTTTGCGCGTTATCCATAACTTCAGTAGAAGAGGATGAGATCATTGATCTGCAGCATCTTTCTTCTCCTCCTCTACTGCTTCAGCGCCTCTACCTGCGAGGACGGTTAGAGACAATACCTCACTGGATTCCTTCTCTGCATAGCCTTGTCAGGTTATATCTGAAATGGAGCAAGTTGAAGGATGATCCACTTGTATTCCTTCAATATTTGCCCAATCTAGTACACCTCGAACTATCTCAGGTGTTTGAAGGAGAGACATTATGCTTTGAAGCTGGAGGGTTCAAGAAGCTCAAACATTTAGGTATCGACGAATTTGAGGGACTGAAGTGCATACAGGTGCAGTTGGGAGCAATGCCTTCTGTGAAAAAGTTAAGCATCCAGCGCTGCAAGTTATTGGAGAAAGTGCCATCAGGCATTGAACACCTGAGAAAATTGAAGGTGCTCGAGTTTTTTGACATGCCAGAAACATTGATCAAGACGCTACGTCCACATGAGAAGGACAATGACTATTGGAAAGTCGCACACATTCCAGAAGTTTATTTCACATACTGGAAAGAGTGTGGATGGGAGGTCTATCCTCTAGAGGGTTTGAGTGAAGGAGAGAATTTTCCTCATGATCAGCCTAGTTCTGTCATGAAGAGCCATGAACTTGAAACTCGTTGGAAGTAATTGTTCAATTCCTTGGATCTGGTATTCATCATGTTGTGTATATATTGTAAATAACTGTAAATTAATTCTACTTGCATACAAGGTCATTGTAAATAGTAAATATACACATCCCTGGTTAAAGATCCTAGCTTTACTATGTACATTTTTCTAGCTAGGTTTACTCATGTATGACAATGTTGTAAATTCATTGTGTGCTGCAAGATTCTATTAAGTTTCTAGAGTATTTTCAAGTAATATATCACATTACTGTATTGTGTTCTGAATTATCTGATATCCACCTGCTTCATTTCTCAGCCTTTTTGGTAAAGAACCATGTTTCAGACAATTTCGTACGCCATCACAAACATTTCCATGTTCAGTACTAAGATTTGCACATTGAAATGGATTCCTTTCTGGAAAAGACACGTAAATATCTTTGGTTTTATTCATTTATAATCTTTATATAAATTTTAGTTCTTGAACTCATTTCTAACATGAGTTAGCTTGGAGAGTGAAATTTACACACCCTCAATTATAATCTACACACATTTACCCACTTTTTAGTTTTTATAAAATGTTAAAACTGTCCATGTTTTTTTCTCTTTAAATTGTTAAAGACAGTGACATTTTTGACAATTCCATGATAAAAAGTGGGTTCCGAATGAAATCATTGATATTTTGATTCTAAAAAAAGAGTGAGTAGTGTGTGGATTGTAACCGAGGTTGTTCAAATTTCACCCCCTATTAGTTTTTCTCCTTGTACATACTGCTTCATTGTACTGGTATCATAATCCGAATTAAAAAAAAAAATCTGTAATTTTTCTTGATTCTTTTGGTCCGATCAACAAAATTTGCATAGGTGGCCGAAGTTGTTAAACCTTGCGAAAACTAACATATATGAGAAAGATTACCACATCCCAAGTTCAACTTCAAACTTTCATTGGGAAAATTGATCGTCTAATCAATTCCTTTGACGCCGTCTACGACATTCTTTCTACCGAAGACAAGACTCAGCTGGAAGATTTAATTCAGTGGAACATCGATGAGGTCTCCAGACGGCTCAATGACACTATTGTCAGGCGTTTCTGACAGCTTTGGATGTCTGCTCTTGTGTCTTTAAAAGGACGTCAGACAAAAATCGATCTTTTGAATGGGAAGTTGGAGGAAGCAGAAAAGAAGTTGGCTAAAAAACAATTCCTACTGCAACGACAATCGGAGAATGTGGATATATACGCTCACAGATGATCTCGAAGCCCATAACAACTTTAGGGTAACAAGGTTGGCGATCGAGGACGTCAGACTATTGGTTGAGACTGATAAAAGACACCGTAACCGAATCCGTCATCTTCTGTAGGAAATTAGCTATTTAGATTGGTATCTCGGTGTTGGAGCAGTTTCCAGCCCATGTTGCAGAGGTATATGAGCTTGAGGTGGAGAAGAAGAAGAAAGGGGAAGAGGCACCTCATTTGAGGATTATGTTGATGAAGAAAAATTTGATGGTTGAGATTGGGGTTGTTGTGGCATCGGTTATCCTTGTTTTAAGCTTGATTGAGATGGTGATGGGTTGTAAGAAGCAACCGTGGTGGCTTAATAATAGTTTAGATGGAGGAAGGTGAGTTGGATTCCGGGGGTGTTGATTGCGATTATGGAGATTGTTGTTTATGCAGTGGCGTTCAATACTTCGGTGAGTTTGTACATTGCACTTTTGCGTGTGTGTGTATGGGGGTATTTATTTTGAAGAAATTCACAACAAAATAGAGGCTTTATGAGATGGTATTACTCGAAGATTTACGAGCCCGTGCCAGAGGAGGAATTACCCATCACCATTAGATGCTAGAGGACAAATTATCCAGCAGCAGATCATTGGTTGTATTTTTTTTTCAGATTCCTGGTTGTTCATTTAGACTTTGATCTGGAGCTTTAATATTTGTTTCTAGAAAATGTTGTTTGCATTTGATGGTTATGTTGAAGGACTTTCTCCAAAACAAAAAAACTCCAAAGTTCCCTCATCTCCATAAGTTAGGTCATAATGTTACATATGAAGAGAAAAGAAAGAATCTCAAATCGGTATCATAAATCGGTATCTTTGTCTATGATCCAACATGAGCATTACTTTTGTAATACCCCGAAAATTTGATATTAGTTTCTAATATTATTTGGAGGTTTTTGAGTTAGAAGTTAGTGTGTTTTGGAGGTTCGAAGAAAGAGCGGAAGTGTTCGGACGCATTTTTACCCGAAAAAGGTTTTATGGATTCGAAGGGTCAAGAGTTGACTTTTTAATCGGTTGGGTTTCTCGGGAAACTTCCTTCACAAAAGTTGTAGAGCACAATGATACGAGTTCGTAGACACGTGGCACGCGTAAAAATGACGTCGTATGTGGAAGTTATGGTCAGCGAAAGTTGTGGCTTTGCGGGAATTTTTTTGGGTTAAATAGGAAGGTTTTCGTTTTGAGTCCTCATAATTTTCAGAACCTTTTTTTCTTCCCCTTTCTTCTCTCTCCCCGATCCCGAGAGAACCCAAGTCCTCCAGCCGACCCGACCCGGACCCGGCAACCCGACCTGACTTTTCCGGCCAACTCCGGCCGACCCAGACGACGGCACCGGTCGGGTTCTCTTCCTCTCCTCCGTCCGAGCTGACCTGTGGTGGTGATGTGCGCCGTTTCGGCCCCGAGGTGGTGACCCGAAGCTTGGAAGTTCAGGTTTGAGACCCGGTCAGATTTCTTCCTCCGGCGGTGGCGACAAGGCGGGAGACCGGTCGGGACAGAAGGCTTAGTGGCGCGTGGCGGCGCGTCGGGCAGGATATGTAGGCTTAGTTGCAAGGGTTAGCTAGTTCTTGTTGTTGTGAGCACGTTGATATATTATAAGACTAGGTTGAAATCTTGTGATGCTTAATGTTGGAGTTGTTTTCGATGAGGTGTGTTGATTTTGTGTTTCAAAAGTAGGAGCCGTTTTGGCAGTTGTAAGAGGTTTAGTTTTGGGTGATCGATGACCTTGGAAGGTCTTGAAGGAGAGTTGCCCTCCTATGGGCAAACCTTCGGATTTTAGTTTTGGGTTAAGAGGGCAAATGTTACTCTTAGTTTGTTTGGTTACTAAGGTTAATATTTGTTTTAATTAGGGTGACTTGTGGAGTTTGCCTTTGAGCTAGACGCTTGCATTTGTGCTTATGAAGACGCAGCGGGAGTTAAGGTGAGTAAAATCTCACTAAGGTCCACTTGTGGCCTATTCTTTTTGATGATGATTTGTGATGTTGATTTTGATCATGATTTGATGATGATTTGTGATGTTGATTTTGATCATGATTTGATGATGATTGTGATGTTGATTTTGATGATGATTGTGATGTTGATTTTGATCATGATTTGATGATGATTGTGATGTTGATTTTGATGATGATAATTGTTATGATGACGATTATGATGATGAGATTAATGATTATGTGGATGGAAATGTTGATGATATGATGATAATTGTTATGTGATTATTATGGTGATGAATGTGATGGTGATTTTGATGATGATGATAATTGTTGCTAATTGTGAAGTTGTCCTTGAAAGAAAATGATTTTTGTTTTTAAATATAAATGAGCTTGATCGTCAACGGCTCATGGTAAGTGAAAACAAGTTTTCTGTTAATAGTATAACCTTTCAAAAGGACTTCCGATCATGAGTTATAATTAGAGTTAGTAGTATGATTCTTGGTTTAAATATTTATATCCACGTGTTTATGTGTGGAAGACACGTTATGATAATGTGATAGCGTGATGTAGAATTGTTGTTTAAATAGTCAAACCGGGTTCCTAGCCTTTAAATCGGGTGATAGGTTACGGTTATGATTGTATTATTATTTTATGATTATGTGTGCATTAGTGGTGAGTGAGTGCATTAGTTGTGGATTTGTTGCCTTAGTGGCGAATGTTTGCATTAGTTGTGGTTGTGTGCCTGTGTGGTGGTTTTGAGTATTAGAATAGGAGCCTTCGTGGTGGACCGGGAACCAAGCCTTGGCCGGGTGATTGGTTACGGTCAGTTTTAGAGCTCTAGTCTGTCGGTACTTCATGGGGGATGACTATGTGTTGACGAACCCATGAGTACGTGTTTTGTCTAGTTACTTATGGGGGATGACTATGCGTTGAAGAACCCATAAGTAAGAGTAGAGAAATGTTTGGGTGCTATTCTTATGTGATGTTAATTAAATTCCTTGCTTTGAGTATCTCCTGAACTATGCTTATCCGCAGGAGATTCTTTAATTTTATTTGTGTGATTTTTGGAATCCTGAACTACCCCTTTTTTTTTGCAGAATTTCATTTATGATTTTGAGTGATTGTGAATTGTTGTGTTTTCTTAATTTCATCTTTTGATTTCTCTTGCTTGGAAGTGTTTTCCTGAATTTGTTTTTAATGCATGAACTCTTGGTTTTATCTTATGTGTTGTTGGGTTGAGTCTGTTGTTGTAAGATTTACTCATACGAGCTTTTAAAGCTTACCGGGTTTGTTATTTACAACCCGGTGCACCATTCCATGGTGTAGAGGTTGTTTTTGCAGGTCAGGTTTAGCAGAGTTGAGGCTGCGGCAGATAGGCATAGTTCATTTGTGTACTTTCTAGTTTGCAGTGAGTTTGAGGGAGGTTTTATTTGGTTCAAATTATTCTTTCAAAAGTTGTAAAACTAAAGAGTTGTAAAGTTTGTTTTTCTTTTAGTTATCATGCCTTGAATTTGGAATTTTTATTTATCCAAAATTCGGGGTGTGACAGTTTGGTATCAGAGCCTTGTTGCATATTTGGTGATAATCAATATCTTTGAGTGATGGCCCGACTGCAGCGGATCACCATCACTCTTAGGTACTGATTTGTCATTGGGTATGCGGGAGGCAAGGATGTTGTCTCGAGTGTTAGTTTTCTAGAGCATAGGTTTGCTCTGTAAGTAAGGAGTGCGAGTGTTGGGTAGCGTTTCTTGAGGATTAGTCTTTTGAGGATTGAGAATCACTAGATTAATTTCTCTTCAGCTGCCCTTGGTAAGCTGGAGGATTTGTGATTAGTGAGCAAAGTTTAGGAGTGAAGGGTACTTTGTTCTCCTTTCTTCTTCTTGAGAGTGAGCAGTGATTTTGGTGTGTCATTTTCTGTGATGTTGTGGTGGTGTGGTGTTTCGATTTAGTTATGCAGTTAAGGTCTTGTGTTTGACTTCTGTTGTAGATGTGATGTCTTTGTAGTTTGTGGCTCATACATCATTTTTCTTATGGTGGTAGAGTGTTTCTACATGCGATTTGTGTGTTTGTCTTATGTGTGAGCATTGTTATGCATTTTAAGAAGTTGTTTTCTGTTGTGTGTGATAATTGCCCCAGTGGCATGTGGTGTGCAAAACGTTTGAGAGTGTGTCCACGTTGGTGGCGGCCATGTTGGCAGAAAAACGTTTGTGAGTAACTTTCCTCAGGTTCAAGTAGGAACCGACTTCCTTACATATTTTGTTGACTTGCTAAATTGTGGAATTGTGCTCTCGAAAGTGAAATGTTTTGTTTTAAAATAATGTGAACTTGATCGTCCACGGTTCACAGGTAAGAAAAAGGTTTCTTTTAGTATTTATTAATTTTCTTGAGCCTTTCCCGATTGTAGCTATCTTGATGTTAATGGCATTTATATATATGTTCATGGAAGTTTTTGTGCTTGGTGAAATTATGTGACATGTTCATATTTGTCGTATAATGTTTTGATCATTTAAAGAAATGATTTGGGAATGATACTTGTCTTTGAGTTTGTTTGATGCGTGTGTCAATGTTAAGGATCAATGGGTTATTAGATCATGTAATTGGAAATGTTTGTGATCTGGATCTTAAGTTTATTTGGAGAAGAGTAATTTGTGTTAGTGACGATCTGTGTGATGAACCTGTGTGGTGACCTGTGTGGTGATTTGTGTAGATGATCTATGTGATGATCTTGAGTAGATTGTTGTGGTTTGATGTTGAGATTTTTAGACAAGCAATTGGTATTGCTAATGGTCTTTTGTTAATGGTGTGTTTCATATTAATTCTTGTGTTTTGCATTGGCGGTGGTCATTTGACAAATGTGGTGTGAGTTTGTGTTTTGCATGGCGGTGGCCATTTGGGAAATGTTTGTGAGTGTGGGTGTGTGATTGTGTTGACGAGCCTGTTAGCATGTTCTTGATCCAACACTTTTAAAGCATTCTAAAATTTTAATTGTTTCGTTATATTTATGGACTTGAATCTCAACGGTCCATGGGTAAGTATAAAAAAAAAAAGTTTTTAATTAAATGTTTTAGAAGGTTGTTGGATAGGAGGGCCGTGTTAATTTGGGGTGTTTTGTGTTATTTATTTTGTGGTGGGGAATGTGTAGTGAGGGTGTTACATAGTCTAGAGCCATTAGCCAACTAAATCGTGTTAAAATATGTTTTGTTTTAAAAATAAATGGACTTGATCGACTACGGTCCTTGGGTAAGTAAAACAGAATTTATTAAGATGATTTTAAAAAGGGTTAATGGTTAAGGACTATGTTAAATGGTTGTGATGTAGGTTTCTTATTTTCTTAGACTTGTTTGTATGTTTAGTGAATTCCTGAACTATGTTTACCTGCAGGATTCACTAATTATTTTCTTGTATGTTCTTTCGGGTGTGTTTCGTATTTAATTTTTGTGATTCTAAATTGATTATCTTAGTGTTGCTGGTAATCACCTGAACTAAGTTATGCGCAGGGATTACTATTCTTTCAATGGTTTATCTTATGTGTGTTGGTTGAGGTTTGATCTTAGTGGGATGAGTGTTTTTGGTGTTGTTGAGCTCTTAGTGTCATAGTGAGTTGACAATGATGCAATGCAGATATTGTTTTGTTTTGAGTTCACAGTCTTCTGTAGTTTGTGTGTTGTGTTATGGCTTGCGACTTAACTTAGGAGTGTTAAGTTTGGCTTGTTAGTTTGAGAGTTTAAATTCATGAATTTATTTTGAATTATTACTTTTGTTGAGGTGGTGGATGTTTATTTGGGGGAGCGGGTGGCTCCAGGAGATGTGGATTAATTTGTTTTTCGAAGTGTCTGGGTTTTGGTGAATTTTTCTTTCAGGCAGGGTTAACCATTTTTAAGGGAGGTTATGCCAAAATTTTGGTAGAATTTCCCTTGAGGTGGGTCCCATAAGGTTTATACCGGATTTCAAGGGGGAAATCCGAGGTAGGTCATGACAATTAGCAGAGTAGTGGTATTGTATTTTGTAGAGAAGTGTGTCTCTGGTTGGTCTTTTTCCACTAGGTGGAGTGTGGATTAGTGTGTTTAAATTTCGGGGACGAAATTTCTTTAAGGAGGGTAGAGTGTAATACCCCGAAAATTTGATATTAGTTTCTAATATTATTTGGAGGTTTTTGAGTTAGAAGTTAGTGTGTTTTGGAGGTTCGAAGAAAGAGCGGAAGTGTTCGGACGCGTTTTTACCCGAAAAAGGTTTTATGGATTCGAAGGGTCAAGAGTTGACTTTTTAATCGGTTGGGTTTGTCGGGAAACTTCCTTCACAAAAGTTGTAGAGCACGACGATACGAGTTCGTAGACACGTGGCACGCGTAAAACGGACGTCGTATGTGGAAGTTATGGTCAGCGGAAGTTGTGGCTTTGCGGGAATTTTTTTGGGTTAAATAGGAAGGTTTTCGTTTTGAGTCCTCATAATTTTCAGAACCTTTTTTTCTTCCCCTTTCTTGTCTCTCCCCGACCCCGAGAGAACCCAAGTCCTCCAGCCGACCCGACCCGGACCCGGCAACCCGACCTGACTTTTCCGGCCAACTCCGGCCGACCCAGACGACGGCACCGGTCGGGTTCTCTTCCTCTCCTCCGTCCGAGCTGACCTGTGGTGGTGATGTGCGCCGTTTCGGCCCCGAGGTGGTGACCCGAAGCTTGGAAGTTCAGGTTTGAGACCCGGTCGGATTTCTTCCTCCGGCGGCGGCGACAAGGCAGGAGACCGGTCGGGACAGAAGGCCCTTGGCATCCTGGTTCGACTTCGGGTGGCCTTGGAGCGCGACTCACGGCAGATAGTGGCGGTGGTGGATCCCAAAATTTTCCGACGAGTTTCGGTGATTTCCGGCCGATTCCGGCCTAATTGGCTGGACCTTCAGGTATGAAAAGTGTCCCCCTTGTAGTATTCTACAAGTTTTATGTTGGGAGTTTGCCCTAATTCGGAAATTTTGTGGTGACGCGTGGGGCCCACTCGCCGCCGCCTGTAGTGGCGCGTGGCGGCGCGTCGGGCAGGATATGTAGGCTTAGTTGCAAGGGTTAGCTAGTTCTTGTTGTTGTGAGCACGTTGATATATTATAAGACTAGGTTGAGATCTTGTGATGCTTAATGTTGGAGTTGTTTTCGATGAGGTGTGTTGATTTTGTGTTTCAAAAGTAGGAGCCGTTTTGGCAGTTGTAAGAGGTTTAGTTTTGGGTGATCGATGACCTTGGGAGGTCTTGAAGGAGAGTTGCCCTCCTATGGGCAAACCTTCGGATTTTAGTTTTGGGTTAAGAGGGCAAATGTTACTCTTAGTTTGTTTGGTTACTAAGGTTAATATTTGTTTTAATTAGGGTGACTTGTGGAGTTTGCCTTTGAGCTAGACGCTTGCATTTGTGCTTATGAAGACGCAGCGGGAGTTAAGGTGAGTAAAATCTCACTAAGGTCCCCTTGTGGCCTATTCGATTTGATGATGATTTGTGACGTTGATTTTGATCATGATTTGATGATGATTGTGATGTTGATTTTGATCATGATTTGATGATGATTGTGATGTTGATTTTGATGATGATAATTGTTATGATGACGATTATGATGATGAGATTAATGATTATGTGGATGGAAATGTTGATGATATGATGATAATTGTTATGTGATTATTATGGTGATGAATGTGATGGTGATTTTGATGATGATGATAATTGTTGCTAATTGTGAAGTTGTCCTTGAAAGAAAATGATTTTTGTTTTTAAATATAAATGAGCTTGATCGTCAACGGCTCATGGTAAGTGAAAACAAGTTTTCTGTTAATAGTATAACCTTTCAAAAGGACTTCCGATCATGAGTTATAATTAGAGTTAGTAGTATGATTCTTGGTTTAAATATTTATATCCACGTGTTTATGTGTGGAAGACACGTTATGATAATGTGATAGCGTGATGTAGAATTGTTGTTTAAATAGTCAAACCGGGTTCCTAGCCTTTAAATCGGGTGATAGGTTACGGTTATGATTGTATTATTATTTTATGATTATGTGTGCATTAGTGGTGAGTGAGTGCATTAGTTGTGGATTTGTTGCCTTAGTGGCGAATGTTTGCATTAGTTGTGGTTGTGTGCCTGTGTGGTGGTTTTGAGTATTAGAATAGGAGCCTTCGTGGTGGACCGGGAACCAAGCCTTGGCCGGGTGATTGGTTACGGTCAGTTTTAGAGCTCTAGTCTGTCGGTACTTCATGGGGGATGACTATGTGTTGACGAACCCATGAGTACGTGTTTTGTCTAGTTACTTATGGGGGATGACTATGCGTTGAAGAACCCATAAGTAAGAGTAGAGAAATGTTTGGGTGCTATTCTTATGTGATGTTAATTAAATTCCTTGCTTTGAGTATCTCCTGAACTATGCTTATCCGCAGGAGATTCTTTAATTTTATTTGTGTGATTTTTGGAATCCTGAACTACCCCTTTTTTTTTGCAGAATTTCATTTATGATTTTGAGTGATTGTGAATTGTTGTGTTTTCTTAATTTCATCTTTTGATTTCTCTTGCTTGGAAGTGTTTTCCTGAATTTGTTTTTAATGCATGAACTCTTGGTTTTATCTTATGTGTTGTTGGGTTGAGTCTGTTGTTGTAAGATTTACTCATACGAGCTTTTAAAGCTTACCGGGTTTGTTATTTACAACCCGGTGCACCATTCCATGGTGTAGAGGTTGTTTTTGCAGGTCAGGTTTAGCAGAGTTGAGGCTGCGGCAGATAGGCATAGTTCATTTGTGTACTTTCTAGTTTGCAGTGAGTTTGAGGGAGGTTTTATTTGGTTCAAATTATTCTTTCAAAAGTTGTAAAACTAAAGAGTTGTAAAGTTTGTTTTTCTTTTAGTTATCATGCCTTGAATTTGGAATTTTTATTTATCCAAAATTCGGGGTGTGACAGTTTGGTATCAGAGCCTTGTTGCATATTTGGTGATAATCAATATCTTTGAGTGATGGCCCGACTGCAGCGGATCACCATCACTCTTAGGTACTGATTTGTCATTGGGTATGCGGGAGGCAAGGATGTTGTCTCGAGTGTTAGTTTTCTAGAGCATAGGTTTGCTCTGTAAGTAAGGAGTGCGAGTGTTGGGTAGCGTTTCTTGAGGATTAGTCTTTTGAGGATTGAGAATCACTAGATTAATTTCTCTTCAGCTGCCCTTGGTAAGCTGGAGGATTTGTGATTAGTGAGCAAAGTTTAGGAGTGAAGGGTACTTTGTTCTCCTTTCTTCTTCTTGAGAGTGAGCAGTGATTTTGGTGTGTCATTTTCTGTGATGTTGTGGTGGTGTGGTGTTTCGATTTAGTTATGCAGTTAAGGTCTTGTGTTTGACTTCTGTTGTAGATGTGATGTCTTTGTAGTTTGTGGCTCATACATCATTTTTCTTATGGTGGTAGAGTGTTTCTACATGCGATTTGTGTGTTTGTCTTATGTGTGAGCATTGTTATGCATTTTAAGAAGTTGTTTTCTGTTGTGTGTGATAATTGCCCCAGTGGCATGTGGTGTGCAAAACGTTTGAGAGTGTGTCCACGTTGGTGGCGGCCATGTTGGCAGAAAAACGTTTGTGAGTAACTTTCCTCAGGTTCAAGTAGGAACCGACTTCCTTACATATTTTGTTGACTTGCTAAATTGTGGAATTGTGCTCTCGAAAGTGAAATGTTTTGTTTTAAAATAATGTGAACTTGATCGTCCACGGTTCACAGGTAAGAAAAAGGTTTCTTTTAGTATTTATTAATTTTCTTGAGCCTTTCCCGATTGTAGCTATCTTGATGTTAATGGCATTTATATATATGTTCATGGAAGTTTTTGTGCTTGGTGAAATTATGTGACATGTTCATATTTGTCGTATAATGTTTTGATCATTTAAAGAAATGATTTGGGAATGATACTTGTCTTTGAGTTTGTTTGATGCGTGTGTCAATGTTAAGGATCAATGGGTTATTAGATCATGTAATTGGAAATGTTTGTGATCTGGATCTTAAGTTTATTTGGAGAAGAGTAATTTGTGTTAGTGACGATCTGTGTGATGAACCTGTGTGGTGACCTGTGTGGTGATTTGTGTAGATGATCTATGTGATGATCTTGAGTAGATTGTTGTGGTTTGATGTTGAGATTTTTAGACAAGCAATTGGTATTGCTAATGGTCTTTTGTTAATGGTGTGTTTCATATTAATTCTTGTGTTTTGCATTGGCGGTGGTCATTTGACAAATGTGGTGTGAGTTTGTGTTTTGCATGGCGGTGGCCATTTGGGAAATGTTTGTGAGTGTGGGTGTGTGATTGTGTTGACGAGCCTGTTAGCATGTTCTTGATCCAACACTTTTAAAGCATTCTAAAATTTTAATTGTTTCGTTATATTTATGGACTTGAATCTCAACGGTCCATGGGTAAGTATAAAAAAAAAAAAGTTTTTAATTAAATGTTTTAGAAGGTTGTTGGATAGGAGGGCCGTGTTAATTTGGGGTGTTTTGTGTTATTTATTTTGTGGTGGGGAATGTGTAGTGAGGGTGTTACATAGTCTAGAGCCATTAGCCAACTAAATCGTGTTAAAATATGTTTTGTTTTAAAAATAAATGGACTTGATCGACTACGGTCCTTGGGTAAGTAAAACAGAATTTATTAAGATGATTTTAAAAAGGGTTAATGGTTAAGGACTATGTTAAATGGTTGTGATGTAGGTTTCTTATTTTCTTAGACTTGTTTGTATGTTTAGTGAATTCCTGAACTATGTTTACCTGCAGGATGGAAATGTTTAGTGAATTCCTGAACTATGTTTACCTGAGTGATTGTGAATTGTTGTGTTTTCTTAATTTCATCTTTTGATTTCTCTTGCTTGGAAGTGTTTTCCTGAATTTGTTTTTAATGCATGAACTCTTGGTTTTATCTTATGTGTTGTTGGGTTGAGTCTGTTGTTGTAAGATTTACTCATACGAGCTTTTAAAGCTTACCGGGTTTGTTATTTACAACCCGGTGCACCATTCCATGGTGTAGAGGTTGTTTTTGCAGGTCAGGTTTAGCAGAGTTGAGGCTGCGGCAGATAGGCATAGTTCATTTGTTTACTTTCTAGTTTGCAGTGAGTTTGAGGGAGGTTTTATTTGGTTCAAATTATTCTTTCAAAAGTTGTAAAACTAAAGAGTTGTAAAGTTTGTTTTTCTTTTAGTTATCATGCCTTGAATTTGGAATTTTTATTTATCCAAAATTCGGGGTGTGACAACTTTTCTAGTTTTATTTGTTGTAATGTCTAGCAGCATACTAACCTTTCTCTTTTAGAATTATGTATATTTGTTTCTGATTCAACATAAGCCTTACTTCGCTAATATCTGTCATCACATTTTTGTTGCTACGGAATGCAATTGCCATAGGTTTCTGATATTATTCATTGTAAGTGGCTTTGCAATGTAACATGTAGCCCCTTAAACGTACAAACAATCTATCTTCGCATTTCTATCCTCATCATCAGCCATTGATGTGAATCTCACTGCATGTATAAACATTCAAAATAAAAAGATGTTAATAGGTTACAAAATTTTAATATAGACGATGATAATTACTTAATGAAGATAGAACTAGAGAACCTAATATAAAGAGGAAAATATCAGATAGACAGAGAGTATCCATATTGTTTTTAGAGTTAAATTGAAATCAGACATACTAGATTGCATATCAAACAAAGGGTTTAAAACAACAAAAGAAAAAAAAAACAATGCCTTAAGCAATTCAAATCTCAAGTAAAATTTAATACAATTATGATTTGTTTCACAAAATGATACCTTAATTTTTCTTGAATATCTGATAAGTCATTGATTCGATTTTATTGAAATTTAGGTGAGGTGTGATAGTACCATCATCCTCTGCCTCTTCTTCCACACTTCAAAACAAAAAGCCTAGTTAGTAAGACTGTAAAATTCTTAACATCTATACAATATGAATGGAGAGTTATAGTCCGGTACATATTTATAGTACAATATGAATACAGTTTTGGAATTAAGATTTGGTACATTCATCTCTTACCGTCCATACCTACTAGAGTGTTAGGTTCATTGTACGAGGGGATTGGGCCTAGATCCTTCCATTCCATAAAAACTATAAATGATCATTTGTAAAGAAATATAATAGTCTTGGTCTAATATGCAAATAAATATACTAGAAAAGGAAATATATATTTCTTTTTTTACAAATCAAGATGATTTCATTCCATTCAAGTAGAAAAGAAAATATGTTGTAGGTTCAAATGAAAATAGAAAAATATATACTAAAAAGAAATTAATTTTTTCTTTACATTCTATTTACGTATACATAAACCAATTACTACAAGAAAAATGGTCTTTTACAACACATAATGTGTGTCGTAAAAGGCAAGTTCATGACACAAAAATGTGTGTTGTAAAAGACCATATTGTAAAAGATAAATTTTTCTTGCAACATGCAAAATGTGTGTTGTAAAAGATCATATTGTAAAAGATAAATTTTTCTTGCAATATGCAAAAGGTGTGTCGTTAAATACCATATATGTGTTGTGAAAGACGTTTTATCATTTGATTATGTGTCGTGAAAGACAATGTCACGTGTTGTAAAAAACCTATGTTGTGTGTCATAAAAAAACAATCTCACATGTCGTGAAAAACCATTTTGCGTGTTGTAAAAGGTTCTTTTGCATATCATAAAACACACTTTAGTTTGTCATAAAACACATTTTAGCGTGTCGTAAAACATCTATTCAATCACTCTTCTCATAAACAATACTTTCAATTAAACCTTTCATTCAATCATATCAATAAAGAACTTTAAATTACATAACATAGTACACTTGAACCAGTTTTCAAATATAGAATATGGCAGCTTACAAATGCAAACTTCTGTCTCACATGAATGTTCACATCGCAGTAACTTACAAATGCAAAACAAATAGCTTAGCTAGAGTTGTCTCCAAAGGTTACATAATGTCACTGGCCAACCACTACTCCTTCTAGTTACTGTAAAATCAGATTGAGAGCAAACTAGCTATATTAAAACTTTCTAAATACAAATTCAGTAGAAAAAAGGACACCAAGACACTCTTCAGCAAAATGTGCAAAAATGAACAACATTCACAAACTTTACGAAATGAGAATCATAAGAGCTCAATAAAAACTAACTACGCACTCTATCAAAGCTTTCTTACAAGTTCAGAACCATAGTCTTTAAAACTTATACTTTTCATTCTATTTCAGAATTCCACAACTACCCTGTTAGATATGTAGTTGTTCCTAATTTCTCAATTGTAAAATATCACTATTAACTAGTAATTAGCAACCACATATAATAATCTGCACTCAAGCCGAAAAACAATGTACAAACTAAGAAACTGACCGAGTAGCCTCCACTACCTAGCAAACTAAAATCTCCACTCCACTAAGCCTAACACTCCCTGATTGCTTTGTTAGTATCAAAGCACCGGAAGAAACAAATTAATAGAAGTAAAAAGAGATGAATAATTACCAGTAGGAGTACATTCAATTCAATTGGTAATCCATGCTGGAACTGCGACTGCTTTTTGGCTGTGCAAAAGTCAAAATTGGGAAAAATCCTTTCTGCTGTAACAAAAGGGAATTGGATCAACATACAGATCTTATGTTAGATTCTAACAAAGGTAATGCTTAACTATAATATAAATTTAACCCAAACCAATACCAAATACAGTTTGAGAGAAAATGACGAAAGAAAATGCAATAAGAGACGGCATATTTGGGAACCCTTAAGTTAAAGACTAGTTGAAGACTTTTCGGTTTATGGTTTAAAAGACCTATTTTTCTGTCACATATTTGGCATCTCATCCGTTCAGTTTTTAGGTCTATACGAGTAGATCAGTCCTACAAATTTTCAGCCAAATTGGTGATCGTTAAGGTAACAAACTAGATCAAATTAATAGACTAGCCAAATCTGTCAAACATGAATTGTTCAAGTTTATAATTGGTAAATCACACTTATGAATGTCTTAACCATTTTCAGTATGGCTGAAAATTTGTAAAAATGATCTACTCATAAATATCTATAAATTGAAAGGTCAACATGTGGATATAAGATCGAAAAGTGAGATAAGCCGAAAAGTCCTCGACTTAAGGGTCCCCATTAGAAGGGCTCCCTTATGATAGTTATGTGAAAATCAAACATAACCTTGCATTACAAGGAGCATTCAGTACACACAAATGAACACATCCAAATTTTTATTTAGGCATTTACCAACTCAAAGTAAGAACCAGGATTTACATCACAACTACACGAAATATTTCACAACATGTACCTCATTTTTCTCTGGGACATTCCCTTAGGAGATGAAGTATATAGATTCGAACTTAAGTTTGGCACAAAGCATAGCTGACAATTTTTCTATTCATTTCCAAATTTATAAGCTTTGAACCGCAACCGAATGGTTTTTGTACGGTTCGGTGCGATGTGGCCATAAAACGACACCATCTTAGTTCGGTGCGGTTACTAAATCATTTTTTCAGTGCAGTGATCAGGTCGGTAACCGTATTTTCAATGTATATTGCTCACCTATAATTTTAAGCGGCTTATGGATAGTTACTTGTAATTATTAATTTGTTAGGCTGTGAAAATACTTTTGTAAGTCAATTGCATGGTTAACAATACAAAGCGTTAATTGATAATAAAAAAATCTCTAGAAGGCACACAATTGTTTCTTTTTTTCTTTTCTTTTTCTGAAAAAAAAAAAAGATGATCAGTGCAGCTGTCATGAAGCATGGACTAATGAAATAAAAGACTATAAAAGAGGATGATTGAGCCCAAATCACAAACTACAGTAAGTTTCAAGAGAACATCTTGAAATAATACTAGGAGTCTCTACTAAAGCTATGTTTTATTGACTACTAACTTTTGTTGTAAAATAACATTGACATATAATTTGGTGCTTTTTGAATGTGCAACTAACACGCAATGTAGTACGGCCATTAAAAAAATAGGAAGTATTTAGACCCTAAGTATCGTACCACGGGATTGAAGGGCTAACCACAATCCTTGGGTAATCGGCAATAAGTCACTAATGCAAACAAAGAAAGAAAAGAAAATAAAGAAAAATGCTACTCTAAGGCACCAAGCCTTAGCAATGCTCGGCCTCGATTCTCAACAAGACCTAATTAATACTAATGCCTAGTGATGACTATTTACAATGAGTAGAGATTTCGAAATTTTAATTTTAATTTTTGAGTGAAAACATTAAAAAACTAAATTAACAATGGCAAATAAAAATGAAGGAAAATAAAAGAGAAAGATTTGGGTACTAGGGATCGCTCTAGCAATTTCAATGCAACGAACAAATTTCAAGCAAATAAACATATCTTCATGAGTACCAAATCCCGTACTTAATGCCGGTTAAGGCCACTAAGCCAAACTTCCTCAAGGGTATTCACATTTCCGATTAAGGTAAACATAAAATCTCTAGTTCATGGACTAGTACCTAATCAAGGGCTACTAAACCATGAACCAAAGGCGAAGAGTTCTAGAAGTTAGGGATTTAAGCATGCAATAGTTACAATGTAGAATGTCACGATTACATAGTTTCGTACCTAATGCCCATCTCACATGTCGTGAAAAACCATTTTGCGTGTTGTAAAAGGTTCTTTTGCATATCGTAAAACACACTTTAGTTTGTCATAAAACACATTTTAGCGTGTCGTAAAACATCTATTCAATCACTCTTCTCATAAACAATACTTTCAATTAAACCTTTCATTCAATCATATCAATAAAGAACTTTAAATTACATAACATAGTACACTTGAACCAGTTTTCAAATATAGAATATGGCAGCTTACAAATGCAAACTTCTGTCTCACATGAATGTTCACATCGCAGTAACTTACAAATGCAAAACAAATAGCTTAGCTAGAGTTGTCTCCAAAGGTTACATAATGTCACTGGCCAACCACTACTCCTTCTAGTTACTGTAAAATCAGATTGAGAGCAAACTAGCTATATTAAAACTTTCTAAATACAAATTCAGTAGAAAAAAGGACACCAAGACACTCTTCAGCAAAATGTGCAAAAATGAACAACATTCACAAACTTTACGAAATGAGAATCATAAGAGCTCAATAAAAACTAACTACGCACTCTATCAAAGCTTTCTTACAAGTTCAGAACCATAGTCTTTAAAACTTATACTTTTCATTCTATTTCAGAATTCCACAACTACCCTGTTAGATATGTAGTTGTTCCTAATTTCTCAATTGTAAAATATCACTATTAACTAGTAATTAGCAACCACATATAATAATCTGCACTCAAGCCGAAAAACAATGTACAAACTAAGAAACTGACCGAGTAGCCTCCACTACCTAGCAAACTAAAATCTCCACTCCACTAAGCCTAACACTCCCTGATTGCTTTGTTAGTATCAAAGCACCGGAAGAAACAAATTAATAGAAGTAAAAAGAGATGAATAATTACCAGTAGGAGTACATTCAATTCAATTGGTAATCCATGCTGGAACTGCGGCTGCTTTTTGGCTGTGCAAAAGTCAAAATTGGGAAAAATCCTTTCTGCTGTAACAAAAGAGAATTGGATCAACATACAGATCCTATGTTAGATTCTAACAAAGATAATGCTTAACTATAATATAAATTTAACCCAAACCAGTACCAAATACAGTTTGAGAGAAAATGACGAAAGAAAATGCAATAAGAGACGGCATATTTGGGAACCCTTAAGTTAAAGACTAGTTGAAGACTTTTCGGTTTATGGTTTAAAAGACCTATTTTTCTGTCACATATTTGGCATCTCATCCTTTCAGTTTTTAGGTCTATACGAGTAGATCAGTCCTACAAATTTTCAGCCAAATTGGTGATCGTTAAGGTAACAAACTAGATCAAATTAATAGACTAACCAAATCTGTCAAACATGAATTGTTCAAGTTTATAATTGGTAAATCACACTTATGAATGTCTTAACCATTTTCAGTATGGCTGAAAATTTGTAAAAATGATCTACTCATAAATATCTATAAATTAAAAGGTCAACATGTGGATATAAGATTGAAAAGTGGGATAAGCCGAAAAGTCTTCGACTTAAGGGTCCCCATTAGAAGGGCTCCCTTATGATAGTTATGTGAAAATCAAACATAACCTTGCATTACAAGGAGCATTCAGTACACACAAATGAACACATCCAAATTTTTATTTAGGCATTTACCAACTCAAAGTAAGAACCAGGATTTACATCACAACTACACGAAATATTTCACAACATGTACCTCATTTTTCTCTGGGACATTCCTTTAGGAGATGAAGTATATAGATTCGAACTTAAGTTTGGCACAAAGCATAGCTGACAATTTTTCCATTCATTTCCAAATTTATAAGCTTTGAACCACAACCGAATGGTTTTTGTACGGTTCGGTGCGATGTGACCATAAAACGACACCATCTTAGTTCGGTGCGGTTACTAAATCATTTTTTCAATTCAGTTCAGGTCGGTAACCATATTTTCAATGTATATTGCTCACCCATAATTTTAAGCGGCTTATGGATAGTTACTTGTAATTATTAATTTGTTAGGCTGTGAAAATACTTTTGTACGTCAATTGCATGGTTAACAATACAAAGCGTTAATTGATAATAAAAAAATCTCTAGAAGGCACACAATTGTTTCTTTTTTTCTTTTCTTTTTCTGAAAAAAAAAAGATGATCAGTGCAGCTGTCATGAAGCATGGATTAATGAAATAAAAGACTATAAAAGAGGATGATTGAGCCCAAATCACAAACTACAGTAAGTTTCAAGAGAACATCTTGAAATAATACTAGGAGTCTCTACTAAAGCTATGTTTTATTGACTACTAACTTTTGTTGTAAAATAACATTGACATATAATTTGGTGCTTTTTGAATGTGCAACTAACACGCAATGTAGTACGGCCATTAAAAAAATAGGAAGTATTTAGACCCTAAGTATCGTACCACGGGATTGAAGGGCTAACCACAATCCTTGGGTAATCGGCAATAAGTCACTAATGCAAACAAAGAAAGAAGAGAAAATAAAGAAAAATGCTACTCTAAGGCACCAAGCCTTAGCAATGCTCGGCCTCGATTCTCAACAAGACCTAATTAATACTAATGCCTAGTGATGACTATTTACAATGAGTAGAGATTTCGAAATTTTAATTTTAATTTTTGAGTGAAAACATTAAAAACTAAATTAACAATGGCAAATAAAAATGAAGGAAAATAAAAGAGAAAGATTTGGGTACTAGGGATCGCTCTAGCAATTTCAATGCAACGAACAAATTTCAAGCAAATAAACATATCTTCATGAGTACCAAATCCCGTACTTAATGCCGGTTAAGGCCACTAAGCCAAACTTCCTCAAGGGTATTCACATTTCTGATTAAGGTAAACATAAACTCTCTAGTTCATGGACTAGTACCTAATCAAGGGCTACTAAACCATGAACCAAAGGCGAAGAGTTCTAGAAGTTAGGGATTTAAGCATGCAATAGTTACAATGTAGAATGTCACGATTACATAGTTTCGTAACTAATGCCCATCAAGGCCACTAAGTCTAATTTCTCCTATTTTGTATCCACTTTTCCGATCAAGGCAAGAATGAACTCTCTAATCACCGATAGAAACATAACAATCATTAATTCTAGGGCTGGGCATGGGACGGGATGGGACGGGATTGGGGTCATCCCACGTCCCGTCCCGGTTGTTACACACGGGACGGGATCGGGACGGGCCTTGCATTTTTTAGAATGAATCCCGCCGGGCCCAATCCCGGATGGGACGGGACGGGATTGGGATGGGACGGGCCCAATCCCGCCACAAAACTGAAAACAGAAAAGAAGAAAAACCTGCTTACATTCATAACTTACATGCATCAATCCATGATCTGATTACAATTACACAACCTGCTTACATTCATAAGTCACAATCCATAACCTAATGATACCAAACATAACAAGAATAACATCCATAATCTGTTACACAAGTTCACATATCATAAGTTTAACAAGAAAAGAAGAAAATTAAAAACATAGCAATACAAGATTACAAGCTGCTCCAAAACATAATTAAACATTGATCACTCCAATTGCAACGGACTTCCCCTTCCCTTTCGCTTTTGGAGCTGGAGGTGGACAATTGTTCTTGCTTGAAGCAGTGCTCTCATGCTCTGCAAGTGAAAAAGAGTTAGTCTGGTGCGCATATAAAAATAGCCAAAATGTGTAAACTATAAACACTTCTATAATTATACCTCGCTCGACATCATAATAAAATTCCATGTTTTCAATTGTTGGTTCATCAATATCCTCAACAACCTCTGCAATATCATCTCCTAGCATCCAGTTCTGCATGCAAATAAGTCCCTCTACTGATTTAGGAGTCAATGAACTCCTAAAAGGATCAATAACTCTGCCCCCTGTTGAAAAACACGACTCAGAGGCCACTGTTGAGGTCTGAATGGCAAGAACATCCCTTGCTATTGCTGCTAAGACTGGATACTTGCAGCCATTAACCTTCCACCAACATAGGATGTCAAACTGATCTTCTTCATCAGTTGGATCTAATGGAGCATCCAAGTATTGATCAACTTCATGAGCTGCAACTGCCTCATCATTTTCTTGCACAATCTTCTTCCAATTACTTAGTCGGTTGGATCTACTAGTACTGCTTCTACTTGTGATGGTGCTAGAAGAAGAGGTTGGAGATTGTGGCCTCTGCATGTGTACACCTCCATCTACATGAACAACATACTAAGAAAAAAAGAAGGCAGAAATTAAAGATCAGATATATACAAAATACTGAAAATAGAAGCATGTTACTTGCAAAACTAGCTATGAAGAACACGGGTAATCAATATATACCTCATCATATAGAGCCATAAGAAGGCCTTTAATCGCATTGGTTCTCCTCGTCACCTCATCAGCACGCAGCTTCTCTTCTGTATACAAGTGAGTCACATTCTTCAATTTAAATCTTGCATCAAGAACTAGTCCAACGATCAACATGTTGTTAAGATCCCCAAAAGAGCCAAAATACTTCATCCACCTGCTTCTCATATTGCCTGCCATCTCTTGCAATGTCTTTTCTGTTTCTGATCCAGTTGCCAACTCCGGTGCCACAAACAAGCTTTTTATGTTATTTTCCATGTCAATAACATCGGCGAAAACAGTATGCACAGTAGGGTGCAGTGATGCACTATTCCTTAGAGTCACTTCATAGAAAAGTCTTAAAAAGTCAACAAACATCTTAGCCTTCAACCAATCTTCTTCTTCCGGAGGTCCCACCCTAACTCTCTTATTGTTGCTTGGTAATAACACTCCATCTTCATCAAATTCTTCTTCTGGCTCTTTAAAGTAATTCCCAAAATTCGATTCATCATCTTCAGCCATTACTAAAAATGCTTGTTTGAACCTTAGAGCCGCTTCCAACATCAAAAAGGTGTTGTTCCACCTTGTTGGGACATCCATACAAACAAGTCCCTTGCATCCTAGCTTCACTCGCTCTACAACCTTCTTAAAAATCTCTAATCTATTTGGAGAAGATCTCACAAACTTCACACAATTCCTAATTGCCAACACTAATTTTTGTAGCCTCTTCAAACCATGCCCCACAATTAAATTAGTGATGTGAGCAGTGCATCTAACATGCATATATTTTCCATTTAAAACCTGTTGATAAGATGCTGACTTGCTCATCTTAGCAACAAGCCACTCTAAAGCAGATTTGTTTGCAGCAGCATTATCAACAGTAATGCACATCACTTTCTCAATCCCCCACTGCACCAAGCAAGACTCAATAAGCTTCCCTATAGTTGGCCCTTGGTGATTCTGAATAACACAAAAATTAATGATCCTCTTGTGCATTTTCCAGTCTACGTCGACAAAATGGGCAGTAAGCACCATGTAATTGATATTTTGAACACTGGTCCAAGTGTCAGTTGTAAGACTCAACCTATACATCTTTAGGATCTTCTTCAACTCTATTTTTTGGGTGTCATACATACCTAGAAAGGCTCTACACAACTTCCTTCTACTTGGAACATCAAACAGAGGACACACTTTTGAACAAAATCTGCCGAACCCTTTCTTCTCCACAAAGCTAAAAGGCAACTCATCAATGACAATCATCTCCACACAAGCTTCCAAATAATCAACTTGGCTATAAGCAACCGTTGTCAATTTATTTGTCTTAGACTTATCCCCAGTAAAAACCTTTTGTGACTTATCAACCGCACGTGGAAAATACCTACAGTTGTGATTGATATGCCTAAGCAAACCAGAAGTGCCACTCCTACTCTCAACTGAAAAGTCCCCAATCTTTCCCCTAGGACAGAATATGCAATGAGCCCTTCTACGAACTACCTCAACTATGTTTCCCTTCTCGTCTTTTACTTTCTCAATTTTGTCATACTCTTTAAAATACTCCCATACAGAACTAGATCGTTTCATACCTGATGCAGATACAGTAGGAGTCTCACCACCCTCACCTACAGATGCAACAGGTGCCTCATCTTCAGATGCAGCAGGAGCCTCACTTACAGATGCAGCAGGGCCACTTGAAGGAGTCTGAATTGGACTCGGATTAGCAGGGACTGATGTCGTTGGAGGAGATTGTGATCCGACTGATGTCGCTGTTGAAACATCCTAAAGGCCAGAAGCAGAGCTTCGTGGTCGAACAATTGCTTTCTTCCCTCTAGCCATTGTTTTTCCTATGGCACCTCACTACTAGAGATGTACCCTTTAATGACACTTATTTTATAACGTTTCGTGATAAATGTCATTGTAGGGGGCTTCCATGACGTTTAGGGCAGCAAACGTCATGGATGTAAAACACGGAGTAATTATATGACGTTTTATAAACGTCATGGTAAAACACATACCATGACGTTTATTTTCTGTCATCAATAAGTTTCAATGACGGTTTTGGTCTGTCATACATATTGTTTGGGCCATGACAGTTTATTACTGTCATCAAAAGTTTTGAGCTAAATTTTGGACACTGTGCCCAAAATTTGGCTTCGCGCCTGACCCTAAAATTTTCAGTTTGAGTTTGAGTCCCTTTAGTTTTAGGGTTCCCTTTAGTTTTAACTCACTTGCCTAAAATTTCTCTCACCCAAACTCGATCTCAAACTTCACTTTCCAATTTCTCTCTTGCAAATCAGTCACCCAAACTCAATCTCAAACTCGATCCGAATCTCATCCCAAACTCGGTCTCTCACCCAAATCAGTCACCCCTCTCCCAAATCTCATCCCCAAATCTAACACCCCTCTCCCAAAATCTCATCGCTAAATCTCATCCAAATCTGTCTCACTGCTCTTCGCCCTAATCCCAATTGTTTGGGTCTGCTCTTTGAGTTGTCACAGGTTAGAACCCTAACTCTCACCCGACATGCATCCATTTCCTCTTCAGATCAAAAACCAACCCAAAACCCCCAATTCTATAATTCTGGCCAAATCCTCTCTTCTCCGACGAGTTCATGTTTCCCAATGGTTAACCCATCTCTCCCTTCCTTCGATTTCAGTTCCTCATGAACCTTAAATTCCTAATCTCGATCTCTAGTACTTAATCCATTTCCTCTCTGTTTTCAGCTTTCATCTAGTTGTCATCTTCGCGGCATCTCCGCCTTGAAAGCATGAAGTCGCCGCCGCAGCTAGGAGGAGGATGGAACCGCTCGGTCTCAGCAGCACCAGTGTGGGTCCTGAAGCCGCGGACTGAGCCTCGGGCTGAGGAAGAAGAGTTGGATTTGGAGCCTTGATAAATCAAGGTGAGGTGGTTTCGCTGTTTCTAGATATCAGATTTGTTTTGGGCATTATTGTGGGTGTTTGATTGAGTTACCGATTTGATCTGAGGAGGAGAAAGCGTTGGTGGAGCTCTGTCAAGGCAGTGGCTTAGTGTTGGCAGCAGCAAATGATAGGAGCCCTGCTACTCAGCAGAGTTGGTAGGGAGGAGACCCTCGGCTCAGTTATGCCTTAGCTAAAGGTAGTCACCCTATAGTTTATGTGTATGAATATGTGTTGGTGTTGTTTGATTAAACTATAGGTTGTTAGATGATTGTGTAGTTAATTGTGTTTTGGTGTTTATGATTGAAGTGTTAAGATTATAGTCTCGGTGGAGAAGTGAGGTTTGTTGTGATTTTGGAGAAGATTGGTTATAGCGTGCATGTTGTTTTGCTTTGGATTGATATTCTAATTGTGTTGTCTACATTGATCACATAGAGCCTATATCAAATATAGTCTGATTTTTATATGGTTTGAGTTATAGGGTTATTGAGAAGGCAAGGATTGAAGCTGAATACGAGTTGCAGAAGCTGCTGCACAAAGGCTAGGCTGAACTTTAATTGGAGGAGGTTTTGAACAAGACTAGAAAATTACACTTGTATATATATTTTTTGATATAGTGGAAACTAGAGGACTTGGTCTTAATGAAACAATTAGTACTGTGTCTATGGTGACTGTGAATACAAACATATTTGATTTCTGAATTTAATCAGAAATCAAATATTTTTTTATAATATGAAAAACAATTAATGATGTTGGGAAAACGTCGTGTAAGCCTTTTCTATAACAATTGAAAAACGTCATTGAAAACCTTATTATAACAGTTTATAAACGCCATTAAAAGGTTTCTATGACGAGAACGAAGTATCATCAAATGATTTTCAATGACGTTTTTCAAACGTCATTGAAGGGTACCCTTTCCATGACACAGGCTAAGACAATGTTCCTAACGACACACAGAAAACGTCATGGAAGGTCTTCAATGACGTTTTTTGTGTGTCATTGAAGGGGTCCTGTGTAGTAGTGCCTGTAATATAAGGTCATCTATTAGAATTCAGATCGAAAACCAATTAGTTGACATATTTCACTTCACACAAATCAAACACTTCGATTTCACACAAACCAACAAGAACTATATACAACTGCTTCATACATTTCGATTCCATTTCTCACAGTTCAATCAACAAATCAAACATGAAAACAGATACATAGACATGTACACCTGCTGCATATCTTCTTCTACCAGACAAATGTATTTCAATGATGTGATGAAATTAAACACAAAGTTCAAATCCTAGTAATCAGAAGTTCATAGGTAAGTTTATTTCTCAGAGATTAGAGAGAGAGAGAGAGAGTTACAGTTGAAGGATCGGATAACAGCAGCTTGAGGCGAGAAGCGGATGGAGGTTGCAGATCGGGTTGAGCGAGCAACGGATGGAGGTTGCAGATCGGGTTGAGGCGAGCAGAGGTCACCGATTGCGTCAGCTTGAGAAGAGCAGCGGGAGGTTGAGAGTGAGGGTCAAAGCAGAGTGAGGAGAGGAGAGGAAGCAGAGAGAGGAAAGGAGACTCGAAGCTGAATAAGGAGGCTGAGTAAGTTTTGTTCAATGTTCGGTATTAGGGCACTTCCATCAACGGTGAGATATAATAAATTTAATAATTAACGGTCAAGATTAATTATTCACTGTTTATACGGGACGGGACGGGCCTGACAGGACGGGAAATTTCAGTCCCGCATCCCGTCCCATTATTTCTCTAATGGGACGGGACGGGACGGGACGAGTGTTTTTAGATTCAAATCCCGCCGGGACCGGGACGGGACCGGGATTTGCGGGATTTGTGCCCACCCCTAATTAATTCCCGATTAAGCAACTACTTGACACACCACACTAATTACAAGAAGCTAGTGAACAAAAGAACCACCAATTGTAACACACATCACAAATCTAAACACATAACAAAGAGAGTGGTCAATTCCCCAAATTCATGCATTAAGAATCAATGAGCATAGTAATTACAGTGCACCCATATGAAAATACGGTATATATTACCAAGTAAATATGTTCACTACATCAAAATTGAGCTAGAGATAGAAACCCTAGCTCCCAAAATTAAGCTAATCACTACCCATCATTCAAATAACATCAATATACAAAATTTAAAGACAAAAGAGCGAAGAGAAGTGGTAAATAACAAGAACTAGCCACAAATTGCTATGGAGCAATTATGACTAGTCTTGGTTTACAATTCTCCCACTTTTACCCAAGACTTCAATCTTGTAGAGGTTGAGGCTCTTGATAACTTCTTGAAGCTTGATGTGAGTAATGTTGAAATGCCCAAAAGAAAATACACTAAAATGAGAGGAGGAAGAGATGAGAAGAGAAAGAATGCCCTCAATTTCGAAGTGCAGCTGTGGTCTCTTCTCCTTCTGCTCCCCTCTCTCCCCTATCTTTCTTCTCTATTTAATTGTTGCTGTGTGAAGAAGTGAAGAGAATTGAGACGGTGACATGACAGCCATTGATTGGTTAAGCAAGATGGAATGTGGTCTTGCACGTGCACATTTCAACGGAGAGGAAATGGGCTATTAATCATCTAATTGAATGATTATAGCTAAATTAAGTATAAACCCACTCATCTGTTCTCCAAATTTACACTATTTGTTTTCCTTTTCGCAGTTTCGTTTATTTCCTACAAAATAAATAAAAATGTATTAATTACATAATAATTGCAACGAGAGTTAACTATTTCGGAAGTAAATCACTTGTGCCTAAAAACCCAATATCAATTATGTGCCACAACTAATATTGTGTCACGTGTCTTTTCACAAACTGATATTTAACGTTTTAACTTATATTATTTTTAATTTAAAACTAACAAAAAGATATATATATATATATATATATATATATATATATATATATATATATATATATATATATGAAAAAACTCTTGCAGAGTCCTAGTCTTCTTCAAAGACAACTTCTGATCATGTTCTTGATAGAAAAGGGAAACTCATCGTGTTCTTCATATAAAGGAAAACCTTTGAGGCTTCAATCATCTTTTTTTAAGGAATCCAGATTTCTTTTAGTCCATTATTTTCGCTCTCATACTGATAGCAGATTTTCTTTACTCAATCTATGAATCCATTAGTGGTAAAAGTCTAGTTTTATTTGATTATGATATTTGATAACCAAATTATAGTGGGGAGATCATGGGTTACGGTGGTCATATGTGGATTAGAAAGATCAATGAAAGAATTTGAGGTGGCTCAAAACATAAAAAGCAAAGATGGTTGAAAGAGTGGTGGACTGGGTATTTCTGCGGAGCAGATGGTGGTGGGTGATGGAGGCTTTAAGCATGAAAAATTGAGTCACCACCTCGATCCTTCCTCACTATCAAACCCTAGCTTGTCATATTTCCAACATTTATAATTGGTTCTATCATCATGCGAAAGGAGGAAAGAAGATTAGGAAAGAAGATTTTGTGTTTGATTTTAGATCTGGAAAAAAAGAGACGAAAGAATTGTTATGAAATACTGAAATACGAAACAATAAAAAAAAGTAACAGATTTAACAGAGTTTACTTATGTTAAGTGAGAGGACACTTGACATAACATTACTTGTGGCACATAATCGACACAAGGCTTTTTCGGCACCGGTGATTTCGTTCCAGTTAATTCATAGTGTTTAAGTACTAATTACGTGTGTAAAAATACACGTAATTAACATACTAGAAAGATTACACTTGTTTATAAGTAAAAATATAGAACGAACTACACAATTTTCCTACTACTGTATAGAATCAAACTCTGGTGTCACAAACATTCTTGCCACTTCAAAACCCTTGTGAGCCGCCTCCTCTCACATACTTGAACCCTAGGCTACTTTCAGCCTCCAATTGCTGCTAATCTAGACGGTGGCAGACTTAGCATTCATCTTGACGCTCTGATATTAATGTTGCTGCTACCGAATGAGTTTTGAATTTTTAGTTTGGACTGTTTGGTCCTCAAGATGTGGCTCGAAGCCTCGAAGGCTGAACAATGAGGCTTGGTTTTGTTTTCAATGATTAATGTGACTAACTTTTTGAGGTGTTAAATGTCAGGACATACCCCGGATTTCCCCTTGAATTCCAGGATAAACCTTGCAGGACCCACCTCAAGGAAAATTCTACCAAAATTTTGGCATAACTTCCCTTGAAAATGGGTAACCATACCTGAAAGAAAAATCATCAAAACTCAAACACTTTTAAAACAATTAAATCCACAACTCCTGAAGTCACCCACTCCCTCAAATAAACATCCACCACATCAAAATCAATATAATTCCAAACAATTTTCATGAATTTAATCTCTCATACAAACATTCCAAATAAATCTTTTTCATCTCTTAATTGGAGTCATAAGCTCTTAACACACCTTAACATAAATTCATTTAAAACATGTCATTGTTATCAGAGCAACTACTAGGAAATGAGAAAATATACAAGTAGGTTAAACTAGTAACCTATGAGAGAAAACTGGATGAGGTGAGGAAATATGACTCGCCTCCTACCCTAGCCGAACAAAACTTTACAGACTGGGCATTTAAAAACGAAAGGCTCAGGGGAGAAGCATTTAAAACGTTAGCGTGAGTGGACAAAAAAATAAATAACAATAATATTGACTTAAATATGGAGCGATAGAAATCAAAGTTATGCTCTCCCAAGTTTTCCATTAAGGGAAATACTTATGCATGTCACTCTTGGAAATTCTCCAAAAATATTTAAGGATAAAAATGATGAACCAATCTCATTTGTTCCCAATAAATCATAAAAATGGAGAAGATATTTCACCATAATGATGAGCCTCCCAGGCTAGAATCAGAGCCTCTTAGGCTACAATAGTGTCTCACGCTAAGGGCTCTACTCACTTATAGTAAGGACCGTTAATAATGTTTAGCTAACAAATAATATAAATACTGATCGGTTGTCTCCCAGACTATAATAGCATAGGTGAGTAGCCGCTAATAATATGGTTAGCTAGTAATAATGAATATATATCAACCCTTTTATGGTGAAGTAAAATAATAAAATAACAAGAATATCACTTCCTGAAAAATAATATAAAATCCAATAAGCTTAGTACAGTTCCTAATGTTATAAATATTATAATCTATGTGGTTGTCCACGTAATTACTCATTAGTTATGTACTCTCATGTAAACTTTACATCTATATAAAGAGGCTAATGAGAATGAATGAGTAAACTTATGCCTCTTCCTAACTATTCTCTCTGCATATTCTCTTCTTCTTTTCTTTACTTTACAATACGTTATCAACACGACTCTATCTTTGAGATGATAACGACTAAACCTTAAATTATTAAAACTGATTTTTCCGTTCACCCTTTACATCATCGTATTTCAATTTGTTTTCTTTATCTTCTTATACTCTATGATGATCCACAAGTCATATGGGGTGACATTGTTGCTTGGTCGTAACTCTTGATCTATGAGTTATAATTTTCGGTGAAACTTTCATTTTGTTTTAGTCCATGTTAGTCGATCTATATTTTGATCCATAAGCACGATTAGAAAACCCGTATAATTATTTGCCGATTTCATTGTGTTAATTTTAGTTTGATTTCAATATTGTGAACTTGTGATCGAGTGGGTGTCTTCGGTTTGTTAGATTACTTTGATTGGGTTGTTGGTATTGAATATAACTACATGATTATTATCGGCCTCTACTTTCAAATCTGGTTTGACTCTTTTGGCTTATCCATATTTTTGTTTTACATTGAATTGTTTTTGTATCTTGGTTTTGTTTCCGTAAAAAGATTCTACATCAATCTTTTCATATGACTCTAATCATGTTTTCATGTACATATATTTCCTATTAATATTTGCCTATTTGATCAACTTGGTTTTAATATGTTATTTGACAATGTAGTCTAGCTTTATGAATTGAGAATCAACTCAGTTAACTCATGTTACCATACATCTAGACTTGAAGTCTATTGATCAAAATGTGAAGGGCCTGAAGTTCCTTGATAGCAATATACTCAAAGTTGTGACATGATCGAAGTTTGTTGATCGAAATGGAGGGCTTGAAGTTCCTTGAGAGGATTATAATAAATAAAATTAGTTACGACATGAAGCTTCTCAAATCTTATGTAATTAACGAGGGTCTTTGAACTTCTCCAAAGTCATATAAAGATCGAAACGATATCTTATGATCCCTAATTATATGAGAACCTGAAGTTCCCCACCTATTTCATATGATGTTTCTTGTATGTGTAACTAGATGAGATCGGGAATCAATTATCATATTTGATAAAGTTAAATACACCTGAAAATCTGTGTATTTTATTTATACATGGCACAAGAAGTTTCCTATGTACAATTTACTTACTTTTGTTCATTACAATTTCCTATTTTGTTATGCAATTTTTTTAGTACAATCTTTTAAATTTTATTATTATTCATTCGGGCCAACAACCTTACATATCGATCATATGAATTTCGAGTGTAATATTTTTGGACCAGAAGTTTCAAAATATTACGTTATAGAACCCAAAGTTTTAATAGTAAATATTCGAACATGAAGTTTCGATTACACATATGATTGATGGCTCCAGAAAAGTATATAGAGTGCTAAATTTACCCAATAACTTGTGGCATATAATTATATCATAAACCAGAAGTTCATTGAACCAAATACATTATTTGACATGGCAAGTTTATTTGGTATAACAAGTTATGTCATATTTTACTTATAGTGTTGTCTGGAATCAATAACAAGTTTTGATAACCACTAGCCCTACTCATAGCCGATCGTTTATTTGACACTTTCATGAGACAATCCTCCTGTCATGAGGGGGAGAGAGATTGTTCCTGAAGAACGATGTAGAGTGGTGTGAGTTGTTTATCCACCTTCTCATTTTGATTTTGAGAAATGTCTCAGTTAGTGATTGATAAAAGATCTTGACAAATGTATATGATAAAAGCATAGATGTCAACTTGGATTTAAGTCTATGAGATCATCCATATTAACTCAAATACTCTATACCTCATTTGATTTGTGGGATGCATATGTATCTAAGTGACATGGTTCTCCTGAAGAGAATGTCATGATATAATGTTAGAGTTCCAAATATGGCTACACATACAAAGGTTGTAGGTACATCATTCTAGAAAGATATATGGGTTGATATTAACGAATATAATATTTTTGACCTCATATTTGGTTTAGGTTTACCACCAGCCAATGAACATCTCACTCGAAAGAAAGTGATAGGTCTTTAGACGTAATATATGCTCATGGTCAAAATAAGATAGTCTTCCCGCCGTTTGGGGGAGAATAAGATTATTATCATTTGAATAACGGCGTGAATTTGAGTGGAATGTATCCACTAAGTCTAAAGTTTTAAACTCTTGAAAATGGAATATTATACATGTCCTCTAATGATCTACATGATATTACAAGTAAAAAATTCACATTCGTTAGATAATATTTGCCCCAAAAGTGGCATGGGTACCCAAATATCAAAAATGCATGCATATAAGGAATGTGTGGGATCTATGAATGATGATCATCTATGACAATTTATAAATGGTAGCTACCAAAAACCATTAAGAACTGTACTAATCAATGTTATACCACGTTTCATTATGCATATCGATAAAGCATATTATTGGCCAAATTGAAAAGAGACAATTTCAATAAAACTAAATATTTGAAACGTGATATGATGCTTTGACCTTTAACCCTATAGATACAAAAGAGTATTTACCACAATGAAAGTAAATCACTATGATTTAATGTCTACAAAAGACATGGGATTATGAATCTGCCCTTATACGAATGATACGATTCTATAAGTACAGTGTTACATGTTACTGTAACATGGACGAGAGACTTATGGCATGTTGTCATTGTATATTACGAGGGCCTTTAAAGACACATTGATAAACCAAATTCCCAGAAGTGAAGTATCATTATCAACGTATCACTAGTTAAATCCTCAAAGGATTTAAGTACATGAATGATTCTAATGTAATTCGATCCATGAATACTTGAGAGTGCTTGAAGTTAATTTATGGAATCAAATAGCCTAAAGTTAACTCATATATACTCATTCTGTTATAGCTAACGTGATCAAAATTACCTCAATAAGTATTATGATCAGACTACACAATCGAATTCGAATTATGACCATTATGTTGCTACATATTCTAACTCTTAGGAAGTTATGAATTACTCAGAGCTCTTGTAGAGTTTATATGAGACGTAACATACATAGACATATTGATGTGTATGGCTGGATACGGCATGGTGATGTTTTAATGCTTTAATGTCAATTAGCTCATGTTGATTAGCTATTACTTAGTGTATGAATTAGGTCATACGACTTAATGAGGTAAGACCTATTTATAATCGTCTAGCTCTGTTGTTATTACTTTAACTTTGCAAGTTTGAAATTTCATGATGAGCCCATATATGCAAAGCACACATGGTCTCACTTTAATGACGGACAAATCAAACCATTATTTACGGCGCATGAAGCTTGCAATGTTCAAGGGGAGATTCTCATCAGGAGGAGCATCAAGAAGTATATTACCTAAGACATATGCACGTTGTACTCTTTTTCTCCTTCGACCAGGGTTATTTTTCTCCCACTGTGTTTTTCTTACCTGGCAAGGTTTTTAACGAGACAACATTATACGCATCTAATTTCATCATTCATTAGTGGACATCTAAGGGGGAGTGTTATAAATATTATAATCTATGTGGTCGTCACGTAATTACTCATTAGTTATGTACTCTGATGTAAACCCTACCTCTATATAAAGAGGCTAATGAGAATGAATGAGTAGACTTATGCCTCTTTTCAACTATTCTCTCTGTGTATTCTCTTCTTCTTTTCTTTACTTTACAACACCCAACTGTATTTAGAAATATTGCGTAATTATATAAATTACTTGACATGTCCCACTTGTCAAATAAAATGAGCAAGAGAGTTCCCGAAAAATAAATGGAACTCATTAATCCAAGAAAATATTAACTCTCCAATATGCTCAAGACAATATTAGATCTCTTATATGTCTTAGAAAATTAAATAACTTTAGTGCATGCATAACATTCAAATCAAAGATCCACTCACAGTGCACGTCTACGCCTGCCGATGATCCGAGGCGTTGTCACAGCTCAATTTTTTAAAAAAACATTTTTTTTGAGGTGTAACTCATATTCCAACTATGAAATAGATTTTTTATAATTAGAATATGAAAGAAATCGGAAAAGAACAACTCAACAATGAAGTAAAATTTATTATTTATTACAAGATACTAAAAAAAAAGTAACATTACAAAGGTAGACTAAAGTCTACGTCTTATTTTAAGGAAAACAACAACACACATATTTTACATGTAAATAAAATATCCTTGCAAAAAAACCGACTTCAAACTACTTACTCCTCACATGCAAAATACTTAAAGGAGTGAGCACAAACAGCTCAGTAGGAGACACAAACAGCTCAGTAGGAGGCAAAAACCTCTTCAAATAAAGCAGATCATAAACAACTCTAGTAAAATAAATGAATGCATCTACTATATACTCCATGTAGTTCATATAACCGAATAGACTAAGTCTACATGTCTCATACCATGTATTTTACCACCAGGGTGACTTAGGCTACTCAAATATATGAACTACCTCCCACTCAAATCTCACATTCCTTTTTGTTAGTCATCTTGTCTGTTCCTCTTTCGCCAATCCCGCCCTTTTCACCTATACTAATTGTGTCATTCTTACACATTCACACGGGCATCGTGGGACACGGTACCTCCGAGGATAAAAACTCAACTACACAAAAGTTTAATCCTAACTTCTTTACCCCAAAGTGTTTTCCATTCCCTTATATGATAACATGTACATCCAAACAAATTCTACATATATAAATGGCAGTAAGGAAACAAAAATTTCACACAAGCATGTAACCCAATGAAACAATAATTAGAGCAAGCACAGAGGTTCCCCAAGTTTTCTCCCTACCTTTGTTGATACTCACAGCAAGTTCCTAATAAAAGATACATGCATTAGTTTAAGAAATCAAGTACATAGAATTCCAATTAAGACTCAGCTAGGATGCTAAACAGAAGAAACAATAGCAAACCAAAACAGTTTTACACAATTACACAACAACACAATCTAACTTTCTGAACCAGTCACTTTAACTTCAAAAACAGTACAAAACTGTTTAGAATTGGACTTCGAGTTCTTCTAAAGACTTATATTAGACACAGTAAAGAAACACTGAGAGTTGGAATCACCTTAAAACGATTTTTCTTGAATTAGTTATGAATTTTCAAAGTTCAGTTACAGTCTCAGGTTTTTTTCTGGAAATTTTGCTAAAAGTGCCTAAACTTTGTTTTCAAAAGCAAAACAGAAACTCTGTGTCACACCCCAGTTCTTAAGTTATTTTACGGTTATTTATTCCGGTATTATTTTGATCTTTTACCGTATTAATTAACCGTTTACTGTTAAGGACTTTAAAGTTGACTTTTTATTCCGTTGGGAATTTGGGAAAACTTTCTTCATGAAAGTTGTAGAGGACGTCGTTACGAGTTCGTAGATATGCTATGCGTTAAATTCGGAGTAAGCATGGTGAAGTTATCAATTAAATGGTAAAGTTTTTGTGTTGGTAAAAAGGGGTAAATTTCTGTGTTGGATATTTTTTTGTTGTGGTTTTAAACTGGACCGGGCAGGGACCCGAGCCCAGACTCTTTTCTCTTTCTTTTCTTCTCTTCTCTCTCTCTTCTTTCCCCGACCCGAGCCGTGTTCGCCGGAAAGTCCCGCCGTCGCCCGCCGCCGTCCCGCCAGCGACGGACCGCCGCTCCGGCCCAGAAAGGACCCCCGCCATCTCCTCTCTCTCCCCGGCCAACCATCCGAGCCGGTAGAGCCGCCGGAGAGGAGAAAAGCCGCCGATCGTCTTTTCGCCGGAGCTCTGTCCTCCGGCCACCTTAGGCCGTGATTTTTGGCTCATCTTGTAGCCCTGGTCAAGGTGAGTATTCCCTCAAAAGGAATCGGTTTATTTCGATCTCGTTGTGGTGTTTTGTATAATTGGAAGTTTTAGGGATTTTAAGATGTTTTAGTTCGATTGCCCTAGTTAGCCTCGGAATTGGACTACGTGCTAGTTGTGAAAGTTGTTGGGTATGATGAGAGGATTATTCTGTCAAAATTTGAGAGGCATTGGAGGTCGCCGGAAAATGGCTGTCGGCCGCCGCTGCCGGCGGAGCCGTCGTCGGCGCCGCCGCCGGAAAAATATTTTATGTAGAGATTTTGATGAGGAGTTTAATGGAATAAGTTTTAGAATTTTTGAAGGAGTTTTGGATAGGTTTAAGAATTGTTGAAGTCAAGTATTTTTGGCGGATTATTAATTAATAATTCGGCCATTCGAATTTATTTGGTGAAAAATGTTTTTGAGGATGTCGGTAAAAATTTGTGAGTTTTGAGGTTGGCTGTGGATTTAAGATTTTGGAGTATTAGGCTTGGTTAAGCGCGTAGCATATTAAATTAGGCATGTTTTGCCTTTAAACGTTCGGTGTTTCATTTAAGATTTTAATATTATTTTTGTCCAGGCCGTGAGGAGGATTATTCAACAGAAGTTTCGGGTCGTCGACAAGCTTAGCCGAGCACGGTGAGTGGACCTTTGATTTTAATCTCATGCATGCACTAAAGTTAATTAATTTCGAGGGTATTTTAGAAATTCAGTATTTTCTTGGGATTTGCGAGTTCCCACCGTTATTTGGGGAACTCCCTTGCTCATTTCATTTGACATGTGGGACATGTCAATAGGCCTTTTTATTTGGAATTCAATTGCACCCTAAAAGGGATGACTGATATTATTTATTGTTAGCTTGGCGTGGGACGCCATTATATTTATTTAGCGGTCCTCATCATATGTGAGTAGAGCGTTTAGAGTGGGAAGTTATTATAATCCCACCAGCGGTCCTTATCATATGAGAGTTGAGCGCTTGGCGTAGGACGCCATTATATTTATTTAGCGGTCCTCATCATATGTGAGTAGAGCGTTTAGAGTGGGAAGTTATTATAATCCCACCTGTGGTCCTTATCATATGAGAGTTGAGCGCTTGGCGTGGGACGCCATTATATTTATTTAGCGGTCCTCATCATATGTGAGTAGAGCGTTTAGAGTGGGAAGTTATTATAATCCCACCAGCGGTCCTTATCATATGAGAGTTGAGCGCTTGGCGTGGGACGCCATTATATCTATTAAGCGGTCCTCATCATATGTGAGTTGAGCGCTTGGCGTGGGACGCCATTATAGCCTGGGAGGCAACCGATCGGTATATGTATATATTATTAGCAGCTAGCTATTATTTAGCGGTCCTCATCATATGAGAGTTGAGCGCTTGGCGTGGGACGCCATTATATCTATTAAGCGGTCCTCATCATATGTGAGTTGAGCGCTTGGCGTGGGACGCTATTATAGCCTGAGAGGCTTATAGTTTTGGTGAAATATTTTCCCTATTTATTGTGATTTATTGAGAACCAATGGGATTGGTCGTTATTTTGGTTTATAAGTAATTGCGGGAAGAGTTCCAAGAATGGCGTGCATAAATATTTTTCTAATTGAAATTATGGGAGAGCATCGATTTGATTTAATTTGCTCCATATTTCTTTTGTCATTTATTTTGTCCACTCACTCTAACGTTTTAAATGCTTCTCCCCTGGGCCCTTCGTATTTAAAATGCCCAGTCTGCAGAGTTCAGTTCGGCGAGGATAGGAGGCGTGTCATAGATTTCCACCTCATCCAGTTTTCCCATATAGGTTACTAGTTTAACCTACTGTGTTGTTTATTTCATTTTCCTTAGTAGATGCTCTGATATTTATGGGAATGTCTAAGTGTATTATGAGATGTTGAAAATGTTCCATTTGTTTAAGTTTGCTAGAGAGAGTATTTGTGGATGTGGTTTGGGAGTTTTAGCGAGTTGGGTTTGGTGACCTTTCTTTCCGGTAGGGTTACCCATTTTCAAGGGAGGTTCTATGAAGAACTTTGGTAGAATTTTCCTTGAGGTGGGTCCCGCAGGATTCACCTCGAATTTCAGGGTGAAATTCGGGGCGGGTCCTGACACTCTGTGATACAAAACTTCTAGGAATTGAACACAAACACTCCAATGTTTGAAAAAGAAGGAAAAACACACAAAACTTGCAAGTTAAAGACTAACTAAAATCACCACAAAGATAACTAACAGAATGTAATATACAACAGTCTTAACTTCTAAAATTTCAACAACTTTAAGCGATCTAAAATCATGGTTTCTACTTTCAAATTTAGGAACTAATAACATGTATGAGAACCACATAATCTTATCATTACATATGTATAATCTCATATCAAAATAACAAAGATTCAAAAGCAAAGAGTGCAATTAAAAACAGAAATCTGAAATCACAAAACAACTTCCTAACTTCCCGACCAGTAAACTTTATGGCTAAAACGACATAGGTTGGCTGGGAATTTACAGTTGGTGTCTTCATAATAATTGTAATAGACATCCTAAAGATCAGTCAGGAACTTGAATCGCAGCAAAATGAATTTTCTACAAATACTTATGATTTTCGGAAGTTGAAGACCTGCATCAAGAGAATTACTGATTTTGACTTAAATCAGTTTTTGTTTTACAAAGTCAGTTTGCAAAAGCAAAAAATAAGAACACATCTTAAACCTTTTCTAAGAATACAAGTTGTCAACAAGACTTTGAGAATATGAAACATATACATAGAACAAAACACAGCAACTTGCAATATCAAAAACAAAGAACTAAGAACTCTTAAAGCACATCATATGCAACATGAATGAATTAACAAAAGGATTCATAAGAAAATCAATCTAACCAATATAAGAAGAACTAGAACATCAATCCTAAATTCCAAATAAAAATCCTAATCAATAATCAAATTGAAAAGGAGACAAACCTTAACTCTTTCTCTTTCTCTTTCTCTTTCTCTACTGCTAAACCCTCACCCTCTCTTACTCTTTGGGTGCTTAACAGACTAAGATGAACTATGTCAACAACACACGAATCTCACTCTATTTATAGTGTCCGGAAAAAGAGAAGAACGTGGAGTCCAAGACAAGAACAAAAGAAGCAAAATTGAATTATGCAACTGAAATCTTACCCGTTTAGGTGCTAGACTAGACCTCTAGGGTTCTAGCTTCTACGGTATAGCTTCAATGAGTCATCAACAAATCCCCAAGAATTCGACACCTCCTGCTTGTTCATGGCGGTAGCCGTGAAATTGGACTTTTTTTAAGGCGGCAAAGTTCCGGATTAGGAAACATTTGGTCGGGAGGAAGAAGAAGAAGTCGGTCAAGGAGAAGAAGTCGGTGAAGACGAAGCAGAAGGCGGAGGAGAAGAATTATGGGCGTCGTTCTACTCTTCCTATGACAACAAGTTTTCTTTTGTTTCTTTCTTTTCCTAAGTTGTTTTGGGCTCGGGTTTGGGTCAAGGATGTTGGGTCAAAATTTGGGCTTAACACCTCCTCCACTTTAACCAAATAAGATGAAACAAATACAAGTCTAAAAACAACAAAAATAATTTCAGCATGAATAGTACCATATATAAATATATACACACACAAAATACTAAATATCAACAGTATAGAGTAAAAATATATATATATATATATATATATATATATACACACACACACTATTTTAGATATTAATATTATTTTCAAAAAAAAATTCTAAGTCGTCACAGGCGTCCTCTAAACGATCATTCTCACGTCCTGAACAATAATTAATATTAAGTCTCTAGACTTGGATAATACTTTAATAAAAATTTTCGAAATAAAAGGAAGCTTATAATTTCATCTTTCTTACCCAACTTCTCCACTTTTAATCTAATAAGGCTCACATTACTTCGCACTTACCGATAACCATAAATTAATCTTTTTAGAATTTAAAACATATTAAACCAACTGCTGAAATTTCATTCTAATAACCGTCACAATTGTTAACCATTGAAAAATCTCAAACCTTATCAAAACTCCTTAAAAAATTCCAAACTTTACTTCATTAAACCCCTCTCATTAAAATCATCTCAAAAACATGACAGACTACCCCTAAGGGGCAGCGGCCGGCAGCCTTACTCCGGCGAAGGCCAATGCTTCCCAAATTTTAACACAACAATCATCTCAATACGCACAACAGCTTCCATAACTAGCACTTAGTCCAATTTTAAGCCTAACTAAGGTAATCGAACCAAACAATAAAATAAGCCCTAAAACTTCAATTAAACATTTATCCTTATCAAGATCGAATTGAACCAATTCATTTTGAGGGATTACTAACCTTGATGAGAGCTACAAGATGAGTCAAGTTTCACGAGATATGGTGGCCGGAGGAGGGAGCTCCGGCGAAGGAACAGTCGGCATCTCGGGTGAGATTCCTCTCAATCGGCGGTGTCCCACGTGCAACCACCAACCCAGAAAGAGAGAGGGGGCGGCGGAGGTCCGAACAGAGCTAGTCCGACGGTCTATGGTGGCCGGACGATGGCGGACTGAGGCTAGGTCTCTGGTGGGTCGGGAAGAGTTCACGGGAGAGAGAGAGTGTGTAGGTGTTTGGCTGCTCCACACCTGGTCCAACTTAATACCTTAACAAAATTAAACCCATTAAATTTTTACCCATTTTTTACCAACTCAAAATTTACATTTTTAGTTGATAACTTTTTCATGCTAACTCTGATTTTAACGTATAACATGTCTATGAACTCGTATTAACGTCCTCTACAACTTTCTTAAAGAAATTTTTCCAAAATAATTTTCTTACAAAAAGTCAACTCTAAAGCTTTAACGGTAAACAATTACTTAACACGGTAAAAGACAAAAATAAAATAAAAAATAAATAACCGTAAAATAATTTAAGGACCGGGGTGTGACAGTAAATATATTTAACGGTATCAAAGGAACATTGAAGATACGGTAAAAAATAAGATATTAACTCGTCTAGATATATCAATGATATATCGGATATATCATAAGAATTTTAATATGTAATATTTATCGATAAGAGATATATCGGATATATCCCAGAAATTTTAATATATAATATTTGCTACTGACTTTTTTAGGTCACTTTGGTCTTATACGCCCCAGCCACACCCTGTTCTTCCAACAAAACTGGACTGGGGGTCGTCGGAAAACTTGTTCTCACTTCTCAGGTGACTCTTCTGATCCAAACTTTCTTCTCACCATTTTCTGAAATTGGGTATTCAAAAATATGATCAAATTCTATGCCTTTCTGATTGAACTCCATCTTGACCTTTTCTTCTCTCTAAGAAACTGATGGAACATATTAGAACGTATATGATACTCTATATAGAGCAGAAAGTCAGTTTGAATGTGTATATGAAACTGCTGGGTTGTTGTTAAACAATAACGAGGTTGCCCCCTTTTACACACTTTCATATGAAAGCTAAGATTACATCTTACACTATCTTTGCTTGATATGTTGTCGGATGGAATTTACAGCCTTTGGTGAATTCGCACACGCATACAGTTATTTGTAATTATATATATATAATGGTGTGTTACTTTCAGTCAATCTTTTTAAGTTACTTGTGGAAAAGTTTTATGATGTAAGACATTATATATATATATATATATATATATATATATATATGTATATATGATGAATTGGTAAGAATGAAAGTCATTTCTGGTTAATATATGTCTCCTAGGATAAGATGAAATCGATTGCAATTAGTTTGCCAGCTAAGTTATATGCTGTCAGGTTTATCCTTATTCATTGTTGCTAACCAGGAAAATCCATTGAGAGTGATTTTAATTTTAGATTTGTAGAAACTAGGTAAGCAGAAAGTGACTGTAAAATTAAAACTCTACTGGAACTTCCAAAGTTTATGTTGTTACTACCAAGATATTTCCCTGTGTATCTGACTTCTTGTTTTCCCTTGGATTTTGTATGTTGTTGCTTAACTGTCTAAAGATATTGATTATTGCATTTTTTTTTATATTAGCAGATGCTCTAGTATAAGTACTTGCAAGGCTGCAGTGTATGTAACTTGGAGTAACTAGCCAAGTCACTTGGATGCAGCCAATGTCTGTCTGCAGTTTGAGACTGGCAGAGGCTGTTTTTCCAAGATAGTAAACACAATACACAATGGCAGAAGGTTCAGTAACTTATCTGCTGGAGAAGCTTGCAGCCTTTTTCGAAAATGACGACCACTTGTTGGGAGTCATATTCGGAGGTGTTCGAGAAGAAGGGGTTTATCTTCGAGGGGAATTTGAAAGGATGCGAGCTTTTCTGAGGACTGCAGATGCATTGCAGGAAACTGATCAGGAAGTCGAAGTCTGGGTCAAGCAAGTCAGAGATGTTGCTCATGAAGCTGAAGATATTCTAGATTCATTCACTTTGCTGCATGAACATGATCATGGCCATGGAATCTATGGTTCTCTACGCACTCTGGGATGTTGTATCAAGAATGCAAAAGCTTGTTACCGAATTGCTTCCGAGTTAAAAGCCATCAACTCAAGAATCAAAAACATTTCTGAGGTTCATAGGAGACTCCGTCACAAATTCATCAAAGCTGAACAAGGTCCAGGAGCTGACAGTGGTGGGAATACATGGCACGACTGTCGGGGAGATGCCCTTCTTTTAGATAAATCAGATCTTGTGGGCCTTGATGAGCCAAGAAATCAATTGGTGGGGTGGCTGTTTAAAAGTAGTCCTGGGCGGAAAGTAGTTTCATTGGCTGGCATGGGGGGAATGGGGAAGTCCACCTTGGCAAAGCAAGTCTATGATGATCCAGAAGTGAAAAAATATTTCGAAGTGTGTGCATGGATCACTGTCAATCGATCCTTCAAATCTGGAGAACTTCTCAAAGACATGGCTCAACAACTCTTCAAAGCAATCAGGAGACGAGTTCCACAAGTAGTGACAAGCATGGACAACAATCAGTTGAAGACAACAATCAAGGAGTTGCTACAACAAAGGAGGTACCTGATTGTTTTGGATGATGTATGGGACCTGTGTGAATGGCATGCTATTCAAAATGCATTGCCTAACAACAGTTGTGGCAGCCGAATCATGCTCACTACAAGAAATGCAGAAGTAGCCGCCACCACTCGTGTACTCTCTGATGGTAAGGTCTATGAGTTAAAGCCCTTACCTCCTCCAGAGTCCTGGGATTTGTTCTGCAGAAAGGCATTTCGACAGAACAAATGCCCTCCACACTTGGAGGACATATGTAAGGACATTTTAAAAAAATGTGAGGGTCTTCCCCTTGCGATTGTTGCAATCAGTGGTGTTTTGGCTACAAAAGATATAAGACGGATTGATGAGTGGGACATGGTCGGTCGCAGCCTTGGGGCAGAAATAGAGGGTAATGACAAGCTTAAGTATTTGAGAAAGGTTCTTTCACTCAGTTTTAGTGATTTGCCTTACTTCCTCAAATCGTGCTTCTTATACCTGAGCATCTTCCCTGAGGGTCATCTGATTGAGCGGATGAGGCTAATCCGGTTATGGGTAGCAGAGGGTTTCATTGAAGCAAAAGAGGGGAGAACACTGGAAGAAGTTGCAGATGACTATCTCCATGAACTCTTGAACAGGAGCCTAATGCAAGTGGCCACAACTACTCCTGATGGAAGGGTAAAAAAATGTCGGATCCATGATCTTTTGCGGGAGATCATCATCTCCAAGTCAAGAGATCAGAACTTCACAACAATTGTGAAAGAAAAAAGTGTGCCTGCACAATGGTCTGATAAAATGCGACGCCTATCTATACATAACACGTTGCAAACTGTGCAGCCAAACAGGTCAGTTTCTCAATTACGTTCCTTATTCATGTTTGGAGTCAGTAGAAAGCCTTCCATCGCTGCATTATTCCCCAACGGTTTTAGGCTGCTAAATGTGTTAGACTTGCATAGTTTGCCTTTAAAGAGATTTCCAGTTGTAGTTGTGGACTTATACTTCTTGAAATATCTTAGCTTGAGGGAAACCAAGGTGAAAACTGTTCCAAAATTTATTGGGAAGCTTCAAAATTTAGAAACTCTAGATCTTAAGCATTCCAATGTCAGTGAACTCCCTGATGAGATCCTCAAGCTTCAACGCCTACGCCATCTTCTAGTATATAAGCATGAATTTGTATCATATGAACAATTCAGCTCAAAGAATGGTTTTAAGGTTACCCCAAAAATAGGTGTTCTGCGAGCATTACAAAAGCTCTGTTTCATAGAGGTAAACCAAGATGGTGGCACGATTATCAGAGAGCTAGGGAAGCTAACTCAACTGCGGAGGTTAGGTCTTTTAAAATTGAGAAAGGCAGATGGAAAGGCTCTCTGTTCATCCATTGAAAAGCTGAGTAATCTTCACGCGCTATCCATAGCTTCAGTGGAAGAAGATGAGATAATTGACCTTCAACACCTTTCTTCTCCTCCTTCGTTGCTTCAGCGGCTCTACATGAAAGGACGTTTGGATGCATTACCCCATTGGATTCCTTCTCTTCCAAGCCTAGTCAGATTGTCTCTAAAATGGAGTAGGCTAAAGGATGATCCACTCATTTCTCTACGACATATTCCCAATCTTGTTCAACTTGAATTATGTCAAGCATTTGTCGGAGACAGATTGTGTTTCAAGGCTGATGGGTTTAGAAAGCTGAAGATCTTAAGCCTGGACAAATTTGATGAACTTAGGCGCATAGACATTGAGATGGGTGCAATGGATTGTCTTGAAAAGCTCAGCATCCAGCGGTGTAAGCTTCTGGAGAAGGTGCCATCAGGGATTGAGCATCTGCTTAAGTTAAAAGTTCTCGAGTTCTCTGAGATGCCAGTGGATTTGATGAAGACAATTCGTCCAGATGGAAAAGATAACTGGAGGGTCTCGCATATTCCTGAGGTTTACTCAACCTACTGGAGAGAAGGAGGATGGGAGGTGTATTCCATAGACAGCATGACTGACGGGGAGTACTGTCCACTGCCCAGCAATTTCTTCAGCCACGAACTCGAAACTAGATGGAAAAGTTGGAAGTAATTCGTCACAGCTGTGGGAATCAGCTGCCTTTGTTTATCCATATACTTAAATACTTGTAAATTTGTACATGGTGTGTATACCAAAAATTGCCTTTGGTTAAGGTAATCCAGAATGCCCCCTGGCGTTCCTGTACAAATTAATGATGGATTGGTGTAATTGATAGACTATGCCACTGTGGCCAGGTAGTTCATAATGTAAATGTTTGCTGCTCTTTAGTGTCTTTAATCTCTGTGAATAATAGCTTATATATGTATCACTTTGTATTATGTAAAAGAAGAAGAATCTAGTTTGAGAAGGTTGTGCACGGTTGTGTATATCATGGATCTTCTGTCGAGGTTTGATCCACCTCTGCCACATAATAGTTTTGGGAACTATTACCGGGCAGCCACTGCGACGCCAACATTGGTTGGTGGGGGAGGAGAGTGATGGCCTTGTGAGGGAGGGGTGTTTGAGGAAATAGACAAGATTGACAATAAGTATATAAGGAAGTTTCAACATGGCTACAAGGAACATTTGGATTTCATGAGGAGAAGGATGGAAAAGGCAGCAAAAGGAGAATTGGTTACACTAAAGTTTTCGAGTGTGTGCAGGTTTCCAATCTATGAGGCTGATTTTGGTTGGGGGAAAGAATGATATAATGAGCAAGAGTCCGATATACATTGTTGCCTTATAAATTCTAGAGCTAAAACCCATAGATAGGCATCAGATAACATAATATACCGAATTTTGTATTGTTAAAGTCCTCCCACCTTATGCTGCAAGCTTCTTGTGATGAAAATATTAGTCAGTCCTACTAGTCTACTACTATCAAGGATACAGAAATGGATTTATAACATTCTATTAGAATTTAACTAGGTACTTAGTAGCACACTATTTGGATTTTGGAGTAGTAGATTGTTTCTTTCTATATATCAACAAGTAGGGGTGTGGCATTCTATTTGTGATTATCACGATCATCATCATGGTTGTGTTCACTTATGAAACAAAGTTCACCTCTGTCATTTCTCCTGCTAGGTTGTTGTTCAAAGCCCTGGTTCCTGATCGGCAAAGATCAACTCCATCACAGATTGAGAGAATTTCTAGCAGTTGGACTTGTGAACGCCAAGGACACCTTCCTCACACGATGAGAGAATTTCTGGGCAATTGACCCGTCAACGCTAAGAACATTTTCCTCACAATTAAAAGTAGTTGCCTCAGCTAGCGCCAACTGCCAAGACGATGATATATACTCGCTACTTAAATCACCTATGTATACCTATGACAAAGTCATAAGAAACACCATAAAAACAAATAACAGACTGACTAGAGACACTAACGTTGATTATGCTCGCTACAGCTAGTTTGGCTAGAAACTCCCTAGCATCAATCAGCCAGGCTTGCACCTGCTCCAAACGAGAGTTTGTGTGCCCTCACTTGTGCGACGCCAAGACGGCTCGGCAGAAGCTTTAAGAGACTGATATATCTAGATGGAGTACATTCAGGTTGTGTTTGGTGCAGCTGGGCTTATAAGAAAAGCTGGCTTATAAGCTGTCCTAGGAATAAGTGATTGAAAAACAAAGTATGTCTGAGTGTTTGGTAAACTGACTTTTAATATATGTTGTTAGTGTTAAAAGCAGTGAAAGGTGTTTGGTAAACTCGAAACTAAAAGTGCTTCTAATTTACAGAATGACCATTTTGGACATGAAACTAAAATTAACTTTTTATACTATAATTTATCTATGGTTTGTTTAACTTTGTCCATATAAATCAATATTTTCTAACTGTTTTTATTAATCATGATGATTATATGATAAATATTGAATAATTTGACATGAAGTATCAACAAAAAGTATTTTAACACATCAAAACATTATCAATAATAACATTAAAAACCTGCAAATCATGTCTTAAAGTAGCATGAAGTAGCAACAAAAGATTGTTTAACACATCAAAACATTCATGATACCAAGATATCGAAATACTTTGTTCATATGTATTAAGTAACCAACAAAAATATCTTGACACATTTAAAAATTCGCGGTGCCACGTGCTCTCATCAAACTTTGAGCAATTTCTTTTCTTATTGCTTCCATTTCTTGTGCAACATGACCCTGATTTTCTTCTTCTGCATCATCCATCTCCATCTCATCGCTTGATATGCCAACCGAATTTTCATCAGTGTCAAAATCTCTATCATGATTCACATGTCTTCGTATATAATTATGAAGAGTCATGGTTGCAATAACAATCTTCACTTACTTCTTAAATGAAAAACCTTCCATGTTTGTTAAAATATGTCATTTCTTTTTCCAAGCTCCAAATGTGCATTCTATAACGCCTCTAAGAGTAGAGTGTGTTTGGTTAAATACCTCATTTTCATTTCTTGGCTCTCGCCCACGATATTCTTGAAAATGTTGTTTTAGACCTTTATAGGATCCCAAAAATCCATTCATTTGTGGGTATACCGCATTAACGACATAATATTTTCCTATCAAATAAATTTTCTAAATTTAACAATACTTCACATTAAAGTTTATAAAAATTTATATAAAAAAATAAAATGATTACCTTGTGGAGGTTTAGAAAAATTCGAATTGGGATTTCGAAGAACCGATTGAAACACCCTTGTATCATGAGCAGACCCTTCCCAACTGGCACATACAAATGTAAATTGCATATTAAAATCACACACCGCCATAACATTTTGGGTTGATATCCCTTTTCTACCAATAAATGGTATTTAATGTTGAAGAGATATCGAAGCGGGAATATGCACTCCATCAATAGTACCAATGCAATCCTTAAAATAATGCAAATATTTGTCACTAATATAAACAATTAATATAAACTAATTGATCAATTATAAATAAATAAATAAAATAAAGTACATTAAAATGCGGCATATATCTCTTATCCTTTATTATCCCTAGCGCACACTTTTAAATTCTGGATCCAACGGCTTGATCATTTTCTCACCATATGAACTCAACATATCTAATGCTTTTCCAAAATACCTACTAACGGTTTCCTCAGAATGTTGAAACCGTTCTTGAGCCGTCCTATTCCCACATCCATGTCCTAGAATATTTAGTATTAATGCCACTACTTCAATATGACTTGTTCTATTTGAACCCAACACCCTAAATTCGGTCTCCAAGTCACTACATAAATGATAAAATACTTCCTTGTGCATTCTAAATTCATTATAACACCGACTTTGATGACCATGTAATACTTCCATTACTTATCTATTACATGTTTGAGACGATGTCATGCAAAGATTTTTATGAACATAGCTCTCATAATAATCTTGAATGAGGAGAGTATTAATTTGTACGATTCGTATGTATATCTCATCCTTAACATCATCTTTCTCTGACATTGTTCATATATTCAATCAAACCTGCAAACATAAATTTCAATTCGTAAATGATGTATTAGTTGTGATGTAAGCAATGAATAAATAGTAAAAAAAATTAATAAAATTTAAAATTAATAAAAAAACAAAATAAAATAACAAATAAAGCTCATATAAGTGAATATTAAACAATGAAAATATAAAATAACAAATTCATAATCATATCGAACATTATATAGTGAACTGATATATAAACTTGTCCAACATAATAATACTTCAATAGTATCTTAACAAAATCACAACAACAAAACTCAAGCACAACATAAACTTAATTTTCAGCCATCTCAAATTTCAGATGCTCCAACTTCATGTCAGGACCTTCCATACAACAAAACATCTCCCTCTTTTCTTTATTTAGGAACAACCGACTTGCAAAAAAAAACATCTTAGTACCCTGCTCGGCCCCAGGCAAAGAACCGACCACATTCATCACTTCTTTAATACTAGTGTCGTCACTTGTTCCTACTGATCATAGAACTTGCTGAACTTCTACTCTCAATAGTCTCACACATTCGGTCAATTTTTGTGCTAAAAGAGCAGCACCTCCTACCCTTTCAGGTTTTGTGACAACACCTTTGCCTTTCCCAACAACATTTCCTTTTCTTCTTTTAGTAGGGTGTGATGTATCATCAGAATCAGAACTCTCTTCAAGGTTTTACTGATTGTCCCCTTGTTTTGGACTTTCAGACAAAGGTAGTGATGCACTTGATATATAAGCATGCATACCCGTGGCTGAAGTCCCTTTGAACATTCTGTCCAATTTCTCTTCAAAATCAAGGTGAATACCTTTTTTTTCGTAACTTTGCATATTCCTTATTGTCCTGCACAATTTCACCTTTCCTCTTACAGGATGCAATCAATCAAGTAGCACATAAAAAATTTGTAATATGCACATGTATAGATTGAAGCATGCAAATGAAAATGGTGACTATTTTAGAGCCTGCAAATGACAAATAGAGTTTCCTAACTTTCCTTAACTTGTTCAAATGAAAATGTGGTTGATGAAAAGCCAACTGTCATTTGGTAGTCACAAACAATGACACTCACTTGAAGTGAAAGATGAATTTGAGGGTCCATATATTTTTCAGTTTATAAAACATGGTAACTATAAATCAAAACATAGGGCATACAAGCAAAACAAGTTACATTGAAGAACTTTGAAATTGAAAATTACCGAGAATATCAAATTGACATTGCTACAAATGACTTTCTCCATACATTTATAACCAAAGGGGCAACATAAAAAAAACATGCAATCAAAACTAAAACTTGGCTATCAACAAGAAGCGAAAACAGAGATGAAAGATTCAACAATCCTAACAGAAATTTCACATCAACATACACTCATTTTAATAAAATCAAAGAGAGATCCCGAAAGAACCTGGACTCCTGGAGATAATATTAAAACTTGGTAACTGATGAATAAACCAGAGCAAGTTCACAAATTTGACTGGGTCAAACACTAAGCACCTATAACAAACAAACTGAGGCCTATTTCTAATTCTTCTTTTCAGCTTCATCCCACAAGACAAGTATTTCATGGAGACAGTAAAGTCTAGTTATAAGAAAACTTCATGGTACTAGGCAAGAGTATCTGCAATGTGTATGTTGTCTTAACTCTGCTGAGTGTTTGCAACATCTTATGCTGGAAGAATTGAAATGCCTGAGCCTCTTGGCTATTGGAAGTTGTGATCATTTTGTAGAACAACAATGTTTTATTACACTTTGTTTCTAATATCAAGTTAGTTTGAAGTCGGTAAAGGAACATCAATTTGATTGTATATGTTTTTAGTATGATCAGATGCGAAGGAGAAGAGGAGAAACTGCATATATTCTCAAAACATTCACAAATACCAACAAAACATTCAAGGACCAACAAATCATTCAATGGGCAGCCAAGAAAGTATCATGGATTCAGAAATTGAGATGCAAAACAAACAAAAGGAAAATGATTCATCAAAACCCAGAAAACATAACAAAAAGGCATATAAATATGGCTAAATTCCAAGCTTAGAGATGAACAAGAGAGAGAAATGAAATTGTTTACATTTGAACCCTAGTTTCTCAGATTCGCTAGGCAGCAAATCTCCAGGAGACACAACAAGACAATAGAAGCACCACGCAAACCCACACAAAGGCCTCCAACAGATGCAAAACGATCCGCAACAAAACGATGGAGGAGAATGGAGGCGTAGGTCTCGCGTCTCACTAGGGTATTCTTGGTTCAATCGTGTAATTTGTCGAAACTCTGAAGGGCACCCAACGTCATTAGCAAAATTTCATTAACTCCCGCGAAAGAAAAACACGCTAGCTTATAAGGAAAAGGAGGGGGATACCAGCTTCTCCTTTTCCTTTAAAAACACCTTCTACTTTTAAAAAAAGTAACTTGTTTTAGACTTACCAAACACTAAAAGGTGGAATGCTTATACTTATAAGCTGCACCAAACGCAGCCTCACTCCTTTACTTATAAAAAAAATAGTTCTCACTAAATTAAATAACATGTGCTTAGTATGCTTAGTACCATTAGGTTATTGTCTTTTCTTTATAAGGGGAATGTCGTGAGTTCCACTCTGATACTGAAGTCCTAGCATTTAGAGAAATTTTGGAAAATAACCACTTTTAGGCACTTGAATTGATTTTTACAAGTAGTTAAAACATAACCATATCAAGAGATTAAAAGTCTCAAATACTCTCACTCTTTTCCTAACATGCTTCAGCATTCATTTGAGAAATTTTGAGAAATAACCATAATTTGATCATTGAATTGATATTTAACCATACTTTATGGCTACTAAACTTGCAAATCATATTCCGGTTGCATTGAGCTCCCCCTATGAGCCATTAATAGCAAACTCTGGGTTGGATAATAGCGATGATAGAGAGGAAGATGAGCATCTGAATTCCAATTGGGATAATGAGAGTCCAATGGATGATGTCAAAATTGAAACCGAGCAACCTACGAATGTCGAGTCTGCTCCATCATCTTCTTATCGTAGCAAGAGAAGGCACATAGAAGACTATGAGAATGTTGCAATTGTAGACACCAATGAAGATGTTTTGGTAGTAGGTCAATTATACTCGAGTAAGAAAGCCTTGAAACAACATTTGGGTATGGTCGCAATGAGAAAGAATTACGAGTTTAAAGTGAAAAGATCTACTAGTGATCGGTTTGAAGTTGGGTGCGTGGATCCTAGTTGTAAGTGGCGTCTCCATGCAACAAAGCCACAAGACTTAGCCTATTTTGAAGTAAGGAATTTTTATAATGAACATTCTTGTTCATTGGATATATTATCCCTAGTGATCATCGACAAGCATGCAGCTCCCTGATTGGCCAATTTGTTAAGTCAAAATTCGAGGGAGGAACCTCACGTATATACAAACCTAGAGATATCATTGATGATGCACGTGTCCAACTTGGAGTTAATATGGGTTATAAAAAAGCTTGGAGGGCAAGAGAAGCGGCACTTGAAATTGCAAGGGGATCACCAGAGGAATCATTTGCTATCCTTTCAAAATATTATGCTATGTTGGAGCGTAAAAATCAAGGTACAATAACACACATAGAAACTGGTGAACAAAATCATTTTCTATACTTTTTCATGGCAATTTGAGCCTCATTTAGAGGATTTCGTGATTCTATGAGGTCTGTGATTGCTATATATGACACACTTTTGAAAGGAAAGTACTTTGGAACTATGTTAGTGGCTGCATGCCAAGATGGAGATAATCAAATATATCATTTGACATTTGGGGTAGCAGACTCAGAAAATGATGCATCATGGTCATGGATTTTGACAAAATTGAAAGGGGCCATTGGAGATGTAGAGAATTTGGTCTTCATATCTGATCGACATGGAAGCATCGCCAAAGCCGTTGATTGTGTTTTTCCAGAAGCGCATCATGAAGCATACATCTTTCATATCGCTAACAACCTGCAAGCAAAGTTCGGCAAAAAAAAATGAAGATCCTTAAATTATATAACACAGCGGCAAAGAAGTACCAAGTGTCTGAGTTCAATACATTGATGGAAGACATTCGAAAAATAAAAGATGGAGAAGTCTGTAAATATCTTGAAGACATTGGTTATCATAAGTGGGCACGAGCTCAGTTTGTGGGGCATATATACAACATGATGACATCCAACATAGCCGAATCTTTGAACTCAAAATTCAAAGAGGCATGTAAATTACCAATTACTACTCTAGTAGATCACGTGAGAGAGGTGCTTCAACAATGGTTTGTTGAACGACGTGATGCAGCAAGCTCTCTTAATACTCACTTAACCAAATGGGCAGAAGACAAAGTGGGCAAAAACAACAACATTGGTTCACATATGCTGGTATTTTCTAATATTAATACTTGTTAGTACTATATTCTCGTTTAAGAATCATCCTAACTTGGTGTTATTGTACATTAGGTGTTTCCAATTGATCTATATGCATTTCAAATACATGATCAAAGTCAGACATTTACGGTGGACCTAAATAACATGACTTGTACATGTCGAGTTTGATATATATATATTGATAAGCTTCCTTGTGCCCATTCAACTGTTGCTTGTAGAACAAAAGGAATATCTATATATAGCATGTGCTCCCAGTTTTACACAGCTAAGGCACTTATGCTAGCATATGCAGAGCATATTTGGCTAGTTGAGAATAAAAGTGAGTGGGATGTGCCTGAAGATATGCATAACAAAATTGTCTTACCACCAAAAAGACAAGTAGCAACCGGAAGACGTAAAACGGTGTGAATTCCTTCTGTTGGTGAAGTTGCAATTAGAAAAAAATATACAAGATGCGGTGGAGGAAGTCATAGTCGTGCAACTTGCAAAAATCCAATTTCACTTAATTGATGGAATGCGATCAAATTAATCTTATGTTCAGATGATGAGACTTGAAATTCTATTTATGTATTTAAACTCCGGTACTCTGATTTTTTTTCCATATGATGTATTTTACTTCTTCATTAAGCTTGACATTATGAAGCTTAGCTAGTCTATGAAGTCTTATGAATTTCAATCATCTTTTTGATATGTTGTAGCAACACAGTTCATTATCATTCATCAATCGTCATATTAAATATTGTGAATTAAATGACATTAGGCTTGCAAATGCTTCTTCTATTCAGTGCCTATCTCATTAGTGTATTTTCTATAGTAAATTTATTACACCATTTCACCATAAAAGCTACAAAATAACCAACATACAGAACTTCCTCCCACGTCCCAGCTCGTAACAGTGATGTCAAGCATAGTTTTCCAGGCCAGCTTTTCCCGATTTCAAATCCTCGCAACTTCCATTTTGTGTCAGAATTTCAAACATAAGGAGGGTATGCATCATATATTCATATTCTTCACTGCAAATGATTTGCAAATTGAAGAGAAGTCCGTACCCAACATGATATGGGTCTTTTGATATTTTAATTGTTTTTAAGGGTATTGTAGTCTAATTTTCTCTAACTATGGTTAGATTTCATTGAGTGGAAAAAGTATGGTTAAATATTAATTCAATGATCAAATTATGGCTATTTCTCAAAATTTCTCTATTTTTTAACTCTTGTACAAAATATGGTTAAATATCAATTCGGTGATCAAATTATGGCTATTTCTCAAAATTTCTCCATTCATTCCAGATTGAATTCGTTATTCAAGAACAATGACATACTTGTATTTGAGAGTATCATATTAATTCCAATAAATATGACATACTTGTACTTGAGTATATCATATCTTTGACCCTTTTGGTCGAGGCAATGTTCATGAAACTCGATTTCAATTTCTCATGATTCCAGCAGCGCATAGTATAATAAAAAAGAAAGTGATTATCAAGGCAGATTTGTTGATCTGAGCAATGACATGCTGCAAATCCATCTTTTACTTGATATAGCTGATATTAGTTATACACCTTCTAAACAGTTTGCACCTCCACTAGCATTAGATATTCTCAAGATTTCCCAAAAAACATACACTATCCAGCAATTGTGAAAACTCAAGAAATTAAATTAAGCTATCCATCACGTCATCGATCACCTGCAAGTTATGCTGCAATTATCCAATAATTGTTTGAATATTATTTGAGTAAGGGTCTTAGGTGATTTATGATGTAGTGGGGAGTATATAAATATGGAGGAAAGCAAAAAAAGTTAGAAAGAAAAAAAAAACAAGAGGAACGTATGCTACGCACTTATAGTAACTCTTCAGAAGGACCATACTTGCATTGTTTGCATATATGCATATATTTACTGTGAAAAGGGAGGTGGATTTATGAATAACTTATAACTTCGTTCATATTTGAAGGATATGCTTCAAGTTTTGAACTTCATTCACTATATGGACATCGTTCAAGGCTTGTATGTGCCACTTTTGGCTAAATTTTCTGAAATATATGTAAGCCATTTGCAGTCCATTTGGGGAATAATGTGGTAATTAAGGGAGAGATCGATTGATGAGACTCCTTGACTTTGTGAAAAATCATGAGCATAGACCATTAACGGGTTATGAGATCGAACTTGAGTCTAGCTACTCTTCACATGATTGAGGCGGTATTTGCCTATGGAATCATAAGGTATGAGGAGCAATGGGCAGAATATATATCTTAGGTACCATTTGTGGGTTGAGATGTGGCTACTATATGCTGCTATGTACATAGTTAATCACGAGAATTGAGAAATATCTGAAAAGAACTAAGCTAGAGAAATGTTATAAGCTGCTGAAAGTTAAAAAAGGGCAATTTAGACTTTTGATTATTTGATATGGTCATTTTTCAACTATTTGTAAAATCATGGTTAAAAATCAATTCAGGTGCCTAAAAGTGGTTATTTATCAAAATTTCTCTAGCATTTGAGTTGTTTATAAAAAAAGACTAAGAAGAAAAAAATAATAATAATACTATTATTAGATATACTAAAGCAGAAAGATATTACAACTGTTCATTCAACATGTAAAAAGACGGTTTTGCCCTCAGTTCGCAACCAATCACAAAATTATCATTATCTGCTCTATCTTGACACCTGTTTTTTTTTTTTATACAACTGCGTTTAACATCTGTGAGTCTAGGTTGTTGCCATTTGTGTTTTTCGTCGACGTCTGGCGTTGATGGCTTCTTCTGCATGATGGATTTGAGTGTATTGAGTATTGACCATCTTCTATGTCGCTCTTTGTAGTCAGAGAGAGATGGGTTTCGTGAAATGAAAATATTGTTCTTCTCAAGATCAATCTAATTGTCGAGGTATGGACTTTGTTTTGTATATGATCAAATCGTCAAGGTGAGGACATTGTTCTGTATATGATCGATTTTGAGTTTCTGTTTCAATTGTCCTGATCATCTTTTATCTTTGTTTTAATGCCAAATTGCCAATATTTTCACCAATTCGTAAACAAGAGTCTGGGTTTTTAATCGGCGGTGGTCCGGCAGACTCTGTGGGTTCATTCTATATATTATCAGAAGTTTTGTGTTCATCTGATTGGTTCAGTGTTAGTTTGCATGTTGTCGGTTTCGTTGGTAGCATCTATTGTGGGTATGTTTTTAACTCCTAACATGTACAAACATATAGATGAAGATGCTTCTAGGTTGTATATAAATACAGCGGGTTTGTATATAAAAACAAAGAGGTTTGCATGAATCTTTGTTGTCCACTGAGTTGACTATGATTGATTGATTGTGGCAATATAATATAACTGTTATGATTTAATATGCAAAATGAATAACTTCTCAGTTGGTATGCTAGGGTAGGAACATACATTGCATTAACATTGCCCAGGGAACATCGAGATCCAGCTCAAAACCATGTACCTCACACTGATGGTTTGCGCGAGGAGTGGTGAGTGTTGTGGATTCGATAACAATGAAGTTATATGTTCTTGCAGTGATAGATCTTACGACAAAACTTGTGATGATGGTATACGTGTAGTAACATTTTCATTATTTATTGATTCTCGTATTTGGATTCTAGCTTTTATCAAACAGTTCTTATTTCAATTGATTCTTACAGAATGACTTTGCTTTTAGATTTCCCAAGTTCCAGGATAACCACATTACTATTGGCTCTTGCATGAAGACTTGGTAAAAATATGAAAGTAACTTTGGCACTTTTTGTTCATGAATTTTCTTCAGTAAAAATCTGGTCTAACAGGGTAATTGATGTATCTTGAGTCTTTGGGGTAAGTTACGTATAATGGGCACAACATGGCAGAATTTGTTTCACAAAAAAAATACTCTCCCTATGATGAGCTCCACAAAATCATGTTAGGCAACATTCGATAAAAATTAAGTATTGATGGTATTTAATATAATTCACTGAGGTTTGCTTTAAGAGCAAAGACTTAAATTAAGGCTTTGCTTTAAGCAGTTCCTAAAGAATCCAGAACTATTGAATGACTGTTATTTTTTTGCAGATTATGAATGCACAAAGAAAATGAAGCTGAGAGCAATTCGGAATGTAAGTAGCTTAGTGTGGTTGCCTCCCACTTATTGCATTCACAGCGCAAGGGGGTTAGCCGATTTCATCGAACTTTAGTAAATCATGATTTGATGTAGTTGTTCTGCATCTGAATGATTAAGGTTGGATATGCTTAGTCTAACACTACAATTTTAATTTAGTGGGTTTATGAGACTTTGATTCAGTTCCTTACCTTTCTGATAATCATTTTCCCTGATCGTCTTTATACCTTTGTTTTGATACCAACGCTTTCATCAATTCTTAAATAGTAGTTTGGGTTTTTCATCAGCGGTGGCCTGTCGGGCTCTCTGTGGGTTCATTCTATTATCAAAAGTTTTGTGTTCGTCGGATTGGTTTGGTGTTGGTTTGCCTGTTGAAGGTTTCGTCGGTAGCATATGTTGTGGGTATGTTCTTTTTAGCTCCTAACATGATCTAATTGAAGTATTTGTTGTGTGTTGTTGATCTGATAGAGGTTTTGTTTCTTGGCCAGAGTTTATTTTGCCTGGAGTGTGATCCATATTCCTCACAAAGAAATGTATTGCATTGTTGTATCCGTGAACAATCAAGTTATTTTATTATGTCTGATTCTTGGTGCTTGAGTTCATGTTCATTTTTTGCTTAAATTTCATTAACAGATTATATTTTGGGATCCTTATTAAAAGTGAAAATGAGGAGTTCGTCAAGTTTTTTTTTTTTGTTCTATTTTAAGGGTGTTGGAAGTCTTTAACGGTTCCATTTGATGGTATATTTTCAAGAACAACCTTATTAACAATTCGTATGTTTCAGATCTCAACTTTGCTGTTTTGGAGATGAATCCTTTTGTATTGGTTGATGGAAAGCCATATACTTTGGATATGAGAGGTGAGCTAGATGACACTGGTGCTTTCAAGAACTTCAATAATTGCATTCACTTTCTGTTGTTATTACCCTCAGTTGACAAAAGTCATTTGATACTATCTAATGTTTCTTCTATTTTAGCGTACAATTTTCAATACCACCTTACATGATATTATTGTTTCATTCCAATGTTGTTTGGAAGAGTTATGAGTCATACATTAATGATTATTCATTGGCTAGATGAAAAGGAACGAACAGATGCCTTACCTCATCAATGAGTTTTTTTTTAATCCAATGATAGTTTTCATGCAAGATTTGGGTTGTATTCAATTTTAATTTCTTTCAATATTCATACAGAAATACCCCAGTTTCTTGTATCATTTAGTCAGCTTTTACTTTTTGGGTGTTATTGTACATTAGGTGTCTCCAATTGATCTATATGCATTTCAAATACATGATCAAAGTCAGACATTTACGGTGGACCTAAATAACATGACTTGTACATGTCGAGAGTTTGATATATATTGATAAGCTTCCTTGTGCCCATTCAACTGTTGCTTGTAGAACAAAAGGAATATCTATATATAGCATGTGCTCCCAGTTTTACACAGCTAATGCACTTATGCTAGCGTATGCAGAGCCTATTTGGCTAGTTGGGAATAAAAGTGAGTGGGATGTGCCTGAAGATATGCATAACAAAATTGTCTTACCACCAAAAAGACAAGTAGCAACCGGAAGACGTAAGACAATGCGAATTCCTTCTGTTGGTGAAGATGCAATTATGTAGGTAATGACTAGGACATTTTCCTGTATCATTTAGTCAGCTTTTACTTTTTGGGTTCTGTTAATTAGTTTGTTATTATTGTTGAATGTATATAGTTTCCATATCATGAGTATTTTAGTTGCAGAAGGACTTATATAAAACCCCATCATTGAACTCAGAAGGGTAACGAGCCAACTGGCCCAAGTCACTCGGATGCAGCCAATGTCAGTTTGTAATTTCAGTGACAGCGGCTGTTTTTCGAGAAAGTAAATACGAAATATAATGGCAGAGAGTTTGGTTAATTTTCTGATAGAGAAACTTGGAACCATTTTAAAAAATGAGGTACAGTTGTTGGGAGGGGTTCAACAAGAAGCGATCAATCTTCGAGGAGAGTTTGAAAAAATGAGGGCCTTCCTAAGGACTGCAGATGCATTGCAAGAAACCGATGAGGAAGTCAAAGTTTGGGTTAGGCAAGTCAGAGATATTGCTCATGAAGCTGAAGACATTCTAGATGAGTTCACTTTGCTCCTCGGACATGATCATGGGGATGGAATCTATGGTTCTCTATGTAGATTGAGTTGCTGTATCAAGAATGCAAAAGCTTCTTATCGTATTGCTTCCCAATTACAAGCCATCAACTCCAGAGTCAAAAACATTTCAGAGGTTCATAAGAGACTCCAACACAAATTCATCAAAGCCGAACAAGGTCTGGGATTTGACAGTGTGGAAGATACATGGCAAGACCATCGAGGAGATGTCCTTCTAGATAAATCTGATCTTGTTGGCATTCATAAGCCCAAAAATCAGTTGGTGGGGTGGCTGCGTAAAGACACTTCGGGGCGCATAGTGGTTTCCTTGGCTGGAATGGGAGGAATAGGGGAAACCACCTTGGCAAAACAAGTATATCATGATCCAGAAGTGGAAAAACATTTTGAAGTGCGTGCATGGGTCACTGTCAATCGATCCATCAAATCTGGAGTGCTTCTCAAAGACATGGTTCAACAACTCTTCAAAGCAATCAGGAGACGAGTTCCAGGAGTAGCCTCAAACATGGACAACAATCAACTGAAGGCAACAATCAAGGAGCTGCTACAGGAAAGGAGGTATCTGATTGTCTTAGATGATATATGGCACCTATATGAATGGGATACTATTCAACTTGCACTGCCTAACAACAGTTGCGGAAGCCAAATCATGCTCACTACAAGAAATGCAGAAGTAGCCTCTATTACTCGCATACTCTCTGATGGTAAGACCTTTGTAATAAAGCCCGTAACTCCTACAAAGTCTTGGGATCTCTTTTGCAGAAAGTTATTTCAACTGAACAAATGCCCTCCTCACTTGGAGGATATTTGCAAGGACATTTTAAGTAAGTGTGAGGGGTTTCCACTTGCGATTGTCACAATTGGTAGAGTTTTGGCTACAAAAGATGAAAGACGGATTGATGAGTGGAAATGGTAGCCCGCAGCCTTGGGGCAGTAATTGAGGGTAATGACAAGCTTAAGTATTTAAAGAAGGTTCTTTTACTCAGCTTTCATGATTTGCCATACTTCCTCAAATCCTGCTTCTTGTACCTGAGCATCTTTCCTGAGGGTCATTTGATTGAACGTATGAGGCTAATCCGGTTGTGGGTAGCAGAGGGGTTAGTTGAAGCAAAAGAGGGGAGAACACTGGAAGCCGTAGCAGATGATTATCTCCATGAACTCTTGAACAGAAGCCTAATACAAGTGGCTGAAACTAGTTCTGATGGAAGGATCAAAACATGTCGGATCCATGGGTTTTTACGTGAGATCATCATCTCAAAGTCAAGAGATCAGAACTTCAGCACAGTTGTGAAAGAAAAGAGTGTCCCTGCGCAATGGTCTGTTAAAATCCGCCGCCTATCAATGCATAACTCAATGCAATATGTACAGAAAAACAGGTGTGTTTCTCAACTGCGTTCTCTATTTATGTTTAGAGTTGCCGAGAAGCCATTACCACAAAAGTATTTTCCTGGAGGGTTCAGACTTCTTAATGTCTTGGACTTGCAAAATTCCTCTCTAAATGTTTTCCCCGTTGATGTTTTCAACCTTTTCTTCTTGAAGTACCTGAGTTTGAAAGGTACCAAGGTGAAAACCATACCAAGGTTCATTGGGAAGCTTCAGAACCTGGAGACCTTGAATCTTAAACATTCTCTGGTTACCGAACTCCCTTTTGAAATCTTGAAGCTCGAACATCTACGTCATCTCCTGGTATATCGTTACAAATCTGGCCCTTATATGGACTTTCACACAAAATATGGTTTCAAGGTACTTGCGAAAATTGGGGCTTTGACATCCCTTCAAAAGCTCTGTTTCATCAAGGCAAACGAAGATGGTGGTGCCATATTAAGAGAGCTGGGGAACCTAGTTCAGCTGAAAAGGTTAGGCATTGTACAGATGAGGAAAGAAGATGGAAAAGTTCTTTGCTCATCGATTGACAAGCTGAACAAACTTTGTGCGTTGTCCATAACTTCAGTAGAAGAGGATGAGATCATTGATTTGCAGCATCTTTGTTCTCCTCCTCTACTGCAGCGCCTCTACGTGCGAGGATGGTTGGAGACAATACCTCGCTGGATTCCTTCTCTGCATAGCCTTGTCAGGTTATATCTGAAATGGAGCAGGTTGAAGGATGATCCACTTGTATTCCTTCAAAATTTGCCCAATCTGCTACACCTCGAACTATCTTTGGGTATCGCCGAATTTGAGGGGCTTAAATGTATACAGGTCCAGCTGGGTGCAATGCCTTCAGTGAAAAAGCTAATTATCGAGCGCTGCAAATTATTGCAGAAGGTCCCATCAGGCATTGAACACCTGAGCAAATTGAAGGTTCTTAAATTTTTTGATATGCCAGAAACATTAATTGAAACTCGACGTCTAGACGAGAAAGACAACGACTATTGGAAACTCTCACACATCACGGTCGTCTGTTTCACCGACTGGACAGAGTGTGGATGGGTGGTCTATCCTCTAGAGGGTTTTACTGAAGTAGAAAAACTTTCCCCATGATAAGTCTAGTTCTGTCATATGAAGAGCCATGAACTTGAAACTAGTTTGAAGTGATCTTGGATTTGTTATTGATGATGTTGTATTTAAACTGTAAATAACTGTAAATTCTACCCTCATACTATGTAAATTTTCCAGCTTGTGTAATTGGTTGGCGGTGCCATTATTGATCACTCATGTATGACTATGTTGTCGATTGCTCTGAGTTGTTGACTGTATGCTGCAAGATTCTATTGTTTTAACTTCCTTGAAGCTCCTAGAGGGTGGGTGAATAGGTATTTATTACTAGTTCGTCTAATTTTGTTCACAGGGATAGCAAACATTAAACTATCATAATAACATGGAGACGTAGTAATAAAGAATAAGTACTGAAAAATAAAAGAAATAACACCAGTAAATTTTTTATTCGCAGAAACCCTGCATTAGGGAGAAAAACTGCGTACCACTAACTCTTTAGGGACAAACTTTTTCACTATGTAAAACTCACTTCTTACAAGATTATTGTTAGAACCCACCCTGAATTTCACCCTAAAATCCGAAGTAAACCATGCGGGGACCACCTCCAAAAGATAGTATAGATTCCGCTCATTTTTATGTTTCTGCCTCTTTTTTCACTATTAGAATTGCTCTGAACCTATGAGTGGTTGGTTATGAGATTATATTTAGATTAGTGAATAAATTGGAAGATGTTGTGAATTTGGAGAGCATGAAGGCTCCAAGAGTTTAAGGTTGGATGTGGATTTTCAGAAGCGCTTGCAGGTGTTTTTAGAAAGGGTTGTCCATTTTCAAGGGAGGTTATATCGAATTTTCGGTATAATCTCTTTTAGAGGTGGTCCCCGCATGGTTTACTTCGGATTTCAGGGTGAAATTCGGGGTGGGTTCTGACAATTATAGTCTAGGGATACAACAACGATTTGAAATTCTGCCTAGTATACCCACTAGTCTAGATCTATCGATCTCTCCTGTCTCTAAGTGACTCACCTCACTCCTCAAAAGATTATAGTTCTAGAGATACAGCAACGACTTGCTATCCTGCCTAGTCTACCTACTAGTCTAGACCTACATCTCTTGTCTCTCAAATGTTTACATATGAAGGTATAAGAAGAAGTTTCAACTCAGAACTCAGCTAACGTCTTTAACTGATTCTTCTTGAACACTTCTCATAATACTTAACTTAGAACTCAGTTATCCTAGTGAGAGGGATTCTTCAGACCTCAACAAACGCATTTAACTGACTCTCTAGAACTCAGCTCTCCTCGATCAACTAATCCTTTTTTAATACTTATAGGGTTGTTGCACTACTATCACTCATGATATGCAGAATGCTAATGGGTTTATGAAAAGAGTTTTTGCTCTTGCTCTAAGATTTACAATCACCAAGCGAAGATTTAGAGACAAATGAACAATGCAAGGTAAAACTTAGACCCAGCTAAAACAATGTAAAAAACTACATATTGACAACCAAGGAGCAAGAAGAGACTTGCTCCATATATATATAGGCAAAGTGCAAGCTAAAGGAGAGTAGACACGTTTACTAAAATGGGAGGCAACTTTTGAACTTTAGTCCTTGGCCAAACTCATAAAGTGAGAAGACCATAGGGATAAACAAAAAGCTCCAAGAGAGTAAAGACAAATACAACTCTCTTATATGATAATGGTCCAAGAAGGAAGAAACAAAAAGTTTTGTGAATGAAAGAAACACAACAAAACCTAATCTTATATGAGGACACATAGGCCAGTTGATAACTTAGGCGGTGCATCACATGGGTCAGCTACTGACTTGGTTTAACCCAGCTGAACCCCTTAAGGCTCAAGTCATGTGGTCACCAGTTGGTTTGCCACACCACCCTAAACTGACTTGGAGCTCAAGCACGAATAAACAAATGTTTTGCTATAAGGGATTTGAAATTCAAACACTTAAAAACTAAAGCAAATACATTTGAATATGCACATGATCAGACTCAGCAAATAGGATAGATACAGTAGGGGCATCCATCTAATCTGGATGGCAAACAGACATGCCGTCCTTAGTGAATGAATGTGATGCACATGCACGAACTACCTGATATACATGAAATAAAACAAAGAGCCAGCTAATATATTAGTTTTGTTTACGCCCAAATTAATATTTTACTGGACAGTAAATATCTATGTGAATATTAATTAAATTCTTGGTCCATGTCATACCGGCGAGCCCAAGTTTCTTTAAGTTTACAAATAATGTCCCGCCAGCAAGACCACGTGAGCTGAGTTACAAGGTATGTGGGCGGAATGACTCCGCGCAGACTACGGATCTCGCGATAGTAGGGACTTCGTGTAAAACACATAGCTCGCGCGGAGTAAGGAGCTCGCGCGCTTCATGCGGAACACACAGCTCGCGCGCGGAATGACTTTGGCACTCCGCTTAGGCGAGCTGGCGAACTGGTTCGCTAGTCCGCGTGAGAAACCTCGCGGGGAAGACACATGCGGAGTCCGCGCGCACCCTTTTAATCCTTGAAGACTTTCACAAGTCTTTGACACGCTTTGGGCCAATCCCTATGGCCCTTACTAATTAAAAAGCCTTCTTTTGGCCCGCGAGATGGCTTTAGTTCGCGGTCCGCGCGAGATTAGTTTTCTACATGGACTGTGACACCCCGCGGGATAAGGATGCTCTTCATTTCAGTCCGCATAGGACTCTACAGTTGAGCGGCGCGCCTGAAGCAGTAACTATTCTAAATGGAATGTGCGAACTGGACATGTGTCACAAGAAGGTTGGTTCGCATGGGTGGAATAGTGCCCTTATGCTTTACGTTGCAGAGTCCGACTAAACATCTATGATTATCTTCTGCTGCAAGTCGAGCTCCCACTATATAAAGGGCTCTACGGTTTACAACAGAGACACACACACTCACAATTCAACAAACAAAACAAAATCTTTCAACCTAGTTGAAACCCTCGACCCAGTCGAATCTCCAACGCTCCCCGGATCTTTGTTTCCGCTTCCCCGTTGAAGCGAACTCACTCTCTCTCTCAACACAATCAATTACTCAAACACAACACAACCTTTCAACCTAGTTGAAACCCTCGACCCAGTCGAATCTCCAACGCTCCCCGGAGCTTTGCCTTCGCTTCCTTGTTGAAGCAAAACACACACAATCACCTTTGATTTCCCTATAGTTGCTCTGCTCGCGCCGCTGTGAGTATCGACTGTCTTGTGCTCGTAAATTTCTCATCTTAGGTGGCACCTGGAACCCCCCGCTTGACTAAGAAGTTAAGATCTCGCACTCACATCCGTCACTATTTCCTTATCCGCGAGGTGGCACGCCCGCATCACTAGAAGTATTGATTGCTATCATCCCTCTGCTCCGCACGTTGAGGATCGTGGCCATAACAAGTTTGTGTATCACAAACCTAGTTGGAGCCTCTAAGCTCTAGTCATGTGGTCACGAGTTGGAAACACTACACAACCCTAGACTGACTTAAAGCATCAAGGCAATGACAAATGTTTTGCTAAAAGGGATTTGAATTCAAACTAATGATACACAAATAGCAAAAGCATTTAGACAAGCATACATATAGACCCAGTAGATTCAGACAGATACACTAGGAGGTATCATCCGATCTAGGATGGCAAGGAAAGCTGTCATTCTCAGTGAAAAGCATGAGATGCATATGCATGAGTTACCTTAAGACACATGAAATCTTATCAAGTCTTCATTCCTCACTTGTGATATCCTTACCATTAGGATATATAAAATAGTTTGTGTCCTGTGTTTTGATCATAAAAGGAATAGCCAATAATCCTTATACCAACATTCCTTGCGTGTTGTTGAGATTCTCACTTGTAGACTATTATGTTATGAATAAATTATTTTCGTCCTGCTAGGCTGCTACTCGCCCCTTCTGAATCCACTCTAATAACTTAATTTTTTGTCTATCAAGTGCATACTACAATTTTAACCGCACACCTCTCCCATGATGCTACTTTGATTTTAACCTATGACCTCTACTGATGCAGAGCATACAAAGCAATATTTAATTCTTGATTGGTAATATTTGATAATTTGTTATTGAGACAGTTTTAGAGAGTTATTTTATAATTATTAAGATTTACGTTTAATTAGCTTTCCTTTTACCTTGAGTCTATTTATTCTCTAAGTATTGTAACTCATATAAATATGGGTATTGTAATAGTTGTTAGGGAGCTTGTATTTTATGAATAAAATCAATCTATTTGATGCATAGATTTTTCATTTTCTACGAGTTTGATACTCCTTATTTTTGGTGTCTGTTGAGTGACTGTTGGAGGCCTGTTCTCGATATCTGATCCACATTCAGTTGGTATCAGAGCTCTGGCAAGAGCTTGGTGGACTCTATGTCTCAGGTCGGGCGAAGAGGCAAAGGTTTCAAAATGGAGAGTTGTGACGTCAACAACGACATGACTGAAATCAAAATGATGCTTCAGCAACTTGCGGTACCTATCGATTGCATCGAAGCTCGACGACGGGGTCGTAAGAGTTCCGACGGGGAGAGAGATGTTACCACCTATCATCAACGTATTGATTGCATCAAAACTTTCAACCAAGATGGTGATAGTTCCGACGAGGAGATATGCGTTGGCTCATTTCATCGTTGTGCTCCATTGTGTGAGTCGGGTGAAAAGGGAGAACCTATTAGTTTCGACTTTGAAGGTTTAAATTCTATCTTTACCTTTTCAGTCAATAATAATTTAGAAAAAGAAAAAAAGATGGTGTTGTGGATTTTGGTAAGCCACCGATTTATGATATTGATTGTTTTTGTGAGACTTGTTGTGGCAATTGTGGTGTGGAAGAAGATGAAGACACCAATAAGAGAACAATCAAGGCATTGATCGAAGAAGGATATTGACAATAATTTTGTTGATTTTCTTGGAGTTAATTAGTATCTTCCTTATGCAAATTCTCAAAGTCGTAGTTAATATTGTCAATCAGATCAATGATGGTGAAGGAAATTTTGGGATTGTGAGATTGAAATTGAAGAGAAAATTTATTGGATCAGGATCAAACATTTATTCCAAATATCTATTTATTTGGAAAGGAAGAATTCAATTGCAAGCGAATTTTTCAAAAGAAGATTTGAAGCGGTGGAAGATTTTGTCCAGATTTTTTACATCAATGGTTCAAATTCAAGTACGAATTCTTTCTAACCAAGAGAGTCTGATGCAAGAGCATACGAGGAAATATTTAATTATTGATTCATAATCCTTGATATTTTGTTATTGAGATAGTTCTAGAGAGTTATTTTATAATTATTAGGATTTACGTTTATTTAGCTTTCTTTTTAGTTTGAGACTACTTATTCTCTAAGTATTAGAACCCATATAAATATGGGTATTGTAATAGTTGTTAGGGAACTTATGTTTTATGAATAAAATCAGTCTATTTGCGTCATGGATTTGCCCTTTTCTACGAGTTTGCTACTCCTTATTTCTAGTGTCTGTTGAGTGACTGTTAGAGGCATGTTCTCGATACATGATCTGCATCAGTTGGTATCAGAGCTCTGGCAAGAGGTTTTCTCGATACCTGATGCGGATCAGGTATCGAAGATAGGCATCTAACAGTCACTCAACAAACACATGAAATAAGGAGTAGCAAACTCGTAGAAAAGAGCAAATACACGCCGTAAATAGATTGTTTTTATTCATAAAACATAATCTCCTCCCTAACATTTATATATGTTACAATACTTGGAGAATAACTAGCCTCAAGCTATAAAAAGAAAAGTTACTTAAACGTAAATCCTAATAATCATAAAGGAAAATTCTAATAATCACTCAACAAACACCTAAAATAAGGAGTAGCAAACTCGTAAAAAATGGCAAATTCATGTCGTAAATAGACTGATTATTATTCATAAAACATAAGCTCCCTAATAACTATTATAATAACCATATTTATATGGTTTACAATACTTAGAGAATACGTATCTTCAAGCTAAAAGGAAAACTAATTAAACGTAAATCTTAATAATTATAAAATAACTCCCTAAAACTATCTCAATAACAAAATATCAAATATTACGTTTCAATAATTAAATATTACCTCGTATATCATCTACGCCATCACTTATCCCAAATACAAACATACCACAGCTCACCGGCCACTTTGAATCACTGATATCTTGCTTGTAAAGCAACCCAATATCTGGGTATGAACTTTTCTTTTCTTTTTTGAGAATACCGGGGTATGAACCATGATGCACAATGGATGTACTGAAGTCAATGCGTACGGATGGAAAATATAACTGTAGAGTCTCTCATGTCGCATGTTCCAGAAGTTTACTTAACCTACTGGAGAGAAGCGACTGGGAGGGGAGTACTGTCCCCTCCCCGGAAACCTCTTCAGCCACGAACTGGGAGGTAATTCATCAAAACGTGAGCTGGGAATCATGCTGCCTCTAAATACTATAGCAATATTCATATACTTGTTCTGAGTGAATACTATCTGATATCATAGACGACATTTTGGTTCGGGTAAAACCACAATGCCAGAGGCATCTTTGTACAGAATTGCGTTGTGTAGTAATTAGTCGTATGAATTATGATGGGTTTTGTAAGTACTAGTTAATCTGGCCTTACCATTGGCTCTATCCTAGTGTAAATAACAGTAACAAATGGCCTAATGAAAAGATGCGCTATTGTGCTCCCGCGTTAAGTACAACCATAGTAACCATTAGAAGCTGATTCTGTTATATATACAGTACTCAAGTATTTGATCATTACAACAATTCCATCATACAATGAGTGAGACCCGACAAAACTCTCCAGCTGACTGGTGCCGGCATGTAACAAAATTTCCGGCTAAAAGGTCATTCTAAGAATTTGCATTGCACAGCTCGGGAAGCAACTTGTATACTGCGGATACCTAGAATTTACAAAAATGTGTACTAAAAGTGCACAAAGGGTTTTAGGATATGTTATCACCTAAATATGTGAACACCCTTTTCTTAAAGACTCGAGCTAGGTCACCAATATCAGATTCAGGCCTGCTATCAACCTTCTCATATATCTGGTCTTTCCGGGACAACCTGCTCGCAACATCAATAGCCAAACTGGCCATGTCTCTACTGCTTGTTAATACACGCAAGACAGTTGCAGAATATGACGGGTTTGAAGCCAATCTGTTGAGCAATATCAGGGCCTCCCTTATCAGCAAGGTCCTATGTAGCAACATAACGATACACAATATAAGCAACATTAAACAAAGACATGATTCCATCAGATTCATATACAAAGAAATGTATCTGCTCCATACAAAGACACGAAATATCCTTGCAAGACCAAACAACCCAATTTTTGCAAATATGTGGGATAACATTTGTAATACACTATTAAAGTCTTACTAGAATTCTGAGTAGAGAAACTATAAGGCTAGTCAATGGCATTTTAGTTCAACAAGCATAAACCAGGAGCATGTTAAATTTTATTATTGAACTACAAATCAATACGAGTGAAATTGCATTAGTGGAATCATGAAATCACAGATAATGCACAACTATGAATATGTGATTCCTGCATCTAAGTAACAATATCAGAACACAGATTCTGAGACACACAGGCCCGGTTATCAAATACCTTTCTTTGTATAGCAGTTGTTGTTGCTCCGTCTTAACCGCTGTCTGATCTACTTCTGCTGCCAAAACTTGTAATATTAACATCAGAAAGTTTGCATCTTGAAGCAGCTTGTGAGTCGCAAGTATTTCAAAGCCTGATTTTCCAGATGAGGCTAGGAAAGCCAGTAAAAGAACAGCATTCCGGCAAAGTATCAACTTCTGAAAGTACAACCATATAAAAGCCATCAATATTTGGTAATACTATCATTAAAAATGAACCTTTAACTCTAGGGATAAGATCAAATGTTCACAACCCTCCTTCACTAGGGTCAGAGATATTTTGAAATTGGAAAGGACAGAACTACCTCCACCATGTAGCTCATAGGCCGACAAGGCCTCTGATGAACCAACAAGACACATAACCTTTACGACAGATATGATTGACAAGAGAGGAATGTGATTCAACAAATTATTGACAGAATATGTGAATGGAGTGGGAGTGCATTGCACAATCCACCAACTTCAGAACAAGTCAACAAAACCACCTTCCAGCCAACCAAAAGATGGTAAACATAAAAACAAGAACCTACAGCCTCCAACTTTTTCACAAGTCCAACAATATACATAACAAGACAGAACAAACCCTGTTTCCAGCCAGCCAACAGAAGTAAAGGCTCAGGTAAGAGTAAAAACGGCAACCTACAGTGCCCAACTTTTTGACAAGTTCGCTATAATATACATACCATGAAAGACATGGGAAGCAGCCATCTGACAGTCACAGGGCCACAATATTGATATAATGCAGCACAAGCATGTCATTAACATTTATTAGCTTGAGCCTCCTCATGTAGAGATTTCAGAAAGGGTCATCTTATCTCTCATATTAAATAAATAAATAGGCTGCTGTTAACTTTTACAGGAAATCAGACACTACAACCACACAACAACCTGCAATCCAAGTCATATAACATGAGCTGCAGCATCGTGTCGTACAAATTTAAAGACTTATCCACTTCTAAAGCTACATAACATTCTAAGATGAGGTTTGAGCATATTTATTAGCTTGAACCTCCTCATGTAGAGATTTCAGCAAGGGTCCTCTTAATCTCTCACATTAAATATATAGGCTGCTCTTAACTTTTACAGGAAATCAGACACTACAACCAGGCATCAATGTGCAATCCAAGTCATATAACATGAACTGCAGCATCGTGTCGTACAAATTTAAAGACTTAACGAACCACTTCTACAGCTACATGGCAATCTAAGATGAGGTTTAAGTAATTGTATATGAGGCATCTATTCTCTTTTGAGTAAAACATAAAAGCTTCGACACCTCATTATGAAATTTCTAAAATACATAGCCTGACTTAACAAAAACTCCTTTTAACAATGAAAAAAGTAAAATGCAAACACAAGTTTCCTAAAAATTGTCATGTAGCCTTTGAACGGATGGGGCCAACTTCAGGAATAATTAAATGGTCCGTAATCTGAAACAATTAACTAAAAGATAGAATACGAGCAACACAAAGTTTTGTAAGATCAAAGAGACGAGAGTGGCAATCAAACACATCCCTTATTGTCCTATCTTATGTGACTCTCAAGTGTCAACCTAGAATGTGTATGATAACTGACTTTTCAAATAAATTATGTCAGATCACCCGACTCTAGTGACCCTACAATTCATTTTTCAAATAAATTATGTCACATAAATTATGTCAGATCACTTGACTCTAGTGACACTATAATTCATTTTTCAAATAAATTATGTCACATAACCTGGTCTCTAGTGACACTATCAGATAAATATGCCAACTCATTTCTATTACACGTTTCTTTCACAGAAAACAGGTGAGTATATGCATACAGCTTTACAAAGCAAAAAAATAAAAAAATTATAACAAAAAGAAAAACAGAGAGAGAGAAAGAGAGAGAGAGAGAGAGAGAGAGAGAGAGAGAGTGAATGAGTGAGTGAGAAGAAGTCATTTACCTCTAGACAGTGTCCACGGCAAGCTAGACAGTCTGCCAATCCTTGAAAAATCATACAGTACTTTTCAAAAGTCAAAGCATCTGCATTTTCATCCATAGAACCAACATCCTTCTCCTGTTCATAACCGGTACAGAATTTGACCAGTATTTTAGGACCTTCAATTAAGCAAAGACCAATAAGCTGTTCAGGGTTTGAGACAAGAATGGCAGTACATAAACAGGAGACAAGAATGGCAGTACAAAAACAGCAGGAATCAATAAAGTATGTGTCTAACTCTAGAAGTTCAAGACAAAGAGCTGAGTTGGTCAGCTCCCATCATTACTTTCATTCTTTACAGGACCGACATACACAAGAGGTAAAAGGAAAAGGTCACAGGCTACAATACAAAAAAGAAATGTAGTGTTTAACATTTGAGGAATCCCAAAAGAAAAGGTATCACAAACACTGTCATCAAACATATAGTCGCAACAAATAGAAATGTAACTAGATCAATTTGTAATTAGTCCCATAACCTAAGATGATGGTATTATGAGGATTATCCAAGAAAAGTGCCAGACAGATTAGATTGATTTTCCGAAGGTACAGCTGGAAGTGGGGACTATGGGACAAAGTCAAAATGTGATAGTTATTACGGGCAACACTTTCGTTGAGTTTTAGGAGTTAGCATTCCTTTTACTGGACAGCTTTCTCAACCAAAATATGGTAGTCACATTGGGAAAGCTGTAGTAGTTTAGAAGAGCCTAACATGTGAATAACATAGTTGGCTTGTTTGTTGCTAGAGTTTTTCTTTCTAACTGCATTGAGATTTACTACGAGAAAGATATCTTGTCCACCCACTATGGTGACACATTTCCTCAGTATCTGTAAAACACTGTTGAAAAACAAATAAATCACATCAAGTTCCCATGGTAAATTCCGCACATGATATCTATAATAAATTTATAATAACAATAATAAACTATAATAGTTACATCAAAAAAGCTGCAGTATTTTAGAAGAGTCTAAAATGTAACTATAATAGTTTAGTTGTTTGATTGCAAAAGTTCTACTTTTGATATTTTGTTTGATTGCAAAATATACTGCTTTGAAGTTTACCATGAGGTAGAAATTGTATCCACCCACTATTGGGATCCTTTGTTTCAGTATATGTAAAGTAAATCGCAACAAGTTCCCATAGAAAATTTCGCACAAGGATCAATTATAATAATACTAAGCTATGCCTCCTTGAAATTTATTAAGCAAAAAAGAACGAAATGAAAGAGCAAAATAAAGGTTGGACCAGACAAAAGCAAAACAGATGTAGAACTTACAATTTAGTAGCAAATACAGAAGTTGCACGGCTTGTTTTCGCACCTCAAAACCAGCTTCCTTTGCAAGCAATTTTGCTATGACTTCAAACACCAGTGTCCGGCCAAACCTGTCTCCAATGAAACTTCATTTTGACAATGTGAAAGTGTAACAGATAGATATTTTGATAGAAAGAGAATAATTTTATTCTTACTTTTCCCTCTCCATAAAGACATTACTTTTCATTACAATGACATTCATAATGGACACTGCTTGTAGCCTTACGCAGTGTTCTGTATTCCTCGTGGCAATTTGTACAATCAACTCAAAAAGCAAATCCCAGTCTATGCGAGAAACCAAAGTTGCAACACCATTATTCCAATCTTGACTCTTACTTTCAGTTTCAGCATAAAAATCCATTCCAAATGGAAGAGAGTCCACATAAGATGTCTGATTCCTTCTTAAGAGTCCCTCTATGATGACATTGACCCTGAGTAGAGTGCACTGGAAAGATCAAATCAAAGTTCATAAGCATGCGAAAACACTCACAAAAAGAAAAAAAGAAGAAAAAAGAAAGAAAAAAAACTAAAATAACAAACAAACAAACAACAACAACAAATGACAAGATAATCATGACATCCCCCGCCAAACGAATATGTAACAGGAAATATATTTGAGTAGATTTAAAAAGGCAACAAAAGACGTAAATCCCATATATCTGTTTCTCCTATCACAATAACCAAGGCCCAAGAGTGTTCATGCTCTGTTTGATAAATCAATGAGACCAGCTTATCCACCCACCATCACATATCGATCGAGCCATATTAGTCAATAATAAATATTCTAACAGAGAATCATTAGAAACCACAAAGACGCAGTCAAAGTGATGAATCATCAATAGGAACCGATACATTTCTAGCTCCGGCATAATCGTAAAGAACACAAGAGGTTTATATGAAGCAGAGTATATGTACCTTCCTTCTACATGCCTTTCTAGACTTAGAAGGTGCTTAAGAAACACATGTAGTATACGTAGAGATGCCTGGACAATGACAACCTATACCAAAAAGAACCAAATCGTCAAAAAATGTGACAATCAGACTGAAAGAACTGAATGAAACACTTGCAATAGTGGACTAAATACATTACAGAAAAAAAAAGAAAAAAAAAAGAGAGATATAAGTAGTTTGTAATGTTATTTTTACAGTCTCTAATGCGGCATAGGATGATAAGAAAAAGGTAAAAAATTAAAAATTAAAATTAAAAAAAGCTCACAAGCATGAATACTCAGTCCCAAAAAAAAACATCATTTTGTAATAAAGGAGAGAAACTGCTAGAGAAGGAAGAAACCAGTAATCGATTGTTAACAATGTCTTGCAGATGACGCAAGGCAATATAAGGTTGCCACTACAGTTAACATTATGGGAAAGTCACTGTATGTATTCATATGTATATGTATATATACACAGAGAAGAACAGTTATCAGTCTCAAGTTTTGTATCAACAGTTAAAAGTTGAAGATATTGACAGTGCTGATACTAGTGATAGTAGTTTCTGTTTAAAAATTAGAACAAGACAATTGGTTCAAGGAATCAGAGAATATTAACTATTCAACTCACATTTTTAAGACTGCAGAGGTCGACTAGTGGTTGAAACAGAGCATCCAACTTTATCATTCCATTATTGACCTACAATACCACAATCAAATGAAAGCAAAACAAAACTCATGCAACATAATAAGGGATTCAACATCACTAATGAATATATCTAACAATCGTTCTCCTTTTTATTATGTCACCTATAAGATAATAGCTCAATCGTGAAGAGCAATTCTACCAAAGAACATCTGTCGACCTACTTCAGATAACTTTACACAATAAGAAAGAATGGTACCCATTAGTGACATACAGCATAATATTAGATTGGTTTTGAACATAACATAGTGCCACAACCCATCATGTATTCTCCATGAACCAAAGCCAAACCCAGTAAATATATGGATGACAAAATATAAGTTCAATCCAAAAGAAGCCATACAAGGAATATTGGCAGGTTCATTACTTTATTTCTGTATCAACCTACAAAACATGACATGAAGCCAGGAACATTTGTGGCTAAACCATTTTTTAAATACAATTGTTTATTGCTAGTCAAAAAACATTCAATTTTCTCATTCTTATGCATTTAACTTTTGAGGTGACAGCATAAACAATAAAAGATGTCTACCCTCCAATCTAATCCCTCCCAAAACTATCTTAAAGCTTGGAAACTTCGATAGCACATCCAGACCATAACCAACACATCTAAGGTTCAGTAGAACTTTCCAAGAAAATATAATTTGGAACTTGAATTGTAAAATAGGGGTGAAGATATTTCCAGTCTAAAAAGAATTACATATAATTGAATGATATAAGACTACCTCGGTCAAGACCGAATAAAGATGAGATACTTTTGCAACTTCTGGTTTGTGATCGTGCATATTCTGTGAAGCTACTGCAGTGAGTTTGGAGGATATATTCATGCCAATGCACCCAGAAAGAGAATGGAAATCTGTTTGGCATGCCTTAAGCAAATTGGAAATTACATTTTTCCCCAGCTCTTGTTCATTTGGAGATCCCCAGATAGCTAGCAATTTCTTGGAGAGGTTATCAGATACATGGGCAGAAGCAGTAGTTTCATCAGTTTGAACGCCTGCAGATTTAGAGGTTGACACACCTAGCAGAAAGCAAAATAAATACACATGTAACAAAAGTATGACGACAAGAAACAAAATTGATTGACGATGATTTCTAATTCATCTCACCAATATGACCCCGAGAGATAGGGTGATGACTTGAAGTTCTTGCCATTTGTAATTGTACAGAAGATTCCCTGCCACCATGGGACCTTGATTAAAAATAAGATACATGCACCCCTCAGGGTCATTAGTATACCAAACAATGGGCAGTAGACTAAAATACCATTGCTTTTTAAATATGAACTTACACCATATAAGATTGATGCCCTGTGAAGAAAGGTTATACTTACAAATTTGCACAATCAGAGATCATGTCAGCTCCATCTTTCTTTTCATTCCTTGAGATTACAAACTGAAGCTGTTCATCTTTACTGTCTCTTTCTCTCTTCAGTTCAGAGCACTCTTGTTCCTGCAAGTATAAGAATATTTACTGAATACAGATGCCAAAAATTATCTCACAGATAATAATGAGAAAGAGGATCCTATCAGAAATAGAAAACTGAATGCAACTTCAGATGCAACACTGGCAAAGCAGCAAATAGAAAAAAGCAGGACAGAACACCCCCATTTTAAACAAATCTTGACTTCACTGGACTTTATTCAAAAAAAAAAAAAGAGTACACTGAACATAAATGAAAGCAGACCAAACCAAAAAAAAAAAGGAAAAGAAAAAATGCATGCGGATCTCTGTACTGCCAATTATTATTAGTTAAAAGCTCAGCTGACAAACTCATGTACATACTTGAATACAGAAAAAGGTACAATGGAACTAACATGACTAGAACATATAGCAAATATAAGAAAAACTTCACCTACAGGAAATCTACCAGAAGTATATATGAGTAGGCCATAATATGATTAGAAAACGAAGAGCAATACTCATTATGCCATCAATAGATATTGAAACACACAAAAAGACTTACATAATCTGAAAGCCGCTTCATGACATTCCCAAGCTCCTTCTGCAATTGACGTTCATCAAACTTTAGTAAGGAAACAAGAAGAAAACATATATTATTCCATCCCAGAAAATCAAAAACTATATAAAATGAGGGAGAATTATGTTCTTTGGAATGCAAGAAAACAAAGGTATACAAGAACTCATGGCTCTTCGAACCCACTTCATAAAACCAACAATAGCCAAAAACACCTAATGTTTAACCAGAAAAGAATACCATTTTCTTTTTCAGCAACAAGAATCTCTAAGAGAACAATCCTGCATTTCCTAACTAATCAAAAACTTTCAGTTAACTACAGCCAATGCTACATAAAGCTTGACGCTAAGTCACTAATATACTTCCACTTTTCATATACAGACACAAGTAGAAGCAATGCACTAAATCCCTAACCTTCAACCGCCCGATTTCGCAATCCTTCTCACTCCCAAAGGAGCCCGAAGCACAAGGAGGCAACGCCGAAGAAGAAGCAGCCATCTGCAAAACCAAAGAAAGCACAAGAACCAATACATATTACTCAAATCTTTTCCACAAATCACAAATCCCTAATTAGAAGGAGGAAAGAATCCCTAACATTTAATCTCCCAACTTCGGAGCTCCGAACACGTGGCGGCAACGCGGAGGAAGAGGAGTCGGCGTTGGAGCGCTGGGAGAGGTGGCGGGGAGGCGAGTAGGTGATTATCGGAGACGGCGGTTGTTGTTTTAACGGCGGCTGAGAATCGGAGATGACGCGCTCTTGCTCTTTGATGAGCGCTTCGACGAAATCCGGTTCCCAATCATCTAAACCGTCGTCGTCGTCGTCCATGGTCGACATCGCTCACTCCACAGTGAAGACTGAAGAGAGTTTGAAAGGGGAAGCGGCAAGGGCTACCTTTTGGCGCTTTCTGGGGTTTCTTTGCAAGTTTGTAGTAAAGCTCATTAAATGAGCATGATCTAACGGTTTAATGACCAAATGAACAAGAATATACTTAATTTTAGTCTATCAACTTCATCCGTCTAATTTAACACATTCATAATTACTAGATACACATGTCATATTTAATATGTCACTTATTAATTTTAGAGTGCAGCTATTGAGACTTCTAAATTTGCTCAATATACCTCTAATTCTCTTTACACCTTCATTTTATTTTTTAATACAAGCATTTTATCACTAGCCCTCATTTTTCATACAAGCATTTTATCACTAACATAACCTTAGTTATTTATTGACATATTATTTAATTGATTACTTATTTTACCTCTTATTCACTCAATAGACTTTTTTTTTATTTTTTTTTAAACATCCATTATCCCTATCTTCATTTTTTTCATGCTAGAAAATGTTTTTTCATGAACCATTCTATATATCTTTTTAACTTTTGTTTTTCTCTTTTGTACGTGTAATTTTTTCTTTTTTTTATTTTGAATAATTTGATCTCTATTTTATACCTCATAATAAATTATTTTAATAAATATATATTTGCAAAAATATTTATACACCTTGCAAATATACGCATTCAACATGTATGATAATACAAAATTTTATATCACATGATCGGTATTTGATCATTGTTTTAGCTTTTATGAACTATATATATATATACTTTAATAAAAAGAAAATGGAAAACAAAAATATATAAGAAAAATTATAAATAATGTAATCAATTATTATTGATTTAGAAAGTCTAGAGAGAATAAATATAATATTTTCTTTTATATAATTATTATCAGTAATAGTCATTGTGTATGAGGATATATATGTTATTTAATAATTCACAATAGAGTGAGGTTTAATGAACAAATTTGGAGGTCCTAATAGCCGCACTATTAATTTTATTGTTTTAATATTTTACTAAATACACATACATAAACTTCTTACAATACATTTATTTGAATACACAACTTATTCACTAAATACACATACTTTTCTAGATCCGCTACTCAATTTATTCAAAAAAAAAAAGTTTACATTAATGAGATTTTTTCTCAATAGGTTTCATCTTTTCTCGTATTATTTCACCTCAGTGACATTTTCTTCGAAAGTTTTTATTTTTCTCTAAAAGGTTTCACTTTGTTAAGATCTTCCTCGAGGGATTCCTTTTGTTAACACCATCTTCCATCATTTTTTCTTGACAAATTTATTCTCAAAGGGTCTCTTACTCAAACTAATAAAATTCTTGAGTAACGAATCAAAACAAAACAAGACAATACATTATTAAAGTCTTTAACAAAACTTTTAGCATTAGAACTCAATTTTGTGTAAAACTAAATTAATCGAGGAAACCATTGCATGGTATTCATATGTGGTGTCAAAATATCGGTTGACAGGACCCACCCCGAATTTCACCCTGAAACCCAAGGTAAATCCTGCGGGGTCCACCTTCAAGGAAAATTTACCGAAAATTCGGCATAACCTTCCTTGAAAATGGACAACCCTTACCTGAAAAATCCAACTTAACACTTCTATAACCAAACAAACCAGCCTCAACACCTGGAGCCTTCCTACTCCCCAAGATCAACACATCTCCCAATAACAATTACTCAACTCTAATAATCCCACAACCAAGAATAAGGACTATTAATAATTTACTATTGGACTTTCAGAGCATATCTAAAGTTGAACGAAAAACAACGAATATAGAATATGCGGAAGCAGCCTCTGACTATGCCTCAACTTCATGTACGCTCGACCTCCTTTAAAACTTAGCCTGCACACTGGGCATTTGAAACCAAATGGCCCAGGGAAAAGTAATATAAAAACGTTAGAGTGAGTGGACGAAAAATAAACAAATAACTGATCGCAACATAACTAACCAAACTTAATTACTTTCTCATTTTCTAATAATCAAGAAATCTGTTGCATGCAAGTGTTGATAAAACCTTCATAAGGAAAATCCCAAAGAAACGGACTAGCCCCGCTAGTTAAAATATTGACAAAGATAAATACTAACCTTCATTGAAGAAAATACCAAAATAATGGACTAGCCCCGCTAGTCAAAACAACAATAAATAGTAAACTGATTTAACCATACAAGTGAGCCTCCCAGACTCGGTTGCCTCCCAGGCAAAGTACTCTCATACTCCCTACACTTCCATGTCATGATAACAGAGAAAATGCAGGGCTTGCGTGATGTCATCGACTACATCACATCACCCGAAGGCGGAAAGGGCTTGAGTAACCCCACTTAAAACGTGGAAGCTATATCGCCTCGAAAAGCGGAACAACATGCTAGCATGAATAATAACGATCCAACAAATATGACATAAATAAAGAAACATAAATCCATGTGAGTTTCCCCGAAACTCATAACTTAAGCATAAGTACGATTCCCAATCGTACTCAAAGAATTCAAAGAGTAAAGAAAATAATTAAATTCGATGACGTGTCCCACACGTTAAAATGCTCAATGAAATAATTAATTTAAATAATTTTCACCTTTCGAAAACCAGGCAATATGCAAATCTGGATATAATCTCAAATCCGGAAATCATAAAGAAAATCCAAACTCAAATCTCAAATTATCAGTCCGATCTCAAATCCATAAATTATGACCAACATTTAATCCATGCATCAATCTCAAATAATTTCCAAGATCATTTCATATGCCGAAGTTATAATATATGCTCGGAAAATAAAATACTAATTTAGAAAATCTTGCATGCATATTAAATAAAAACCAAAATGTCCACTCATAGATTTAGGCCTAAGCCTGACGAATTCCGAATCACCACTCAAGTGGGGTCTCCTCGAATCCTGGCACAACAACCATGCTTAGGACCAAACTTTAATTCCGGAAAATAATTACGTGAATAAAAATATCTAACTCTCTTCCGTTTAACCCTCTACTCTTATTCGGGTTAAACTCACCGGATTCACATCAAACTCCACCACAACCTCAAATCATCAATTCTAACATTCCAGGCTAAATACCAAGGAAATTCAATGGCCAGATTTTCATTCTAATAACCGGCAAATCCTTAATATTTTAAAAATCTCAAACCTTAACAAAACTCCTCCAAAAATTCCAAACTATACTTCATTAGACTCCTCTCATTATAACAAACTCAAAAACCTGAAAAACAACATTCAAGTGGCGGCGCCGCCGCTTGCTCCACCGACAGCGGCGGCCGGCAGCCGTACTCCGGCAGCGTCCATTGCCTCCCAAAATTTAACAGAATAATCCTCTCATCAAGCACAACAACTTTCATAACTAGCACTTAGTCCAATTCTAAACTTAACTAGGGTAATCAAATCAAAACCTCCATAAATCCCTAGAATTTCAATTAAACATATCTCCACACTAAGATCGAATTAAGTCGATTCCTTTTGAGGGATCACTAACCTTGATGAGAGCTACTAGATAAGCCAAGTTTCACGAGCTATGGTGGCCGGAGGTAGGAGCTCCGGCGAAGGAGCAGTCGGCAGCTCGGGCGGGATTCCTTTCAATCGGTGGTGTCCCAGGCGCGGTCACCGGCCCAGAATGAGAGAGGGGACAACAGGGGTCCGAACGGAGGTGGTCCGGCGGTCTGCAGTGGCCGGACGGCGGCGGCAGACGGAGCTGAAGTCTCCGGTGGGAGAGAGAGCTCGGGGGACTCGGGAGAGAAAGGAGAGAAGGGAGGAAGAGAGAGAGTGAGAGTTGGGCTTTGACCCACTCTTCACCCGGTCCAAACTTAAAAACACCCACAAAATAAAGCCTACTAGGATTTACCTCTTTTTACCAATATAGTAACTTTCGTTTTTAGACCATAACTTCTTCATACGAACTCCGTTTTAAGCATGCCGCGTGTCCACAAACTCCGTTTAACATCCTCTACGACTTTCATGAAGGAAGTTTTCCCGAATTCCAAACGGAAGAAAAAGTCAACTTTTGGAGTCTTAAATAGTAAACGGTTACTTAAAACGGTAAAATGTTAAAGTAACCCAAAAGTAAATAACCGCAAATTGACTTAAGAACCGGGATGTGACATCGATACTCGATTTAAGCTAAAAATTAAAAAGTGTTAAAAATACAATAATTAATATGAATGTTTTAAGCGAGATATGTTCTTTACTTTTGATATGAATATTTTTTTTAATCATTATACAGACCCACAAAGTCTTATATAATTTATACAAAAAAAAGAGATTTGTATCTAATATTCATGTTAATAAAATTTCTCTTTAGCTTATTAAATAGCTTAAGATAATATTTTTTTAAATTATAAGTAATTTATAACTAAATTTAATTTGTTGCCTATGATAAGAGTCGGTCTAAGTGCATGCGGAGTCAAGCTTCCAAACGAGGAATCATCCGAACAGTCGTTCGTTAATTTCATTCTTTAATGGTTTTGTCCCAACAGTCCACTTCTTCACATTCACAGCTTTTCCTCTACTGACTCCAAAGCATATTCACTTCAGGAAATACAAAGCCGACAAAACCCATTACGCCAAGCAACCTTATCATCTACCCCCACCTCTCTCTCTCTCTCTCTCTCTATCTGCCAGAGAGAGAAAGAAACACATCATAGGCCCCAGACAAGAAACAACAAAACGAAACACCATGTGGTACACAATCTGGGTTTTTGTGTAAGCATTTATTCATATGTATTCAACAGAGAAAGTGATTCGTTGGACTAACCAGAATCAAGTTCGGACCACCCTTTTTTCTGTGAATACAAAGTAAAAACCATGGTGGGTATTTTCTCAAGGTTCTCTGCCAGCAGAGCCAGCCATCGACGCACCCAGAGTGCCATTGTAAGAAGGCTCTTATTCTCTTCTCCTCTTCTGTGTTGGGTAGTTGCAGCTTGTTCTTTTAAGTTTTTGATATTAAGATTACTTTATTTTTTCCACTGGGGTTGACTTTTTTCATTGGTTCTTGAATTTGTGTGAGGGAGCTTTGATTTGGTCTTTCATTGTGGAACTTTTCTCAGGATCTGACCTTTTCTCTTTTGTTTGGTTTTGGATAGTTGACCTTGAAAGACCACTTTTTGAATTTGACTCTTTTTCGTGTGTGTTATTGGATCTGAACCTGCCTAATCCTGGACATCTGAGCTATCAGCTTTGGTTATCAGCTTATCCTTTCACCCTTTGGCGTTCTTTGTTTGGGTTTCGCAATTTCACAGAACCAAGTTTGAAATTTTGAGAGGACACATGCAATGGAATTACTTGATGATCAGTTTGCTTTCTGATATCTGCTTTCTTCTGTTGTTTTGTTGTTCAAAACCAATTTACTTTTGATTTGTAAGCGTCTTGTTCGATTGAGTTCTAAATAGTCATAAAAGTTTTCAGCTTCAGTATTGATCTGCCCTTCTTATGCTAATCCTGACATGTCGATTGTGTTGGATGTGGACATGCATGATTCAATGTAAATTGTTATCTGGTGCAGGATGAAAGGGAAGTATTGCCCCCTAATTCAGAGGCTAGTGGTGCAGCAACTTCTGCGGCCACTGCGTCTCATGGGATTGAAGTAGCAGTGGAGTTTAAGCCAGTTGAACATCCAATGGAGCCTCTTGACAATGACAGACCAATTCAGTGCCCATTACCTGAGCCTTCTATTCTCAATGTAAGATAAGTCTTGGCTTCCTTAAAGAATCTAGCTTTTGTACTCGGCAGGATGGGACTATATATAAATTTGTATGACATAAAGCTGTTTTTTTTTTTCCTCTGTCATTTCAACTGCACTTGCTGATTAGTTGGGGCAATAGTTTACCCTTGTCCGAGTAGATTTAAAGTCATTCAGTGATGAATGGATTAGATGGAAACCTTGGTTGTATGAGCATTCAAAGTTGTTGTCAGTATTAGCCTGAGGGTTTGTTGGTTTGTTGGTTATGATGTTAACAATTTCTAGTCTGATGTACCACCATCAGTTGTTGTGTTATTAAGACAGTATGTGGCTTGATAGAAAATGTGATACTTTTACTTGTATGTTGAAGATGAACCTTCACTTATGGAGTTACAATTGGAAAAGCACGCATCAAAACCTTTAGTTTATGTACTTTATTGATGTTGGTCTATGAAAAGATCCCTTGAAGATACTGTTAAGCTATTATGGGGCTTGACAGAGTATGTGGTGGATTCATAGGAAAACTAGAACCATACATGAAAAAGTTTAAGTACCTGAGTCTATTATATGGTTTCCCAGATGTCAGTGCATAACTGCAGTGTAATCTATTTTAGGGAATGGTTGCTATTGAAAGTTTTTTGTTAGGATTTGTTGGGTATGCTTCCTAGTTTAAGTACCGTAGTCCATTATATAAGGTTCCCATATGTCAGTGCTTAACTGCAGGGTAATCAATTTTAGGGAATGGATTCTACCGGAAGTGGTTTGTAATATCAGTTAGTGATCTATTCTGAGTGCTTGCTGTTAAGGTCTGCTTGTAGCTTCTAATATATTCTAAGACAATGAAGTTCATTATGACAAATTTGGTGTCTATTCTAAGAATAGATTAGCTTTCATTTCTAAAGGTTTAAGGCTGCAAAGTCATTGGTCTTTGTTTCTCATGAGTTCTGTAGGAGATGACTGATTGTATTTCAGCAATAGATTGGCGAATTCTTCCAATATAGTTATGACTCTTTCACCATGCTGTCCAACTTCTTGTAATTGTTTTTAAGCTCTGTCATGGTAATGTATGAAAATGTTTCTTTTCTCCCCATTTTTCAGGGTGGCTTTAGGATGAATTTGATTTGCAGAATGTTTGGAATGAATTAGTTTTCTTTATGCTTTGAATTTCATATTTGTTTTCCATACACATTATGTGTAAGTAATGTATGAATATAGTCCTTAAATAAAGCTTTTTTGACCCTTAGGATGGAAGAATTTGGAAGGAGAGAGTATCAGCAACTGTGCCAAGGAGAGGTGACTTGCCAGTGATGATGGAAGGCGGGTCTCTTGAACCTGAAGCTGCTGTGCCAAAACCAAGAAATACACGGCCAAATCGTATGATTTTACCATCTCTTAGTGCCCCTGAACATAACCTTCTAAACTTACTAGAAGAATGTAATGCCACCTCTGGGATCTAAAACCTGGTACATCGTTTCCTATTTGGTATTTAATGGTCAAAATTTTCTTTACAATTTCAATTGCTCATACTCTCTGTCTACACCCCTCTTTTTGTATTATATATTTTCTTCTTCATAAATGGTTATATTGAATATAACGTATTTATAGATGTATCAATGTCACAGTTACACAAGATTGTAAGTTACAAAGTGAACATTTTCTCAGAATCCAACTTTTATTATCATCTGTCGCAGCTTTGTTTATACAATTTTGTCTTGGCTCTATTTGCACTCAAATTAAGAACCTACAAATACTTTAATCCTGGCCAGGCTCATACAAGTTTCTAACAAGTGGTGGATTGTAGACAAGATGTACCCTATTGGGAGCAGTATTCGATTGTGTTTTTTTTTTTTTTATCATTTGCTTTATGTGATTATGTTGACTGTGGAAGTGGTATATAGTATGCTCGTAAGCAGCTTCTATCATAAACTCGGTAGACTTGCTTTCTCCCCCATCATTTGTGGACGGTCGGATCCTGTTTCAAGTAAGGTCGTTTGTGGACCTAAAAAAGCGATATGGATTTGCTTTCTCCCCCATCATTTGTGGACCTAAAATCGCAGGCTTAAGATAAATGGATAGAATTCATGCTCAATGTGATCTTCAACAGCAAGGACTTTCACATTGAAGAAGAGATATACAGTTATAACCAATTTCCAGTCCTGAGATGGGAAGAGATGATATCATCTCCTTTGAGTCCGAGGCTATAAAAAGCCTCAGTGTTACTGAAAGACGGTGCAAGAACAACTCCAGGGATTGCAAGAGCTTTACCTGTCATTGATGAAGGGCGTATAATAAACTTAGCAGAACCAGCTAACCACTCTTTATTTGTTAGTTGTTGGTTAACTCTAAACAAAAATGAATGAGCGTTTAGAAGGCAATTTTCTGGATCACATCATTTTAGTTTCAGACTTTCAGTCTTTTTTCCCTCTACTTCGTTTCATCTGTTTCATCCTCCTTTATCTCTACATCGTCTCTCTTCTATACTTCTTATCTCTTTCAAGTAATAGAAAACAAAGATGCATACTCTAGCAGATGTTTCTGTAGTTTATCTATAAGTTAAGAAGCGATTGGACTCGGATTCGGTTTTAGATTCGTTTAAGTGTTGCTGCATATTCATGGTTAGCTACTAGCTACCCCAAGCTGAGATAGATCTTTGTCAACTCTTTGAGTAACTCAGTTTCGGCAACTTTTAAAATGATCAAGATTCAAATACATATAATAGGGACACACAACAACAAGATCATAAATAAGTAAAGCCATATAAGAACTAACTAGCTAGCTAAACAGACAACTCTTGAGCTTGAAATGGAAGCTCTGTTGGGTACTTGACAAGGTGTTTCCGAGGACCACGAAAACTTCCATGATTCATCCATGTCTTCTTCCCTTGCCATGTATTTACATGCAATTCTTTCATCGTCACTCGACTTTCTTCAGTACCTGCAGAACTTACTTCCATGGCTGCTGCTGACGACGAATGGATCGAAATGGAGGTGGAGGATGCAACAAAAATCATGATCAACAAGGCAAGAAATAAGGCTGTGGCTGAGGCCCTCATGTTCAACTGCACCAGTCTTCTACTCTGATGCTTGTTTAGTTTTTGTGTTGCTTTCTGAAGAGGGTGGTGTGTTAATATAGCAAGTAGAAAAGGGATGAACTTTGCTTTGGTTGGAAGAAATCATTGAGCCTCCCACACTCAATGTTGTGTACATTTTTGATTTTTGGATAGTTTAAAGTTGAGATTATTATATGCTAATATATGCGGGTGGTTAAAAAATTGTGAGATTTGTTAGTGTGCTATGAAGTAAAATAATGATTCTGTTGTAGACTGCAGACGAAAATCTATCAGGTGCATCACTTTCATGATAAGTAAGCATCACGTGCTTTAGCCTATTTGATCCATCTGGTCATCCGTCGACTGGCAGAGTGATATATCAATGGAACATTTCAATAATTCAAAATTTACGTCTTAACATGTTGAAACATCTTAAAATTATCATATTAGTATCTCACGTTTGTTTGTATATGTGTACATGCAGTTAACGATATTATCAAACCTTATGTCACATGAAAAAGATTTCATGAAAATCTTTTGATTCCTTAATCTTTTTGCCCCAGTTTGCTTTGGGCACACAACCACCAAGTCACACCAACAAACAAAAGCCTGTAACTGAAATGAAATGAGCTTCTAACGCATTTGCGGTTGCATATTGAGTGCTTTTCTGAGTTTTCTAGGTTTTGCAGAGTAAGCAGAATAGGGATGGATACGGTGAAAGCCTACTCTGCCACATTTTATAGGGGAATGAATTCCTCAGTGGAAAATCAATCTAAGGCACTCAACCATCTTGGCCCCTAGACAAAGATACACCAATTTTTAGATAACTTAATATTACCTCTAACAAATAACGAACAAAACATAATCGACAACAATCTCCCGCATGCATTTTATTAAGGGGAATTTGAGTTACATCCAAAATCATAGACCTATTTTAAATTACACCCACATGTTATACTCTTTTGAAATACACCCAATTTATTAAGAGAAAATTAGACAAAAACCCAAAAAACCAAACCCCTTTTAAAATAAACTCATGCTCATATTCTATTTTAATTTACACCAAACCCTATTATTGAACCTGCCTTATATGTTTTATTTTTATTTTCGGAATTTGTATCCCTCTTTTCCTTGACTCTTTTGCCTTTCCGTTTTTTTTTGTTTTTTCTTGATAAGATTTTTCCCTTCTGATTGAATGAGAAGACATTCCCTAAATGTGGCTCTTGACTTTCTTCTATTTTAAATAGGGTTAGGGTTTAGACTAGGGTTTAGGGTTTAGGGATTAGGGTTTAGACTAGGGATTAGGGTTTAGGGTTTAGGGATTAGGGTTTAGGGTTTAGGGATTAGGGTTTAGGGTTTAGACTAGGGTGTTTAGGGTTTGGGCGTAGTCTGTGGAACCGGGTTTTCAGCTGCCGGGTAATTATGTTTAATGAGTCGGTCAAATAGCTTGTTAATTGTAATGGTTCAGTTTGTGGCATTTCAGCAATTTTCTTCAACAACAAGTTCTATTGTTTAGATAAACAATATTAATATTTTTACTAAATCAACCTAATTAATAAGTTGGGTGTATTTCAAAAGAGTATAACATGTGGGTGTAATTTAAAATAAGTCTATGATTTTGGGTGTAACATCAAATTCCTCATTTATTAATTAGGTTGATTTAGTAAAAATATTAATATTGTTTATCTAAACCATAGAACTTGTTGTTGAAGGAAATTGCTGAAATGTCACCAATTGAACCATTACAATTAACAAGCTATTTGGCCGACTCATTAAACATAATTACCCGGCAGTTGAAAACCCGGTTCCACAGACTACACCCAAACCCTAAACCCTAAACCCTAGTCTAAACCCTAAACCCGGTTCCACAAACCCTAAACCCTAAACCCTAAAGATGAACTAATTAACACAATCCCACACAAAATTATATACTAAACTATAGCAACTATATATACAGATCAACATGATAGAGTAAAAAACAGAAGGAAAAAATTAAGGCAATGAAAGCATAGTGATTGTATTGATTTCTTGATTTAAGTTTATAATTGATCTAACTATTTAAAATAGAAAAAAGTCAAGAGCCATATTTAGGGAATGTCTTCTCATTCAATTAGAAGGGAAAAATCTTCTCAAGAAAAAACAAAAAAAACGGAAGGGCAAAAAAGTCAAGGAAAAGAGGGATACAAATTCCAAAAATAAAAATAAAACATATAAGGCAGGTTCAATAATAGGGTTGGGTGTAAATTAAAATGGAATATGAGCATGAGTTTATTTTAAAAGGGGTTTGGTTTTTTGGGTTTTTGTCTAATTTTCTCTTTTATTAAACATCCAAATCAAAAGAGATGTTAAAATGTTGATAAAAAAACAATTCAAAACATGAAAGAGAGAGGAATACATTAGATTTCATGCATAAACTAACACCAAATAATAAACATTCATCGATTAGTAACACCGAAGACAACTAAATGTGGTTTTACAAAATAATACCTCAACTCTTCCTGAAAAATAAATTTGGTAGATGAGTATAGATCAGGTGTTATGATATTGTCGCCATCTACCCCTTCTTCTTCTTCTTCTTCTTCTTCAGAGGCTAAAGCAACCTTCATGATTTCCATACTTTGAAACAAATAGTCAACTTTTAGCAAGACTACAAATTTCTAAATATACACTTGTGTAATTCAACAATTCTATAGCACATATTTATAGTAGCATTGGAGGTTCTAGTATGATGGAATGGATTTAGTCTTTGTTTGGAACGGGGGTTTGGTACATTTCTCTTAGACAGTCCTCGCCTACTAGAGTGCTAGAGGTTCTTTGAATGAGTGGATCAAAAAAACCTCTAAATCCATCTAATTCCATATAGATGTGTGGTCTAATTTGCAAATAAATATAAGAGGGAACAATCCATATCAATGTTCGGTTTAATTTGTAGATAAATGTATAAGAAAATATATGTCGTGTGTCCAAACGAAAAAGGAAAAATATATGCTAAAAAGTAATTGAATGATAACGACAAACACTATTTATACAAATATATAAACATTAAGAGCTAATCCATCTTGATAAATACGAAGCTAACCATCTTGGTAACCCTTTTGTTCAGTTTTTACTTTTTAGCAGCTAAATTTATAATCGGATACTTTGGATCCGGTACCCGACCCGGCCCAAAATATTTGCCGGAGGTTCTTTTCTTTCCGGACAAGTTAATAAGGCGTCGTTTTTGCAAGGGGCGGAGTATAAATAGAGAAACCAAACAGAGCCTAATACACTCCTCTTCTGATTCAGCTATGGCCGCTCTGCAATACCTTGAATCCTCTCGCAACGCGCACCCGGAGCTGGCCGAATGGTACAATTCCCTTGCAGATCTGTACCAGAAGAAGCTTTGGCACCAGCTCACTCTCAAGCTCGAGCAGTTCGTTGCCCTCGCCGTCTTTCAGGTCTGTTCCATCTCCCTGCTCTCTCTTTTAGGGCTTTCTCTGTTGTTTTAGTTAGGGTTTCGGATAGGCTTGTTGCATGGTGTGTGTGTTTTTGGGGTTTAGGGGTGAATTAGGGTTTTTTGTGTTTGGGATGGTGAGATGGGGTTTTGTTGGAATTAGGGTTTTGTTTTCTGGTTTGGGTTTAGATCGAATGTGGTGTGGGCAGAAATTGTGAGGTACTGAAGCTTTGGAATTCGGCCGTTTTAATTGAAACCCTACTATAAATCTCTTGAAGTTGGGAAATTTGAATGAAATAGAGCCCAATGAACCGGAATTCGGGAATTTGATGTTTCATTATAATCGAAGGAGAAACTAGTTGGTTTGGAGTTTTTAGAAGTAAGTTGTTTCAATTGGTTGGAGCCCATCTTGAATCACCGGTCATGTTTGGTGCTGTGGTGTACTTAGCTTGTGGTACTCGGTGTAATACGAGGTTGATATGGAGTTGGAAAGGACTCTGGCATATGAAACTATACCATACTGTTTAGAAATGTGACGGAAATTGCCTCCAGTCCAATAAATATTATCAATTTGCCAGTATGTTACGGATGAAAATAGTTTCAGTTTATTGTAGTTGGGAAACACTGAGAATAGGTAGAGTACCTTGTCCTGGCCACTTTTAGGAATGCTTTCTTAGGTAGCATTGATTGCATTTATACGTTTTGCCTTCTACACGTACCTTATGACAATATGTTACGGGTGTGTTAGTAAGAGTTGGACTGTTCAACTTGCCTCACCAGACCTGCATTGTTATTTGCATTTTATCTGTTACTATGATGAAACTGTAACTTTGATCGGAACTATAAAGCCATTTGTGGATGTCTTTATCATGTTCTTTCTTGTCAATTACTAACAGTTGCTAGGATTTTTCATTATTTAATTTTTGACGGATCAGGTTGTATATGATTTCTTGATACTAAAAGGGTAGGGGAAGTTTTGTTGGTACTGCGTAATGTGCACATCCAGTCTCTAAGTTCTGCTTGTCTTGACTCCGGAAGGCTTTCAAGTTGGCAGTTGGCAATTTAATAATTTTGGGCTCTGCAAATCTCTTTTTTTTTTGTACCTGACTTGTTTTCTTATCATTATATCAGGCTGGGGATGCTCTGATACAGTTATATCACAATTTCATCACAGACTTCGAGACAAAAATCAACCTTCTGAAGCTTGCTCACTTTGCAGTTATTGTGTCTCGTCAGTATCCAGAGAAAGAAGCTGCTATCAATTACCTTGAAGGGGTGATTGAGAAGCTTCACACCACTAGAGAGCAACGGATCGAGGAACCAATCCTTTACATCAAGATGCAAATAGCAATTTTCAAACTTGAGCAACAAGACCAGAAGGAGTGCAAAAAGCTTCTAGAAGATGGAAAGAGCACACTGGACAATATGACTGACATTGATCCATCCGTTTATGCCAGTTATTATTGGGTTTCATCTCAATACTATAAGTTCCGCCAGGAATTTGCAGAGTTCTACAAAAGTGCTCTTCTTTATCTGGCATACACATCAGTGGAGTCTCTTTCAGATTCATTTAAGCTGGTAAGTTTTTATATCCTTGTTGATGAACCAAGTTCTTATTATTCAGTTATTCCTACATTTTACGTTCTGTCACTGTTGATGGTATGTTATTGGGAAACATCCAGTCTTTTGTTGACACTTAGATGAATGGTTTCTTAAATCGAAGCATCTTCAGTTTTCGCGAATACGTTGTTTTATCTTAATTGTCCTGTTCCCTTGATAATTTAGTTTTATGAGACTCTCATGGAATTGCCTTGTGTTTGGCTTGGGGTAAATTACTAGCTCTTAGCTTCCATCAATATATGATTTAGTGTGTTGTAGTTCTATGGCATTGCATGCCCAAGTCTTCTTAGATCTTCAAAAACATGATTGCCCTATAGAATGTGCCAGCTAAGATCATTTTGTTTACCCACTGATGTATCTGTATCAATAATGCTAAGTTCACTATATAAAATATGCATTAAGATGGTAATCATACTCTGAGAGTTTGAGTTGGTGAAGCGAGATGCTAAGGGATGAAATGTGAAATGAGGTTTAGCCCATGGATATAAACTATAGTCTTGGAACATGAATTTTTCTCATCGTACTCGGTATAAAAAAGAGAAGAGGATGCCGACATATATATATATATATATATATATTTATATTTATTTCTTTTACCATTTGTTTAAAGTCTTGAAGGAGTTCTAGTTTGGATGTTGTCTTGAATGTTGACTCCTCAATCCAATGTCATTTAAAGATTTCTTTGCTTCTCTTATGTGGTTTATATGTAATTGTAATTAGCATCCAGATTTGCTGATTGGTAAAACTTAATTCTTGTACAGTTTGCTTGATTTAACTGCCTAGTGTTACACACTTTGCTTCTGTATCTCCATGTTGTGAACTTTTAACCTCTGATTTTCTTGGTATTGTAGGATTTGGCATTTGATCTGTCCCTTTCTGCACTCCTGGGAGATAACATCTACAACTTTGGAGAGCTACTTGCCCATCCTATTGTAAGAATGAATTTGCCGATTGTTATTTATTTCATATTAATCTTGTTTCTGATGTTCTCAATTTCCTTGACTTTTTAAGAGTTCCATATATACTTGAAGGTGGTTTTATTATCGGACATGCAAATTAATCCACTTGCAAATTATTGCACCTAATATCATGACATCATTCGAACACTATGGGTCAAGGGACATGTTTTCATTTTTCAACCAAGCATGGACAGAGTGTGAGCATGATGTCAATGATAATTTCATTTACACTGCATATCTACATTCCTAGCTCTCTATATTAGCTTCTCTTTACTTCTCTTTTATTTTCTGAAAAAAAAAAACCTAGTCTGTTAGATTTACTGTCGAATGTGAATTACTTCTATTGGGTTTATCCAAGTTAACTGTACGTGAACCCATGATGATGGAACCAAGTTAACTGTACATGTAACATGGATACATTAATGGTGCAAACCATGGATTTTATGCTGTAATACAGTGTCCTATTTCTTTTATTTAAGAAATTTTTTTTGGCTTTGAACAACTTTGCAGATCAAGAGTCTTCTAGGGACAAAGGTAGAGTGGCTTTACTATATTCTTCAAGCATTCAACTCTGGTGATTTATGTCGTTATCAAGAATTATGCTGTGTGCACAATGCTGCCCTCAGTTCTCAACCGGCATTAGTTGAGAACGAGAAGAAGCTTCTGGAAAAGATCAACATTTTGTGCTTGATGGAAATCATCTTCAGGTTTTTACACTAGATTCTCTTTTTTCTTGTAATCTATAGAAAATGTGGAAATGAATTTTTGTGTTCTGCATTACAACAAAACTAAACTGGATTGTTCTTCCTTGCAGCCGGCCATCTGAAGATCGAACTATACCTTTGAGTATCATTGCAGAGCGTACAAAGCTTTCGATCGAGGATGTAGAGCATCTTCTTGTGAAGAGCCTTTCTGTGAGTCCTTGTAAACTTGAAACTTGGACACTTCGTTCATTTCTTTCATTTATTTGAATTATAGATCCACTTTGAAGTGATACTTGAGTCCTACAGCCTCACTCAGAGACAATACTCAAATACAGTATATACACTCATCAATATGCATATGAAGAGTCTTATGCCAGAGTTTTCAATACATATATTATAAATAAAGCTAATGTAGTGGGGGTCAGTTTATTTGGGGGACAGTATGATTAGTTAGTTGCATCAGCTTTGAGAAATGATTATCCTCTTATTGGGCACACACCTAATATGCAAACATCTGGGTTGCATGTTACTAGGGCTGGCTATATCCTAATTCTTAAGGAGCCTTGATGCTGGATAAACTTCCAGTCTCCAAATTTTAGAACGAGAATATGACATGGAAATCAGAAATGACTAAAAATCATTAAATATATATATATATAGATGATTTTGTAGTATATATTCTGTAGTGTATAGATGAGATATTATTCTACAGTCAGTTACAATCAAGTTTAGTCTAATAGAGCTCCCTTGCTTGAAGTAACAATACTGTATTACACGACTGACAACCGTGGTTGGGTAGACACAATACGCCGTCACATGATGCCGTAGCCAGATAAGACAGCAGCTCTATGTTTGGGTAGCCTGTATGATACATCGCTAGACTTCATCTATAAGACCTGGGGAAGACTAAAATGTGCAAGTGGATTCCTCACTTTTTAAAATACCTGTTACCTATAGTTGCTGATTTCTTATATATGGGGTTTGTCACAAGGTAGTTTAGCAACTTTTTGGGTGTTACTGAAGGTAAAATCTTTTCAACTATGGTAATTGTGTTTGTGTAACCAATGTCAAGTCTGAGTGGGTGAACTACCAAGGACCTGAACACCTCTACCATGAAGTATGATCGTCTTCACGAGTCTTGACCTTTCTGTAGGAATATGATGATCCTTGAAAATGAAGTTTTACTAGATTCTGTAGCATAAACAGTGTTTCTGGTCATTTTGATTTCTTTTTCTTTTTGTTTTAGGAGGTATTCCATATGGTTTTCATTTCTGTCAATATACACTATTGGATTTACCATAATATGGATTCGTTTGCCTTTGCCTGTGCCTGTGTCTGGTCTATTGTTACAGTAATTTTTTTCCTGACTTGTATCTGGATCTCATATTGCTGAACCTGTAGGGTGTTTGCCCTTTTGGGCAGGTTATACCTGGTTTTATTTTATTCAGTTAGAAGTTCCATTTAATAGGGTGTGTTGAATAATTAGAGGGCTTGGACAGGTTATACCTGATTTTATTATATTTAGTTAGAAGTAATATTTAATAGGGTGTGTTGAATAATTAGAGGGTATGTTTACTGCAGGTTCATCTGATTGAGGGAATAATTGATCAAGTTGAGGGGACGGTGCATGTTTCGTGGGTGCAACCAAGGGTTTTGGGAGTTCCACAAATCAAGTCTGTGCGTGATCGGCTGGACGGTTGGTTGGATAAGGTCCATGCTGCTTTATTATCCATTGAAGCCGAAACACCAGATTTGGTTGCATCGTGAGTGATATTTGTTGCTATATTCTGCCTAGTGTAACATTTCTATAGCGAAAAAGTGGGGGGGGGTCAAAATCTGCAAGGCAGTTAGATGAAAACATTAGTCTCATTTGCTTGAGCACCTGGACCTACTTTTGTATTTTGCGTTTTCTTGAAATCATTTTCCTCCTCATGTACTTCACTTGGGACTAATTCCATTCTACAGTAGCATGCCTAGAGACATGGTGATCAAATTGAAAAACGGCTATTTACCTTTTAGCATGTTCGGAAATTTTCTTAGATACCGTAATGTGTGTTCAAATTGAAAGGCTGTTTACCTTCTACTGAACTGTGTATCTTCGGCAGTTTTCTTTAAACTAGAAGATGATTGTTTACCCTTTAGCATTTCTATTCTTTAAATACATCCACTTTGAAAGTGCATTTGTTATTGTTTATCACTTTGCATTTGACATAGGGGCACCGAAGTGTTTCACATTTTCAGATAATGAATAATGGTTCTATGAATAATTATATCATACATAGAGACTGCAGATGGTCTTAGTAAAAGCCTGAAAACTGCTGCTAAGAACACCCTCAGAGAAGCAGAGCCGCGAGGAAGTCGATAAAAATTGGTCTTCAATGTGCTGAGGCAATGAGTAAAGAGCAAGGGAAATGATCCCAATCAATTCAATTGGGATTTAGGTTGTCAAGGGAAAATAATCCCAATATTTATGACATGTCATCCTTCACCCAAAGCAAGTTTGGTGCAGAGGTAGAGGCGTAGAGAACAATAAATGATCTTAATATTCATGACATCTTTTACATCTTTTACCTAAAGCAAGTTTGGTGCCGACTACACTCGTTTGATTATCCCAAATGCTTAGTGAAGTTGCCTCTCAACCGAAAAACTATACAAGAGTACTGAGTACCGAATTGATATATGGAAATTATGTACAAAACACATGAATTAGATTTTTTTTTTCTGATAAAAAAAATCTAATTGATGTACTTAATTTGTACATGATTTCAAAGTCAATCTGTTGAAGCTCCAACACTTTCTCATAGGGGTGTAAATTTCACGCATCGAGCTTAGCACAAATTGCACCATTACTCATGTCTTTATATAGGCAAACTTCTTCATGCATTTCCCATGCAAATCCTTCATGTCCATGCACAAGGAAGAGAATTCAAACTTCTTCCTTAATTCAAGTTTAAATGTTTGTATGCACCATCAATGTATCTCCATTCTTTTGTTAAACATTTTAGCCACCCACAAGCCTATACATATAAGCTCTCTCTTGCATTTCAACATATACACACCACCAACTTTGCTATTCATATAGGCTTCACCGAAAGGTTTTTCACATGTAGTAAACCATATAACATCCTCCTCCAAATAAGGAGAGAAATTTGACACATCAATCTCCCCCTCCCGACTTAATTGGAGGGGTGCGTCATCCTTGACGCACTTTTGTAAAACTCGAACTTCTCTTTCGGTAGAGACTTTGTCATCATATCCGAATTGTTCTTATCTGTTTAAATCTTCTTTAGCAGTATCTCCTTACCTTCCAGCACATCACGTATCCAATGATACCTCACATCAATGTGCTTCGACCTCGAGTGAAAACTTAAATTCTTGCTCAAGTGAATCGTGATTTGATTGTCACAATGCATGACAAACTCTTGTTGTGCATGACCTAATTCTAGTAGGAATCTCTTCAACCACAAAATATCTTTGCACAGCAATATACCCTGTTTCTATAGTTGATAAAGCAACACATTTTTGTAGCTTTGATTGCCACGAGACAGCTCCCCCATGAAAATGTAATCAGGTACCTTGATGTGGACTTTCTCGTGTCAATATTCCCGGCCATATCTGCATCTGTGAAGCCAACCAGTTCAGACTTGCCACTTCCAAAGCATAAACTCATCTTTGAAGTTCCCTGCAAGTATTTGAGAATCCACTTAACAGCATTCCAGTGCTCCTTGCTTGTGAATCTGCTAACAACACCAACTGCATGTGTTATGTCTGGTCTGGTACAAATCATCGCGTACATCAAGCTCCCTACTGTTGAGGCATATGACACTGTTGCCATTTCTTCCTCCTCCTTCTGACTTGTAGGACTCTGATTTGAGTTAAGCTTTATGTGACTGGCAAGTGGAGTAGCAACTGGTTTTGCTTTCTCCATGTGGAATCTTTCTAGTACCTTCTCGATGTATTTTCTTGTGATAACCATAATTTCTTATTCCCTAGGTCACAGGCAATCTCCATGCCCAAAATCCGCTTGGCTGGTCCCAAATCCTTCATATCAAAGGACTCTAACAAATTTATTTTTAACTGCTTAATCATAGCAGTATCTTTGCTGACAATCAACATATTATATACATAGAGTAGTAAGATGATAAAATGACCTCCAGCGGATTGTTGAATATACACACACGGATCAGCTGACGATTTGTTGTACTCATAACTCCCCATGAAGGAATCAAACTTCTTGTACCACTGTCTTGGTGCTTGCTTCAATCCGTACAAGCTTTTCTTCAACTTGCAAACCATATGCTCATTTCCGTTGACTTCAAAGCCTTTTGGTTGCTCCATGTATATTTATTCTTCTAAATCGCCATGAAAAATTGCAATATTCACATTCATTTGCTCCACCTCAAGATCCATGCTCACAGCCATGCCCAAAATGACTCTAATCGAAGTCATCTTGACAACAAGTGAGAATCTCATCAAAATCGATTCCTTCTTTCTGGCTGAATCCTTTGACAACTAAACGAGCCTTGTATTTCATCAGCTTCTCATTCTCATATCGCTTTAGCTTGAACACCCACTTGTTCTTGAGTGCTTTCCGGCCTTTAGAAATCTTCACCAACTCGTAGGTGTCGTTCTTCAGTAAAGATTGCATCTCAGACTCCATGGCTAGCCTCCATTTGTCGTGGTCTTGATGAATCTTTGCTCTCTCATAACTTTCAGGCTCTCCGTCACTAGTCAAAAGGATGTAATTTGCATCGGCCTTTGGTGGATTGAATCGGCCTCTTGGTGCTTCTGCAAACTGTTGCTTGATTATTCACAGGCTGCTCCTCCTGATCAAGCTCCCCCTCATCTTCGGCTTCAGCATCGACCATGTCTGGTACACCTTCAACTCTATCACCTTGTAGCCCAACATTAGATTCCTGTTGCAACTCTTGTGCGACTTCTAGTTATTTAGTTTTTTTTTAAATTTTTTTTAACCTTGGTTTTTTGCCCTAGGCTGTCACACTGCTTGCCATGGGCTAGGGCTGGTGCTGCACTGAATCCAAAAGAAAACCAAAAAATAAAACCTCAAAATTCAGATGAGCATTTGCACACAAACCTTCCAGACAAAAAATTCAGCTCATGAGAGCTAAAATTCCACCTTTGAGAAATCATAAGTTCATGACAAGGATATCATTCTCAAAAAAGAAATTTTTTTGACAAGGATAAATTGCTAACATAGCTAGCTTTGTGTAAAGACAATTATCAGTAACAGAAATGAAGATATTGTCTCAACAAGTTAAGTTTCAAATTAACGTTACTCTTGATCTACTTCATCATGCTCTGCTGCATCTACAAAACAAGTAAAAGAAGTATAACAATATAGTGAAACCAATGGTGAATATAGTGACTCAATGTGCATAGCTATACTGGAAACTATAGTGAGAATAATGATGAATATTGAAACTTGAAACCAACAAGCAAATGAAATCTTGTAATACCCCAGAAAATTGATATTAGTTTCTAATATTATTTGGGAGTTTTTGAGTTAGAAGTTAGTGTGTTTTGAGATTCGAAGGAAGAGCGGAAGAGTTCGGTTGCATAATTACCGAAGCGGTATTATGGTTTTGGAAGAGTCAAGAGTTGACTTTTTATTCTGTTGGGTTTCTCAAGAAAGTTCCTTCATGAAAGTTGTAGAGCTCATCAATACGAGTTCGTAGACATGCGGTACGCATGAAACGAACGTCGTATGAAGAAGTTATGGTCAGCAGAAGTTCGTGGTTATCGGGAATTTTTAGTATAAATAAGAAAATTGTTAGGGTTCTCCTTCATTTTTTCCGGAAACCATCCCTCCTCTTTTTTCTCTCTCTCTCGCGACACCTTCACTGTCAGAGTTTCCCAGCCGACCCGACCCGGACCCGGCGACCCGACCCGATTTTTCCGGCCAACTCCGGCCGACCCAGACGACGGCACCGGTCGGGTTCTCTTCCTCTCCTCCGTCCGAGCTGCCCTGTGGTGGTGATGTGCACCGTTTCGGTCCCGAGGTGGTGACCCGAAGCTCGGAAGCTCGGGTTAGAGACCCGGTCGGATTCCTGCATCCGGCGGCGGCGACAAGGCGGGAGACTGGTCGGGATAGTTAGCCCTTGGCGTCTTGGTCCGATTGCTGGTGGCCTTGAAGTGCGACACACGACGGAGAGCGGCGGTGGTGGATTCTAAGCTTTCCGGCGAGTTTCCGGCGACTTCCCGGCCGATTTGGTTTCGACCTCAGGTATGGAAATTGCTCTCCTTGCTCTGAGCTATATTTTTGGTGTTGGAAGTTTGTCCGTTTTCGGACGTTTTGGGAAGGCGCGTGGGGCCCACTCGCCGCCGGCTGTGGTGGCGAGTGGCGGCGCGTCCGGCAGGGGTTGGGAGGTTAGGAGTAACTGTTAGCTTGTGCTTGTCGTTACGAGCACATTGACATGTCATGAGGTTATGTTTGATCAAGTTTTGCATCCTAGGTTTAAGACTAAGTTGAGAATCGTGAGAGGTTGTTAAACCGTGGTGTTCGAGCTTTGAAAATCTTGTTAACCTTTTTCAATAGGTTATTTGAGGGTTCCTATGACCTTGGGAGGTCTCGGAGGAAGGTTGCCCCTTTTTGGGCAAATCTTGGATTTAGACTTGTTTAAGGATGATTGTTCTTTTATTGAAGTGGTTAATTATTTGTGTAATTTTAGGTGACTAGTGAAGTGAGATTGTGATTGATTCTTGTGTTTTGTTGAAGACGCAGCGGGATTTCTGAGGTGAGTAAAATCTCACTAAGGTCCACTTTGTGGCCTAATTATTTTGATCATGATTTGATGATGATTGTGATGTTGATTTTGATGATGATAATTGTTATGATGATGATTATGATGATGAGATTTATGATGATGTTGATGGAAATGTTGATGATATGATGATAATTATTATGTGATTTTATGATGATGAATGTGATGGTGGTCTTGATGATGATGATTTCGATGATGATTTTGTTGATGTTGATGATAATTATTATGATAATTATTAGGATGATGAATATGATGGTGGTCTTGATGATGATGATTTCGATGATGATCTTGTTGATGTTGATGATAATTATTATGATAATTATTAGGATGATGAATATGATGGTGGTCTTGATGATGATGATTTCGATGATGATTTTGTTGGTGATAATGATAATTATTGCTGATTGTGAAGTTGTCCTTGAAAGAAAATGATTTGTTTTTAAATATAAATGAGTTTGATCGTCAACGACTCATGGTAAGTGAAAACAAGTTTTCTGTTAATAAAATAATCTTTCAAAAGGACTTCCGATCATGAGTAATAATTAGAGTTGGTAGAATTATTCTTGATATAAATATTTATATCCACGTGTTTATGTGTGGAAGACACGTTATGATAATGTGATAGCGTGATGTAGAATTGTTGTTTAAATAGTCAAACCGGGTTCCTAGCCTTTAATCGGGTGGTAGGTTACGGTTATGATTGTATTATTATTTTGTGATTTGATAAGTGTTATGTTGGGAGAGTATTGGAATGTATGCCTTAGTGGTGAATGTTGCATTAGTTGTGAATATGTGTGCCTTAGTGGTGAGTAAGTGCATTCGTTGTGGAATTTGTTGTCTTAGTGACGAATGTTTGCATTAGTTGTGGTTGTGTGCCTGTGTGGTGGTTTTGAGTACTAGAATAGGAGCCTTCGTGGTGGACCAGGAACCAAGCCTTGGCCGGGTGATTGGTTACGGTCAGTTTTAGAGCTCTAGTCTGTCGGTACTTCATGGGGGATGACTAAGTGTTGACGAACCCATGAGTACGTGTTTGTCTAGTTACTTATGGGGGATGACTTTGCGTTGGCGAACCCATAAGTAAGAGTAGAGAAATGTTTGTGTGATATTTTTATATGATGTCATTTAATTTCCTTGTTTCGAGTATTTCCTGAACTATGCTTGTCCGCAGGAGATTCTCTAATTTTAATTGTGTGATTTTAATGGAATTCCTGAACTATACTTTTTGCAGGATTTCATTTATGACTTTAAGTGATTGTGAATTGTTGTGTTTTCTTAATTTCTCCTTTCGTTTTCTCTTGTTTGTAAGTGTTTTTCTGAATTTGTTTTTAATGCATAAACTCTTGGAGTTCACCTTATGTGTTATTGGGTTGAGTATGTTGTTAGAGATTTACTCATACGAGCTTTTAAAGCTTACCGGGTTTGTTGTTTACGACCCGATGCACCATTCCATGGTGTAGAGGTTGTTTTTGCAGGTCAGGTTTAGCAGAGTTGAGGCTACGGCAGATAGGCATAGTTCATTTTGTTTACTTTCTAGTTGCAGTGAGTTTGAGGGAGGTTTTATTTGGTTCAATTTATTCTTTCACATGTTGTAAAACTAAAGAGTTGTAAAGTTTGTTTTTCTTTTAGTTATCATGCCTTGAATTTGGAATTTTTATTTATCCAAAAATTCGGGGTGTGACAAATCTGATTCAATTTTGCATATATTGGTGCACCCTTAGTGCTTTATGAGTGTGTGATCAAAACATTAAATTGACTTTAACAAAAATATGTTTAAAACATCACTATCTCTCTAACATCTTGAACTAGCTTGATTAATGGTTAGTGTTGTTGTAAATAGTTTATTTAATGAGCATTCTTGTAATTAGCTTACTAGGGATATTTATGTAATTTATATACTGATTACATCTTTATATAAGAGATGGTTCCCTACTCAATAAGATATACATGTTCCCTCATTCTCATTCTAAGTGTTGTTCCTCTTCTCTCTCAATCTCTTGTATTTTATGTTTTACAACACGTTATCAGCACAAATAGTTCTGACGTTGAGTTTAATTTGATGTAGCACAAAAAGCTCGGAAATTGTTGATCAACCAAGCAAAGGACGATCATTCAACCTGGTTCAGCATCATCATAAAGAAGCAATTGGATTGGCTAACAAGCTTTGCACTTCAACTGAGATGAAGATTCTTCTCGCTCCGTATTGAGTAAAGTTTTCCAAATCTTAATTCTAATTCATTACTTCAAGCCATGATTATATGAAAAGCTACACCATGAAGCATAAACCATATTTCGTTTATCTATTCGAAATTTATATATATATATATATATGCTTATTAATTTGTGTAGTATATAGAAAATTTTATTTGATGCATGAACTGCCAAATTCATATTCTTGATCTATTTCTGTTCATGTTTTGATTTTGGAAAGAAAAATCAGCATTGAAAATCATTGACGGCTAGTAGCCTTCGTAATTAGCCACAGCCACCTACCTAGTAGTGCAAACCAAAAGGCGCATGGATCAACAAGTACATGTATCAAATTTAAGATCACTGTCAAATTCAAGTATATGCATGCGTTCCAGAAGTCACGTCCATAATCATTAATTTGGTCGTTTATGCTAGACGTTACATATATGAAATATTTATGCCTGAAGCATTTAATAATACAAATGAATTAATATTGCTCTTAATGGAGTTTGAATAAAATTCGTTTAGAAATGTAACGTTATTTGAATAATGTCGCATACTAATGATGTTATTTACGTATAAATTAACATATACATTTTGTCAATTACTTATTTGAATTTTGTCAAATTCAATGTCATTTCACAGTGCATGTAATTAATGCCAGAAGCATTCACCAATTTATAACCCATACATTATTCTACAATTATTATGGGCCTAATATGCAAATTATGATAGAAACGGGGTGAATTTTTTTCAGTAGACCTATTTAATTACCATCAGACGGTGAGATTTTTATTTTCACGTATTTATGACCTTGGATCGTCATGTGTCTACTAAAGCGGTATAACTTGTTTAGTAAGTTATATTCAAATAAGCAAAACTTTCAAACAATTTGTGAAATAGGATGTGATCGAAATAGTGAAATGCAGCTAGGGATGAAAAATCACAAACTTCCGGTAACGTTTAGGTCTTGATAAAAGCGGTCAACCCTAATTACGCTTAGGCACTCCTAAGGGGAGCCTAACCACTGGAGGGTCAATTTAACAAAAAAAATTCATGGGATCCTAAATCTCATATATGCGAGCTTCTTGTTTGAAAATGGGGAAAAATAGGATCTCGCACAATGTCAATCAACTGCGTTTCGTGTAAAAAACGAGGTATATTTAAGGCTGACTGATTCAATGGGGGACGTAAATAATCCGAAACGGGGTGAATTTTTTTTCAGTAGACCTATTTAATTACCATGCCTACATCAGACGGTGGGATTTTTATTTTCACGTATTTATGACATTGGATCGTCACGTGTATAACTTGTTTAGTAAGTTATATTCAAATAAATATCATTGTGAACTAACTATACAGAAGAAACAAAATTTTTGAAAATATTTTGAAATAAGATGTGATTGAAATAGTGAAATACATGTAGAGATAAAAAATCTCAAACTTCCGGTAACGTTTAGACCCTGATAAAAGCAGTCAACCCTAATTATGCTTAGGCGCTCTTAAGATAGAGCCTAACCATCGGAGGGTCAATTTAACAAAAAAATTTAATGTGATCCTAAATCTCATATGTATGAACTTCTTGTTTGAAAACGAAGAAAAATAGGATCTCGCACGATGTTGGTCAACTGCGTTTCGTGTGAAAAATAAGGTATATTTAAGGTTGACCGATTCAATGAGGGGCTTAATAAATCTAAAACGGGGCAGTAGACCTATTTAATTATCATGCCTACATCAGATGATGAAATTTTTATTTTTATGTAATTATGACCTCGGATCACATAATGACTACTAAAACGGTATTATATATTAAAATTAAGTAATTGATTATAGTTTAATAATAAAGAACTTTAACTTACTAATCAATATTAGGCAATTGATTAAGGTTTAATACATTAAAATTTTAAAAGTCAAACTCTAAACCAAACCCAATCCCGACCCAACCTTATGTCATCGTCTTGTAGACCTTTTCTTCTGATACAAACCCAGCCGCCAGAGTCTCCGATCGCCGCCACCACGCGACCTGCGACCACCTCCGTCTCCACCTCCCCCAACCTCAATCCCACCTCCAGAATGGCGACACCTTCTACGGCCTCTTTCCCCTTAGCTTCTCTCCTATCCACGTCCGGATCGCCGGCCTTTCCGGCACCCAGTCTTGTGTCAGAGCTCCGGTGAATCATTATATGATCAGAAAAGTTGAAGAGAGAGAAAAGCTTTGTATTCATGTGGATTTAGGAGAGGAGGTTTCTCTCACTTTCTGCCCCCTCCCCACTCGCCTACTAACAAAGGCCAAACGACCAACTAACGTCTTGATTTACAAATTGATCAACGCGTCGAAACGGACGGCAGAGATCACTGATGCAGTTGTCCCACTGGTGCGTACAATAATTTTCGGTTTTGAAGTCATTATATGGGGGAATTTGCCGTCTTCGTTGCCGATAAAGTCTTGGGGAAGCTAGCTTGCTATCTGAGCTTAAAAAGCTCAAGCAGACATTGTCAACCATCACAATACTCCTCTTGGATGCAGAAGAAAAGCAAACCAAGAGTCGCGGACTCACTGCATGGTTGGCAAGGCTAAAAGATGTTTGCTACGATATAGAAGATGTGCTCGATGACTTTGCATTCCTATCACTGATCAAACCTAGGAGTTGCAAAGCAAAGGTATGCCATTTCTTCTCCCATTGGAATCCAATAGTTTTTGACTCCAGAATGGGTCATAGAATGAAAGAGATTATAGTAAAGTTAGATGAAATTGATAAGGAGAAGAGTCGGTATTCTCTTTCGGAAAGAGTAGAAAACTTCAAAATGAGAATGTGGTATGTGTTTCAAACCACTTTGATATTAACAGATTGGTTCGTCGAATTATCAATTCAGCAACTGCCCAGAGTAGTGGGGATCATGAATGTCTTGAAGAGATGCAAAAAGAATTGCTGAATGCTTTGAGCGGTAACAAAGTTTTATTAGTGTTGGATGATGTTTGGGATGAGAAGTCAATAGGAGTAAACAGTAAGAAATGGGACAATTTGAAAACTATATTGAACTCCGGAGTACTTAGAGGTAGTAAAATCATCATAACAACCGCAATGAGTCGGTCGGTTTACTTGTGAACTCACAAGGATTGTATGTCCCTGTTCATAAAAAGGGCATTCAAGAATGAAGTGGATTCACAATACTATCCGCAATTGATAGAAATTGGGGAAAATATTGTGAATAAATGTAAAGGGATTCCGTTAGCAGTAACTACTCTAGGGAGCTTGCTCCATTCAAAACTGGATCCGCTAGATTGGTTGCATGTCAGAGATGATGAAATATGGACAAGCGGAGACGATAATATTGTTTTGCCTGCACTTAAGCTAAGCTATGATGCACTGCCGCGCCACCTTAAACCTTGTTTTGCCTTTTGTTCACTCTTTCCCAAAGATTACATATTTCGAAGTACAAAATTGGTTGCATTGTGGATGACAGAAGACTACCTTAACTGTTCTGGGGAAAACCAAGATTTTAAGGAGACAGGCCTAGACTACATCAGACAGTTTTGTTCCAGATCACTGTTTCAAGTTGTGGAAGACACCAAATCTATGATAAGATTTACAATGGATGATTTAGTGCATGATTTAGCAATCTCAGTGGCACAAGTGGAGTACTCTACAGTCAACTGTCGTCCTTCTGATTCTTTTGAAATGGTCAGGCATGTGTCACTAACCGCAAAGGACTTGCGAGGACAAGACAAAAAAGTCCCCAGTTTCATGCTCGAGCTGAACAAAGTGCGCACCATTTTATTTCCACATGAAGAAGAAACATGCAGCAATCATGATGTTGTAAAGAAATGCATCTTGAGGTTCAAGTATATGCGGGTGTTAAATCTGAGTTGGTTCAATTTTGAGGAGATGCCAACTTCCATTGGAAAATTGAGTCACTTGAGATATCGTAGCCTGTATAAAAATGAACTGATTAGAAAGCTTCCCAACTCCATTTGCAAGCTGCTGCATCTGCAGGTCTTAAATCTTGCATTTTGCAAGGCACTTGAGGAGTTACCAAAAGACATAGGAAACCTGAGTAATCTCAGAACCTTGTCCTTGACTACAAAGCAGATGTATTTACCAAAAGGAATTGGAAACCTCTCCTCGCTTAGTGTTTTAGCCTTTTATGCTTGTGAAAATCTGAAATCGTTGGGCGAAGAGATCCAGTCACTCACTACCCTTCAAGAACTGTGGATTGATAGTTGTGAAGAGCTAGAGTCTATGCCACGTAATATGAAACTCTTGACATCGTTACACACATTAGTTATCATCAGTTCTGAGAAGCTTGAGTTGGTGAAGTCCGGAGAAGGCACTCGAGGTCTCCAAAGATTCTGTGTGTGGATTTCCAATTTGGAGGCTTTGCCTCATTGGCTGGAAGAGTCTGCAGAGACTTTACAGAACCAAGAAATCTGCTCCTTTTTCAGTCTCAAGGTACTTCCTGAGTGGTTGCAGGGCTCCAAAATGCTGAATCGACTGGTGATTAAACACTCCCCAGAATTGTTAGCTTTGCCAGAAGGAATGCATCAACTCACTGCCTTGAGACAAGTGGAGATTGACGGGTGCCCTGAATTGAGCGAAAGTTTCAAAAGCCAGTTACAAGAAGATCAGAATTGGTCCATGTTTGCACGTCGCACAAAGATCACACTCCATGACTAAGGAATGAAGGTGTGTGCATACTGAGTGTACTTGTTGCACTTGAATAATTTTGTGATCAACCTTTAGTTGTCCTTTATTTTTGTTTTCTTCTAATATCACTCATTAATCTTTCTTCAATGTTACAATGCAGATCTCGGTCTGGTTGCTTGGCTTGAAAGTTTGCCCTGAGCATGAGCACGGGGTCATTGCTGTATTCTTTCCAGTTGCAGTCATGATATTGGTGTTTCTGGAAGAAGTGATGTTAATAAGCTCCAGTGATGCTTGAATGTATGAGGGACTTTCTGTATTCTCTTTAGTCTGTTGATGTTGTTGTATTACATGTTCCTAGACAAAAAAAAAAAAAAATAATAATAATAATAATAATAGTAATAATAAAAGAAAAAAAAAAGGCCGGCAAACTTGCAATAATTTCAGACATGTATAGCCCTGTGCTTTGTCACATTTGATTAATTTCATGTTTGATGATGTTTAATAAATAATAAGCACTCTTTATTTGTCAGACCAAATTTATAAGTTGTATTCATCTTACGCAGCTAGCTCATAAGATAATAATCGATCATCTTCCATTGAAACAAAGAAGAAGAAGAAAAAGGTACAGCAACAAGTCCATCGGAAAAGACTCGGAGAGTCATCCCAGTTATAGCATTTAAGAATTAAGAATACCATGTTCAGTGGATACTAAACTTCACTCCAATATTAAATTACGCTTTTCAATCCACCAGGAAATGAAATAAGATAACCATATCGAACCCAGATCATCGAAACTCTTAGTTTCTAGTTGTTGGTTTACCTTATACGGTTTGAACATTGACAATGAGAAATAAGAGATTCGGAACATCAGCTCCAAAATAACATGAAAGCCTTTTAAGGTAAGAGAGCCACTGCTTAACCAAAGGAGAATGAATCCACGGTGCAATGGAAGTTGTAACAAAAATGGTAAATATGATACAGCTTCATTACCTTGTTGCGTGCTCAATTCAAAAACCAACTTGAACAGCCGCTTTTAATATATTAATGCATTTTGTTTACAGAAATAAATTACAGAATCTTATTTCCTCATGTAGACCCAATCTTACATTTAATCGTAAAACAAATACAAATATGATCTTTCTGGTACATTACTCCTGCCTGACATATGGCGAGGAGCTCATATCTGTACTGTAAAATGAATCCTCTGGTCCGCCGTAGTAAGTCGCCTCCTTCTCCTCATCCCACTTGAGAACCTCCCTTATGTACTTGAATCCCTCATCGACCGTCACTCGGTCCCTTGCCCGAGCCTGCCACACAAAAAGTTTTCGACCGGTGATGGAAGCATAAAGGTCTTTGAACTTCATTGCAACATAGAAGTAAGCTTGCTGGGCCAGTGACTGATTATTGTGGTGAGGCTTCACTGGACTAAAATCATAGAACCATTCACAAGTACTTAAAGGCATCTGATTGACCTTGTCCTCAAAGAGATCATACTTGTTTAGTACCAATACAAAAGGGGTATCTTTAAAGCAAGGGTGTCTGACCATAGTCTCAAATAGCTCCTTGCTTTGTATCATCTTATTTTGAAGCAATGATCCGCTCCCACTACTGTCTGGGGAAATCCACACGTGATCATAATCACTAAGAGCGACACAAAACACTACCACACGCACGTCTTCAAACATTTCCACCCACTTACACCCTTCATTCATCCCCTTGGCATTAACTCTTATGAGTTGGTATCTGTTAAATCAGACACAGGGAGTTTAGAAAACTAGGATTGCATATTACACATCAGTTGGTGATGGAATAAAATCCGAATTTATAAACTATAACGTTACGGAGTCATTTCCCTGAATAATTTCTTTGTACTTCCTGTTTTAAGTAATAACAAAAAAGAATACAAGGTGTATATAGGTCAGTCTTAACTCAATTGGCACGCAGTGAGTGGGAGGAGTAAATGATAAGTCCTACTTCCAAATGGAGAACTTAATATGAAACTTCAAATCAGATCAGACACAGTACAGAAAGATAACATTACTTGGTTAGTGGCAGTGGCGGAGCATCCAGATTTTCTGTATAGGTTTCAGACATCGGGCTCCGATCATCAAGAGAGAATTCTATGAAAGCCAAGCCATTTCCTTGAGTGACCCCTTCTGCATATAGTATGTCTCGTTCTGAAGGTTCATACTCATTGCTAGATACCTCAACAGCCTGGACGAAATAAGACAGCATTGTTTAGACAATTAACACTTTTCTGCATCTTTTCAATAGTGAATTGATTTATGTCCAAAAAATTCCAGAGAATATTATCTCATTAGTATCATATTATATGTCTACGCTTCACATCATATATCACAGTTGCAGTTCTACTCAAATATGTTCAATGCTAGTTTAGCAGATTCAAAATCTTGTTCTGAAAAGTGAAAACATTCCTATTATTTTCAAATGCAACCTCCTCTATACACAAATATTGTCTGCCACAGCAACTATAGATAATGCATTTAAAATGAATCCTACTCCCATGGAACTCCAACTGTAGTAAACTCGCTGATGGCCTTAATAATATACTAATGTTTTAGGGTGACTGCGTATGAAATAGTTGGTATTCGGTGGTCTCATCTTTTCCAAGAGTTCATATCCTATCTCCTGAATGTCATAATACTTCAAATGAGTTGTATTTCATGATATAAGGAAGATTTTGTTCATGTCTTATAACAGATAAGAAGCAAACGGAAGCGCGAAGCTCTACCCGGCCAGAAGGAATTGTGGCGAAGCACCCCAGTAAAGTTGAGCCTCATCCAAAGTGGGCATCTTTTCATTTTATCGATGTTAATGTTGAAACTGTGGAAACTATTCTTACATATATGGTGCAAGAACTTATGACCTTAAGATCTTTCATTCGAGGTTATTAAAACTTCAACATGTTGGCACAGCACTCGATGTAAGAATATTAATATTAACTTTCACCACTTCGACCTACAAAGATTCCTAGGTGGTGATCTAATTCACTATTCTTCAATTATTTCAACTTTCTTTTTCTTATATCATAGTTCAAATCTTCATCCATAACATATCACACAAGAATCGGTTTGACAAAAGACTGGTGTTGACTGCCAATGCCTCCCCTCACAGACTCAAGAAAAGGAATTATCAAAAAAATTACAATGTATTCAATGTCAAATGTAAAATTTATACAACAAACACAGACTTGTGTTACCTCACCTATATTAAGATAAAATGGTTCTGTTTCTTATCAATAAAAAGCACACAAAATACCAGCAGTAAGATTTATGCAAAACTGAAGTTTGTATTAATGCACAAATTAATGGGATGAATGCAATGTAATGGAAATACCTGGCTTAAAAAGTATTCTGCAACCTCTGGGAGGAAGTGAAGCTCATCTTTTCTTTTATATGTTTCCTGAATAGCAGGATCCTTCCACACCTCTTCAACTAATGGAGCATATTCGCGTGTTGCAGCAGGGAAAAATGCATCTAAATCTCCAGTAGCAATGATGTCCAGAAGCCAGTCAGAGAAATGCTTCAATCTTGGGTTGATGGAGTAGATACATTGGCTAGTTTCATCACTATCAACCTCACTACCTGAAAAAAGAACACAATTCAGAATCAAACACAATATTGTGACACATTTCGTTTCGGTGCAACTACTGTATTTAACCATGTAATGCCATATATCAGACTTGTCTTGCGAGAGTGTATAACTGTAGCATATACCTGAGTACCAAAAATATAGTTGATTTTGGTGCCTATGCATTTGCGTGGAACACTGATATCATATTAACTGATAACCTCATATATAAACTCATAGGTAGAACTATCTTTTGAGAAGGAAAGGCAGTAATAATGAAACAACAGTTACATTATCAAAATCCAAACAGATCCAGTTGATGACTAAAGGCAGTACAACAGCATCAAACATGATGTAAACACATAGAGAACCAAACAAATCAAACAGAAACGAATGGCATTGAAGAGCTTTTTGATATATTCAAAGAAAACTCAAATGAACCAAGGAACATGATATGAATTATAAATAATGATAAAAGAAAATATTATTTGAACAAGAAACCAATTTAAACTCTTCAGCATGTAACTTCAAGCAAAAAAACAAAAAAACAAAAAAAACAAAAAACAAAAAAACAAAAAAGAAAAAAAAAAGAGACGATTAAAGTATACAAGCAAAGAGTTGTCCTGTAGACCAATAAGAGTATGTTAACAGTGACTTTACCTAATTTACAATTTTCTTCTGTGAGAATAATTTTCAATTAACGAATTGAGCTGTTGTAAAGAACACATATTCTGCTGAATGACTGGCACAAAAACTGATAATGAAAATTCTACAACGATTAAGCTCATGGCAGTTTGAGACTACACAAAGTTACAGTAATGTCCTGCACTGTTGACCTGACACTTGCAGCAAGCATACAAATCAGGCTGCTCTTTTCACTTTCTCCCCCGTTGGTATTGATAACTTCTAAAAACTTAAAACAATTCACGCAATGCAAGATCCAATAAATTGAAGTGTAGTAGAAAATACCATTGTTAAAATTACTACTTGACTGTACAAAGCATAAGTAGATAAGCAATATTGCTTGGCGTGACATAGTTCTTATGGACTGAAGCAATATGTTAGTAGAGATTAGAGGTAAAATTGAACAAACATAAGTTGTATATAACTACTACCTGTTGCTTTGGTTTGATCATTGGAACCATGTGCACCCATCCTAGACAAAGCCTCCTCTTCAAAACGCTCCCTTCCATCAAGCAGAATGCTTAGATATTTGTACATATTACTTTGGATCATCAACTTTATATCCTGCACCTCTTCTGCAGTAAACTTGTTCCCATACAAGAACTTCGCCTATCCAGTGATCACAAGAAATTAACGAGCATAACCAGTAACCTAACTTAGCAATGAAAACTGGAGACTTCAGGGCAATTCCATTAGAAATGGCACTAAAATAAACAGAAAAAAATTTCAGGCTTATTAATTATAAAATGAATTTGTGGTTTTGACTAAAAACCAAATCGGCAGAGTATGGAGAACCTCCATTAAACAGATTTTCTTTTCTAAATGTGGGGCATTGACTCAGACCTTCCTAGACGATAGACATCGACCATAAGCAAATAGACAGTATTTGGTCAATGTTTTGTGCAGAGACTATTTTCAGGCCCCATGATTTGAAATTTCAAATGGAAAGAGAAACATGAAGCTATAATATAAGGCTGTACCTGCTTGAAGATAGTGCTTGTTCCAGACCCTGGAAGGCCAAGAAGAAGTAGCTTCTGAGTTTTTTTCTGCTCCAAATAATTTGGGATGGTGGTATAATTGCTGGCCTCATCTCTTGTTCCATGAGGTTGACCATGCAGCACGGGTAAAGAGAACAGGCTACAGACGAACCGAGTTGTAGCCTGTCTAGCAAGAAGCAATTTAACACTGTTAAAGAACCATGATATTATACAGGGAGTGAAATAAATCAACTGAGTTTTTCATTACATACCTTCTCCCAAATGTTTCCCCTGATATTATTCTGACCTTCTTCCTCATAACGACCATCATCATAGACCCAAAAATGGGTGTCACGTGGACATTGGACATTTGCCACCTGACAGTAAAAGAAGTATATTAGAAGAGACATCAGATTCATTGCAACAAAAGTATTAAAGACATAATAGTACACAGGCACTAATATAATAAGGTACAGCAACTAGCCCAGACTTAAGTTCCCAAAACATTTTCATATAGTCAACCATACATCTATGTTTAAGTTATATTGTATTTCCAAAATCTTTTTGATTTGTCATATTTCTTGCAATTCAAATTTTGAGACCTTCCTACAACAACATTGTTCCATTCTTCTTGCATTTTTAACATGTCTACAAGGAACACCAAAGATTTGGGAATTGTACAGTATAATAATTACACAAGAAGCAAAAAAAAAACCAATTCAAACAAGGACAAAAGCAAAGTTTTGCACTGCACTGGTAATCAGGGGTCAGCTAGCAAATTAATAACTAAAAAAAAATTGAGTCCCAACATACTTACGGCCTTTTCTTTTTCTTTTTCTAACCAGATATGTCCCAAGAAACTTTCAATAATATGGCCTACTGATTTGATAATCCTGATTTTTCTTATGACCCGGAAAACGTTACATAACATCCACTCAAAAGTTATGTAACCTATAGAAATGGTAACTGAATCATAGTACAGAACAAGTATCATCGGAATGTGAACATCAAATTCACAAAATCATAGTCTAAGGGGATATGTGCCTACTGGTGTACCACTAGTCTATGGGTCACATCTAATAACATGAAAAAGAATAGATAGTTCATCAAAAGAAACCAGAGTGCTCACCTTAAGCACCCTCAACTCAAGTTTTGTAATTTCTCGACCATTGATATAAACTTCAGTGTTTCCGTTGCTTGCTTCAGAGCTAAGTTTCCCAGTAAAATTTAAATTTGAACTTATGATTCTATCTGGTTTTTCTCCCTCCTGCCAAATAAAGAAGTTGGGATGTTCAAGGACATTCATAACAGTATACTTATTATTTACTCCAGAAGTTGGAAAAGAGTTGTTTTGCACTCACCTTTCCCCAGAGACCAGATTCTTTGTCATACCAATATCTACCAGGTTTCAACTTTCGCGGAGGTAAAGGGCATCCAAGTAATTCGGCCATCTCTTCGGGTTTTAACGGAACACCATTTATGATCAGCTGCTCTGGCCGTAGCTGATTGGCAGCACATTCTTTCTCTGCTTTCATTATCTGCTTGACTTCCAAGGGACTGAGCAATCTGGACAGTACCCTCGACTGTTTACCTAATTTCAGTCGCTTTGATTCATCAATTGGCTGCCTGATGCATGTCACACACTTACGCCCTTCAGGCATTGAACCCATGGCCCTAAGCACACAATTGCTGCAATACTTGGCATCACAAACCAGGCACGACTCTTTGGTTTCCCACTTTCCTTTTCGGCACCGGTAACAAACTCTACTTTTCTTCTTCTTTTTGTCCTTTGGAACAGGAACATAAGGTGTAAAAACTGGCTTCTCTACATCAACATCTTTCTGACACCTATCAACAGTATTGAAAGTGACCACTGGAGCTCGCTTCACTTCATTAGTAACTTGTTTGGGTGGAACACTTGGAGGATTATGAACTGAGCCTGGAGAGGCTGAAGGTGATGCAGAAGAAAAGTCAGGGTTTTGCAAGACCGACACTACAGATTCTGAGCTTCCTGATACCCTTGGACTTTGAGTAGGGGAACTTGTGACACCAGCAATACGAGACACCGGCAGAGGAATTGGTTCAATAACCGGTGGACCCATATTGATAACCAATCTTTGTGATTCAGATAGCGGTTCTGCAGTTGGGATTGCACGTGAGTTAACATCAACAGGTTCAACCCTAGGCACATCATAACCGACAGGAGGGCCCTCATACTCCATAGCAATGGAGTAATCAAGATCAGAAGCATCATCAGGGAGAGAAGCACCTGGCGGGAGCATATTCTTCACCAGTTCCCTCCAGCTCTGTCCCTCCATTTGCTCCATTTCCTCCTCTATATTACAACTCTCTCTATCCTCTCAACCACTGCGTCAAACTATAATCTCTCAAAACCATACAAGACTATGCTCTATATTCTCCAACTAAACAGTAAACACTTGCAACAACAACCTAATGCTAAAACCCCATAAAGCAGCACAGTCAATACTATCACCAAAAAACTTGATGTACTAACTTAATATATCGCAGTTCACCTGATGAGAAGATTGAGCTTAGAACCAGTAATAGTCTCGGAGCAGCCACAATCGAACGGTCATCCTTTGAAACCATTCAAGTTTGAAATCAGAAACTAATCAAAGATTTGAACCAAATACATAACTGAAAGCGACCAAATTTAACCTTCTCAGAGTCCAATGATAACTTTCAAGCAAAACCCAACAGAACCCATCAAAGATTGAATCAAATTCCAGTCAAAACCAAGCACCTAACTTGGGAATAACCACAAATTATAAAAGTTTGAGACCATAAAGCAGGCCTTTTTAATTTATCAAGTGGTCCAAATAGTTGAGTTGAACAATCAAAGAGTCAACACAAACTGCAAATAGAAAAACAAAATCCCAGCACACCCATGACTGGTTCAAACAGAAATAGATAGCTCACCAGAAAATCTAAATGGTAAAATTCCCTACTTTTGGACCCCCAAATACAAAAACAAAAAAAACAATCTTTAAAAAAAAAACAAAAAAAATGAGAGCTTTAGGGAGTGAGAAAGTCAATTACCTTGACAGGGACAACATGAAAGGGAATCTGTGCTCAAAACCCACCGAGCATTTTGCTTTCTGTTCTCAATAGTAACCAAAAGGTTCAACCTTTCTTCTTCTTCTTCTTCTTGAGCAAATCCAGTAAAAGCTTTAGCTGATATGAGATGGTGAATGAGCTTCCATGAAACACAGGAAGGTTTAATTGGAGAGAAAAAGGGCGGGGACCCGCAGAGGTTGCATCTAATCTGAAACTGGCATTTATCTATCTTCAGTGCTTCCAACTCCAACATAGGTCGTCCTAGTGAGTAAATGACACCAACGATAAAGACAGTTCGGCTCGTGGGACTCTGGTGATCTTTTCATTGGATTTTCTCACGCGCCACGTGTGAGCGAGTGGTGGAGGCTCTTTCGCAGGTCATGAGTGGCGATGGTCAACAACCCCACGAGTTTCGACCACGATATTTTTTCGATTTACAAGATGGGAATTTTTGAAGTGGAGATGAAATTGGCATTTCTTACAGCGATCTTTCTTTTTTTTTCTAAGGGGAAAATGGAGTCAACTTTTTTTATTTCAATTATACAACCTTACTAGGTCAAACTAGGAGAATGTCCGGGGACAAGCTCCATATTACATAACGATGCACAAGATGATGTCTACAATTCCAAAAAAAGAAAACTACAAAAACTATTACTCAAAATACTAGTGTTCAAATGAACTTATTGAAACCTAGAAAGCATGTAACCTATCTCGCTAAACCAAAGTACCACAGTTTCATGCATCGAGACCGAAGACCATTCTGGTGTACCTTTTCAACATAAAGGGGCATATGCTCTTTAGTTTAGAGAACTAGGGATCTATCCTAGCAAGATCTTGGGACTACTCGCCACTAGTTTCTTCAACAGAGTTTGGCTCCTGTGTGGCAGTATTCGCCATTGAGCTCGACGACTCACCTGCAAACAATCGCTTCTTGTTCTTGCTTCCATGGGGTCTGCCTCTCATTTTCAAGGATTTACCAATCTTAGTAATCCCTAGCTCACCACTCACAGCCATGGAAAAGCCAAGATCCTTCGGGTTTAGACCCAAGGGCATCATAGCCAACAAATGCGTCAACCTCTTCCCACCATCAGTTTGATCTTCCTCACAATAACGTCAGACTCTTGTGACCCTAGTCAAAGAAGGAAATGGTGAAACCTCCCTGATTTGTACCGATCTCTTTTCCTTCAAGAGCGTAGGTAGGTTAGGCACCATTAGGCTAGGGCAGGTTGAAAATTTGCCCTAAAAACAATAAGAGGTGTCGCCGCTGCTGCCACTGGTCCATTTAGATCTTCGGTCTCCTCCACCGCCTCCTGGGCTTTAGGGCACACCATGCCACCATGGTTCAACATCATACAATCCCTACATAAGCCGACCAACCTCTCATACATGTATTGCACCTTGATCACATATTTCGGTGAAACATGAAGACACCTATCTATGCGCACCAGATTGTTCAGAGTAAGTGTGACACTCACGCGAGTAGATCCTATCATCAGCCCCGACTGATTGATGTTGAGAACCAAACCGATAGTCTTCCCCACCAACCGAACGGTAGCATCAATAGTAAGTTTCGCCGGTAGGTCACAAACTTCCACCCAGATCCAGAAGAAGTGGAGTGGCACCGCCATGATGTCTAAAAAGCCATCATAATCATTCAGCAAGATCATGGCCCCTTGATAACTCTAGGGTTCTCCTTTCTTAACTCGAGAGAGACTACGTTGATTGTTAAAGGTGAAGAGAAATTGATCTTCACACTATTGTACCTCCACCGAAACTGACAACCTCTGCATCGCTCGTACTGCACTTCGAAAGGAAATCGAATTGCACGGCACAAGCGAAGTTCAATTTTCCCACCAGATAAAACCTTGGAGCAACAAAACCCGTTCCCAGACGTTTTAGGTTTCTGAGATCCACAAGTTCGTCCTCTGGATGAACAGAGAGCTTAGAGATTAAGCGAGCAGTCATGGAAGCCATAGCCGCACCTCCACAGGAAACCATCACCGCTGCCATAGAGAGATATCACGCCGCACAACTATTTTTCACGCACCAAACCCTAACCCTAGCCGTATTAGAGAGAAAGAGAGAGGAGAGAAAAAAATCGCGGTATTTTATGTATCTCTCATTCAATTCTTTTCTTATTGTATGAATTGAATGTTTTTTTCTTCTTATAGCAATCTTTGTTTTGCATCTCTTTTACAAATTGTATCCATCTTTTTTTTTTTTTTTTCTCTTTTGAGATGTACTACAAGGTTATACAAACTTATTGTAAGTGGTCAAATAAAAAGGAGGACATGATCCTTCTAAGTTAGTACCTATATTGTTTGTGTGATCGAGGGTTGCAAGGCGTCTCCTGAAATGACTTCTATACAACTTCTTAAAAAGAGCAGCAAACAAAATAATCATAAATTTGTTTATGACTTAAAATTGTTGTCTTAAGTTAGAGATTTTACATGTATCATTGTTGCAGCTAGGAACCAACATAATTTGAGTCTCCTTCTACCATTATCTTTTAAAATATGTTTTTCTCTTTCTTTTAGGAGAGACCCTCTCTGATATTTCACTCGTTAGAACACTTGTATAACCAACTTTTTGTGCATGTAGCTACAGTCTGAGCAATATCATCCCTAATAATAAAACCAACATCAACCGAGTTCCTATTCTTTTCTACTTAAAAACCCTCATGAGTTCCTATGGTTATCTTAATACTATAAGAATTGTTGTCTTCGATTCTTTTCGAAACAAAATGAGATCGATGTGGAGTCTCTCTGTCTTTGTCGATGTAGCGGCTCATGGTGATCGTTACTTATTCACTTTTGTCATTGAGCGAGATCTCCTTAGAGTGATGCACATGCACATCAACAAACCGGTATGACTTCAACGCAAATTTAGGGTTTCTCTTGTAGATGTGATCTCGGTGCATTTCAGATGTGAACATCTTCTTCCTCGTTGATGTGATTGTGCAATGATCAATCACTGCGGTGCAAGGTGTCAAAGGGAGGAAGAGGAGGAGGAGGAACCTGCTCCAAGTTTGGTACCATAGACGGTACCAAACTTCATGTTGTTCAAGAAGGAGAATAAGAGCATTTTTATAAGCTTTATACCTGAGTTGCAGGTAGTAGGAAGTGAATTGGCAAAGATCTTGAGCATGGGTCGAAACCGAGTGGAGGAAGAGCTGTCTGGTGAAAAGATAACTAAACATAGCTTGGCTTGTCGTCTAAGTTGCAACTTGAAGCTTTCGGTTTGGTGCTGCTTTCTAGGGCTAGTAATGAGGTCGAACAACTGACCAATAAACAAGGAAGACCAAGAGGTAGAAGTAATGACCCTAGCTAAACATGGGATCGTGAGTTCTGTTTTGGATTCAATGGTGTCAGGTTTGTGATCCCGATGCCAAAGGTTATGGTTGGGGATGCAGTATTACTTGATGGGCAGAAGGACCGCCTTACGTTCATATGTGGCTTTATGGAAATATACACTAAGTTTTGTCTAATCATCATACAAAGTTATATAGTCATAGTTTAGGGTAGTGTAAGCTTTTTCTATCCTTAGTACGTAGTTACATGATGTCCATACTTTTTTGACACCTTTTTGGTTAGACTTTCTTTGAATAAGTGAACTCTCTGAGTTTGTATATGAGTTTACTCCAGCCAATAATGAGCTGCTATCCCCTATCACCGCTAGCGTCGTCCACCGGAATAAGGACATGCAACAAGAAGAAAACAAGAGCTGACCAAACCAACACACTCCAAGGAAGCTTGGATTAGATATCAACTAATCAGAGCCGAACATAACAGATCTGAAAAATTCAAACGAGTCAATACCATATGAAACCTGGAATCCAACAATCCACCAACATCAACATATATCACACCCTGTAACCCAGCACCAAACCCACCTAAGCCCTTAAAATGGCTAGATCTGGGGACACAACATGGCAGGCTGAAGTAGGACGACGCCACCCACGGCCAAGGGACGGCGTCAGATATGGTTGAAACTCGAAAAAGGCACAGATGCGAAATTAGTCGAAACAAACATAGACGTGAACACCACACCAACAACACAAGGGAAGACGAAGGAAAAAGAGAGGCAAAACGATGACAGACTCCGAGGCGACGTCCTTGAAGGGCGAGATGTTGCAACCGTCATACCCATCATTGGATACCGCCAATTGAGAAGGGACATAGAAGAAGAACTACATCATCATCTCTTGGACTGAAATGCAACGATGGTGCCTACAATGTGCACAAAGTGGGAAAGAAACTAAAGTAAACGTAGGTGGGTCAATGGGAGGGAAATTATAGAGAAACCTTTTTGTGAGAAGGTCTTAGATAGTCCCTTGTATCACGTTTGTGACCATATTTTTACATCCTAAAAGAGGAGGAAAGCAATGCATTTGGTAATTATGTTTCGCAATAGTCGAGTTATCTTTCCGTTATGTCACTGTTATATCAAAGCAAATAGAGTTGCCGTTAGAGCACTCTTTGCTAGTTGGTGGAGCTTTGAGTACATGTTTATTGTAGAGACCCATTATAATATTTCAAGTCTTTGTAATCAGGAATTTAGGCTCAATGTCTCCTCCATTTATATTCAACAGTTTTATTAATAAAAGCTTGAGGGCAGCCGCACCATCGACTCTTTACTATAAATAAGAGAGAGAGTGAGAGAGCTATTATTCATTGAGAATAGACTTAAAATACCATTTCCTATCTTACAAGTCTTCATATTAATTGATTTAGTGTGGAGTGGCTCAAGTCGCTGTTTACGGTCATATGTAGTATAGAGGCTTCTACCATACTCTCTAAAGCTTGACACCTCATATTTATTTGTGAAACTTGGAACCTCATTATTATTAGGAGGAATAGTGGCTCAAAGCCAAATTGTCGTACTTGTTTTGGACATAACTCAAGTTTTAAGTGACATATGGTTTTCGTCTTATTATGGCGGTTGTTTCAGGAAGTTTAATGGTTTGTGACAAATTGTTTTCAGTTTTACTAGGGGTTTTAAACTTTGGTTAGGGTTAATTTGTCCCCACTATTTTGAGCTAGAGTCATTTGGTTTGGTTGGTCGGTCTTATGGTTGTGTTATTGTTATAGTGTCATCTCTAGATGCCGGTTATTTTAATCTTGATGTTTTCATGTTGTCAATGTACGTAATGGGGAGACACACATATAATATATGGCAATTTCGGTATATGGTGTAGGAATGAGCATATTTTTTTTCTTAAGATTGGTTGTCTAATAGGATGTATCGATTCTTGTGGGAGGAAGAGGCGTCATTAGTGTCCCTTTGGAGCGGCGAATTTTCTTTTCAGTGTTAGACTCCGAATCTGATTTGGTGTTTCAAGAGCAAGGGCATCGGTGTTAGTGGGGGGGGGGTGCACGTTTCAAGCTTCTCAGGGAAAGGCGGAAGGTTGACGTGGCTTCGATCTGAGATTAGAGACTAACTTCTTGTCGAGGCATGAAGTTTTGAGTGCACAGCGTCAAGGGCGGCAAATCACATTCTGGTAGGAAGGACGGTGCGACGGTTGCAATAGGTTTTGCAGGTCAAGAGCGGCAGCGACTCATATTTTCGATTGAGGATGCCTGAAAGCCGGGGTTGCCCATCAGAGCGGTGATGGGCGGTACTGTGGCTCTGGTATGTAGGATGGGAGAGAATGAAGGAGATGGGCCTTGGGCTTAGCATTCTGGGCCGTATGGGCTAAGGGGCGGGTTGTTGGGCTTTTCTTATCTTTTCTCTTTTCTCTCCTTTGGATTGAGCTTTTGTGTTGATCTAGATCCAACTCGATGTTAATTCGACGTTACTTACTACTTTGACGCGTGGAGGGGTACACCATATAGGTCTCTATGCTCCAAGCTACTTAGAGCAGTTGTGGAGAATTAGAGTTGTGTTGTTAGTTTTTATGCATTTTTACTACAATTAGCTTTGGATTGCTCGTCTTTTTGGACGTTAGTTTTAGTATTTAGTTTTTTGAATAGGCTTTTTAAGTTTGTATTAGAGATTATATCTCCTGCTTGACCAGGTGTAATGTCACGCCCCGACCCATAATTTTTACATTTATTACTGGCATAGTGGTAATAAGAATTTTATTGTATTCGTCATTAAGTGAAATATAATTGATCCCCAATGAGGTATAGGGGACGATTATTTTGTGGGATTATTCTAAGGAAGAAATTTGACGACGGTAAAAAGTGGTAATTTTTTGCTAGTAAAAGGTAATTTTATTGGGGTATTATTTTGGGGTGTTGAATTTTTGGATTTGGGTTTATTAAAGGACTTGGACCCGGATCGGGCCAAGCCCATTTTCTCTTTTTTTTTTCCTTCTCTCTTTGCACCCGCGCGCCCTCTCTCTCTCCCTCTCCCCGACCCGTTTCTGTCCGAAACTTTCCTGACGCCGTTCGCCACCGTCCGGCAGCCCCAGCCCGCCGCACCGGTCTCAAACGGTCGGTCTCCGTCCCAGCTTCATTTCTAGACCGGTGGCAGCCTCCCTAGCGCCGCCGTGAAGGAGTGGCCAAGCCCGAAAGCTCTAGCTGCCCGAAGTTTCTTTTCGCCGGAACTCCTTCCTCCGGCCGCCATAGCCGGCGAGCCGTAGCTCAAAAGAAAACCCTCCTCCCGTGCTTCAATCCCTCTAAAGGGCTCGCTCCATCTCGAGCTAGGTAAGAAGAAATCGGTTTGTGAAATTCTAGGGTTTTTGTTGTGTGTTTGTGTTCGATTGGCTTGGTTAGGCTTAGAATTGGAGTTTGTGGTAGTTAGGAATGTTGTAGAGGAGGTTGAGAGGAAGATGCTGCCAAATTTTGGTGAGAATCAGAGGTCGCCGGAATTGGTCGCCGGCCGCCGAGAAAATGTTTTTGGTGGGGAAAAATGTGAGGAGTTTAATGGAATAAGTTTTATAATTTTTGGAGGAGTTTTGGATAGGTCTGAGAATTGTTGAAGTTTGGTATTTTTTGGCGGATTATTAATTTAGAATCCGGCCATTGGTTTTTATTTGGTGGAAGGTGATTTTGAGGATGTCGGTAAAATTTGTGGAGTTTTGAGGTTGGCAGTGGATTTAAGATTTTGGAGTGTTAGGCTTGGTTGAGCGCGCAAAGCATATTTAATTATGCATGTTTTGCTGTAAGCGTCGGTATTTTATTTAAGGTTTTATTTCTTTGGAACAGGACGTGAGGAGGCTCGAGCGGAAGAGACCTCCGACCGACATCAGACTTAGGCCTAACCTGTGAGTGGACCTTTGTTTTAAATTATTGTGTTCGAAATGATTTATCGTTTTGAATGATTTTCTGTTGTTGGATATTTCCCGAAATTGAGAATTTCAGTGATTATACTCTTATGAGAATAATATGTATATGATTAAATGCTAGCTAGCTATACGTGATTTCTCCCATACCGAGGTACAATTCCGGTATGGGTGACGTGAGCGTTAGACACGAGCGTCATAGCCCTGTGTGACTTTCTAATTTCGTATTTAATTATTCATAGATTTCGTACAAGGAGTAAGCACGTATATATTACCACTCAGCCGCTTTCCCCTAGCCTGAGGTACAATTCCAGTGTGGGGTGACATGAACGTTAGACGCAAGCGTAGTAGCTTTGTATGACATCTACTTTATTTAAGTTGTTCATAGATATCGTACAAAGGGTTAGGAGAGTGTGCATACATACTATATATATAATATCCTGGCCTGAGAGGCAATTTCTTAAAGTTTGGGAGTCTAGCCAGGCTGGACCCCAGTTCAGAATCTTTCCAGTGGAGCTCTTGTTTTTGCCGCTGATGAAGCGTTTTCTTGGAAAGCGTTTTTGGGGAAATATTTATTTGTTGTCTAAATCACTTTGTCCACTCACTCTGACGTGTTGAATATTTTCCCCTGGGCTCTTCATTTTTAAAAATGCCCAGTCTGCAGAGTTCGCGTGAGGTCTAGCAGGAGACATCGAGGCATAGTCACTCATCTATTAGCTACATTTCGCCAGTAGGTTACCTGGTTAATCTACTAGGGGTTTGTTAGTTTTCGCTGTGTATTATTTTATTTTTTAGTAGCTCTGAATACTTTTGGAATTCTTCTGTGTAATTTTTATTCTGGATATTTTTGGGTTGTAGCAGAAGATTTATTTTGGAGTAAAAATGTGGTTCTTAAATTCTTATAAGTTAGGGTTGTCCATTTTCGAGAGAGGTTTGCCTAGGCTTCGGTAAATTTTCCTTGGAGGTGGTCCCCACAGGACTCACCTCGGGTTTCGGGGTGAAATTCGGGACGGGTCTTGACATGTAAGGAGTGCATTGGAGGCTTGTCTCCTGCATGACTGTTGGTAGTGTTGGCTTTTGTCGACGTATGGGCGAACGCCTAATGGAGTTATTTTTTCTCTAAAAAAAAACATAAGGATTATTTTATTATTATTATTTTTAAATAGATTCTTCTCTCTTTTTCTTCTTGTTGCGTCAATATCATCTTCAACTATTTTCTTCTTCTTCCTCCTCCACTTGCAATTGATGTTTCAAAGCCCAATTTCCAGATTTGGTAACTTCTCAATCGAACTGCTCATCAAGGCCAACCATCCACAAAGACACATAATATTGAAACCTGCACCTAATCATCAAAATCTAATCAAAACCCACGTACATCTCAGAAACTAAAAATCAAATCTCTACTCCTAAATTCAAAACATTTCACATACCCATGAACCGCCAACTAAACTGGTAAAGAATCTGAATCAAAGTCGAAATCTAAACCCAATAATCTCGTAATAAATCCATGAAGATGCAGTACAAGAATACGAAAGAGAAATAAGATTTGCAAGAGACAGAAGGGAGAAAGAAACAATTATAAACAAAGAAATACAACATGAATTAAAGCTATCAATTTGACAGTATCCTTGAGCACCATTAAACATGTGGAAGCCATGTAGATTTGACCTATGGGTTGGAGTTAGGTTTGGGCCGTCTTTTGACAGTTGTTGGTCTTATGTGGTAAAAATGACATTTCCATTAGAGATGCTCTTATGATTTACATTGTCATCCCCGTTATTGTATTCTTTTGAAGTAATGAACTTTTTTTTATTTCTTTTTAATTAAATATTAACATGGTAAACACATGTTCAGTACAATAGTATCATTTGGTCTAGTGACATAAGTCTCTCCTTACAAGTAAGAGGTCGTGTCAACTCACAACAGACATTGTAACATATCAATTGTATATTTGATAAGAAAAAACATGGTCAAAAGGTAAAATTTAATAATAGGTTAAATTTGGGTCAACCTAATCCAAATACAACATCTGTCGTTTTCATGACGCACTCCTAACTCCAATATAAAAACTAGTTTCGTAAATGATGGTGAAATTCGCACATCCTCAATTACAGTTTACACATTATGATCCATTTTTCATTATGAAAATGTCAAAAAATTTCTTATTTATTTATTTATTTTTAAATAAACGTCCTTATTTTCTTTAAACAAATTGTTCTGGACATGAACATTTTTGATAAATTTACAATAAAAATATGAGTAATTGTGTGTGGATTCTAACTGACCGAGGATGTACGAGTTTCACTCTACTTTCCTAAATTAGGCTTTTGCAAAAAGAGATATGATATCTTGCCCCATGCAAGACATTATCCTATCAAATACACTTATCCCATATTCTGACAGAGTTTTATCTGGTTGGAATTTGCCTTTCCAATCTCATGGCTAAGATTCAAATCCACTCGGCACTATTTTTCCTTCCTCATCAGCAACCAAACTCGAAGTTCTGCTTTTACAGCTATGTACCTCACATCAAACCCCAGCTTCGTGATACATGTTAACTCTAGTCCATAACTTGTGGTGTCAAATTCTGAATGTTGATATGCATTCAGCAAAACCTATTGCCTTAAGATGGTGATGGTGAGCAGAATCAACAGATGACAGGGACAACAGTCCTTAACCTCCAAACCCATCTCTTGTTACCAGTAAAAGATCCACCAGGAAGCCAAGAACTCAGTTTCAGGCTTAAGGAGCAAGAGAGCTCATCACTTTTGAAGAGATGCAAGAACTTGGAGGAATTCAAGCAAGTCCATTCCCATATTCTCAAGTTAGGTGTTTCCTGTGATTCTTTTGTTGCAGGGAATCTTGTAGCCACTTGTGTTCTCTCAGCTTGGGGAAGCATGGACTATGCCTGCTCGATTTTCGAACAAATCGAGGAACCGGGTTCGTTTGTATGCAACACCATGATCAAGGGGCATGTGAAGGCTTTGAACTGGGATCAAGCATTGCTTGTTTACTGTGAAATGCTTGAGAGAGGAGTTAGACCTGACAATTTCACTTACCCAATTGTTCTCAAGGCTTGTGCTTGGTTAGTGGCAATTGAGGAAGGAAAGCAAATTCATGGGCATGTTTTTAAGCTTGGGCTTGAAAATGATGTGTTTGTGCAGAACAGTTTGATCAGCATGTATGGCAAGTGTGGTAAGGTACAACTTTCTCGTAGTGTTTTTGAGCAATTAATGGATCAAAAGAGTGTTGCTTCTTGGAGTGCAATAATTTCAGCTCATGCTAGTTTGGGATTGTGGAGTGAGTGTTTGAAGCTTTATGGGGATATGAGAAGGGAGGGTTTGAGGGCTGAAGAAAGTACATTAGTAAGTGTGCTCTCTGCTTGCACTCATTTGGGTGCACTTAATTTGGGAAGGTGCTGCCATGGATTTTTGTTGAGAAACATTAGTGCACTCAATGTGATAGTAGAGACTTCCTTGATAGATATGTATGTTAAATGTGGGTGCTTAGAGAAAGGGTTGAGTCTATTCCAAAAGATGATCAAGAAGAATAGATTGTCCTACACAGTGGTGATCTGTGGGCTTGCTATCCATGGACATGGTAGGGAAGCTCTTGAGCTATACTCGGAGATGTTTCGAGAAGGTTTGAAACCTGATGATGCTGTCCATGTGAGTGTACTGAGCGCTTGTAATCATGCAGGCCTAGTAGAGGAGGGTCTACAATGTTTCAAAAGGATGAAATATGAGCACGAAATTCAACCTAAAATTGAACACTACGGTTGCCTGGTAGACCTCATGGGCAGAGCAGGAAGGCTTGAGGAAGCAATGCAGCTTATCAATAGCATGCCCATTAGGCCGAACGACGTCATATGGCGAAGCCTTCTTAGTGCTAGCAGAGTTCATAAGAACCCGGGAATCGGGGAGATTGCAGCTGAAAAGCTGTTCCAGTTGAACATGCATAACCCTAGTGATTATGTGGTCCTATCGAATTTGTATGCTCAAGCTCAAAGATGGGATAATGTGGCAAGAATTAGAACAGAAATGGCTTCCAAGGGCTTGACACAAACACCTGGAAGTAGCTTGGTTGAGGTGAGGAGAGAAGTGCACAAGTTTGTTTCACAAGACATGTCACACCCCCAATGTAAGCGCATCTACGAGATGATACACCAGATGGAATGGCAATTAAGATTTGAAGGCTATTCTGCAGACACTACTCAAGTACTGCTAGATGTAGATGAAGAAGAGAAGAGAGAGAGGTTGAAGTATCATAGTCAGAAGTTAGCAATTGCTTTTGCACTCATACATACATCTCAGGGATCTCCTATAAGAATAGTTAGAAACCTCAGGATGTGTAGTGACTGTCACACGTACACTAAATTTATTTCAATTATCTATCAAAGGCAAATTACTGTAAGAGATCGAAACAGGTTCCACCATTTTGAAGATGGAATTTGCTCATGTAGAGACTACTGGTGAATTGATTAAATTCTCTAATTCTCCTCCAATTTGGATTGGGTCTTTTTCCTTTTATCTTTCTTTGCTTGTCTTCATTTCCCAGTATGTCATTCACAAATAGTATGTAGTTCTTAGAAATCTTTCATGAGCAACCTGCTCTACATGAAGCCTAAACTCGTTGGAGGAGATATAAAAGCAAACCATTTACAGGGAAGTGATTTAATTATTATATTTTCCAGAACACTTGCAAATTGCAGAGCCAAAGTTAAGAAGTTTCAGATGAACTGCAGGTGACCTGACTGCAAAATCACTCTTAACTACAAAAGTTGCAAGTTCTTACAGATTAGTTTGCAACTGGTTATCCCATGCTATGACAGAAGGGATACAGTAACACCAAATAATTCTTGGCAAACCTGTCATGTAATTGTGTTGTTTTTCTTTTCTGGTCCGGTAGTAATTGTGTTGATTTAACATGTACGTTTTGCCCCTTCAAAAATGAAACATGTAAATTTTGCCGTCCTGTGTGTAAGTGTATTATCTTTCTTTACATTATATAAGCTACAGAACAAATATTTTTACATTCTAATGATGGTATATATATCTTACAAACCCATGAACTGAATAAACAAACACTGAATTATAAAAAATCTTAGTTGCTTATGAGATGTTGAAGAAAACTAACAAGTCTTCTAATAGGCACTTTATTGTAGAAATTTGGAACATTTGTTAGCATTAGTCTGATTAGTTGTGGTATCATATACCTAGTCAAATAGACGTGTGGTCTTCCAAAACTAGTTAAATAGATGTGTATTAACAACATGAAAGGGTAACATGATAGAGTTAGCACCTTTTGACATATTAGAGAATACAGATGAGAACTTTATTGGATTCACAAACCTAGTACAAACTTTTAAGATCAGGTTTCTTGGATATTCTGCAGATTGAATTTGTATTGTAAAGTCTATGTAAACTTCCAACATAATATAATAAGACAGACAATAAATAAAATTTGTGTTTTATTGATTAATAATGATCGACTGTTGTGCTTGAGCAAGTTACAAACTCTGGTGATATGACATTTTTCCTTAACCATGACTAATTGATTTTGGGTGGTCACTCTAACACAAGTACTTTCAAATCACATTTTTTTCATCGACATGATAAACTGGTCTAGTTTATCACATAAATGAAGTCAAGGATACTTAATCAATATGAACCGAGGAAATGGATGAGGTGATTTCCTTTGTTCTTGGATCAGCAGACTCTAAAGAAACACCATGAGGATCTTCTCTAACTAACAAGGCCAAAACATTGAATGAGCTCCAAGATTTCGTCACCTGGTTTCCAGAATCCCCTAAGGTTACAGCAAATACAGCATCAAACCCACCTGCTCCAGGAACTCCAGCCAGCAAAACTCCTTCCATACTCATAGTAGCATCCAAAAGCTTAGTTTGTGATTCTGGCTCTATCTGCAAATTTGTGAAGCCAAAGAATCAATGCAAGGAAAAAGATGTTACTTTTCTGAAGTCTAATCCGAATTTAAGATAAAAAGAGGGAATACAACCCTATCTTTCCCAATTGACCAGAAGGACTGATAATATTAATTAACTTTCCTTGCTCCGAGTTAGTTTGCTAAAAAGAATCTAACTGATCAACTTCAGATGATCAGATCTCAAGTGTCAATTCCTGGGCATGGACTCTTAAACTTATTCTGTTCTTGCAATTGGGAATAATCTTGCATGAAATGAGGAGATTTTAATTAAGAATCACCTCGAGTTTGCATAACCTAACCCCTAGTTTAGATTTATATTTGAAGTAAACGATCAGAGTACTCTTTGTCTAGCGTCTCAAAAACAACTTCTATCCTCCTCAACCTGAGCAGCAGCTTCCTTTCTTCACTCGACTTAGAATAAGCTTCCGATTCAACTATGGAGAGAGGTGTATTATGTTCATTACTACTGACATGGCGTAGATCTGCCTATGTTTATATTCCAAGGGGCGTGGGTGTTGCAGTGTTGGTATTGGTTAGGCATCGATTTCCAAGACTGACATCTACCTGTGCAACTTAGTTTCCTTAAATAGCCATTCAAGTGACAGTTAACTAAATCTAGAAAGTATAGTACATAGATCAAAGTAAAAGATGCAACATTCTGTTGATAATTTTTCTTTAAACACCATCAGCAAAGACCCGACAATAACTATAACAAATATTTAAAATTCACTTGAAGAAAAGACATACCGGAACACCTGCAGCCTCACCCATTTGACGCATATGAAGCCTGATTCCAAGCATAGCCTCTCTTGCTCCTAATAAAGCTTTAACTATTGCTTGTTGGTTTGGATGACTGACTTGCTCTATCCACTGTTCATGCATTTTATAAAGTTGTTTTAGACATAAAGTTGGGGAAGAAAACAAAAAAGCTAATGGGTAGGAAAATATTAAAAGCAATATGAAAACCCAAAGTTTCAATTTTTGATGACGCCTGAATAGGAGTAAAGAGGGTTAGACTGGCACGAGTCTGACAGATGTTAAAGTGGCCCACGTCACATAAAATATACTGCCTCTCATGACCCGAAATGCCCAAGAAATCAAATTTGGCTTCATGTTGAAAGTTTGATTAGTTCAATTTCTTTAAACAAAAAATGAGTCAAAGAAGTATACCGTGTCTGTTTTCTGAATGCTGCAGCTGTCTATCAAGCATTTATATTCATCCCAGTGTTTTTCCGCCAATTCGCTTAAAGTATTGAGTTGTGTTTCAAGGGATGAGTTTGCCTCTGACAACTTTCTCAACGTGTCCAAAGATTTCTCGGGGTCAGACTTCTGCCACTTTTTCACAGAACCTACCATTGATGGAGTTGAAGATCCTCCAGCCCCGGGTTCTCCAAGTAACTGCAGAGAGCAGTATAATGTCTTTAAAAACACATGCTTCCACTCTCTAGAGGCAAACCAAAAACAAAAAAGGAACTCCTAACATGATTTAAGCATTTTATTTCTGAATGGGCAGCAGACTGATGAGAGAGAAAAAAGAGACATTTGAATGCAGCCTTTAACTGTGCTTATTGAAGTTTTGGAATAATTCTGACCTTGTAGTACTACATTTGTCAATCTGAACTTATAGAAGTCATGTTATATCATGTCTATCTCTACATTCAAAGTTAACAAGGAAGCACAAGGCTCTTTGGATGAACCACTATACTGGTCCCAAATGTAATCATGAACATAGAATGGAGCTTACAACAAACCATGCAGCAGGATCAATTGATGCAGAATTTTTTTACAGATTACCTTTCAAGACAGATTGATAGTCTTCCTGAATATTGAACTTAAAAGTAACACAGCTCATATTTAATCATTCAAATCTATTGTAACCAAAGGAAATATTAAGTCCAAACATATGATGGGAACTTAGGAATACTAATACAAATAACAAGAACGAGCTTAGCAAAGTGTAAGATGTTGAAACAATTCAAAATATATATAACCACAAAGTTAAAAAGACCTGAAAGGTACAAAATATAAGAAAATCCAACTGCAGTAAGTCATATCACCATTTAATGGGTCAGAAAGCATTTAATTACTAGAGCAAACTGGGCATATGATATTCTTTTGCATCCATGACCATACTTACAAGTGCATGCATAGTTAGGTACAACAATTAGAGAAATTAACATGCTTACAAGAGTCATCAATGGTGGCAAACAGAACTTAGTCCTCTCATGGTCCCACTTTCCTTTCAGGATTTCAAGAACAACTTCAGGTAACGGAGTTCCCATCACTGCAACCTGAAACCATAGGGAAACAAAATTACCAATTAAAGTTTTCAATGGACACCTGTTTAAGCTTATCTTAAGCATCCAGCGTCCATATCTCTTCTACTTAAATACATGTGTGTGTGTGTGTGTGTGAGAGAGAGAGAGAGAGTGAGAGAGACCAATAACAAACATATGCAGGTTGTCATGCAGAAGAGAGCAACAGTTGGTGAGAGTGTGAATAGGGTGGGTTGGTGAATGTTGAGCGATTGAGAAATCAGAATGAGCTTAGAAGAAACAGAGAGGCTTTTCTAGCTGTAGAAGGGAAAATTAGAATGAGGGAGCTTAAAGGAGAGAACTCAGGCACCAAGCCTTTCAATAAAATTTGAGTCAATCTGATTTGGGTTTACAAACAGTAGTCATATTTATAGGCTTAAAATGCATAACCCTTAGACCCAGAAGACTCAATTAAAACTTATCAATAACAAGACCTTTGAGTACTCACCCTAAGACTTAAATAGACTCTTGAATGCACTAGACTCATAATTGGTCTTCACAGAACTGAAAAACGACTCTTGTGAGACACCCTTAAACTACCACAGAGACTTCACTTTGGACTGAAAATGGCTGGGCTTAGTCTCGGGCTTCCAAAGAGGATATATATTTTCTACCCAAGTTGTGGCTGGTGCATTAGGTTTGATGCAGTGGAAAAGGGGTGGGTGTTGTTAACTCATTTAACCCATTTGGAATTTCAAGGAGTCCGTATTTAAGTTTAATTAATAGTTATTATTTCAAAATATGTCTATTTACTAGACTTGTTGAATGAGCATGATTTAATGTGGGATTGGGAAGTGGGTATTCTAGAATGTATTAGAAAAAAAGGGGATTATGCATTGTATTAGCAATTATTAGAGGGTTGGGTTAGCTCTTTAAAAAGGAACATCCTTGTATGAGAAAGATAGACTTTGTTTATGAATATTTCCATTAAGAAAAATAGAGTTCTGCTCTCTTTATCAATCTCCTTTCTTTAGATGTGTCAATGACAACATGTTTTCAGATAAATATCAGACTGGCAACCCAATAACCGATACTACTTCTTGATTTCTGTTGAACACTTCCTTCCTCTTCCTTTCCCTTAGAAGTGTTTACATGGAGATAGAACAATCAGAGTGTACTACAGAAAGGAGATGTCAATAGGGTAAACTTAATGATTAACAGTCATACAGACGATGAAGAACAGTTACAAAGTACTGAATCCTCACTTTATCAAAATCTTAACCCCTAGTATGGAAACAGCCATTCTGTAGAGTGACTGTAAAGTACAACAATGTAAAAGTATAAACTCAATTATTACCATGTTTCATTTCTGTTCCTGGAAATGTATAACCAAATTTTGCAGGAAGCAAGACTCAAAAAGACAGAAGAGCTTTATAGGTGTAAAATCCTATAACAACATATGAGCTAGAGACCTAGAGTCATATATTACCTTGCCTCCAAGTTCAAATCATGTAACTACTTTCATAAGATGAGTGATGTCATGTCCATGACTAACTCAAATGTAAACAAAAATATTTTATCATCTTAGGGTCATAGTCTAATACATACTAGAAACTTCTATAGACGCTAATATAGATATACAGAAGGATACATCACATTAGTTTTCATTTAGTCAAAGAAAGCCATAAGGGCATCCGTGATATTACTATATGTTACCATCACCAACAAAATTTATACTACAGTAACTTCACATCATAAATGTATACTACTACTCAGATTTTAGATCTATCCTGGAGCAAAAATGGTGCATATGTTGGTATATTTTAATGTGCATCAAAAACGAGATTTTGGAATATGATCGAGAGCATGTCACTCTCTTCATGCCAAAAGGGAAAAAAGATATTCAAAGACATAAAACAGCTGGATATTAATAACAACTGTTAAAGTCTTTTTTAGAGTGAAAGATTTTGATAGGGCAGAAAGTAAATCACAGCAACCCTGAAGTCACTTCATAATCTTCCTAGTTTGTGAAATACCATCTCATAACGTTCATAACCACATGACAAACAACATTTTGACAACTGTGATGCACAGTGCACAATCAAACTCACTGCAGAGAGAGAGAGAGAGAGAGAGAGAGAGAGACCTGTGCAGAAGAAATCACTTCTGGTGAAAAGCGGACATAACGGTGACTTCCATAAACTGCAGAGCTAACATCAAAACCACTGCCCACTTTTCCTTGTGCAAGACAGTGAGCAGTTTGAGCTATCACATGCACTGTATCAAGGTCTGCATTGTCCTTTTCTTGATAAAGCACGGAAGCAAGATTAACAACTCCTAGGTAATGAAGCAAAGCAGCAACCACAGCAGTTGTCATGGCGGCAGAAGATCCAAGTCCAGTTTTTGCAACTTCAGGTTTACAATTTTCTCCATTTGATTCCTCGGTATTAAAGGTAATAGATGCAAAGGCAGGAAGCGCAGCCAATGCATCTGGAGTCAAAGGAAGACCACGAGCTTCAATCTATGAGAGTCAAAATTCAACAATATTTAGGATCTGAATTAAAATTAAAGAAAAAAAATTATGAATTTGCAGCAGAAACTGGTTCTAGTTCTGTTGAATGAATGATTTTTTTTATTTTAAATTCACAAAACTGTGGTCATTTGGTAACTTTAATGTATAATTTTATTCTTGTATTCCAGTCTCTGAGATATGCAACAATTCAATTGAATAAGGCCACAAGATAGTTTAATACAAACGAAGAAGCAGAAAGGGTAACATACGTAATTCCGATATGAATAGAAGTCATTGCTTCCCAAGATCGTGATGTCAAGACCTGCATGACTAATTCAATTCAGACATTAGACAACAGACCTCGTTTTTCTTCCAAAAAAAGAAGTAACAACATATGGAGCATCAAACATTACCTTGCAACAGCAGTTTCTCCAATGAATACTTCTTCTCCTGGTCAAGTGTTGCTCGAGCAGCAGCCACACAGTATTGCACTGCGTGCTCAACAAAAGGGTTCCTCGAGTCACTGCAACTCAAAGACCACTTAAGACTATAAGCAACAAACACCTTAATGACTCATATAGCAACATCATTATTACTCATAAAATAGGAAAAGCAACAACACAAGAATCAAAAACCGATGATTATCGAATACCCTTTAATCAATATCAAAACTTTAACAGTAAAAATATACCCTGAAGAAACGTTTTGTAGAGTTAAATGTTTCAGTGACAATTTGTACAAGCTTTCTCTAGAGAGCTGAGGAGAGGTCAATTTCACATCAGTCCATCCCTGATAAAAACAGAGCAAAAAGGCAAAGAATTTGAGTAAACAAAGATGGGTCATTGATCTCAGATTGAGAGAGAAAGAGAGAGAGGTGAACGCACCCAAGCCCAGCTGTCAGGCTTGGCAGGGTCGTAGAGAGGTTTGACAATGGCGAAGAAGCGAGCGTTGGTGCTGAGAACGAGGCCGGCATTGGGTCTGTCAAGGATTATGTAGCCTCCGGTCAGCAGAACCTTGCCTGGAGCTGAAGCAACTCTGTCGAATTTGAAACCCAATTCAATTCAAGATCAGTTTTTTGTTTTGTTTTGAAGTCATAGAGTGAAATGGGTTGATTGAAAATGAGGAGACTTACACGGCCATTGGAGGAGAGTTGAAATGTGCAGAGGGGTTTGAAGATGGCGGAGAGAGCCTGGTTGAGAGTGGCAGTGGAGTTCTGACTTGTTCGGTTTTGATGTTTGCGAGGTGGCAGCGGTCAACTTTGTCCAACCGCCCACCACGGTCACCAACCTTCTCTATGTTTGACCACCCCATTTTTGTTTATACCTTGTTTTTTTCTTTATTGGAAGTTTGTTTATTATTTAAAAATAACAAGAAATTATCACGACAAAAATGTCATGAGTCTGACCGAATGTGATGGGTCTAGTGAAAACATGTTAGACCATAAATAGGGCGGATGTTGTAAGGATTATCCTAATAATAGGACGTTATTGATTAAAACACCAGCTTGTGAAAAACATTCTTAAGAATGAGTCATACCTAAAATTGCTCCCATCCTTGGAGGGTAGCTCATCCCGGTCACCATTTTTAGAAACAAAAAAAAAATCTTACATGAGCCTAATTTTGAAACATGAGAAATTTCTTTGAAGGTTAGGATGATAGAGTTTATTTCAATCAACGTTCCTTCGTTTTCTACAAGTTAGATGGACCCTTATGATGAATCGGTTTAAAATAAATTCAGCTGGTCGATTATTTAATGTGTTACCAGATTAGTTTCTTGAAGAAAAAAAAATGCTCTCTTGAGAGAGAGAGCCTAGAAAAGAGGAGGATGATTCGTTTCTTTCTTAACTAGCTCGGTGACGATGAGGACCTTGTCCTTGTCGTCTTTAAGGCTTGCATATGTAAAGGTGGCAGACGTGAAGATTCATCTCTCCTCTGTTCGTGAACATGGAGTGGTGATGGTTTTTGGACAGATGATGGTGATACCGACATTCTACTGGTGGGATCTGAACAAGGTTCGGGGTTGTCAAGCGACAAGGAGATTTTTCTTCTAGCTCGAGAAAGGAACGTGGTCCAGTTTTGGGAGATTGAAGGTGCAGATGATGTGTGGCAGCTGCCAGCTAAGTTCACAACGGTCTTGTCTAACGGTGGAGGTGCAGCTACGTATAGGTTTTGATGGTGACGTGCTATATTCGAAGCGGAGGGCTCGGATCTGAATATGGGATACGAGTCTGATGCATGTGGAGCGCATTGATGGCTTGCTGTGTTTGGAGAATCTGACAATTCGTTATGGCTCGGAAGGGGCTGTAATGATCAAGCGAGGTGAGGATCGATTGAGACTGGTAACGTCGGGCGATGGTGTCGGGCAGTTCTTAGTGGTGGTGAAAAATCCGAGCAGGTTGGTGGTGCGTAATCTGGGTGTATAAGGACGGGGTCGGGGTGTGTAATCTGGATGTATAAGGATGGGTCGAGGTTTGACAATCTTGATTTTATATCGAAACCACATAGTTAGGGATTGTTTGGGAGGCAAAGAGTTAATTTGTGTTTCATTGGTGATAAAGACACTACCAGAAATTTGAACTTGGGCGACGAAAAAAAATCGTCGCCCTGTTAAAAAATTTCGTCGCCTAAGTACTTAGGCGACGACACGTCGTCGGCCAAGACGTCGTCGCCAGAAGTGCGTCGGCCAAGAACTTGGGCGACGAAAATTCATTCCGTCGTCGCCTAAGAGTAATTCTTAGGCGACGATACGAATTTCGTCGCCTAAAATCTACTTCTCGTCGCCCAAAAATATTCGTCGCCCAAGATTTAAAACCTTGGCCGACGAAAATTTTTTTCGTCGCTTAAGATGTTATAACCTGGGGCGACGAAATTTTTTTTCGTCGGCCAAGACGTCGTCGCCAGAAGTGGTAAAAAATAAATACCCGGGATAGGGCTACCACTAGGTAGAAATAAGAGAATTTCGTTGACCGGAACAACCGGCATCGAAATTTTACCGGAATATCTTCATTTTTCACGGGTTGACGTATTTCACCGTTCCGGTCATATCTTATTTCACGACTTTTTTGCGTTTGAGGCCTCTACGTATACGTTGTCTTCAAAACGACACTTAAACTCAACACTTATATAAAAAAGTTGTACAACATTAGTACATATATCGTGAGTTTGGTGATCGGAGAAGACGAACTGAAAACCTACCGTCAGATATGACCAGCATAACGAATTACATAAGTGCGAAAAAATTTAGCTCCATCGGACAAAGATAAGGGCTCGATCCGTCCGGTCAATCGGCGCGGTCAAACCCCTAAACGGACGGAAACGGCTATTCGACCCTCCAAATCACGTAATCTGGCCGGACCTTCAACTGAGAATAGTTTCCAATCGACGAGACGCTGACGGGACTATAAAAATAAAAAACATTACCTTACAATTTAAATGTGCTTTATTTATTTTAATTATTCGGATTATCTTGGCCGACGAAATTAGGGTAATTCGTCGGCCAAGATAATACTTGGGCGACGATATTTGTTAAATTCGTCGCCCAAGAGTAAAAATAAAAAATCATGTACAATGAAATTTAAACGTGTTTTATTTTATTTTAATTATTCGGATTACTCTTGGCCGACGAAAATAGGGTAATTCGTCGGCCAAGATAATACTTGGGCGACGATATTTGTTAAATTCGTCGCCCAAGAGTAAAAATAAAAAATCCTGTACAATGAAATTTAAATGTGTTTTATTTTATTTTAATTATTCGGATTACTCTTGGCCGACGAAATTATTTTATTTCGTCGGCCAAGTAAAAATAAAAAAATAAAATACTTAGGCGACGATATATTTGAGTTTCGTCGCCTAAGGATTAAAAAACTTAGGCGACGAAATATTGTTTCGTCGCCCTAGTTTCTATATTAGGCGACGAAATTTATCCTTAGCCGACGATTTTTTTTTCGTCGCCTAAAGTTGAACTTTAGGCGACGATTTTTTTTCCTTGGGCGACGATTTTTTTTTTCGTCGGCCAAGTTTTCTCTTAGGCGACGAAAAAAAAAATCGTCGCCCGGTTTTTTTCATTTCGTCGCCCAAGATCTATTTTCTGGTAGTGAGAGTTGTTAAATTGGGTTACAGGGGTTGTGATGGGAGAACAAGATCATTTATTGGGATGTGTGTGTTAGGTTAGCGCGAAATTGTTTTTTGAGATCTGTGTTGATGAGGGGAAAACAGTCAGAAACGTTATTATCGGAATTTGGCTTCTTGCTAGATGTCACGTCAACACTTGACGGAGGAATTTGATAGAGATCGGAGCTTTGGACTCGGCTGATGAAAATTATGAGTCGAGTAGTGTTTTTGATGAAATTGAAAGAAGAATGACTAACATGATGATCGATCTAAAATTGATGAGGGTAAACTAAAATTAGTCTTAAATTAATTAATCATGGTTAACCATGATTATGGTATTGGGTGGTGCAATCGAGCAAAATAGTGATGGTTGACAAATTTGAATACTCAGTGTAATCATTTTTTATTGCATTGAACATATCCACATGTCGATTTTATAGTGATCCATCAAACCACCTAAATAGGCCACGTGGTTCTATCTTAACACTTGAAAATTTCTCGAATTTAGCAAGAATTTAGTACATGCATTTGTCTGCCTACGAGCTCTAGTTGCTTTGAACTCACAAATTAATCACAAAACCTCTAGATGCATTCATTCTATTTAGATGTTAGGCCTGATTTGTAAACCAATATAAGGAATTATATATTCTGTCCAAAAGAAAAATGGAAAGTTATATGCTGGAATTGAATTAAAAGATAAACACCATCTGTATATTAGAGAAAAAAAATTTCTAAATGGAATGAATGTATCTAGGATTTTATGATTAGTTCACATGTTCAAAGCACCTGGTTCACTTGCAGGCAATGGATGCATGTACTAAATTTGTGCTAAATCCAAGAAAAAGGGTTCATCAATTAGATTTTGACCTCTAATTTTGCTTTAAATAAGTGCTACACAAAATGCTAGACTTATACAAGTTTACCTGTTTATAGTTATCTACGTACTGCTCAAATTACTTGATTTTTCTTAGAAATCAAACTGTGAGAATATGAAGAAGATTTATATAGCCTCTAAAAGCAATGATGAAGAGACAGCTTTTTTTGATATTGTACTAGCTAACCTAATCTTTAATAACATCGAATCAATGATTTACCATACGAGGTATTGTTTTATAAAAATATTCGATACATTCATACTTATCCATGAAACAGTTTGTCACACCCCTATTTTTTTGAAAGATAATTTCAAAAAAATTTGGCATGATATATCCTAAAATATTAACATCCCAAAACCTGTTTCAACAAAAAGAACAAGGAAAATAAACTCAATGCGTAAAGTAAATTTACACACAACCCCAAATTGAGTTAAATATTACATTCTCTTGTTTACATAGCTTGAGAACAAGAGGGGAAACGCTCACATGAGTTTAATAATTCCTATCCCCGTGAATATAAAAGAATATACAAATACACACCCAAAACCCAACAAATAACCCTGCCACTACGCCTCCATCTCAACCCTGCTGATCCTCACCTGCAGGTCTAACCCCTACACCAAATAATGGTGCACCGGGTTGTAAACAACAAACCCGGTAAGCTAAAAAGCTCGTATGAGTAAACTCAAAACATCACAACATTTATCACATCCAATATTCATAAGAGAGATTGGATCAGTAATTTCAAAACCACACATCAAACACATTTCCCAAAAGATGTACCCATGAGTCCCAGATATTTAATAAAATACCTCTCATGACCTACAACAACACTATGTGTACCCATGGGTCCCAGATACTATACAGTATCTCCCATGACCTACACTGATAGATGGACTAGAGCTCTATTCCTAACCGTACCCAATCACCCGGCCAAAGGCTTGGGATCCCGGTTTGACTGTCTAACATCACCACAAAAATGATAAATAGCATCTTAACCGCAACCAATCACCCAAAAAGGGCTTGGAACCCGGTTTGGCTATTTATCCAACAATCATAAAAAATGTCACAACATTATCCACAACAACACAAGATCACAATTATTATTCTCAACAACATAATATATATCGCATCATTATTCTCAACAACATAATATAAAGAAAACTTGTTTTTATCTTACCTATGAGCCGTTGGCGATCAAGCTCATATAATTTTAAAACAATTTAAAAGCATAATAATAAAACCAACATCATCATCATTATCATTATATAACCATAAAAACCTTAGGTTCAAAAGTGAACCTTGGTGAGATTTACTCACCTAATAATCCTGCTGCGTTCTTCCGTAACACAAGAGCCAAGGAACCAACAATTCATAAAACACCTAAAAAAATACAAAACATAACCCTTAGCAAAACACCACAAGGATTTAAAATACCCTTTAACTTAAAGGTTGCCCAAAGGAGGCAATCCTTTCTCCAAGACCTCCCAAGGTCATCGGACTCTCAACAACAATTCTACCACTCCCCAAGATCCAAATTTCCAAGTTTTCGATCCAACAAACCCTAGAAACAACTTAGCATCTACAAAGCCTAACCAAAACAAAACTAAAACTTCACACACCAACAACACACTAACAACACCCTAGGAACTACAAGGGCTAGTTAACATAGCAGCCACGGTCTCTACCCTGCCCGGACATGCTCACAGCAGTAAGGACTACCTAACACAGAAAACTAGGGCTGCTACTCAACCGGACGCGCCGCCACAGGCGGCGGCGAGTGGGCCTCACGCGCCACCCCATACTTCCGAATTTGAGAAAACTCCCAACAGCAAAGTTGAAGCTTGAAGCAAGGGGAACAACTTTCATACCTGAGACTTTGACCAAAAATGGCCAGAACCGGCCGGAAACTACCCCGAACAGTGACCAGAAAAACAATTCCAAAACCTGCAAAATCGGCCTCAAAACCTCAAAAACTTGCTTCAATCTATCCCTAGCCACAACTAGAAGGAGGAGAGGATCAAAACTCACCTAGGTTTGCCTCTCGTTGCCGCCGTATACGGCGGTTCCAACCGGTGGCACAACAACCCCTTTTTGCCGGCCAAAACGTCGTTTCCGGCGTCCTACTCCGAGCAGCAGCTGCCCAGCCTTGAAGAGGGCACTTGTGGGAGTCGAACGGGACCGGCGGCGGTCCAAATGGTGGTCGGACGGCAGAGCTAGCTCCGGTGGAAGTTTGGTGTGCGGGTGAGTTCGGGAGAGGGAAAAGAGAGCAGAGAGGAAAGAGAGTGAAGCGAGTGGGAAGAGTGAGAAAAGAGAGAGCTGTTTAGTGTTAGGGTTTCCCAAATAACCCACACACATTTTTCTACTTAAACACTTTCCACACCCGGAACTTAACTTCCTCTGACCAAATTTTTCTCATACGACATCCGTTTTAGACGTGCCGCATGTCTACGAACTCGTATCGATAAACTCTACAACTTTCATGAAGGAAGTTTTCGAAGATAACAAACGGAAAATAAAGTCAACTTTTGGCCTATAAAAAATCAAGGCAACTTAAATAAACTCCCGAACTTCAACTTCGCATAAACCCAAGAATTTTCATAATAATCCTTCATTAAATAAAGGAATAATACAAGAAAAAAATGATATGAAAATCTAGGGTATTACACAGTTATTGTTAGGCGTTTATTTACAAAAATTTAATTATATAATAGTTCAAGATTTTATTGTTTTTTTTAAGTATGCAACTTATTCTTCTTCATATCTCAATGTGTCTGATTTTACATACATTTATAATTTCTCCTTCATATACTATTTTATGTGTCTGATTTTACATACGTCTATAATTTATTCTTCATATACTATTTTAATATTATGGGTATGATGCAGAGTACTTTTTATTGTTTCCAAAATACTTCTCTCAAGCATTTTCTCGAATTAAAACAAAATTGTTTTCTTTGTGTCATGAATACCATGACTTACAGTGTTGTTCTCATAAGTTGATAATAATTTCTTATATCACGTGTTCAGGGGTTCATTTCTATAGCCGGTGTTGAGGTCACAATACTCGGGAATAATTATATTACTGGCTTCCAAATGACAGTCTCGTTGGTGTGTACCTACCGTTAAACTGTTTATTTTATCCAGCATGACAAAATGAGTAGTTTTTGTCATGTAGCAAGATATCATAATCGGATGGTCTTGATTATAAAGATTGATGTATCTTGAAATCAATGGAGGTCAAGTTGCAGGGTATGTACTCACTAGTGGAGGTCCCACTATCTCACTTATTCTTACACTTCCCAGAATACCCTTTGTTGTGTTAATTTTTTTTCTTTTAATCTTTTTTTTCTCCTTATGTCTCCTCCTAACGTCAGAATTCTGAAACCTCACCTCCAATATCTCTATGCAAATCAAACAAGGGAAGCACTGGACTACGCTAATAGTATCGTATACCAGAGTGGGTCTTGCCATGTTGCACTACCTCAGCTACATAATTCAAATATGAAGGGTAAATATGTAAAATAACCAATTAACTGCCGTTAGCAGTCAAAATCACTTATGTAGTAACCTGACCTCCAGGCCCCAGCCAACTAGTTTCACTCGGATATCCCGAATATCCTTACACACACACTCTCTCTCTCTCTCTCTCTAAGACCGTTCAAGTCAAATCTCAAGGTCTCCTCTCACCAACGCAAAGCTAATCCTTCCCAAAAACTCGACTACGCATCTCAAGACCGACCATTGCAAGCCGCAATATAAGCCGGCTCGTTCCCCAAATCTTCCTCACCGGCCCGGACAAAATCTTCAAGCGTGGCGAAAAGGTTAGAAGACATCTCTATGCGGTGGCGCTCCTCCTCTGCAGGGTGATAGTCAAGGTGTCTTGAGGAGAGATGTGAGACTATTGTGTCGGCTGAGGCGATTAGGGTGAGTACCTCTGTCAAGGTTTAGCAACAGTGGATAAGGTGCGGCGACATAGGCGACGGCTGGAGATTAACATCCTCTGATTCTGAATATCTATTGCTTTGGTGATGAAATATTTCATCAACTCACATCCTCTGATAACTTTTGTTGATGGAAATTAACATTAATTTTTCTGCTTGAGAAGAGGACTTGCAGAAAGCCAAAAACATTGATGATTTTTTATGGGGTAATTGTGGGATTTGTCATATATGTCTTTAAGATTTTACCTTAACATAACTTTTTACAGCTGACGATTGTTATGTGCACATTTAATGCCATGCTCTTCTCTTTCAGAATGTGTGAACATTGTGAAGCCACGTGGCTGAGGCAACTTTGGCATATGGGGTACTTGTTGTCAAATTTTGATAACTTCGCAAGTGTTTGTAGTATAACGTTTGCAAATACGAGGTCGTTCCAACTAGAGATCAATAACTAACTTTTTACTCTAACTAATTGGCCAAATTACTCTAATGATTGACAAGAAAACAAGAAGATATTTTTGTTAGTTTTTGTAAACAATCATTACGCCAACAAGTGCAACAAACGACACTTTTCACACAACGGTGCAAAATAGCAGGGTTGTACAAATTTCAAAAATGTTTCATACAACGTTTAGAAATTATCAGCCGTTGTGTGGATAATTTGAGATCATTCTAGATTTTTTTTTCCTTAAACCAACACAACACTTTGGACAAAATTTTGTTGTGTGAATGAAGATAAAAATGATGCTTATTTTGCTTCTAACCCCATTCTAGTTTGACATATAACTGGGTTTCGTTACACAACAGTGAAACAAATAAATGTTGTGTGAATGTATAAAATTTAAACTATCACACAATACTTTTTATATATCTGTTGTACGATATATCTCTCATGTCAGGTTGCAGACTTCTAGTTTTAAAATTGCTCTTACATCCTCTGAAAACCTAAATTTTTTGTGGAGGATATCCTTGGTGGTTTTGATGTAACAACGGAACATTCAAACATGTCATGTGAGAATATAGTATTTTCAGCAATCACACAACGACTTTTCAGTTTTGGTTGTATAATGTATTTTCGTGTCATGAAGCTCATCTCTTACGTTTGGCAATACTACTTTAAGTTCTTCATCCCACAACAATCAACTAAGAAATGTTGTGTGAAGGTATAATTAATAAATATATCACACAATTCTTTTCAATATTACGTTGTATGTATCGTAACCCTTAACCCCTAAAATACCCTAAACCCTAAAAAACCCTAATAGTTACAGCCAAATTTCCTATTGTAGTTCCATAACAGTTGTTTTGTAATACTGATGTGTGACGTAAAATTAATATTGTTATTGAATTTATGGTTGACCGAGTTGATCGATACCTAAACGTTACTGAAAATTTGTGAATTTTGTTACACTACTATACTTCACTATATTAATTATATTTAATGGTCGAATTTTCATGATTTTAATCCTAAACATCTAGATCACAATCAACCTACTAATGAGATATAACATGTTTATTATGTTGCACATAATGTGACATAACATGTATAGTATATATTATATAAACGTGTGTTTATCTAGAGAGACCTTTGAGGAAATTGAATTTTGAAAATCGAACTGTATAGACATGTTTACGATATTGAAGCATGATTGTGGTAGAAATGTCATCAATTTTCGGTATTACATAAGTGTCGATCGACGCGGTCAACTCTAATTACACTTGCTTTCACTATGGGGAGCCAAACCATCATGGTATAATTGACACCAGCTTCTTATATGAGTTCATGCATAATAACTATATGATTACACGAGTGTCGACAAAATAAATAAAAAATGTTTAGGGTATTGCATTTCGACGTGCTTTCATATGATAAGTCTCCCATATTTAGACAACTCTTAGTGCTTTTATGCGTTGTGTGAGTGAAAATTAAGGTTATTTTAAAGAGTGACTCATTAGAATAAAAAGTAGCGGGAAATATCCCGCCCTTAACGATTAAGTAAATGTCTCTATTTTCTTTTTTCTCAGACAACAAAATATGCAATTTATGTTGTCTGATTTGTAAAATGGATAGGGAAAAAATTAAGCAGGCTGAGATGTAGCAGTGGGAAATCTCCCACTCTTGCAATTTAAGGATGTCATTTCTTCTCAGACAACAAAATATACAATTTATGTTGTCTGATTTGTAAAATGGATGGGGAAAAATTAAGGCTGAGATGTAGTTAGCAGCGGGAAATCTCCCGCTCTTGCAATTTAAGGATGTCATTTCTTCTCATACAACAAAATATACAATTTATGTTGTCTGATTTGTAAAATGGATGGGGAAAAAATTAAAGTTGAGATGTAGCGGTGGGAAATCTCCCGCTCTTGCAATTTAAGGGTGTCATTTCTCAGACAACCAAGATTTAGAGTTATGTTGTATGATTTGGGAAACACTTGAACCTAAAGGACGTACATGACACTTGGAAAAAAAATAGTATCACTCACAAACACACACACACACTCACCTATCGCCCTTTCTCTCTTCTCGAACTCAACCACTCTCACTTTTTCTCTTCTCTCTTCCTCAATTTCTTGTCAATCACACCTCTCAATTTCTTTCTCTCTCAAACTCAATCACTCCTTCCTCTCTTTCTAACTCGACAGACTCGCTCGACAGAGTCTCCCAAAAACCAAAACTTACAGCTGAACCCTCACCCTCTCGAGTATTGACAACATCTCCCCACAACCTAGACCCTAACGGCAACTCTGCCTACTACCAAACTCGGGCCGCACACACCGGTGTCATCACCAGTGAGCTAGTTAGCGAGACCCATGCCGTTGTGGGCCGAAACCCTAATAAGCAGGGATCTAGGAAGCCGTTCAACGTCATAAAAGAATTTATTAGCTAGCGGTAGCAACCTGATTTGTTTGAGGTCATAGCAGCGATTTGGGCCTTGGCATCTGTTATCTTGTAGAGCGAGGGCACGACAATGATAGAGCTCGAAATTAAGCCTAAGAGAGCCGATTCTCTCAAGGTCTCACTCAATTTCTTAGCCCTTTTGATTCTTTGATGTTGTATTTCAATTTGAATTGGTCTCTTATTTTCTGAATTTTGAGCATGGTATCGGTTTGTCAACCTAGACCTCCCTCTTCTCGGCTGGTCTACCTGTTTCCTGAAAATTTCTCAGATTTGCAGCTCATTGTTACAAAACAATTGGTTTGAGATCTTTTACCTTTTTATTCAGTCCTCAATTTTTAGCAAGTTGAATTAGACATGCAAATCATGCCTTGAACTTAAATTTTAGTATGAAAGGGTCAAGGAATGTTCCATTCGTAACAATGCATTGTCTTTGTTTGTTATGATACATTCTGATCACTGTTTTTCTTTTGGAATATGCCCACACATGGAAACATGTTACGCAGCAGGTGTCAATTCTTGGAAACATGGAAGAGTTTAGGGTAAAGAGTTTCATATCAAAAGAGGTGAATGACTGTGATTATGGTAATGGGCTCCCTGTGAGGGTTGCTTGTGGTTGAGTTTGGAGCAAGGAGAAAATTAATGCCGACAGATTGTTATGGCATTAAAAGAGTCTCTCTTTTTTTTTTTGAAAGAAAGTCATTTTCCTAAGTGTAGATTAATATTGTTTTATACTATTGTTAAATTTGAAGGTACTGATCACCCTTGTTTTGCATGACCACATATGCTGCTCTTAGGCTGATCGATCATTGCGACAGAAAGAGAGTTCGATATTGCACCGTTTAAGAATTGACAGTAAGGTTCTGAAACTTTGATCCCTAAGTTGTTTTGTAGCTCCATTTCTTCACTACCTTGGACAACAAGTGATAATTTCCTTGGGTATGATAGATAAATGTGCTTGTATAGCTCCATTTCTCTAAGATCCATGATTCATGTGCTTGTGATGTTTAAGTGTTTAATACAACAATTGTTTATATATCTTTCCTTTTTTGTTATTCATTGATTTTCATAGGCACATTACTTATATATACTCAGTTTAGCTTTTCTGGAATTAACTCCTATTGGTAAATAACATTCTCTTTGAAGAGAAATATGATGGTGCCATATCAAGAGCTTGCCGTAGACTTGGATAATATTATATAACAGCTTGTTCTGGACTTGGATAATATCAACAGCTTGCCCTAGACTTGGATAATATTGTGGTGGAAACAACTGGTGGAGCGATAGCTTGTATTGAGGTAGTCTGAAAAGAGAATCTTGTTGTTTCAAATTTTATGATAATGGTATGAGTCTGTGTTACAGTTTCTACAAAATCTTAGATCTTGTCTAAGCATTTAAAATATATTGTGTGGGAGGTGGTTCTAGGCCGGCCAGATTAGTTAAAACATAAATATTTCAGTTGTCTTAGGCTCGCTTTCGTACATGCTCCAAAGAGAAACATAAAGTGAGTTGCTACATACATAAGCATTTGGACCGGAAACTTACTGAAGATGCTTCTAGGGTTGTATATCATCATTTAGATCGAGGAAAATTATTTTCAAAACATTCTAGATTTGTGTTACACAATATTTTTGAACTTTGGAAATGTCTCCCCATCTTTTATTTTCAGTTTTCCAAATCAATAACTATGATTCTTAACATTTGGTAAGCTGATGCAGGGGGTTCTCTTCTCTGATGCATAGGTAGTTGTAGCTGGAGAACAAATTCAGATATAAGTACCAAATTAAAAGGCAAGTTCTATCAATGTTCTTTTGATGCTGGAAACTTGATCATTTTCTCTTAGTTAAATAGTAACTTGATCGTTTTCTCTTAGTTAAATAGTAACTTGATCATCCAAATAGTAACTGAAGCTCCTCAACCTGCAGAAGCAGGTGAGTAGATGCTCTGAGAATATGCTATTGCATTTGGATTATTTGGCCCTTAAAATGATATTATGCATGTAGTTTCTATGTGCTTAAGAGAAACTTTTACATGATGATAGATAGATTTTGAGCTGATTAAAATAGACTTTGCATATAACAATTTCGTCAATTTTATGATAATATCTCTCACAATACCATTCTTCCCTTTTAATACTTTGGTTTACTTTGCTGAAAGAAGTCATATAATCATAAATGACACATAGATACAATGAAGTTTGTGCAGTCATGCTTGTAACTTTAAAAGTATTGTTCAATTAATATTTATTTACTATTTTGAATCTTAGTAAAGTTTGTAACCTTTTTCTTTCCTCAGAATTTAGATTGGAGTTAATACCCTGAATACCTATTGCTATTTGATAGCGCTCCTATTTTTTTAAGCATGCAAGTATATATAGGAGTTGAGTTATATATGCAGCATCATGCTTTAAATTATATGTTTTAAAAATAGTAGTAATAATACAGTGATTATGGAGGATGTTGGATTTGTGGTTTTTTTACAAGTTGATATGGATCGAGTTACATATGTAGCAGCAGGAGAAACTAGCTTTGAATTATGTAGGTAGGTTCAATTGAATACTAGTAGTACATTGTGGATGTTGGACTGGTGGTTTCTTTAGGCTTCTTTGGATCTTAGACATGCATTAAGATGGGTGTGTGTACTATGTATATGGTCTTCTTTGATGTGTAATACATGTTATACAATATTTATAATATGATCATATCTTGGTGGATCGTAGTAATCTTATATTATGTATCTATTTTGGTTTCCCAATCAAGGTTAATACTGTGTTTTTGATGTTTTTATGAGATTTTGATTTGGATGCTCTAACTATTTTTCATTTGCTAAATTGGTAGAACAAATCATACAACAGGTTAATGACAACCCAATGTTGTCTGAATAAATGATTTTACAACTAATTCTCTTGGAATGCAGCGTTGTGTGAGTATTGATTCACACAACGGTAATAAGGAACAAACATGTGTTCTTCTTAACAATCACACAACAAAGAAAATTAATAAAAGCATTGTGTGAATATCATATCACGCTACAATTTTAACTAAAAAGCTATTGTGTGAATGTCGACAGATTTTGTCGATGGCAAAGCAGAATGATCTCGACATATGTTGATGAAATCTATCGATATTCACACAACTCTTGAAAAGAAACAGTTGTGTGAGTTGACAATCACACAAGGCTTTTCACAAGAAAAGTTGTGTGATTCTGGGCAGATATCATCGACAGTTAATGAGAAGCAGCTTGGCATGTGTCGATAATATCTATCGAGAATCACACAACAATATTCTATAAAAAACCATTATGTGATTCTCAGCATAATTCATCAACATATGTCGACAGCTGCCGAGAAGCAACTCGACATGTGTCAGAAGCTGTTGATGATATCTGTCAAGATTCACACAATGATTTTTATTGTAGCGTTATATGTCAGTTAGTCAGACAAGCTCTTTTTAGCCGTTGTGTGACATGTTGATCAGACAACGATCAAATTAACAACGGATTTGACTTTTATCAGATGACATTTTTTCCCTATTGTGTGATGCATTATCTGGCGTAGTGAACGAGAAAAGAGTAAAACAAACAAATTGAGAATGTCACACAAGATAATTGAGAAGATATTTTAGAAAGTTGTAAAACAAAAATGGACAAACGCTAGGGCTTCTAACTTCAGGGTCACAATCCTATTCGAGTTCCTAGTATTCCAATTACTAACTACTAAACCGGTGTTGAAGAATTTGTGATATAAACCTTATGGCAGAGTACTTATACGCATAAGTTCTCCAAATGTGCATCAAATGCTAGCACACAGACTTCCCTAAAAGTTGTCAATTTATCCAACGACATCATACAAGCTGCTGCAAATGAGCTTATTGAAAATATTGCAGATCAAGTAATGTTGGAGGATGATAATTCAGGCAGTGAACTTGAGGTGTCAAACTGTGATCATGATGGCTCCTACATTAGCAATTCCCTTTCCCGTTCTTGGCATGATATTTTTAATGAAGAAGGTTATCTTAATGAGGCTGATGTTCCTCCAGGCTTTTGCCCCAAAGATTCACGTGCGGCTTTGGAAATAGATGCAGTGGCTTGATTTGTAAACAGAGAAGATATAGATGATTTTCAACCGGTTCTAACAAAATCCCAAAAAAAAGCTCATGCTCAGGAAAAAAAAGAAGTAAGCAAGCTTCTTCCAGAATCAATCCTTACCCCTCTTGGGTTCGTGAGAAGCCTAAGCGTCTCTAATGAAACTTCTCTATTTGAATATCAGAGGAGTTGGTAATTCTGGCTCCCGTCGTGAATTATCTAATTATTGTTGTCAATATCATCCGGACTTGGTATGTATTTCAGAACCTATGGTTTCTCTTGACTCCATTCCTACAGGGTATTGGGCTTCCTTGAATCTCAAACTCCTTACTATGAACAATCATGGTACTTTGATTCCAAATACATGGATTTATGGTTCTCAAAATGTGTCCACTTTCTCATTGATTTGTTCTTCTGAGCAGCAAGTAACTATTCAACTCACTTTGGATGACATCTTATCTTAGTTCACGTTCATTTATGCTGCTACCACCATATTGAAGCGGAACACTCTATGGTTAGAGTTGCTAAATCTTCAGCAACATACTCACTATGCCATTTTCATCATCAGACGACGGTCCAAGTCCGTCGTCTGACATTTTTTTTTATGTCGTCTGAGGAGCTGTCGGGTGATGGTCTATCAGACGACGGAGAATAGCCGTCGTCTGAAATGCTATCACACGACATATCTTATGTCGTCTGAGAAGAGAGAAGATTGAAAAATTTCAGTAAACGCACCACAGTTAAGTGTGGACTGAATCAGCATCAAAAAATTGTAAAATCATATCACAAGACACATTAAATGTCGTTTATTTTGTATACCTACGACATATAAGTGTGGACTGATTGGAGAATAATTTGATTTATTAGATTTTTCTATCTAATCACACTTCAATAAAGTGTCGAGTGTGTGAGCTTACAACGTCAAAAATTTGTAATATATGTGGTTATATAGAAGATCTAATGTCACTTATTTGTCGTCTAACTTTGTAAACTATTATACATTTTGCTAGTTGTTCTGTCAGACGACATTTAATTGTACTTTCAATTCTATTCCTACCACAAACTTTTAACTTTTCCGCTTAGACTCTACAATGTAACCACATTTAAATGTTGTCTGAAAGAAGCATTATCATAGTTTATCATGGTTTTTGTCGTGCCGAGGTGCTTCAGTCAACATATAAGTGTCGTGTGATTGAAAAATAAAAAACGTTCAGTCAACATTTTGTCTTGTGACTCCAGCTCACACTGCATATTTGTGTTGAGGTTATGTTGCTTGTTATAAACACATATGTTGTCTCTATAAATTGAACTTCATATATAAAGAAAAACCAAGAATAAAAGAACAAAATTAAAGAAACACTTCATTGAACTTTGATAATCCACTTCAATTACAAAATCATTTGAAGTGTAGGAATCCATGAAAATAGCTACAATACCAACTTGTCCTAATCTATATGCAACTGCATTTTCATTGCTCCTCCGGCAACTAACGCATGATATCTGTGAGATGTGGTATGTATAGGCCTGTACACATTCTCTGATAAACCAATGCTCCAAGACTCTGTTCTCTGAAACTGTTAACGGAAAGATAAAACTCATAATTAGTGTCTGAGTCTCCAAATAATACATAACATAAGAGAGCCATCTTCTAAAATGATTAAACCCTAGCCAAGGGACTTTTAAGACATGATTTTTCTGAATAGAAAATCAGCTTTCAAAAATCCACTCCAGATCAAGGTCTTAGACCTCATGGGAAACAATAGACCATTCTAAACATACTTCTGAGTGTCACTCCAGTTCCATAAATCCTGAGAGCATCAATATGACATTATTCCAAGGTAAGCTAATTAGAAGCTGCCACCCATATTATATTCAAAATTCCAAACCTGTGCTTTTATACAAGACTTTACAGTTTTGCCAATTGATGAGAATGAATAGAAAATACATCATATAATGTACCATCTACAGCACTTAAAACCATCTGCTTTTGGAATTCATTGGCCATGCAATGCTTGATTAACTCAAACTATTGATTGGAAGGTGAGAATCTAAAGTGTACAGGCACAAATCATACCGAGACTCGTGATGTAAGGGCAGTGCTTGAGAGATGTAATTTGTCCCATCCTATTCCCCTCTGTAAGAGAATAAATTTACTTAAGGATTTATCACAAAGCAATTACAGGATAACACTGATACGGAAATTTACAATAAAAAAAAAACAGCAGTCTTGTAGTACCTTAAACTGTTTATGGTACCCCTAATTCTTGCAAAGTCCCAATCCATGGGATAATTGCAATGAACCAGTGAGGACCATTCTTGAATTGCAACCGAGTCCGTCAGATCACAAGGCAACTCAAAAGTACCTAGCCTTCAAAAGCCAAGTAATACCCTATATTTTCAAACCAACCAATCAGTCTTCAACAACTTGGCAACACAGAACCAGTGTATGCAAGAGAACGATCCTCACCAGCTCTGAAACATTAAGACTATTTCGTCAGGGCAACACACAAGAACACTCTTAAACGCAACACCAACCAAACTGTCCAAACAGTACAAAATCCACAAGCTCAGACAAACCAACTAAGCTCACTGCTAGCATCAAATCACTATATTGAACACTTCTATCATTAACAATCAGACAAACAGCATCAGATTAGATACATTGCATTGACTTGACAAAAGTTTTGGTTCAGTAAAACTATGCAATTAAAATGGAACTTACCTGAAGAATATCGGGTCACCCTTAGCTTTTAGCATATCTAGGCGTTCCTGAAACTCTGAAGCAGTAGCCTCTTCACCATCCATGTAGAGCCATTCTTGCACCTGAGAAAAATGTAACAAGTTTACATTAAAAAATTGAGTAAAAAAAGTATACGATCCAGTGAACTTATGAATAGTAAGAAATTCTAACCTCATCAAGCTTTCCAATGAACGTTTGGCGTTCCTCGCTAGTTGAAATCTTTTCAAATTCCTCAGATGTTTCAAGCTGATATGAGAAAGTTGTTAATTGTTATAATCAACATATACGATAGAAGAATCAAGCATTGAAATACAATGAGTACAAGATAATTTCCTGAGGGAATAGTATAAACAAATGTATCGAACTACAATTCTGCATGGTATTTAATCAATAACAATGGTGAAGTCAGTCCTTGTATATCCGACTTAGGTTCACTGAGTAAGTGAGTGTTAGATGGAATTGGAAGAAACTGCAATGGTTAAACTAGAAACATAAACACCTTATAAACAAAAGCAAAGAAGAAACAAAAAGCGGCTTAAAAGTTACTTCTCAATGGCTGAGAAGAGCAAAAGTTCGCACCTTTTCTTTAGTAGCATATATGTATCCTTCCAGGTTGTTTTTCAACTCCGCCGTCCGCTTCCGCTGCCCGTCGAAGTCCGCCACCACGTAAGCGCTGGAGCTGCCCTGGCCATCTTTTGGTAGAAGGTCACGTGCGTCGACCACTTCCACGATGAGCTTCTTGATCGTCCTCTGCGGCTGTGGTGGCTGTTGGGGTTGCGGTTGCGGTGGCTGCTCTGGTTGGGGCTGGGGTTGGGATTGGGGAGGTGGGGGTTGCTGAAACGACACAGTCATGGTGTCATTGTGAAAGGAATCGAGGGTTGGGAGAGAAAAGGGGGGAAGGGTTTGCGTTGATAGCGGGGAATGAGTGAAGGGAGTAGTAGTAGTAGTACTGTGTGATGGGGTTTTGTGAAGAGAAGAGAGACGGCTAAGAGGAAGAGGGAGAGAAGAATGAGATTGAGGTGACCAAGTATTTTTGATGGAAAAAAAAGTGTGGGAAGTTTAAGTTTTGGTGAAAAAACTGAGCGGGAGCCGAAAAGAAAAATTCGAGATTGAGGTGTTCATCAGACAACATACATATGTTGCCTGAGTTGACCAACATAGGGTTTTCGTTTAGATAAAAGTGTTGACTTTTAAAAGTATTTTTCAGACAACATATATATGTTGTCTGAAGTTATTAAGAAAGATTCCATTTACGTTGACCGCATCGACTGAGATCCGAACTTTATCGAAAATACTTGAATTTTGTTCTACACCCATAATTCACTATCATGTTGACATCTGACACTCAAACTTCAAAAAAAATTATTTCCGTCATTTGAATCACAACGTGCGTACTAATGTGCTATAACATGTTTACTAAGTTCTTTGTACACATACATCTTTATAAGACAACTATATGCAAGAAACAAAATTTACCTAATATGACCGTTGGATATGATCGCAGTACTTAAATATGTATGTGGAAGAAAATTTACCCATTTTCGATAACTTATAGGTCTTGATCATTAGAGTCAACTTCAATTATATATAAAACGTTCCTATTCTTCCTCATGAGGAGCGATATGATCGGTCGATAAACGTGTCTAAATGTTCACATAAAATAGTTTCGTTGACACTAAATGAGGGTATAAGAATTGACGAATCTCAACTTTAAGTATTAGTCGGTCTAGATAAAAGGGTTTTCGTTTAGATAAAAGTGTTGACTTTTAAAAGTATTTTTCAGACAACATATATATGTTGTCTGAAGTTACTAACCAAGATTCCATTCACGTTGACCGCATCGACTGAGATCCGAACTTTATCGAAAATGCTTGAATTTTGTTCTACATCCATAATTCACTATCATGATGACATCTGACACTCAAACTTGAAAAAAATCTTTTTCCGTCATTTGAATCACAACATGCGTACTAATGTGCTATAACATGTTTACTAAGTTCTTTGTAAACATACATCTTTATAAGACAACTATATGCAAGAAACAAAATTTACCTAATTTGACCGTTGGATATGATCGCAGTACTTAAATATGTATGTGGAAGAAAATTTATCCATTTTCGATAAATTATAGGTCTCGATCATTAGAGTCAACTTCATATATACATAAACTTTCTTATAGCTTCCATAAGGAGAAGTACATAATCGTTTCATCAAAGTGTCCAAACTATTACATATATCTGTTTTCCTACTCGTAACAAGAGTTTGAGTACCGGCTAATCAAAAATATAAGTTTTGGTCAGAGGAGATAAGAGTGTTTCCGTTTGGAAAATATGCACAATTTATGTTGACCACTTATTTACAACCTTAGACGACATATAATCGCCGTCTCACGTTGAAAAAAAGTGAGGGAAAACTTTAGCGCCCAAATTCAAATATTTCAGGTCTAGACGACATTTTTATGTTGTGCGATGAATACATTAAGGTTGGCGCCCTCTCCCAAACTCAAATGAATTGACTATTTTAAGTTCATACAGATGACATATTAACCTCGTCTGATGAATAAATTAAAAGGTTGAGCCATTTTTCAAACTTATATTTCAGGTTCCCTCAGACGACGTTTATATGTCATCTTATTAAATACAATAAAAGGTAACCAAACTCAATAATTATTAATTATAATAAATTGAGTATTTTAGGGTCAGAGAGACCACTTTCATATGTCGTCTGAAGTTATATCGCATATGATTGGTCGATAAACGGGTCTGAATGTTCGCATAAAATAGTTTTGTTGACACCAGATGATGGTATAAGAATTGACGAATCCCAACTTTAAGTATTGGTCGGTCTAGATAAGAGCGTTTTCGTTTAGATAAAAGTGTTGACTTTTAAAAGTATTGCTCAGACGACATATATATGTCGTCTGAAGTTACTAAGGAAGATTCGATTAACGTTGACCGCATCGACCGAGACACGAACTTTATCGAAAATGCATGAATTTTGTTCTACATCCATAATTCACTATCATGATGACATCTGACACTCAAACTTGAAAAAAATCTTTTTCCGTCATTTGAATCACAACATGCGTACTAATGTGCTATAACATGTCTACTAAGTTCTTTGTAAACATACATCTTTGTAAGGCAACTATATACAAGAGACAAAATTTACCTAATCTGACCGTTGGATATGATCGCAGTACTTAAATATGTATGTGGATGAAAATTTACCCATTTTCAATAACTTATAGGTCTCGATCATTAGAGTCAACTTCATATATACATAAACTTTCTTATAGCTTCCACAAGGAGAAGTACATCATCGTTTCATCAAAGTGTTCAAACTATTACATAGAACTGTTTTCCTACTCTTAACGGGAGTTTAAAAACCGATTAATCAAAAATATAAGTTTTGGTCGGAGGAGATAAGGGCGTTTCCGTTTGGAAAATATGCACATTTTATGTTGACCACTTATTTACAACCTCAGACGACATATAATCGCCGTCTCACGTTGAAAAAAAGTGAGGGAAAACTCTAGCGCCCAAATTCAAATATTTCAGGTCTAGACGACATTTTTATGTTGTGCGATGAATATATTAAGGTTGGCGCCCTCTCCCAAACTCAAATGAATTGACTATTTTAAGTTCATACAGACGACATATTAATCTCGTCTGATGAATAAATTAAAAGGTTGAACTATTTTTCAAACTTATATTTCAGGTTCCCTCAGACGACGTTTATATGTCATCTTATTAAATACAATAAAAGGTAACCAAACTCAATATTTAATTATAATAAATTGAGTATTTTAGGGTCAGAGAGACCACTTTCATATGTCGTTTGAAGTTATACATTACAAGGTTCGTACACTCAATTTTATGGGTTTGTTATACGTCATTTGTTTGTCGTCTGAATAAGTGAATTTAAGGGTTCAAAATGGAGGTATAAATCAAAGATTTATGGTTGTTTCAGACGACATTAATATGTTGTTGGACGAAGTATATAAAAAGGGGATTAAAAGTAGATTTCGCATTCTTTCACAGACAACTTTTATATGTTGTCTGACGTATTACCATAAAGTTGCTAAATGTTGCTTTTTTACACTGCATATATATGCCGTCTGAATTTTTGTATATGACAGCCAAATTGAGCATCATCCAGAAGTATGAAGGGAGCATGGCACTCATACGACTTATACTTTATAAATGTCGTCTGAAGGGTCGAAAAATTAATCAGACGACACAAACTCAAAATCGTCCAAAATATGTCGTCTGAAGAGTGTCGTCTGATGATATAAATGGCATAGTGACTAGAATTCCATGGATGGCAATTGGTGACTGTAATGTTGTTTTAGGGGCGGATGAGTGCCTTGGTGGGGTTGTTCCTCTTGGCTCTTCATGTGAAGATTTTCGTAGTACTATGTATTTATGTGATTTCACTCATCTTGACACTTACAGAGCTTTTTTCACTTGGGCAAGGGGCAAGGGGAGTAATCATATTGAAAGAAGACTGATCGGGCCTTATGCGATGATCGTTGGTTTGATTCTTGGTTGTCTTCAAGTTCTGTTGCTCTTCCACGAGTAGTCTCTGACCACAACTGTATGTCTTCTTTTTTCTGCGAATAAAATCTTGGCAGGTGATCCTAAACCCTTCAGATTCCAATCAATGTGTTTCCAACATTCTTCTTGTCATGACACAGTTGCAAACTGCTGGCGTAATGCTTCTCCGGTTGGCTGCTCCATGTTTATCACTTTACAAAAGTTAAAGGCTTTGAAGTTGTGTCTCAAGCAATGGAATTTTCATGTTTTTAGGAACAACCATCGCCAGCTTGAGGAGGGTAGAGCCAGGGTATCCAATATTCAGAGTCACATTGCGGTGCGTGGTTTTTCTGAGAACAATTTTGCCGCTGAAGTGGAGGCCAAAGTGGCTATTCTAGAAGCTTCAAGAGGCTTTTTGGAGAGATATGGCTTGAGTTAAATGGCTCAAAGATGGGGACAAATGTACTGCATTGTTCCATGCATATGCTCGAAATAAATCTTCTAGGGCTCGTATTCATTCTTTACATGATGGGAATTCTCTATTAACATCTTCAGAAGATATATGTAATCATGTGGTGCAATTCTACCAATCACTATACAATTCAGGTATGCACGCACCCAAGTGGTATTGATGATTTTTGTGAGGTGATTCCTAATTTAGTTTCAGATGATGACAATTCCTTGCATACTGCAATTCCCACATCTGAGGAGATTCTACGTACTATTTTCTCTATGGCCTTCTAGCTCTCCTGGTCCAGATGGTTTCCCTAGGGCATTTTATCAGAGTTGTTGGGATGTGGTCGGGGACGATGTGGTAGCTTTTGTGCAATATTTTTTTTCAGATTAATTGGTTATTCCCGAATGCAAACTCCAATTTTATTGTGCTTCTTCCCAAAGTTGAAGGTGCGACTACTATTTCGCAGTTCTGTCCTATTGTTCTTGCTAATGTTTTGTTCAAAATTATTCCCAAAATTCTGGTAGATAGATTGGCACCTATTGCTTCACGCATTATTTCTCCTAAGCAAACAACTTTCCTTCATCGTCGATGTATCACTGACTGTATAGGGCTTGTCTCGGAAGGTTTCAACCTTTTGGATAGGAAAATTATTGGTGGTAATAATGTTGGAATTAAGGTGGATATGGCCAAAGCTTTTGATACATTGAATTGGTAGTTTCTATTTCAAGTTCTTCGTCAATTTTGATTCCAAATTTCTAGACTATATTAATACCATTCTTCACTCTGCCCGGCTTTCGGTATTAATCAATGGGTCACCTCATGGATTTTTCAGTTGTTCTCGTGGGGTGCGACAAAGAGATCCTCTCTCTCCTCTTTTATTTTGCATTGCTGAGGAGGCTCTAAGCCGAGGTTTACATCTTCTTTTTAATTCTCCAGAGGTTAAGCCTATCTCTCTACCGCGTGATTGCTCCCTCACTCATGTCTTGTATGCAAATGATCTCTTTATTTTTTGTCGCGGTGATGCTTCTTCTCTTTCTAATCTTCAATTCTTCTTGAACAAATATGGTGAAGCATCTGGGCAGTTGATTAATAAAGATAAGAGTACTTTTTATATGGGAGATTCTTATGCCAGTCGTCGTCGCTTTGTTCAACGTAGGTTGGGTTTCAATCTGGTATTGTCCTTTTCACATATCTGGGTATTTGTAATATCCCGATTTTTAATTTCTCAAAGTTGATTTTACTTCTTAGAAATAGAAAATAGAGGTCGCCACGAGTTTACTGTATTTTTCGGTGAATTTTTCTGACTCGCAACTTATTTTTAACGATTTTTTAAACTTTTGTCGAACTTTCTAATAAAATGTGGACAAGTGTCCATTTTTCTTTACCAAAACCATGACCGACCCTTGTACGTCGGCTTAATTATATATGTGTATATATAGTGCTGAGTTGATCAGTTTGTAGTGTTCTTCAGAGATTTCTCTCTCTTCCGTTTTTCTCTTTCTCTCTCTAAACTTTTTCTTTTTAGAATTTTTGCGACTAAACTTCGGCGGATCATAACTTTTGATCAGTAACTTCGATCCCGGATCCGTGAAGTGCTACGGGTTCGTATTGATGTTCTCTTTCTATCCTTGAAGTTTGAGTTAGATCCAGCGGTGGTTTCTAGATGACTTATTTTAGGAGGCTTGGTTTACGATCGATGTTCTTAGGGGGGATTCGTATCAATGAGGTGAGTGGATTTGTGTAATATGTTTAAAATATTCTTATTTGTTATCAAAATAGTCAAAAAACATGATTTTGATCTATTTTGAAATATCTCTATGTTTTCTAGTGAAGCATGTTTATTTGTGAATTGTGCGGTGTTTATATATAATTATATGTTTGATCCATTGTTTAACTAGTCATGAAACATGTGAACTTCTTGATTGGTTATGCTAAGGATATGACACACGGAGGTATAAGACTTGAAGGTCATTAGGTTCCCATGGAGATCACTAAATTGAAGGATATCCAATAGTAAGGGATTGTGCGTTGTGATGAATTCATTGAATTAATGTGTATACGATATACGTATTTTGTAGCGTGTGTATAATGACATGGCTTTGCGGGCATATTACATTGGTCTATTCACTGAGCGCGTGTTTATGCTCACTCACCCATCTCTGATATTTTTACAGAAAAGTACTTAGGTTGTACTGAGCCGGGAAAAGGGTTTGATGAGCCTAAAGTGAATAACCTAGAAGATAGCATTCTTATTTACGTTCCGCTTTGTAACACTTGTTCACGCCTCGGAAACGGCGTCCGGTGCCTAAAACCCACTGACGACGGGACCAGGGAGTGACAGTATTCCAATTTTCAAGGGCAAGCCACGACGTTTGCATCTCCAAATCCTCGTTGATAAAGCCAAAGCTTGCCTATCCGGATGAAAGGGTAAGCTTCTTTCCATGGTTGGCTGGGTGCAATTGGTCCTTGATGTTTTTCAAAACATGCTTCTTCATTCATTCTCTGTTTATCGATGACCTCTGCTGAAGCATTTATCTTCTTGTGCTCGGAATTTTGTCTGGTTTGGAGATCTGGCAGTAAAAAAAATTGCCACTATTTCTTAGAATCAGGTTTGTTCTCCTAAAGATGAGGCAAGGCTAGAGCTTCGTAATTTAACGGCTATTAATTATGCAGCCCTTCTATGTTTGACTTGGAGAACTCTAACGACTACTTCTTCTTGGTCTCATTTTGCCTATCGTCGCTTCATAATTAATCCACACATGATTCATCATTTTTATCGGTCTTACATAGATTAAGATGTTCTATTCCCCTCATATTTCAACATGCAAAATTGATTATTGGGAATGGGAAGTCAATCTCTTTTTGGTCTGGAAGATGGTTAGATGTTCCAATCGTTGATAAGCTTCAGGTTGGTTTTTTGGCAAATTACTTGACATCTAATGTGTCTTCTTATATTTCTGGCCATGAGTGGGCTTTGCCTCACAGGTTCACTAAGCTTTTCCCTCAAATACTTATTGGTCTTGGTGTCTCTCAAAAAAAGAAAGTTTTGAAGGAGCCTCGTCTCATATTATGGCATCCTCCTCCCATATTCTGGATTAAACTTAATAATGATGGTTTAGCTAAAAGCAATCCAGGTCCCACTGCTTGTGGCAGAGTTTTTCAGGACTCTTTGGGTCGTGATATTGGTGGTTTTTGCAAAAGCTTGGGGCATCGTTCTACTTTTTATTCTGAACTAATGACTGTTATTATTGGGATTGAATTCGCTTTTCAGCTAGGGTGGCATAATTTGTGGTCAGAGAGCGATTGTGCGAGCGTTCTTACATGTCTGTTGTTATCCAATTTTCTTCTTGTGTGGAGTAATTGCATGCACCATATCAGATCAATGACTTTTCATTGTTCTCATGTTTTTCAGGAAGAAAATATTGTTGTTGATGGTTTTGCAAATTTAGGTTTGGGTTCTTCATTGCTTTGACATGTTTCTCCTCCTCCAAGTATATCTCTTTTCCTTTTGAGGGATGCATTAGGGTATCCGAATTATCGAACTAATTAGATGGCAGACCTGATAGAGACTGTCTGATGTTGGCAGTCTCTTATTATCTTCAGCAGCAGTTTGCAGTCTCATCTGGCAGGTTGTTATGGAGCTGAGATTGGTGTTCACAGCTACTTTAATGATCCAAATTATATGGACTACTTGTATGTTTTGTCTACCAGCTTTCCTTTTGGTTTGTACAAGAGATGAGAATATTCTATTCTCTTTTCTTAGTTTTCGTATCATATTGTTTCTTTTTCAAATTATGTAATTTTTCTTGTTTTTATTTTATATAAAATCCGGACGTGGGGCTGAGCCTCCCAGCTAGGCTGGGTTCCAAAACCTTTATAAATAAAAAATATAAAAAATAAAAGTTCTCCAAAGCATAAATACTACCTTAAGACAAAGTATAATATCCAACTATTCTTAGAATATAACATCTACTCTCTAAGGGTCAATGAAACTCGATGAGAACAAAATGACTCACACAAACCAATAAAACATAACATCTATCTTATCAATCCATGGTCTTTAATCACAAGAAGCATTCAAGATTCAGCATGGGCATCTACCTACTATTGCATCAAATAGTTTAAAACAAAATGCGGGTCTTTAGTATTTTGAAATATGCAACAATTCTTATAGATATTAAAAATTCAACACCAATCTAATAATCAAATAATCATCCAACTAAAAACATCGAATATTCGTGCTAAGGATCCATTATGACCCTAACAAAAGATTTAGCTACTAAGAGTCATATCAAACACAATGATCACAATGAAAAACATAAAAAGACTAAAAGGAAAAAGGGATAAAAGGTTGGTGATGATGGCTGCCTCTAAGTATTTCACGTCCCCAAAGCCCCCTTTGATTGTCATGGTTGTCTCTATTTATAAGACTCAATTCCTAATTTGAATAGGTATTCTTTGTTCTTCTTGAACTTGGATGATGATGAGACACTCCAACATTCCCAAAACATAGATTTGGGCCTTCATGACGTCCATGATGCTGCTAAAATTCCCTTTGAATCTTCTGTGCACAATTGGCTTCTACACATAAGCTTGAAGTAAGACATTGCACATTATAGTCCTTCTTAAGCTACTTTTATTCAAACTGTTATATCTCTCTCCACAAATATCGAAATCATGAACTACCATTCTATAGAAACTAGACACTCAGGGCTTTCTCTGCATATATGGTTCATTCTCTAACTCCTCCCAGATCAGCACAGTTTATTCTCCAAAGTTGGATGTTCTGCAGAGCCTGACTGCCCAGAATCATGATTTATGCTCTTTCAATCCTTCCTGCTCCAATTTCGTATCTCTGCTTTTTGAACCTATAAAACACCAAACTAAGTAAAATTGAACTAAATTACTTGAAAGTACAACACAAATCCAAGATATAAAGGTATAGAAACCAAGCTTCTAAAAGGCCCCGTCTAGGACCGCCTAGTTCCCGCCTAGGCTCTAGGCTGCAACAAGCCGCCTCGCTTTTCTTCCAGGCCTTTGTGCCAGGCTGTGGTCGATTAGGCGGCCGCCTAGCTCGCCTAAATGCCGCCTAGCCAGCCTAGATGCCACCTTGCCCGCCTAGGCTGCTAAGCTCTACGGCTATTTTTGTTTTCTTTTTGTGTGAGATTGTTATATTGTGGGGGAGTATGAGAGTATAAGAGTTAATTGTGTGTTTAAAATTAGAAGTGTATATGTTTATTGCTGTTGTTGCTCACTTTTACAAGAAGTTATGCTAAATTTTAGTTATAATTTATTTTATAAATGAGTATGACCTAGATTATGTTAAATAATTTATCTATATTTGACCGTTTTCAAATATTAAATTGCATAAAATATATATTTTTAATTAATAAATCTTAAAAAATACAAATCGCCTAGTCCCCGCCTAATCCTCGCCTAGGCTGTCCAGGCTCTAGGCTGTGGGTTACCGCCCGCCTAGCGCCTAGCGCCTTTTAGAACATTGATAGAAACATAGCATATAATGGATACATCAGTACTGTGGTGTATTTTAGTTCATGCCATCAATTATTCAGCTAATACCATACAATAGTTGAAAAGGAACAAAAAAAAATCAATAGGTCCGGAGCCGAAGCTCGGGAGCATTGGAACCACCACTTCGCAGCGATGATCGTCATCGTCTTTCCTAACTCAATGTATTCATTTTCGGCAAACAAGATAGGTAAAAGAGAATGGTATCATAAAACAATTCTGATTAAGCTGGGGTATCAATCTCGACCGATTATCTCTCTTGCGATCTCGATCGCTTCGGGAGTATCGATCAGAATTGGAGCTGTTCGATCAGGACCAGAGAGTTGTTCGATTAGGAATCAGAGTGTGCTCTAGGAAAAAAAATACTGCAGTAGAAATGCAAGAAATTTACACTAAAGAGTTGTTGGAGACCGGATGGTATTCTATTGGAGACGGAATCTTACCTCCACTAGAGATGGAATCTTAGCCTAATACATTAACATCTTTCTGGAAATTTTTTCCCTTCCTATGACCATCGTCATATCAGGCTTTAAGATGACTCCCCCACTTTGACAAGGTCTAGCTCTCCTACTTTGACAAGGTCCTGAAGTGTTTTTGAGATTCACCAAAATTCACCAAAAGATCCTCACCAAAATACATCAAGAAACAAAATTGCATCATTTCAACAAAAATAGACAGGCAACCATAACATCTAAAACCACCATATGAACTTGTTCAATTTCTTAACCCTAAGAAAATGTGATGCATGATTATCAAGAACTTAATCACCGAACAAGACAACTTCCTTAAAGAATCCAACTTTCATGTAAACTTTGAGTCGCCTGATTTCAAGGTAAATTTATTTTGCTGCCACTTTGATATTTATGTGGCTAGAATGCTTCAATCTTGGATAATGGTGGGAGTTGTTACTATTTTCTAAAATGGTTAGAGTTGTTTCAATTTTTGCTTTTTTTGTACGAGTTGATGTAATTGATAGAGTTGCTGATTGGTTAGAGTCTATGAAAGATGATTTTGGTTATGGCAAAACATAAGGGCAATACAAACAGGTTATGGTTTTGGTTATGGCAAAACAAACATGCAGGGCCTGGTTTTAGTTTGGTAGATATGAATATAGGGCATATATGCATGTGAAGCTGTATATGTAAGTTGTTAGAAACAGTTTCCTAACAAATGACTTGTGGTTACGATCTTGCAAATAAATATCTTGATTACATGACTACTGGCTTACCCATTTCACCAAATAGAGAGAATCTAATAAGGCATATAAATGAATTTGAGTAAAGAATAAATTTCCAAGTTGATCGTCACATTTCAGTTACAGTTTCATAAGGTTATAGACCACATTAAGCATGTTAACAATAATAATTTTGTTTGTATTAGATGATGTGGTATAAGTTTGATGATCCATTATATTTATATGAACTACGTACTATGTGATTGGCAGACACGATCGACAGCTAACACGACCAACCGTGGTAAGAAGGAGTCGGAGCACCACACGGGGCGGCTACCTATCATCTACAGGGTGGTCCACCACAAAGAGAAGGGTGAGAAATTTCCTGTTATCCCAGCTTACACGGAGACGTATGACACAGTCAATGACCCTAAAGCTGCCAAGAATCTTGTAAGTTAATTAAATCTGGTGCAAATAGCTTACATATAGTGTGCAAATAGTTTTCAGTTGGTGTAATTAAACCCTTAACTGTTTTTCAACTGCAATATGAATTTAAATTCTAAATTTAATTACAAGCTTATCTCTTAGCTCTTATCTACAGGTAGAAATGCAGAAAGAGGCCAGTGAATTGAAAAATGCACAGAATAATGCAAACCCTGACATCGTAGAGGCTGAGCTCCCACCTTTGGAGTGGGAGTCGAATATTAAGATACTTGAAGCAAGAGTCGGCAAAAGAGCCGGGAAAGAGATTTGTGGTCTTGGAAGAGCAGGTGTCCGACAACCATCATCTTCCACTCCATGTTCTCGAGTTCATGAGGTGGAAGAGAGATTACATATTGCTGAGGAGATGGCAGAAAAAGTTGAGGCGGTTTCGTAAAAACTTAGTGAAGAGATGACATTGGTGAAGCAGCAACTAGCAGCAGTGATGTCTTTTATGGCGCAGCAGACTAGGTGTCCTCCACAAGTCCCTTCCCAACAACCTCTAGATGAAAATGTTGATGCAGGGAACAACATGGAAGCTGAGAGGATAGGTACATCACTGCATACTTCACTATTTTGGTTTTGTTTAGATGGAGAAGCCTTTAAGGTTAGGTTGTTGTGCAGTTGGTTTTCTTTAGTTGGAAAAGGGTAGGCTAGCTAGATGGAGCTAGATGGAGAAGCCTTTAAGGTTTGTGCAATTGGAGAAGGATATGATAGCTAAGCTAGGATGAATGGTTTTGTTTAATTGCAATTCAAGGTGTTACTAAAGAGTAAAGACTTTGTATGAACAAATTATGCATATATGAAAATTTATTGTTTGCTAAATTTGCAGTTTTACAGTTTGTGTTTCTATAGATGATGATGATAGTGCAACATGGAGGATAAGGAAAAAGCAAATAACACTAGTATCAGCGAAAACCCTTATGCGACGAAGATAACATGTTCGTCGCATAAGTGAAGCCAGCCTTCGTCGGCTATTAAAGGAAAGGATCCTACGGTGCCTTGATACTTAAGTTGGTAGGGTTGTAATCTAATTGTAATCCCTTACTTCCAGGGATTGTAGTTACCTTGTACAGCTAGGGCTAGGGTTTCACCCGTCTGGGTTTGTGTATATATATACCAATGCAATTGCATTCTAATATATAAGAATACAAGCTTATTCCAATATCAGTTTCTTTATGGTACCAGAGCCTATATCGATCTAGGCAAATACACACACAGAGATCCATGGCAAACGGTGATGAGGAGAAGGCCGCCAAAGGCACTTCCAGAACACCTGAACCTTGGGAAAACCCTAACCATGTCCTTTATCTTCATCACTCAGACCAGCCTGCTGCAGTCCTTGTAGCACAACCGCTGATGGAAGATAACTACGCAGAATGGAGTCAGTCAATCAGCATGGCATTGACAATCAAAAACAAAATCGGGTTCGTAACTGGATCCGTGGTAAAAGCAGCGATCAATGAGGCAGAAAAGCTTCAATGGGAACGCTGTGACACTCTGGTAAAGACTTGGCTCATTGCATCCATGAGCAAAGGCATATCTGGCAGCGTTAAGCATTGTAAGACAGCGAGGAAGATCTGGCTCGAGCTAAAGGAGCGCTTCTCGCAAGCAACAACCGTTCAGCTGTTCAACATCGAAAACTCTATACATGGTTGTGAACAGGGGACAGAGACGGTCACCACTTTCTTCAACAAGCTCAAAGCTTTGTGGGACGAAAGGGACGCTCTGTGTGACCTATCTACTTGTGACTGTGAAGAAGGAGTAAAGATTGGTGACTATGTCAAGAATCAAAAGACGATGCAATTCCTCATGGGGTTGAATGAGAGCTTTGCAACGCTGCGAGGAACTATAGTGGCCATCGATCCGCTGCCATCATTGAACACCGTGTTTGCTATGGCCTTGCGCACTGAAAAACAAGTAGAAGCTTCTGCTGGCACCAAACTGGCAGCTCAACTTGAAGGAGCAGCGTTCTCTGCGCGGAACATCAACCCAGAAAAGGAGCATGTGGAGAATGAACAGAGATGCGCCAAGTGCAACAAGAACAACCACCTTACTAAGCACTGTAAGGCGCACTTAAGGTGTAGCTTCTGCAACTGGAGAGGACATGCGGTCGAGACATGTCGGAAGAAGAAGGCAGCAATGGAGGGGCTTCAAGCTTATGCTAGAGGCAACAATGCAGCAATGTTTGATGAAGGCAGTGCTAGCAACTTCCCATTCTCAAAGGAAGATTGCCAAAAGATCATGGAGATGTTGAACAACAACAAGACAGCATCTGCAAACCATGCTGGTAACATCTCACCCTATGAAAACCTCTCAGGTAAAGCCTTTCGTTTTCATAACCATGAGAAGTCTAGTGTATGGATATTGGACAGTGGTGCCACTGACCACATGGTTTGTAACCCTACTCTACTTACTCATATCACGCCGACACAAAATCGTTTTGTCAAACTTCCTGACGGTAATACAACTAGGGTTACTCATATAGGCACAATGGTCTTCTCCTCCCAGTTTGTGTTACAAAATGTCTTGTGTGTCCCAATGTTTTACCTCAATCTCATATCCGTTAGCAAACTAGCACATGATTCGTTTTGTATCACCATCTTTCTCAAACAGGTTTGTTTTGTACAGGACCTTCGATCCGGGAAGATGATTGGGACGGGCCATGAGAGGGACGGACTATACTGCCTCAACCAAACCAAGCAAGGAACATGCAATGCTGTTAGCAACATTTCGAGTGATCTATGGCATCAACGGCTCGGTCACCCTTCCAGTAGAGTCTCTTCTTTATTTCCTTTTATTTCAAGCAAAACTTGTGATTCAAACAAGTGTGTAGTTTGTCCCTTGGCTAAACAAACCAGGAACCCTTTTCCATCAAGTTTTATTTCAAGTGAGTCACCTTTTGTTTTAATCCATGTTGATATTTGGGGAGGATATCATGAACCTTCAATTTCTGGAGCAAAGTATTTTCTGACCATTGTAGATGATTACACTAGGTCCACCTGGGTCTACTTGATGGTACAAAAGTCTGAAGCTCGCCAGCTTCTCATTGATTTCATTAAACTTGTCGAAAATCAGTTTGACAAAAGGGTTAAAATTGTGCGTAGTGATAACGGTCCCGAATTCAAAATGGTAGATTTTTATTCTTCAAATGGGATCGTTCATCAGACAAGCTGCGTCAACACACCACAACAAAATGGTGTTGCTGAACGCAAGCATCGTCACTTACTCAATGTAGCTCGGGCTCTTCTTTTCCAAGCCAAACTTCCAAAAATGTTTTGGGGGGATGCCATTCTCACATCTGCATACCTCATAAATCGCACTCCTACACCTTTGCTTTCAGGTCAAACTCCTTTCGAAAGGCTATTTCATAAATCTCCAAGCTACTCACATTTAAGAGTTTTCGGATGCATGTGTTTTCCTTCTACACACCCATCTAAGCCAGACAAGTTTGATCCTAGAACAACTACCTGCATATTCCTAGGCTATCCACAAGGGCAAAAGGGATACCGAGTGTATGACCTTGAAAGCGAACGGGTCTTTGTTTCCCGGGATGTAACATTCTATGAAACCGAATTTCCTTACCAAACTTGGGTTGCGAGTGAACATGAAAATCCACCTAGGGGTTCGGGTGAGCCTAGGGTTATTACTGACATTGAGTTTCCTAGTTCACCCAGGAATAGTGATGATCCCGTCACTCCTAGGGTTTCGGATACAGTAGATATCTTGGACAGTCATTCTCCCACTCTTCCGCTGCAAACACCAACCATTGATCCACCAATTCCTACTGTACCCGACACACCACCTCATGATCCAACCTCCCAAGATCCCGAAATACAAAATCCTGTTCCAGCAGTCATTCCCAATCCTGCTCCACAGCCTAGACGCTCTTCTCGGCAAACTAGGACACCAACATACTTGCAGGATTTCCACGTTGAGGCAGCACTTCCCTCTCGGTCCCCCTTCATCATCTTCCATGGACCAAGGTACTCCTTACTCCCTTTCTACTGTTTTGTCTTACCATCGTCTTTCCTCTCCACATCGAGTCTTTACTGCTAACCTCTCTGTCCACAAAGAACCTACCTCTTACCAACAGGCTGTTCAAGTTCCAGAATGGCGAGATGCCATGCGCAAAGAAATAGATGCGCTTCAAAGCAATCACACATGGAGTCTCGTACCATTACCTCCTCATAAACGCCCTATTGGATGCAAGTGGGTCTATAAAATCAAGCTTAAAGCTGATGGCAGTGTTGAAAGATACAAAGCAAGACTCGTTGCCAAAGGATACAGTCAAGTCGAAGGAGTGGATTATCGTGAGACATTTGCACCGGTTGCTAAGCTCACCACCGTTCGAGTACTTCTTGGCCTCGCCTCTCTCAAAGGCTGGTATCTTCATCAACTTGACGTGAACAATGCTTTCCTCCATGGCGACCTCACTGAAGAAGTATACATGAAACTTCCTCCTGGATTTGGAGGAAAGGGGGAGACTAGAGTTTGCCGGCTGCATAAAAGCCTCTACGGCTTGAAGCAAGCTAGTAGGCAGTGGTTCATCAAACTCTCTATGGCACTCAAGGCAGCAGGGTTCACTCAATCATGGTCTGACTATTCCTTATTTGTCAAGGCTCATTCTGGCAAGCTCACCGTGTTACTTGTGTATGTTGATGATGTAATCTTGGCAGGCAACAGTTTGGAAGAAATCACAGCTATAAAACTGTTTCTTTCACACCGTTTTAAGCTCAAGGACCTTGGAGAACTTAAGTACTTCCTCGGCATAGAAGTGGCTCGTTCAAGAAAAGGGATAGCACTTTGTCAGAGGAAATATGCATTGGAGATACTAGAGGACACTGGTTTTCTTGGTGCAAAACCTTCCTCGTTTCTAGTTGATCAAAATATCTCATTGACTCAAGAAGGAGGGGAGCTGCTCATTGATCCTTCACAATATCGACGTCTTGTAGGCAGGTTAATATATTTGACCATCACGCGGCCAGACTTAGCCTATGCCGTGCACATCCTGAGCCAGTTTATGGAAAAGCCACGGCAGCCTCATCTAGCAGCAGCTCATCAGGTGCTTCGTTACATCAAGAAGGCACCAGGTCAGGGTATTCTTCTTCCATCTACAGGAAGCATTGAACTCACTCCTTATTGTGATGCAGACTGGGCGCGCTGCAAAGATACAAGACGTTCCATCACTGGTTATTGTGTGTTGTTAGGAGATGCACCAGTTTCTTGGAAGACTAAGAAGCAGAGCACTGTTGCTAGATCCAGCGCTGAAGCTGAGTACCGCTCCATGGCAACAACAAGCTGTGAGGTTACTTGGCTCAAGAGCTTACTTAATGACTTGAGAGTGAAGCAACTCAATCCGATCAGAATGTTTTGCGACAACCAAGCTGCACTGCACATTGCAAACAACCCAGTTTTTCATGAAAGAACTAAGCACATCGAGATTGATTGCCATGTAGTTCGTGAGAAGATCCAAAGAGGTTTACTCAAGACTATGCACATTGGAACGAAAGAGCAGCCAGCGGATTTATTCACTAAGCCGCTCGGGTCAGCTCACTTCAGCACACTACTTCACAAGTTGGGTGTAATCGACCTACATTCCAACTTGAGGGGGAGTATTAAAGGAAAGGATCCTACGGTGCCTTGATACTTAAGTTGGTAGGGTTGTAATCTAATTGTAATCCCTTACTTCTAGGGATTGTAGTTACCTTGTACAGCTAGGGCTAGGGTTTCACCCGTCTGGGTTTGTGTATATATATACCAATGCAATTGCATTCTAATATATAAGAATACAAGCTTATTCCAATATCAGTTTCTTATTGCAATCTCGTTTTGTCGTTACAGAACTACTGACGACAAAATATTGTTCGTCGGAACATCTATATGACCAAAATGGACGGTTCGTCGCATAAGTGAATCAATCTTTCGTCGGCAATTGCACCTATGCTTCGTCATTATAAAATTACTAATGACGGAAGAGATATGCGACGACATTTGTCATATAAGTGGACACAGTGTCGCCGCTTCTATTATGTGCGACAAAGGTTATTTCGTCGCATTATATATATGATAGCGACGAATTTATGCGACGACTCTTATACGACTGACTTTTTGTCGCATAGGTACATATGCGACGAATAATGTCTCTTATGCCACGAAATAGTTTCGTTTCTTAAGTATGTCATCCTAGAAGTGTCTGTCAATTTCACATTCCTGTGAATGATCTTGATGGTAATAAACTAATGATAAGGTGGGTTGTCCTTAACTAGCAAAAAGGTTCTGATCACGACGGAAGGAATGAACACATAAATAGATGTTGACGTTGAAACCCTCATTCGTCTGGTTGGTACAGTTTCCATGTCTTCGACCTAAGAAATTTGTGACCTATTTCACGTGGCTGTGTTCAAAGCTGGTACTTTTTACGTCGAATGAATACACCATCATCACCCTCATCGAAATTAGATTCCTACGAGCTACAGTTGGTTCATAGTACGTCGGTTCATAATATTTCAGGGTCGAAGGGCTCTCCCTCTCACCAATCTAAACACCATTCACCAAAAAAAGCCGGGCGACAACCGACTTTTGGCCAGTGGATGACGAAGTAGTCAAACCATATATACATTTCGCCGTATGAATTTGAGTCGACTTGCAACAATGAATTTTAGTTTCACGTTTATATTGTGCACAACTGATCATCTTTTACGAGGGAAATATTTTATAAGAAGAAAGTCTTTGCCTGCTGCATTATGCATACTATGAATATGTGGTTATAAGATGATGTGAAGTACACAATACTATGAATATTGTGTTGATTGAGTTGTAAAGGACAATGTCAGTGACCGGTCGATACTCAATGTTTGCGGTTCAATGTTTCATCCTTGTATACAGGAGCTAAGTTGAAATTTAATCATGTTCCCAGTGAATGGCTTATTCGATTATAACGTATATCATGCCGCCCACGTAATTAAGAAACAGAAAACAATCACGACACAACAAATGTTGAGAACGTAGTTCAAATGTTCAATCACCAAGAGAAGTAGAAAAGTTAACTTTTCACCTTTTGCACTAGATCCATCAATCCCCAGGTGGATCCGACTTGATTTAAACTTGTGTTTAAATCCCGCCAACGTTGATTAAAATTTAAAATCTCAATCTTTTCTTAATGGCCGGTTTAGGAGGCGGGAGTGATAAGCTCTTTGATCACATGACCTATCGGTAATTAATTACCAAGCTCTTTAAGATACTGTTTTCATTTTGAAAAAAATAAAATAAAATAAAATATATGGACTCGTAACCTTGTCCAGTTTGATTCTTCAATTCTCAAGTGCTCTTCCTTCGTCTTCATGAATTTGACACCATCACGAGGTCTTCAGCTAAAGGCCGGTGCAAGTATGCATGTAAATCCAAATATAGATTGTAGAGTTGGCCTAGCAATTCAGATCATAATTATTTCAGGAATCGAACCTTTGCTGAAGCTAGCCAACAAGAATCTCCTAATTCTAGATGAACTAATCAAAATTTTTGATATAAATTAATAAGCTAAACTATTAAAAAAAAATTAAGCTAAACTATATATCATGAAGGCCTGAGGAATTCATGGCTTAATTATTAGCTTCTAGGAATTGTGTTAGGAGATGATCGAAGATGAGTGATGGATCCTACGTAAAAAACTATGGAAATGTAAAATGTGCGTGAAAGAGTTGTCAGAGAGGTACAGACGATCTACGGCTTATAAAGAATCTTGCAATGCAGGACACAATCACAATTGGAAAGAAGGAAATTATTGTCTTCGGTCCCCGCGGACAGCCTGCGATATACTCACACATTGTGAGGGGAGGGTACCAACGTTGTCATTGTGAAAATTGCCTTTGGCAACTCCTGAATCCGTACGGACTGAGGTAGAAGTGGAAAGACGATCACTGCTCCGCCTGCTCCTTTAGGGGAGGGGATGGGCCGGTGGTCGGACGTGGCTTTTGTGTATGGGAATAAATCCAGACGTGGGGTCTACGTCGCGCTGACGGCGCCTATTGTTGGTACCGGAGTTTGACCTTCGGTTCAGTACTATGGATACAAACCGAGATTGTTAACTTGTGAAAAAGACAGTTTATTTTAAGTGCGTATTTTGTGGCCAGAGACATTCACCTAAAAGTTGTATTAGCACCTCCTCCTCCCATTGATCCATTTGGTAAGCTTTGGAAAGCAATTTGGAGTGCTAACATACATGGTAAAGTCGGCATACATATATGGAGAAGCTGTGCAGGGATTTTACCAACTAGAGAAGGTCTGCAACAAAAAGGTTACGAAGGGAAGATGGGTTGTTTAATGTGCCAGCATCATATTGAGAATGTTATGCATCTATTCTTTCAATGTCAGTATGCCCAGGAAACTTGGAATACTACTGCTATTACAATTGATGTGTCAAATCATGATTCTTTCAAGGATTGTTTAATGTATATGGCTAGCACTATGACTAAGCATACCTTTGCTAGAGCTCTGGTCATCTTATGGTCTATATGGAAGAATTGAAATAGTCAATTGTGGGAAGGCAAGAAACAGAGGCCTAGTGACGCAGCTATGCTTAGCCTAGGATGGCTCCAAGAGTTCACAACAGCTAATGTGAAACTGACTGGATTGATAGATTGTTGGCAACAAAAATTGGTTAGTGCCGGCGTCCGGATGGTTAAAATGTAACTGCGATGGTTCTTTTTTGGCTAATACACATCATGGAGGCAGTGGTGTTATTTTGAGAAATGAGCATGGGATATTTCAAGCTGGTGCTAGCAGGGCTTATGTGCAATTGACTTCTCCTTTTCATGCTGAGTTAAACGCTTTATTGGATGGAATGAGGCTGGCTGAAAGCTTACACCATGAGAGTAATATTTGAAACTGATTGTTTGATGCTCACGCAGGCCTTACAACAACAAGATATTCACCTCTCAAGTTTGGGTGACAATATTGTAGATGTGAAGGAGATAATGAGTAGGCATGAGGCTAACCGAGTAGCCCATGTACTTGCGAACCATGTTTTGCATTCAAGTGAGAGTCAAAGTTGGTTTACTGTTGCTCCTTATTTTATAAGGGATGTCATTCAGTGATTATAATCATTAGTTGTTTTAATGAAAAACACAATTTCAAAGAAGAAAAAAAAAGGACGTTTATTTTAGTTAAGGTTTGAGTCTATCATTTATGTTGCCGGTATCGGCTAAATTTTTGGAGTTTTGGTTCAATGTGTATGACTATCTGTTTCTTTAGAAATCTACTGGTTGCTAAATAAGTAAATAGCCATTTTCCCAAAAATTAACCATCACGATATTTACCATATCTGTAAACATGCATGCATGTAAAAACCTTAATTGCATGGGAAGATTAATACTTGATATTATGATATAGATGATTAACCAAGGTGGACGTTTGATGATTCTAGCGGCCCATCAATTTATCATTTACATCCACATTATTTTCTTTCAAAATAAATAAGGGGGAAGAAGTTGCAGTCTAGCAAGTTCGAGCTGATGCAGCAACCACTTGGTCCAGGCTGATCCCAGCATTGCACATATTGGCAAACACTCGTGTGTGCTTCATTCCATAATTTGACAATTTTCCACAATGTTTCTCATAAGTTTTCACCTGTATCAAAAATAAAATAAAATAATTAAACGATTTTCTAATTAGTAGGTTGATATTTCTGCATTATGTTTATGAAGCATACATTAATTTGTCAAAGCTGTGAATGATCAACTGAAAATTAGAAGACTTACAATCGCCTTAAAGCAGTCCCAATCATCAACAAGAGCTTGCCTCCCAGGACGAACAGAGTTACCTGATGAATCTCCCAACACAAGTTGTCCGATTTGGTTTATGTTGTTGTCGATGCGCTGCCTGCTTGAGATTTCTTCATCTAGAACCCTTTTAGCTTCCTGCTTCAATTCAGAACCAGCGGGTGCACGTTGGAACTGCATAGGAATAGATAGATATAATGGTTATAATTTATAACTATGTATCTAGCTAGCTTGAAAGTTAACAAAAATAACCCTAATGAAGTCAAGCAATCTGAGATCAGGGGTGATTAATAATGTACACCTTGTGCCACAGATGAAGAAGATCTGCATCGCGATTGTCAACAACTTCTAAGATTGATTGTGTCGATTTGCTCTCGATGGAGGTAGAGTTATCATTTGCACCCAAGTAAAAGGATACTGCATCTGAGGTTTGATACATATTTCCATATTGAGTAACATGAGAACCATACGTATTATTTACTGTCCTCCATTTAACCTGCAATATTTCAACAGGGACGTACTACTCCTGTTAGAATTTGTATATTGATGAAATAATCCCAGTGAAATAGAATGCGATCGTCTCAGTTTTTTACCGATTGATATTGCTCTTCCAGAGTCTCTTGGCGTAAATCTTGCAAGTCACTGCTCGGAATTCAAAACACCAAAAGTTAATCACAACATCAGATTTACGTAAATGGTTTCTTCTTGACATTTCATCGTTATTTAAGATAATCGTTATGTGTGATTTTGGTCTATTGATAAAAATCCTTTATCTTAAAACAAAATAGTAAATATTTGAAGAAATAGCTACATATAAATAAAAATGAAACGATACTTACGAGTCCTCCATCCAAGAAACACTGTACAAATCACCCAAGCAAGTGTCATATTCAGGAGGTGGAGGAGGATCCATATCAGGGCAGTAAGTTCCCCAACTACTCTCAGTTGCGTTTGAAGCTGTGGTTGCATAAATGCTTATATTTGTTGGGAGTAGACCCTCGAACATACTCCCGGATTCACAAGATTCGAGATAAAATACCTGATCAAGTTTTTCAGTGTGATCATAAGAAAAAGTTATCAGTAAGTTTGGAAGCTCAGCCCTGGAGTTGAACAAATGCATGTATAGAAATCAACCAACGTTCTATGTTGGTTTCTTATATATTATTTGGAGTCTTGTACGTACCATGTCTTTGTATGCATTAGCTTCATGCTTCTTTATTAGAACACCCACCAGATCATCGGCATAGACAAAATCGCCTTCAGGCATCCCTGAAAAAATAAAATGCATGATATGGATGTCAAAGAAGTATCTTTAAGAATTGAACACTTCATAAAAATGAGAATCGATTAAGCGGGTGGCTGCTGCTTGTTCATGTCATTCTGCACACCCAAAATAATTCATCAAATATGCAACTAACCGATGATCCCAGGCCCTCCATGGTCGGTGTAATAGATGAAGACATTGTCATTTGGCCCGCTGTTCAGAACTTTGCCACTACCCCCAGAGAGATTTGATTTATCTCCAAGAATGACAGCATAGAGATTAGCAGCAGTAGCATTCTCTCCTGCGTAATCCTGCACGTATGACGACTTACACTAAGTAAACTGTAGCGCAATTCTCATCCATGAGTGTTACTCAAAATGAAAGGGTCGGAAAACCGTGCAGATATGCTCTATTTGGTTTTCAAACAACGAGTCCAAAACTTCTGTATATGATTAGGTTAAAGCTGGTAAATAGCATAAGCATGAACCTGGCTAGCTAGAACGAGGTATAAAACTTGCAAATTCGATCAAACTAGTGAACTAGCAGTTTAACTGAGTTGATAATAGACTAAAGGATCGGACCTTGGGAACTCCATGGTAAACATCGCCGCCGTCGGGCTTGTTGATGATGACACCAGGCCTTGGATTCTCAGGGTTGTTTGCAATGTCATCGTACATGAAAACAATGATGTTTTCATCTTTGAGTCCACCATTCTTCAAAATTTGATATGCATGACACACATCAGCCTGCAATTTTAACAAAAATTCAGATGTTAAAACATAATAAAAAGAATATCAAACTACACTTGAATACATGCAGATATATGTGAGATGTAGTTTATACTAATTTTTTCAATCAAATTCCAAATCCTTAATCCTATTAATTATGACAATGTCTTAAAAATGCCTGATTAATTGTGAATAAACTTATGTTATATTCACTGAATTTATCATGTTATCATGTACCTGATGCCTATAGTTGCCATAACCCATAGAGCCAGCAACAAGAACTGCCCATCTTGTTCCATTTGTGTCACTGTTGCTAGAACCCCTATCAACATGAATGATGAGTTCCTCTGGAAATTCTTGTGGCATCAAGTTGGAAAGTTGAGCATTGCACACACCAATGATGGCAAGCAAGATCAAAAATGCGCCGCTTGAACAGTACTGTCCTCTCATTGTGCCTTCTTCTCTTTTAGGTGGGGGTTGACCTTCAAAAATGGAACTTGTAAGTTCTTGCAATTGCGGTGAAGTAATTTATAGAGCTCTATGGTTCAAAGTTAAGGGTTCAGATAGAAACTTCGATGCAAAACAAAGATGATGAAATGGGTAAATTAACTTTGATCGATGCATACAAGTATACTATGTACGGTGGTCGATGACCACAATATGTACACATCAATCTCTATGTATACGACTTGTATACAGGGCACAAGGAAGACAATTGCTTAGGGTCAATTGCTTGCAAACAATTGGGGATTTTTGTTGTTTTTATGAGTGAGCTGGCTCGATGATATTCATGAGATTAAGGGTTTCATAATAGTCTTGCATTGTTAACCTCGCTGATCATTGGCTAAGATGGACAAAATGATAGAAAGTTTGGAAGACTTGTTGTGTATGTATGTCACATATGGGTAAGTTTTGGTGTTTTCCACACGGCCACAGAAATTTACAGTTTTGAAAACTAGATACAAATTACACGTTGACTTTGCATTATTAGTTTGTTTTCTCTACTCAGGATGATGTGATTGTCAAATTCCCGAGCAAGATGGTGATGGCCAACATTACTATTTTCTTTGAAAATTTGAATCCTTCAGCCGTTCAGCTTCAGCTTCTCTTCACTTCATCTATAGTTCTCTACACTCTTGTTTTCTACTTCTGCCAATATGAAATCTTACTTCCATTCCTCACAACCCGTCCCTTCACTCCGACGTCGCCTTTGCCTCTGTAACCCCAACTCTAATAGGACTCAGGGTTAGGTTGCCCTTTTGACAGATTTTTCTTTCTTTGCGTTTAGTCAAGAAGTCTAAATTATAAAACTTGTTTTGTTTTAACAAATAACATTTTGTCTTCTTCCTTCCTAATTTCTTTTCTCATTCAAAGAATTCTTTATTGTTCATCTTGACCATACTCAAAATCCTAATGACCAGTATTAGAAAATGCCACATACAAGGAGGTTTCCTATATTATGGTACTCGCTTCTTGGGATGCAAGCATCATTACTCACTAAACAATCGCAGCCTAACAAATTATCATTCTTGGTCATAGAAGGCTAAAACTACATTAAGGTTCAAGTGTACAAAAAGGTAGTGGACTTATAAAGCAGCAAGCACAAATGAACAAATATCTGCTGAAAGAGTACCGACACCATATTTTCATTAGAATTGTTATTATTACATAAGAACCTCTATTCGAAACAAACACAAACATTGAAGAGAGAAAGGAAAAGCCGAAAGGACAGACCACTCCTCTTCACCTGGACTTTGAATCAAATGTCAAATGGAGAATTTCACACCCTCGTCATCAGCTGTTGTCCCCTTGAAGATTGCAAGCTTACCCTTTTGTTCTAGAAGTTTCAGAGCTCGCATCAGAATTGTGCGGTCAATACCGTGAAGCTCTGAGGTATCCAACAGAGGGGGAGGGAATGTCAGATCTTAGTCAAAATTTATCAAACCTTTATAAAAAAAATAGTAATGATAGTAAATTAAACAAAAAAATTGCATGTGAGTATATGATAGGTTCAGTCCATCCAGTACTTGTAATGTTACAACGTTGTGCACACACGCAGGCAAAAACATTTGGCTCTGTAACAAAAATATATGATTTTATATTCTCATTTTCCGGTTTAGGATCATTGAACTAAAATCCCTAATACTTCTCCTATCAGACTTTTCAAAAGATGTATTAACTGTCAAAAAGTAGTAACATTGAGAAAGAAAAAAGAATAAAAAAAGTATACTACAGGTAGATTCCTAAAGATTCAAAGCCACAGTGTGAGCTTACTCTCAAGAGGCAATGTAGCCCTAGAAACACAAACCCATGGTTTGAGCAAAGGCTAGATAGCATAAGAAATTGGTTGTAAAAGCACAAATTTATATGGTCTTAAAAATACACAGTACTCTTAGCTTCTGAATGTAAGCCAAGGAAGTATTTAAAAGTCTGTCCATTGGAAGTCCTAGATTTTCCATACAACTGTGTCGGAATAGCAGAAAAAATTGGTTTTAAAAGCAAAAATTTATATGGTCTAAGAAATAAACAGTACTTTCAGCTTCTGAATGGAAGCCAAGGAAAATTTCAAAAGTCTGTCCATTGGAAGTCCTAGATCTTCCATACTACTGTGTCAGAAGAGTTTGACCCTTCAAAATGATATAAATTATTTGAATAAATTCGAAATATATATACTTCAATCAAGCGGCAGACATTTGTGTGTACCTGTTCCTCTTGATTCAATCCCAGAACGTATTTCCTCAACAGTCATAACGCTGTCCTCCAATCCATATTCTTTTACCTAACAAAATATGCAACATAAAGTCGTGATGAAACTAAGTGATTAATAACTACCAGTGTCCGATTTCAGTATAAAAACCACATTTTTTTTTCAACTTACGAAGTTCAGAATAATGTTGGCCCACTCTTGAATTCTGTGCCAGAGGATTAGACATTTCCTATGTCTTTTATCTAACCATTCTGCACGACCTGCTTGAGAAAAACAGCATTCCATCAATAACATGCTAAGGATGAGATGGAAACATTCCTAATTTTGAACAAAATTAAATAAAATTATTTAAGAATTTTAAAAAAAAATACAAGAAGTAATCACCATCTGAAACCAAAATTGAGAGGAATGCTTCCCTGGCTTCATGACTGAGCGATCCTGCACTTCACAGTTGTATAAAGTAATTAGACAAATAAACAGACAAAAGAAGAAGATAAAATATTGGCTACTTAAAGCTTGAGACTTGAAGGTCTATTAGTGAAGTCAAATAAGCCTAAGATAGATAATGTTTGAAAACATTGTTTGAACAAAGGTAGTTACAAATTTGTTTACTTAAAAAATGACCAGTAGCATTTTGATTTCTCATTAGTACAATGCAATCAAGTATAGATGATAAGCTTAAAAAATAACCAACGAAGTTGCACTGAGTATACATGCTAATGTCTACTCATATCAACAGTAGATGATAATCAGATCAACAAGATGTTCTACTTGGTCAAATTCAACAAAGAAAAATCTGCATACTTTCTGATTCAGTCCTATGTGTCGTTCAGGCAAGCATTATTTGGATGATCCGATAAAAGCCAACTTCTTCAGCAGAAAAGTTAAGTGAAGTTGAAGTAGCGACTTGACTAATAGTCCTTAGCAACTTACAAATCTGAATGACTTCCGTCAAAAAGTCACAATTGATTCAATTTTCTACTTCCACCAAGTAGAGCAATATTATACCCTAAAGTCTCAGCCTTACACAATCTCAAATTCATGTAATCAGTTTGAACATTTCCATTGTCCATAACTGTTGCATTAACTGGAGGACCTTAAGGTATAGAGTTTGACATGACCAGGCAAAAGAGTGAAATGAAAACTGTATCCTTGGATGTTTGACATTTATTGCTCAAATCTTGCAATTATAATATCCTGAGATTAAACTGACAAAAAGAAAACTTATTAAATGACATTATTTAGCATAGAGCATACAATAAACTTACTTTCAATCGCAGGATTTGAGAACAGAGGAAAGTCCTCTTCCAGTGCAATCACAAAAATCTTTTGTGTTCTACACTAATCAAGTATAAGGTCCTTCCAGAGTTGTATCTGCTTCTCACGCGTATCCCTTACCGGTTGTAACCTGAAAATGTGCACAAAGCAAGATAGAAAACAAGTTACCAAACAGTTCACTTTAGCAAGATTATTGATAGAGATCAATTTTATTTCCTTTTTCTTTTCTGGATGCATTAAAATTCCCTTCTTCTTTTTTCATCTAGTTATTGACATGGGAGGGGTAAAATAACAATTTAAAAACAGAAAACATATTAGTTGTACAAAGACATGACATAATGGATTATGTGCAAAGTAGAGAAAACGTGTAACTGTCCTCCAACCACAAACTTATTTTTACTTCATTGAATTTCATATTGGGAGGGAAATTGGGATCAATTTATATTACATCCAGTGTACAACACCATAAGCCCCAGAATGCAACAAAAAGCAAGCAAAAACAAGGGGAGAGTAGTAACCATGAAGAGGTCAACAAAACAAAACTAGGTAATTAATAATAGTCAAAGACTATCAAAAAAATAGGCAAGTTTGCTGAAGAATAGAGAATTTCTAAGAACCAAGGTCTAGTATGAGTGTTAAAAAGCTTGAAAACAGCAATAGGACTGAGTTCTCCACTCCTGACTTACCAGTTAATCAACTCCTAGAGTTCTTGATCTCTTAAATAGTTGAACCACGGAAAAAAAGGTAACTACAAGTAACCAGAGTCTCAGAGACACTGTTCCAGAAATATAGGTAGGTTTGCTTAAGAGTGGGGACTTTCCAAGGAGATCATACAAAGGTCTAATATGAGCATTTCAAAGCTTGAAAACAGCAATATGATTAAGCCTTGCAGTCCTGAATTTTCAGTTAGTTTGCCCCTATCGAATCTCAATAGTAGATTGAGGGCTGATTTCCTGATGACAACAGCCTAAGACTTACCCTTCCAAGAAGAAGCAACCAAGAGCTGAAATGAGGTCAGGTGAGAAAATGAGAACACCACAACTATGGGCAGTCCAAAATAGGTGATCATGGCATTCGTTATCAATTTATCAATTAATTAAAGACAACACGAAGATGAGGCCTGAGCCAAGAAAAATCACTGGAGGCTCAGTTGGTAGCTTACAATGAACAGAAAGCCACAAAATAAAGCTCAACCTAGGAACACTCCCAACCAAATCAAATTCATCCGACAGACTTTAAGATGAGAGAGCTAAGAGCCTTCCAACCAGAGGAGGCAGAATATATTTATTTAGAAGTCAACCCACTTAACCAAGTCAGGGACAGCACCATACAGGAAAAGAAGAGCAGTGGTCGCTCAAATTTCCAGAAGATCTTCAGAGGGAGGAACAAGGCCAATACCATTGATTCTCACCCTTAGTTTCACTAACCTAAGAAGTCTGGAAGCAAAGAATCAAATATGGTAGAAGCCAGCCACCTAAGAAGGAGAGGAACTAGAAGGCGGCATCAAACAAAAGAGACACGATCACCCATAGGCAATAACATGACAGGAAAAAGGGAGTCAAGGACCCTTAGTAATGTCAGCCAACTAAAAACTAGGCAGCAACACTCCCAATGAATCCACAAGAAAGTCTTTACCAATTGGACCAAACGTTAGGTTTGGATTAAGTTCCATATGTGATGAAGCATTAAGGTTTTATTTAACCTATTCAATCCAAGACAACTTTGAGTTTTAGGGACACAAGTCCACCACACCACTTTGGCAACAGTCAACAGAAAGATCTTAGTCTTGCTCCATTTAGAAAATAAAATATAATTTTTTTTTTTGAGAAGTATCAAATAGGATGACCAGAGCACCTGAACTAAGGATCGATTGGTATAGTTAAGTCTGCCAGCAAAATATAATGACTGCTTTCGCAACTACTAATCTAGCCCATTTCTTGAACTATTAAGGGAATCTACAAAGCGGAGCTCTGTATAATAAAGACACCTAAATAAAGGACAGAGTATGCCCAAAGGATTCAAAATTTCTAACTACTGAAAGCTCGTCAACACCAGATATGAAGTTTCTCAGATGCACGCAACTAGCCCCGTAGTCCACAGAAATCCCAGACTCCAAATGTTGTGCACTTTCAGAATTCAAATCACCACAACAAACCATAGGCAAGTCACTGGAAGCAGAAACGACTTGAGCAGATACTCTCACATTGCCACAGAAAAAGGAGAGGAGTAAATTCTGTGATGGACTGATGGATCACAAGGAAACAAACTTCCATAGCTATAACAAAAATATAAGAAGTCCACCAATCCCCTATCCTGAGGCCTTAGAAGTAGCAATGCTGCTTTTAATCTCCAGTTGACCAAAATGGAAAGAAGACAGACCCTTACCGAGAATAAAATCCCACACAAGAGTGTCATAACCATAAGACTGCGCATCTACCATGATCCTCATCTCCCTAAACCTTTAACAGTTATCATAACCATAAGACAGCGCATCAATCAATGACCGCGAATCTTATTAACTTTAACAGCTATCTTCTAACGACGAGAACATTTTCTAATTCACAAAAAACAATACTCAATGTAGTAGCACGACAACCAATACACTCCATTAATCTAACAAACACAACCAGATACAACGAAAGCTGAAACTGAAAGGCCAAAATAACAAAGTCTATGCAAATATAACAAAGCCAAGCAGGTAGAAAGGGTGCAGGAAGTTACGTGAAGTAAGGCGGATAATTGAAGAACTGAGGCAGCTTGTAATCACCCAATTTCTGCATCTCTCTCTTTACTATCCTTGTGCCAAAACAAGCATAATATATAAAATGTTGTAAATTGGGTGCAACATTATATCTAATAGGAGTTGAGCATTTTGAATTAATTGGTACAAACTTGGCCACCGGTAATAGTCTTGAACAAAGTATTGGAAACCTGGAGAATTGCTGGGTTTAGCCAAGTCAAGGTTGCGACTTTATTGTCTAAAGAAGGGAGAAAGAATACATACTTGGTTTCCGGTGGCCGGAGCAATCACGAGAAGACTGAAGATGGAAGGTTTAAGGGGAACTCCAAAGTCTCGGTCTTTCTGTGGATCGGCTTCTTCTTCTTCTGTTTACTTCTCCGATTTTTCAATGTGCATGACTCGTATATCAATCCAAAACAATGAAAACATGCTCTCTTTTTTAACTTTGATGTAAAAAAATATAAAAAAAATAAATAAGTAAAAATCTTCATTTTTCTTTTTTCTTGAGAAAAATAAGAACAATAAATCTATCTATGAACCATTGCAAAGTAGCCTAGTTAGATATGTAATGCCCCGGTGGCTTTCCGGCCCAACGAATTAGTTTTTCAACCTAAGAAAAAGCTTATAGGATATCGTGATCTTGAATATAAAAAAAAAAAGTAAATCTATCTAAATAGCCAATTATAATGAAAGACAATTAAGATCAAGTAAGACTATTGATTGTAAAAGGATTTGCTTTGAAGTTGTTTTCTTACTTTCCATCAATCGAACAACAAAAAAGGTTCGAAAGGTAAATGGCTTTACACTTTCTTTTTTTTCTTTTTTCTAGCAAAAGCTTGAATACTTGATTGATGTTGGTACTACATGGAAGACCTCTTGGTCATCCCATACAATTTTACCTCAACCAAACAAGGGGCAGCTTATGACTCTGATTTTGAGGTTTTGGTGTATGATGTGCAATTATATTTGCATGCTCATTGCGTCAGTGCTCTGTGTGCTCCAAAAATGAGAATGAGGATAACATGGTTTCTGACTTTGCTTAGGAAAGGTGATGATTGCGTCTGAGTTTACAGCTTTTCGGAAAATTCCGTAGTCAGTTGTGCAATATTGAAAAAACATTTGGAAACTAGCTTTCCGGTAGTTGTTTTTTGAATTGGCAGTGATGAATTAATCTTGGTTGGATGCAGAGCATTTGTGTTGAAAATTATAACTGCAGAATTGACCTGATCAATATATATCTGCAATACTAGATAAAAGAAGAAATAAAAAATAAAATAATCACCCAGGGATAGTCACCCTCACCAGTGCTATGTCAGGGTACAAGAAGAATGCAAAATTTCATTGGACAGACCAACTATAATGCTCACATTCTAAAGAATGCGCATTGTTTTTGAATCATTTATAGTCCTATCTGTGTAGCTCGCCACTCAGACAGAACAGCCAGAACTGGCAAAAAAAAAAGATTTAGTAATAGTAACACGGTAGAAAAATTGTATACTGAGGGCTAGATGACAGATGAGTCCGCACGAATTCCCCAGGAGTTTACTAACCAAATGGAGAACTGTACCCCGTCTGATGTTTCAGAATGTGGCAGAACTAATGAAAACACTGGTGTTTCCGAGCAGCAAGGCTTACCCCTTATGATCAACTCATTCACTCATATGAAGGAGTGAGGCATTCGTCAACCATTTCCACAACATTTGGGTTTTCCAATGCTGCTGCTACCCGCTCTTTATCATTCAGTTGCTTATTAACTGTGCACAATAGAAAAGTAAAAGCATGAAAGTTAGGCTGGAACTAGTCAAAGTTTCATCAAGTCAACTAAAAGATCACCCCGGTCACATATATGCAACAACATGCACCAACACATTATATATAAAATGCTTCTGAATGTCCATGATGTTTCTGTACTGGACATTATTTCATAATCATGATGTCAACAAGTTGAAAGGTATGAATCAAGACTCAAGACTGACTTCACATGTTTCCTATATAGCATCTACATATCAAAGGTTGAAGAAGTGATCAGGTTTTGTTAACAGAAATAACAAACAGAAGCTCCGCTGCCTGTATGATTGTACTGAGAGAGAGAGAGAATGTATATTAACTACCTGCAGCTTCAGTTGCATGAGATCCAGGTGCCACCCTAATGTCGACCTAAACAACACGAGGAGAAATAAAAGAAATTAGTGAAGAAGCAAGTACTGTATAAGACAAACAAAATCAACTATGAATCACATTACAAAATTGATTATCATTCATAAGTTGACATTAGAGTATATATGCAAGTATGCAACTAAGCCATGCAAAATTTCTGTGAATGCATGTTTCATTAGAGCCACTAGGCAGTCATTCATGACTTTCGTGTCCAAAACATCACCGGAAGGGAAGCTATGCCTTATTCAACTGAATTGGCATAGTATAGAAACAATACCCCCTTCTATGAAAAGTACAAGAACCAAACTACCCAATCATAGAGAAAAGTTAGAGCAACCACTAAATTACTATAACTTAAAAACTGGAGTTGATAGGTAATACATACAGGTTTATACACTTTAGAACAAACACCAAAAAACTAAGTGAATTAATCAAGTCTTAAACGTTCAAAGGATATTTAGGTCCCATATTCATCAAGCATGAAACTATAAGGACAACAGATACTTTCTAGATGAACGGTTTGACCACCGATGCTACTTGATTACCCAATCTGCAGGGTGGGGTGGAATCTCACAATAGCTACCAGATACTGGTTCTTAATGTAATACCACATTTCATTTGTCTTTAATTGATGAACAAGGTTGACCACCGATGCTACTTGATTACCCAATCTGCAGGGTGGGGTGGAATCTCACAATAGCTACCAGATACTGGTTCTTAATGTAATACCACATTTCATTTGTCTTTAATTGTTGAACAAGGTTCATTATAAGCACTGTATTCAAGAAACCACTAATCACATACAGATTCCATGTGCAACTATACTTCTCCACAATACAACAATAAATGAGTTTGGATATACAAGATAAGAGATTACTGTGAAAACAATTTGCAACACAACTTTCTAGCTTCCAGATAACCACCCATTAAATGATATCCACTTTTAACAATCACATGGATGTTTCATGAACTGTAAAGAGAATTGCAAGAGTATCAAGCAATGACCCCCCAAACAACATAATATCAATCAATTGAAGCTAAAAGAAAAACAGAAGAAGAGGCAGAAATAAAAGCAAAGGAAGCCTGGGTAGCTACGTTTGGGGACAGAATTGAAAGAAAGGATTAAGGGAACAAGTGATAGCAACTTCAATGCCAAGTGTGCCACTAAATACTTCAATTTAAACTGTTGTGGAGTTCTGAAGAAAAACATCGATTTTTTTTTATTTTTTATTTTGGTCTGATCACTGCAATAATATGACTGAAATAGTCGAATAACATATCTCAGATTTTAACCTCAATTCTTGTATGTTACTCTCAGTTCCAGCTATATATCTTAATGAAACATAAAGAATGAAAAGTAAATAAACGGTGATACCTTGAATCGAGAAGGAAGGCTCCTTAAGAGTTTAACACGTAGGCAAAGACCAATAACTGTTGCCATACTGCAATGTTCAACAGTAGGAGTAAATGTGACCCTGAAGAAGTAAAAGGTTCATTGTTTATTTAAGAGTCTAAAATGCAAAATTATAAAAGGGAAAAGGTGTTTAAAATGAGCAGGAAAAAGAATTGTCTACCTAACATGACCACGAACATCATCTACTTCAATTGCATCTTCTGAAATTACTTTGAGCTCTTCCAAAGAGTAAGGGTGCTCTGGGTCTTTGATATCTCTAATATGATTTAAGAATAGTCAAGAAATACTAAATTCTTCATAGCATATAACACATGTTTCAAACCTCAGCAGGTATAGTGATTAATCCAATGAAGCGCACAGTGATTGGTCATAAATCATTGAAAAATACATGTACAATATTTATTCATAATCATCAGAAAGGATATCAAAAATCTCTTCTTGGTCAATTGTTTCAACAGCATATTCATCTGCAGCACTTGGAACACTACGAACCCGCCGCTCTTTCTTTCCATAGATGACTGGATTTGCATTTATCAACTCGGATACCATTTTTCCTGGATAAAAGAAAAATGGAACATAAACAATTTAAAAGATCAATAAACATACCTGGTTAAAATGTGGATAAAAGAAAGCTGAAATTTCAAGAAAATATATTCTATTGTATACACAGCCAAGCAGGGCACTTCTATGAAACAGTTCCCTTTCTACGCTTACATGTGGGGATATGCACCCAGTATATCCACTGGCAATGGGAACCAATAAGAGAACTCCAAGAGACTGAGTACATTCAGTTCAACAATGGTATCCACCAGAAAATGTATATACAAAATTAGCCTTTCACCACAGCGGTGCTTAGCTTCATTAGACTCCATTAGGTGAAGAAGTCAAGGATAATTAATAAAAAGTTATAAATTTCTACAAGGGACTCAATGATACATCACCAATTTAGCTACAAAAAAGTTAATAAAAACCAATTCAAGAACAGGAAAATAGATCATTAATCTCCTACAAGTTTTGGAACACGAAAAAGTAGTATTTGTTGCAGCAAACCTTGTGTTTTTATACATGTACCACAAAAGATCAACATAGCAACATAAGGTGACAAGATAGTATAAATTCTGTGAAAGATTTCCAGTCTGTTTGCAAGAGTGAAATTGAATCCATGTGATGATGCAGGGAATTAACACATGGATTGCATAGGCTCAAAGGTGCCAAGATTAAAGTTGTAAGTACTAGAGCAAACTAAAACAAGATATCACACAGAAATAACACTATGCGGCAGTAGAAGCCATCTTTGTATTGTCTTTAACCTCTCATTTGAACCAAGATCATTCAAATGAAAATCTGATATAGAGCTCCTACCTCAAAGCTCTCTACAAGACTCAAATCGTATCCGTTTAAAGTGATTCTTGATCCTACGGAAAGGGACTGAAACCCTCTAAAATACAGAGCGAGTTTTATACCCAGGTAACTCCTTGAATCCAACTGGGTCATTATTGTAGAGATCTCCACAACACAATAACTTCCTTATTACCCGATCAAATTAACCAACTGAAATATCCATTTTATGCTACTCGAAGCGCCCGTCAATCAGTTCTTGGTTTGAGAGGTAACAAGGCAATATAATTTCACCAATAACAGAAATTTCCACCAAAACAACAGAGAAGTAAAAATCTAAACCACACCAAATTTCATACAACCAAGCTTCCCTGTAATTGAAACTTCGAAATTTTTGAAAATTTTACTCACCTCTATCACTTCAACGCAAGCCTTCAACTTTCCTCCCTTTTTCTGAGTTAATCGGCAAAACCAAAACCTCCTCAAAACATAAATATTCCAAAATACAGGTACTGAAATGCAATTAACTTTTCCTTTTTCCATATTTATAATTTGGCCTCGCGGGTCTTCTTAGAATCAACGTTCACTCTTCACAGCGCCAAAAACAAACACCGCACTTTCTCTCTCCTCCAAATCTCAGCTCCATGGCTTACGAAGACGATCCGTACGCCTCTTGCCCCCGATTTCAATTAGGGTTAGGGTTTTGGTTTTTCCCCGATTTCCAATTTCTCACAATCCTCACTGCTATTGTTTTTCAGGTACCGCGACGAAGATGGCGAGCCATTGATGAACCCCGACGACTTCGATCGCGAGCCGGAGCCGGAGCCGGAGCCGCTCCTCGATGTGGACGAGGACGCCGGCGATTGGCGCGACCGGGAGCGGTCGCAGACTCCGGTGTACGACCCCAACGCGTCGTCCAAGTCCAGGCCGAGGAAGCGGCTGGTGAAGAAGGGCGGCGGCGAGAGCCAGAAGGTGGTGGTGTTGAGAGAAGGGGAGTACTGGCCGGAGGGTGAGCTTCATGAATTGATGCCGGATAGTGACGAGGAGGAGGAGCAGAGCAGGGTTAAGAGGATGAAGAAGGAGAAGAGGGGGATGAGATTGCCGGGAAAGTCGTCTTCTGATAAGGCGGCCATGGCCGGCGAGGTTAAGGAGATGTGGGACACTGTTGGCGCCGGCGATTCTGAGGTCAGTTTGGGCAGATTGGGTTTTGTTGTTTAAGTTGGAAAATGGATGATTAATGTGTAATTAGGGCAGCAATTGATGTTGATACTTAATTGTTAACGTGAATCCTAGAGATTGCCAAATTGGTGTTTTTGTTTCTATGACTCTTTCATGTAGATTAACTATTGAAGTTGCTGATGGTGTTTCTTGTTCATGCAATAGGATGATAACGAGGGTCAAAGGAATTTCGATGATGACAACTTTATAGATGATACTGGCGTGCATCCTTCTGATCGGTATGGAAGTGACAATGATCGTTCGCCCAGTCATCATCCACAGGTGAGTTTTGTATGCTAATGATCTAATTCCCAAGCATGGGATATAAAGTCGGGAAGTTTACCAGAAGTTTGGTTGATTGCTGTCCTTTTTTGAACTCTAAGATGTGAGATGCCATTTGCTGCCACTGATTGCTTACCTCTAGGTTGAGATGGGAACTCATGGACCAATTCTCTTTTTTTTTTTGTGTTTGTAACTTTTAGGCTGAAGAGGGTGAGGAAAATGAAATCGATCAGCTTTTTAAGGTGGGTAAGAGAAAGAAGAAGAATGAAAGAAGTCCAGCGGAAATAGCAATGGTTGTTGAGAATATCATGGCCGACCTTGAGGTTACAGCTGAAGAGGATGCAGACCTGAACAGACAGGGGAAACCTGCTATTAATAAACTGAAGAAGGTGTCTCTTCTCACAGAGGTCCTCTCAAAGTAATCTTGACGCGCTCTCTTATTTTTTCTCAATTTGCAACGTATATCGTTATCTATTGTTTACCTATTTACATCTTTCTTAACTGGTTTGTCACAGGAAGCAGCTTCAACAAGAGTTCTTGGATCACGGAGTGCTAACTCTACTCAAGAATTGGCTTGAACCTCTTCCAGATGGAAGTTTACCAAATATAAACATTCGAGCAGCAATTTTGAAGATTTTGACTGATGTATACCTTCCCCCATTTTAATGTGTGACATGGAATAAAGGTTATCAGCACTTTTATGTAGGACCTGAATTAGTGCTTCTGTTGTGCAGTACCCTCTTGATCTAGAGCAGTTTGATAGAAGAGAACAACTGAAGCGAAGTGGCCTTGGAAAGGTTAGGATTTTTTTTCCTTAGAAAAGAATTCAGGATCTCATAAGAATATTTGTGTGTGTGCTTTTGCAAAAAATGTGACAACTTTATGCTTTGGCAGGTCATTATGTTTTTGTCAAAATCAGATGAAGAAACAGCTTCCAACAGAAAACTTGCAAAGGAATTGGTTGACAAATGGGTAATGTGATTTTCTCCAGTATCTAATTCACCTAATGAGTTTGATTGTTTGTTTTTGTAATTGTTCCCTAATGAGTGATGGTTCCTTGTGATATCCAATGATGTTGACATTTGTGTTTTTCGACATGAATTCAGAGTCGACCTTTATTCAATAAAAGTACAAGGTTTGAGGACATGAGAAATGTTGATGAGGAGAGGGTTCCCTTTAGAAGGCCATCAGCGAAAAAGTATAGTGAGATTTTCCCATATTTGCACATGTTGATGAACCTGAAGCAGAAGTGGTCTTGTGCATTAGTAATTTATTTGTGTTTATATCTTTTTCTATAGGCCAGCCAGCAGTGGGTCGGGAATGGAGTCTAGAGATGGTGATCTTGACTTAGATGAGTTTTCAAGGTAAGCTTTGAGGATGGTTATGTATGGTTAAATCCTGTTTCGAAGAGTCCAGCATCGATTGTTGCTTTTTGCTCTGCTGCTTCCCTGGAAGTTTTTTTTTTCCTGTTCTAAATTCTAACTTTGACTCTGATATAGAGAAAGAAAATCTGGCCAGTCATCTTCTCGGCAACTTACTTTAAGGCCAGAAGCAACGCAAATGGATTTTGTGGTGCGTCCACAATCTAAGATTGATCCTGATGAAATTAGAGCTCGTGGTAAACAAGCAATACAGGATCAGCGGCGTATGAAGGTTGGTTGTCTCTTTCCTCTATTATCTTGATGATTGATTGTTCACCATCACATGATTGCATGAAAGACAGGGTCAGTACTCACTAGTGTAGCTTAATTTAATTAATATTCTAATGGTTGCTTGCTTGTCTTACTCTTAGTTGCATTTTGCAAATTTTCAATTCTTCAATCTTTCTGTTATCTTTGTGACAGATGAACAGGAAGTTGCAACAGTTGAAGGCCCCAAAGAAGAAGCAGCTTCAGGCTACAAAGCTAAGTGTTGAGGGTCGTGGTATGGTCAAATACTTGTAAATCACTGATCTTACCAGCACTTAAACATACTTCGGAACTGATTGGTGGGTCCAGTTTATTGAGGGTTGAGGTGAAAGTTGTAATTGTTCTTTGATGTGTGTTGATAAATACCAATAAATATTTGAGCTTTCATTCAGTTTTGATGTACACTAGTCCCCGTCTCTAATCACATTTTTATATCCACAATATTTGTCAATTGAAAAAAAAAAAAATATATATATATATATACACACACAGGGCCCTTCCAATGAGGGATTCATATTTTAAGCCATTTATAGGGATATGGCATTACACCAACTTCCGGATTATAATTTTACAATTTTATCGTTCATATCTTAGGTCTATATTAGGTCTATATGAGTAGATCATCTTTACAAAATTTCATATGATTTGGTAATTGTTAATGCTTTTAAAAGTTCAATTTAGTTTTAATGACCTTCAACGGTTTTAGTTTGACATAAGCTGGACCGTTCAAGATCATTAAAACTAAATCAAACTTTTGAAAGCCTTAACGATCACCAAATCATATGAAATTTTGTAGAGGTGATCTACTCATATAGACCTAAGATATGAACGGTGGAGATGTAAAAATTCAATTGGGAAGTGGTGTAATGTCCTATCCTTAGAAAGTGGCCAAAAATAGGGATCCCTCAATATATATATATATATATATATATATATATATATATATATATATGTATGTATATGTATATTCCTCCGCTTTGGAGCATTTCATTCTGGTTCGAGTTTCCCTACCTTAACCTGTTGGATGACCTATCAGGTTAAGGTGTTGGACTTGCTTTCCTTATTTGGTCTAGCAAGTTAAATTTGAAGTTTCCTGGTTTCGGTGCTACCTGTGTCTACTATAGCCAGAAGCAACAGTTTACAGTAAAGCAGCTGTGTATAGTGAACCCCAAATACGGCTTTGGATAAGTTTTGGAACATCAGTAATGGCGACTAGCCAAGTTTGATAATGCTAACCATTCCTCTTCTGAAACCAGTCCCAGAGAGGATACAATACGGAGTTTCTATGAACAATTTACAGAAAAAACTACTCACTAGTACTGTGGCTTCAGTATCATCACCTTCTGCACCGAGCAAAGCGTTGGCTTCAGCTAAGCCAAATGAAGCCAAATGGCGTTGCTTGCTCAACCAGCTTTCCTTCACCACCACGCAGGCTGCAGGAGCTGAGAGCTCAGGCCGGTGGAGATGGCAGTGTTGACGTGGCTGTGAATCAGGGTAGTAGTAACCAAAGGGACTCAAATGGAGAAAATGCCTAGTGCTAGAAGGTTGGCTGTGGATGTTTCACCTTTTGGTCTATTAGATCACACGTCCCCAATGAGCACTATGCGCCAGATGCTGGACACAATGGACAGTCTCCTCGAAGACACCATGACGCGTCCCGGCACCAGAAGCCGATCAGAAGGTGAGGTTCGCACACCTAGGAATATCAAAGACGATGAGAATGAGATCAAAATGCGGCTCGACATGCAAGAGGATACCGAGTTGTCGATTGAGGATGATGTTCTTGTCATAAAGGGTGATCAAAACAAAGAAGACAACAAGGATGATGCATGGTCTAGTGGGAGATTCAGTTCGTACAACACACGCCTTCAGCTTCAGGATAATTTTGACAAGAGCAAGGTGAACGCAGAGCTCAAAATGGTGTGTTCTTCTCTACATTGCCGTTCCCAAGACCAAAGTGGAGGGCAAGGTCGTTGAAGTAGATATCAAGTGAACAGATAAAAGTCCTCGGTTTGTTTGTATAGGCTTGTTTAGCATGTGAGAGGGAAAGCAGAACTAGAGTACTCTGAACTTGTAAGAATCGAAAACCGTACCTTAATTAATGGTAATCATAGATTTCTGATTGCTTCCTTTCAACAGGAACATCCAACAGCTCTCTAATACCTTAAGACTATGAAAGAAAAAGGAAAGAGAAAAAAAATCCAACCAATGGCCATTCATGCATGATGGTGCAACTTTGATTTCAGTACAAACCTGATCTTATTATATGAAAAAAGTGAAAATAAAATGTTAGATCAGGAGGCTTTCTCTAATGCACTGGAGATCTTCTGGTTTCTTGACTGCTATATTCCATATGCATGTCGTATGCATCAAGACACTCACTTTTTCTTGCCAGTTTTATTCGCTTTTCTTAGCGGTGCAGCATTTTTCATGGGCAGCCTTCGTTTCCGTGTCATAGCAAATTCTCCAAATTTGTGACCCACCTTTTCTTCAGTGATTTTGCAACGAACATGAGTTTTTCCATTATAAATGCGAACAGTGCAGCCAACAAATTCCGGTAAAATAGTAGATCTGCGGGACCAGATTTTCTTGTTCATAAGAAGTTCTTTGTTGGTTTTCATTTTCATCAGGAATGCATCCACAAAGGCACCATCATAATAATGAGATCTGCAAAAAATCTATGCAGTGAAAATCACAAACAAAATTTCCGGTCCTCTTTGAACTCTCATAACAAAAGCTAAGTGACAAAATACCAAAAGAACACAAAAACCAAGTTGACAAGACATCTTCACAAATACGAGAAAATAGAGCAACAACGTAAAGAAACATACTCTTGCTTGACTTGGGTACTGTAACCTGCTGTACTCTGTCCACCCAGTCCCACAGAAAAAGCCTTCCTTGAGTCCAGCTATATACCACATTGAAAAAACCAAAGATTACACCGATACCATCCAATAATCATTGACAGACCCCTGAATAATGTATCAAATACGTAGACTAAATACATGTCCAAGATAATAACCTTAGTGGAGGATGTTGGGAGGAGATTCTGAGCCCAACCACGGCTGAAGAGTGAAATCAGACGCTTTGCCATGTTTTCCTCTGTTTCATGACAATTGGAATCAGATTTTTCCACCATGAGAAAGAGAGATAAATGTTTTAAGAGAAAAGAGGACTAGCAAGGCTATTGATTGATGCAATCTAGTTTATTCCAGATCAGACCAATGTACGATTTGATGAAACAATATAAACTAAAGAATGTAAACACATCCAATGTTATGGGTAAGGATGGCATATTACCATCAGTCAGCTTATTCAGTAATCAAACTGAACTTTGGGGATTTTAGGACTGTGTTAATGTCAAACAGGACCCTAAATAAGGGGTTTTAACTGATCTTGGAACCCCCAAAATGAAAATCTTGGGTATCTGTCTAGCTTATTCACTCAACAAATCATTACTCGTAAGAATACCAAAAACACTAAGAAGATGCACACAAGTCCTCTTTAGAGTCATCCAACTTGACTTTTCTAATACCACCAGCAACAGAGATTACACCCTTACCTCCTCATCATTGTTGAATCACAGAGAATTGACAATATGTCAAGTCAGGGAAAAGATGGGCTAATAGGTTGCTCTTCCACCCACACATCTTCCCAGACCTCACTTCTCTCCGATTACCAACCAGAAACTCAAAACAAAGAGAGAACCAATTTATTTATACTGATATACTCTTTCGAGGTCTTGGCAGAAAGAGCCAAATACCCATTCTTGCACAATGATGACTCTCAGATATTACCCTTAATCTACTTTATCCTCTTGTATAAACCAACAATGTTCCATTCAGCTCCTTCAGTTCGATTATGGCGCAGTTAGAGCAAATTGGAGCACATTAGAAAGGAAATTTTATCAGAAAAAATCATCAAGGTCACCTGAAGCAAAAAACTTAAAATCCAAAATCAAAAGCACCAAAGTTATGTAGCTAAGTCCAGATTCAGCCACATGTGTAGTCAGTTACTATATATAACTAGAGTTAAATGGGATGACTTGGTTTGATAGGAGTCAAAGCTGAAAACCCATATGCTTTGAAAGAAGCTTATACAGTCTGGGAAGGGGTTTAGATTCATCAAAAACAACAATTTACTTGGCCATGGTATAGAAACATAATACAAGTAATAACTATGTCTATTTTAAACCCCATCAAAAAGAGAAATATATGTTTGTGTACATACAACAAGTACTGCATTTTGGTTTCAAAACCTGCTATCAATCAATACTTCTTCGTAATTGCTTTAAGAATTAACAACCCCTAACTCTTAGCTTTCTCAACCATGTAAGGGATGAAAGTCCCGAGATACACAAATAAAGGAGATCACAAACTTGTCGAAATCAAAAGCATCCATGAACCAGCAATTGCAATCACAACTCAATATCTTAACTCAAAACTATCGAGCAATCAAAACAAAAGTTATACACCTAGAGGAGTAGAGCATTGCATGGTTTTTTCTGGTCTAACTGGATCAATTGAATTAGATTTGCAGCAATGAAATTTTTTCAATCACTTGAATAAACTTTCTCGAAAATTTATCAAATACTAAATAAAATGTAATGGGTGGTATAAAAGAGGAGTTTTTGAAGCTTTTGAATTCATGGGTTCAACCAAAAATCCCAATGTAAACTAGACCCGAAAATTAAACAGTCAGGAAAAAGAAAAACTGAAAGTGCAAACCTTGAGGAACGCGTGCTTGTGTCTGAAATGGGACTTTGATAAAGTATTGATTTTTCCGGCAGGTTTCTCCGGACTCTAAAACCCAGCTAAGATCTTTGCAATAGAGCAGAGAGACGACAGGGGTTAATAAACCCAGAAGAAAAGAGAGTAAATTTACATATGCACCCTGGTTTATGTTTTTTTTTTTTTTTTTTTGCTAGACAAAATTTACTTTTTTGGTTACCCTCTGTTGAATAATATTGGCCTGATTCTCGATTTCGATAGTCTTTTTCTTTCTTTATTCTGGTTAACTAGAACTTACCATTTTGGTTACATAACTAAGCAGCAGCCAGTGGCGGATCCAGGATTTCAACCCTGGTTGGGCTTGAACTTCCTAATCAAGAAAAAAAAAAAAGTGGAGAATCTCGACGGTGCGAGAGAAATTTATTAATTGAAAGAAAATGATACACCTAGTCAGGGGGGAACATAATGAGCCTTTACCCCTCCAATGCATATGCAAAATTATAGTAGAAACTAAATTATTAAAATAAACGTGCAATGCAATACAATATGTGAGAAACTAAATCATTCAAAATCATTAGGCATGCTTTATACTTCATATAGAAAGACACAAAGTAAGAGAGACAAACCTGAGAGCAGAGAACCAGTGAAAATAATCGGAATCCAACCAAGTTCTTACTTCATAGCTCTTCAGCTTTAGCTGCTATTCCAGCCAATACACCATTCAGTATTAGAGAAACAAAATACTGCCAATACACCATAAATCATAATTCCCTGCATCTATGATGCTTAGCCTCCAAAATCAATCAACAGGACAACAACAAACTTAGAAATCGTAACCCTAACTCGATTCAACACTCTAAATTTCAACAAATCGTATTCATACACATCAAATTCCGAACAATTATAATAACAGTAACAACAATTCAATACAGCCTAAAAACCCAGTCAAACACACAGCACGAGCTAATTCCAGCTTGACTCTTGACTCTTGAGTCTTGAGTCTTGATTAAGGAGAAGCAGATCTATTAAAGTGAGAAAGAGGACTCACGGAGGGCTTAACGGAGGTAAATGGTGGAGCGACTGGAGCCGTCATCCGTGGAGGACTAGAGGGCCTGGAGGCGGCGAGACTGCGAGTCGATGTGAGACACTGTCACACTGACAGTGAGAGGAAGAGAGAATGAGAAAAGAGAAGAGATGCTGAGAAGCCTGAGATCAGTGAGATGAGATGGCCAGATGGGCGTCGCCACTCGCCGGTCGCCGTCGACGGTCGACTAACAGAGAAAGAGAGAGATGAACTATCGAAGGATTTAGGATTAGCCGATTAGGGATTTAGGGTGGTGTATATCAAAAAAAATAACATTGGTCGGGCTTGGGTTGGGCTTGGTATATATCAAAAAAAAAATAGTATACATCTAGTTTTTTTTTGGCCCAAAATTCTTGGTTGGGCTTGAGCCCCATCAGAGTATATGCTGCGTCCGCCCCTGGCAGCAGCAGCAAGTTTTTAAAATGCAAGCATATTTGGCGACTTAATATAACATGTGAAACTATAAATGAACTGAAAACGCGAAATACTTGTTCTTATGTGCAACATTGATCTTATGGTTTAGAGAAAACTGTAGCAGTAACTTTACTCTGCTTCAAAAAGTTTACTTGCTTGTGAAATTTTGCTTCTCAATATGCTTTCAACATTTACTAGACCAACCTATAAATCGAGGTATCAGCTTTACTTACCTAAAGATGTCTGTTTCTCGCTGCACACCTAGCTCTCATGCTCACATTCTGTCTCCATCAATGCTTACCACTCAGATTAATCTGACAGAATAAAAACCCGTATTCTGTCAATTTAGATCAGTGCAGGTTTTGCGTTTATGGTGATAGCTTTTACTAGGAGAAACGAGATAACAGCATCTACTAGGAGAAACTACAGCCTTCTGCAGTCCGCTCTAAACAATTCTGCAGATTTAGTTTTTCAACAGTGATAGCTTTTACTAGTTTAGCTCTCATACGGTTATTACTTCAGCTCAAATCTAAACACAAGTCACAAGGTTACTAAAGTCATGATTCATCATCATGATTGAAGCACTTGGCCTCTTTGTTTCCTACAGAAAGCTCCTCTCCCCAAACTGTATAATGTTGTTGGATACTATCTATGTCGAGCCCTTTCAGCTTCACAACAGACTTAACATGGTATTCAACTCCCTAAGCCTGCAACCTCAACCCTTCTCTTGGTTGGTTCTGCAATCTCTGACAGTTCCCCGGTAACTGCTCTTGTCACTGAAGATATTGGTGCTTTCAGTGGTGGAAAACCATGCATGAAAAAGAGGAGAGAAGATCAGTGGCGACTCTGCTCTTGTCACTAAGCTTCCCAATCCTCTTTTACATAGTCTTCCACTCTTTCTCAGAGGATTGCAAACTTCATAAAATCAAGAGGAAAATAAGTCAGCCACACTGAAAAGCCAGATTACACCAGCCCATCCCCAGCCACATCCATGTATCTATGCAGATTCCCAAATGGCATAGACAGCTATCAGAGTCGGCAGCAACCGAGCAACGATGAAAGCTCCAAGCAAGAGAAGTTCAGGTCGTTCCAAAAAGGAAAAACTGCAGGTCCTTGTGACAAAGATAGGGGCTTTGGCTAATATTGATTTGTAACTTGCAAGTATAATGCTGCCATCATTTCACTAGGGTTATTCCTCAAAGAACGTACATGAAACTTATCTGAGAAGAAGTCTATCTTGCACCAACCAATAGAACACTACCGTCATCAAGGCCATGTAATTGCCAAGAACAATGCCAGTAGCAAGAATTTCTTTCAGTTTCCAGTTGTCTAGCATTGGAGATGGTTCCATCATTTAGTATACCATGATCAATACCAAGGGTGCAAAGTCAAACTTCCATATCAAAGCGATGACCATAAAGCCACACACTATGCCTATGGTAATTGAAACGGCGTAGATAGTGTAGTTCTTTGTTCTCTGGATACGGCCCTGCTTATAAGTACCGCGCTTATTATCTAGCAGCACCAGTAGCATCAGCTACAACAATTCCAATGTCTGCTTTTTTCAAAGCAAGAGCGTTGTTGACACACCATCTCCAGTCATTCCACAGATGTGCTTCCTCTCTTATAGCCTCCTTACAATTTCATATTTGTGTTCTGGAAATACTCCAGCAAATCCGTGAGCCTTCTCAATCAATTAATCGATGGGAAGGGAAGAAATGGATGCATCCTTGTATATGGATACAAGCCGCCGTCCAGTTTCCTTGCCAACGACAAGTTGATCCCCAGTGATCATCTTCACATTCACACCTAGATTGAGAGCTCTGCGAATAGTTCTACATTGTCATGCCTGGGAGGACCAAATAACAGCAACAAAACAAAAATCTGCCATGGTTCTCCTGGACACTCTTTTGTTTTCTCGGGTATTTGCTGTCTTGCAACTCCAAGGAATCAAAGCCCACGCTCAGCGAATTTATCAATCACGGCATGAAATTTTCTCTTGAAATTTTCCTGCAGTTGCATAGCTCTAATATCTTCCCAGGGGCACCTTTGCTAGCTCGATGTCAATTCCCATCGCAATCAATGTAGGTAAAAACAGTCCTCTTGTCAACAGGGTTGAATGGAAGGAAATCGATTTCTCTGACACCACCTCCCACCTCCTTTAAATCAGAAAGTATATTTATCATGCAGCATCAATGCTAGTCTTAGAAGCCCTAGAAGCCCTGATTTTCAGTCCTAGAAGCCCTTGCTGCTAGAAGGATAACCTGCTCTTCCTCTACACCCTTGGGAAACACTTCGGTCAGATTTCTATCAACTATCAGCTTGTTCAGGGTAAAGGTCTCAGTTTTATCACTGCATAGTACATCCATGCCAGCCATTTCCTCAATGTCAGTCATTCTCTTGGTAATAGCACCTCGCTGAGAAAGCCTGTGCGAACCTATAACCATCGTGACAGATAACACAGTAGGCATAGCAATGGGGACTATCAGAGAACCAGCATATCATCAATCCCATCCCTGTACCTGCGCCTCTGAATTGGGTACATAACAACCATTCCTAATTGCTGTGAGAACTTTCTGAAAATGCCCACTGTTGTTGGTATTATCCACAAGATGCGCAGCTTTACCAAAGAGGCTGTGGACACCAGTTGCAATGACCACTGCTTCAATTTCACCCTGTTTACATGTTGAGCCAGAAAACACCTCATCTCCAGGATTTTTAGTAACATCAAGGGACGCACCAGTTAGTGCAGACTAGTCAATCTTGAGAGGATCACCCTCAAGAGGGCAGGCATCAGCAGGCACTATATCTCCCATCTTAACGCTGATTATGTCTCCTGGAACCAAAATTGAAGCCTCTTGCTCGGTCCATCGATCTTCTCTGAGGACCTTAGTTTTAGGAGCAAGACCAGCCATAAGTGTAGCAGCCGCATAAGTGCTAGCTGTATTCTTCAGCTTTGAGATACAAAATCGAAATGGAGTGACCTTCAACAAAGCTTGTAAACCAAGTTGGTACCTTCGCAGCAGGCATCCAATTGGAGAAAATGAAACCACATTGTATCAAATCCAACCCACTGCAGGTTTAACTTGATCATAAGCAAATAACGACATCAAGTTGGAAAAACAACCTACCTCCAGAGTGCTACCTTTTGGAAAGACTGTATGTAATGTAATAAAAAAAAGTGTATCAACAGTGTGACCTTCTCCCTTCTGAGTTCAGATTCACTGACCACAATAAGAACCTTAACAGATACTAAAGTGAGGTAGAACAGCCCAACAACTCTGGGGCATATTCAATGCCTGCTAGATTTAATGCATACTTTTCCCCACCTCCGTTTAAAAAATGTGTAGATAAAGAACATGCAGTACTTGTAATTGAGAAATTATTTCAGTCAGCTTTAGCTCAATGACTTTAACCCATCACCATCCACCTCAGGCTCATGCTTTATCTTTAGTCATATTAGTTGGAATAGGAACCCCATGCACATGTAATCATGTACATTCAGATTAGCATATGCAATAATCTGAAGAGCATAACAGAACGTAGATGCAAAAGGCACACACATAACTGCTTACAAAAGAAAAAGGAATATAAGAAGAACTAATGAACATGAGATTAGATTTAACATGCATTCTGATGAACTCTTAGCCAACAGAAAAAGATCATAGTCAGCAACAAATTACATTATGATATAAGAGCAATACCGTCATTTGCTGAAAACTACCAACATGTTCCACTTTGAATCCAAAATCCAAAGATGGAAGTACACAAAGGGTTTTTGGTTTCCCAATCGTCTTAGCCAAATGTAAGCAAATCCAGAGGAAGAGAAGCAGGATCAAGTTCCCAACAGTCTTTCGGAAGGTTTGGGGCCTCTGTACCAGATAGCTTCTTTGCAGGAATTTCATGTGAAATAAACCTCACATCATCTTTCTCTAAACATCGAATAGCATGAGCTCCAATCTCCCTTCTCTTAAATACCGTGTTGAACCCATCAACCTTCTCAAGATACCCCATACTCAAACCATGCATCTCACTATAACTTGTCAGAAACACAAATATATCATAGCATAGCTTCTCTTTAACCAACAGATTGCTTCCATCAGATTCAAAAGTTGCTTTGTTGTAAACTGCCCAAACAGATCCCTTCTTGGGATAAATCTGATAAACCTCTCTCGCAGCTCTGTCACAATCCACCACATGAGAAAATATATGCACTGAATTAGAGATGGTCTTCCTAGCAACTTTAAACCTTCCACAAGGCACATGCAGTCCCATTTTCTCCCAAGAAGTCAACCACTGATCCCCATTATTCTGAAGTTCCAACCAACTAATTTTCACCTCAAAAGGACTAACAGAAACAACTTCATCAATTAAACCATAATTCCTCGGCATTCCATCACCCTCATCATATATAGCCCACACCTGCCCTTTCTTAAAACTCCTCTTATCTTTGTTGAAATCATAAAACCGTGCATCCTCCCCCTCCATAGCCTCCAAATCTTCACTCTCCGCCCACTTTCTTTTCCTGCTCTTAGCATTCCCCAAATCCTTAGCTTTCTTACTTTCATCTTCACTCTCAGCCTGGTTGCTTTTCCTGCTCTTAGAACTCCCCAGATCCTTAGCTGTAGATTCCAAATCTTCACTCTCCGCCCGCTTGCTTTTCCTGCTCTTACCAACTCCCAAAACCTTGGCCTTCTTTGCAACAGCGCGTCTCTCAACTTCTGAATTCTTACATTTCTTCGCAACATCACGTTTCTCAACTTCTGCATTCTTCCCCTTCCCCTTCCCCTTCCCCTTCCCCTTCTCCTTCATCTTCTACTCTCGTGCCTTTTGCTTGAACTCCGCTAATGTCATCATTTCCTCATCTGCTTTCGCCTTTTTTGGCTCACTCCTCTCCATCACCTCCCCTACACTACTCATTCTCTTCCTCAACCTCCTCCTCGACTCGCCTTCCTTCTCCACATCCCTAACTCTACTCCCACCTCCGCCGCCCAATTTCCTCAACCTCTCACTATTCCTAACCCCAGTATTAGCAGCATAGCCCCCACTCTCCACCTCCACAGCCTCAAAGCTCTTCCTACAGCTAGGACATACCAAACTCTGCCCCAAATATCTCCTCTCAAACTGATGCAAAAGCCGGCACGTCGAACACGTCGTCCAAAACGTCTCCCCTAACCCTAACCCCTCACTACTCTCTTTCATCTTCCTATCCTGAATCTTAACCCTAAGCTTCGTATCATACTCCTTCCTCCTAACCCTATCCGAAAGAAACCTAAAAGCCTCAACAACAAGCTTGAAGGCCTCGTCGGAGCCTAAATGGGGGTTCTTATCAGGGTGGAGAAGGAAAGCGAGCTTCTTGTATTTGGTCCTAATGGTGTTGATGTGGGTGAAGGGCTCTACCTGGAGGATCTTGTACCAGTTGGGATTGGGGCTGCTCTTGTGGGCCGTGCGGAGGATCTCCAAGGCGGTGACCATGGTGGCGACGCCGTCGAGGTTTGGGCAGAGGCGGTGGGCGCGCTTGGCGTATTTGAGGGCGGATTTCAAGTTGGAGGCTTTGTATTTGGATTGTGCTGTGGATTTTAGGCGTAGAGCCTCTGCTTCTTCCATTTCTGGGATGAAAACGATGAAGGGGTTTAAGGGTTTTTGAGAATTTTGAGCGGCAGTCAAAGCATTTGGCAATTTTACTTGCATGGATTTTGACTGTGAGAGAATGACTTGAGCTTCATCTCATGTTGGGGAACTGCGATAAGGAGTAAAATGTTCATTTCAAGAAAAATAAACATAATGTTTTTTCTAACTGAACACAACGGATGAAATTGAAGTACATGCATGCCAAATTGGAACTAAAAAACATGTCGATCACAGACCTCAGGAAAGTAAACTGAAATTAGTCTAAATAAAGAATGAATCTGGATGAATTTTTTTTTCTTCAATAAAGAAAGCCCTTTATATTCTCAAGAGTCAAAACCAACTACTCTGAGGAACTGAGGATGCTCCTCGGATAGTTATCTTTCCAAGCTTTAGTGTCTGATGTTTGCTCCTACATCAGTTGCAGTTTGAAAACATGTTTGAAAGAGTATCATCGGAAGCTTTCAACTAGGTCTCGTCATGGGCCGGGCTAAGGTCGGGTAGGACTTTGACTTAGTCAACAAAATTTAAGACCGGGTAGGGTCAGACCGGAGCTCAAATATGCAAGTCTTTACCTGCCCTTAAAACTCATTTCGCTAGGGCTAATAAAGTCGGGTAGGGCCGGCCCTTTGAATAGGGAAAAATAGGACCGAAATGGCTGAATATGACGTTATTTTGTTTAACGAAATAAATTTATGAGTTTTAATTTTTTTTCTCAAATATTACCTCAAGGGATATATGTGATACAAGACCTTATTTTTAGTCATATTTAACATACATATACATTATATTTAACTTAAGACATCTAGAATTATTAATCTAAGTAGTTATATTCATATATTTCATTAATTATCTCTCTAAATCACCAAAAATCAATCGTTATTTAACAAAGAAAAATACAAATTAAATAAATAAAACTTACAATATTAGTTGTATTGTATAAAAAAATAAGAAATATATTAAAAACAATAAAAATAAGTGATTATTAAAACATAAATGACGGGCTTTTAGGGCTGGGCCGGGCTTGGCCTTAAAGAACTCAATAGGGTAAAGTCGGATTTCATTTGCTTGACCCTTGCCTTACCTTAATTGAAAAAAGCTAGGGTCGGCCCGCCCTAACGAAAGACCGGGTAAGGCATCGGCCCAATAGGGTAGCGCGGACTAGGGCCGAAGGGCCAAATGATGAGGCCTATTTTCAGCAATCTTCCATATTCATTACGAAAAGACAACAAAATAATCGGCCTACCATGATTTACAAACATTATTTACATAATGAATTTTCGATAATCAATTGCCAAGGTAATGGCAAGACCTTATTTTTGGACTTTTTAACAATTCAGCTTTAACTTGTCAGCAACTTGGCTTTTCTTTGTACACAAGAAAGATTAGACTACTTGTATTCCTTTGATACCAATAATGTAGTTCTTTAAAATTCACCCTAAAGGTGAAGTTCAAATAATACAATAATTTCTAAGGGTACAAGCTTCTTGGTCCTTGGCTTGTCATCCAAGAGTATGACTTGACGGTGCTTGAGATGTTGCGGCCCATACACAGAACTCCTACATCACCTCTTATGACACAAATTTTATGGTGAGTGAACTCGATCATGATTGAGAAGGTTGTATAGATAATCCACTTGTAATGCTTCAACTACGCTGTACAAGGCTCTTCCCCGACAGTCGGATATGTAACAAACCAGAAGAGGAGAAAAGGTCTAAACCAATACAAGATCCCCTTCTTCTTGTTGCTCTTCTTGTGGCTCAGGCAGCCATCCTTCCTGATATGGCAGAAGAATACGCCTAATTTCTTCTGAACTAAGCGTCTCATACTCCAAAAGTGCATTTGCCAATGCATGTAACGCCTTCTCATGCTGAAAAATATGAAATGAGACAAGTCAGGAAAATCTAAATACCAGCGCAAGTGCTATCATCATACTAAGATTAGAATAAACTGAACGCATCATAAACTATGTTATAGACTAACCTTCTTTAGGAGGGCTTTTACACGATCATATGCTTCCCTTAACATTTTCACAACCTGAAGTACCATTGGAAAAAGCTAAGATTCCAAACAAGTAATAAAACTAACTTATGAACAATAACTTAAAATGACAAAACATACTTCTGCATCAATACGAGATTGCATTTCGGAACTAGGTCGCTCTTTGATATGAACCGGTCCAATTGTGTCACTCATACCGCAGCTTGATACCTTGAATACAGAAATGACATTAGATAATATACGAGCTACTATCAAAATCTGGACATCAAGCACAAACTTGTTCTTTGGGCACCACAAGATGGAAGTCATGAAGACTTGTAAGGATATATAATAAATAAAACAACTTCCAAAGGTCAACCATCAACCTACAGAAAAACTATATCAATCGCAACCAATTAAACGATCATTTTTTTTAGGACGAGCAATAACATACATTCATGATTGCCATAAAAATAATGGAATTAATCATCGATAGCATGAGAATATAGACTTTACATGATAGGAAAAAGAAATACCATATAGTGGGCCAGCTCTGTAGCTGTGTGTAAATCACTACTAGCTCCGGTTGTGACATGATCCTGACCAAAGATGATCTCTTCTGCTACTCTTCCTCCCATGCAGACATCAAGACGTGCTAATAGCTGCTTCTTGCTAACTGATGTCTCGTCGTTTGAAGGGAGTTGGGTGACCATTCCCAAAGCAGATCCACGAGGCATGATTGTAGCCTTGTGGATTGGATGTGCACCCTCAGTATTCAGTGCAGCAATGGCATGACCACTTTCATGGTATGCGGTGAGCTGAATAACATGTAATTAGATTCGCAATTAACAATCATGTGTCAAAACGTCAACAATCAAGCTGATCCTAACCTTCAACACCATATATAACCAGGCAAGTTTGACATATTATATTACCCACACTATCAATGAAAATCAATGATCATATAACATCATGTATATAAAAGCAGCCGTGGGTAGGGTGCCCACCAATAACCATGATAGGGAAACAAACTGTTCAGATTCTCTGGAAAGGGCATTTCTTTACATACATGGAAAATGTTGATATACTAAGATGAAAAAGATACATATAAAACAACAAATGAAATGAAATTTAAACAAAAGCTCTGGGAGAATGCTCCAGAATATCCATTATATTTCTGGTAGTAGGCAAATACGGAATGAATAAAAAATAATGAGGGAAGGCCTTTTTTTTTATCCCAAAACCTAAACCCTCACATGAGATGTAAAAGAAAAGGAGAAAGCATGAGTTCAAGGGTTTTTATTACTATTGACAATCACAACTATAAATAGAAGCACGAACAAACTGATAGTAAGGTGAATGATATGCATACCTTTTTTGATTCCTCGGATACGAACATTGTTTTTCTTTCTGTACCCATCACTATCCTGTCCTTGGCAAATTCTAATTGTTTACTGGTTAACTTGTCGGCCCCTTCAACAGCAGCTTTTATGGCAGCAATGTTAACCAAGTTCGCAAGATCTGATCAAACATAAAAACAATAAAGTAAAGTGTGGGTTCATACCAGCAAGATAAAATTAACATCTTCAATAAAAGAAATGTCAACTTCAATAGAATAAAAGAAGCTGACCTGCCCCATTAAATCCAGGTGTCCCACGGGCTATTGCTTTAGCATCCACATCATCAGCTAATGGCTTATCTTGAAGATAAAGTTCTAATATTTCCTGTCGACCTCGCACGTCTGGATTTGGGACAACAATCTAAGAATAATAGGATTCGTAAGTTTGAAGGTCATTATAAAAAATAAAAGAGATGCTCATGAATTGATTTGATTTCTTACTCTTAGACCAGTATTTGTAACTATTTATTTAACCAAGTAACCGATAATCAGAAAGGAAAGCACTGCTGAAAAAGCCAATAGTAAGATCCGCACAATGAGGGCGAAATGTACGCATTTGATCCAAACTTAAAAGGAAAGGACCTCTAATATTTCAGAATTTATACAAACTAGCCTAACGAAATTAAGTCTGTTGCCATCATAGACATATCTCCCAAAATGCCGCAAAGACACCTACTAATTTTTCCAATCCTTAAAACTGGTATAGGTATTAAAAGAATCAGAGCTAGACACATCAGCTAATGTCACAGAGCATTTCCAAAAAAAACACAATAATTAATAATAATAATAGTAAATAATAAATAATAAATCCAATAAGCACTACTTTTCTTTTCAAGTATAAAACTGAACAGTTAGTCCAATCAGTCAGTTAGACGACCCATTGTGAGTCAGCTAAATTATACAATAAATCCAAATGGAAGAATTTAGTTATAACTTATAAGTACTTGATCTCATAGTTTGAGTAAGTCATTAATAAACCTTCAATCATATATTCTTCAGTTTCTACAGGGATGATTAATATTATTTACAAACATCAAGTGTATAATAAGAAAACACACTGGTTTAGTCCACAAAGGATATATGGAACTTACATGCCTGTCGAATCGACCGGGCCTCGTCAATGCTGGATCGAGAATATCAGGTAAGTTGGTTGCAGCCATCAGAATTATTCCCTACAGAACATAGTGTTCAAATTTAAAATGAGCAGAAAGGAAACCAGGAATACGCCAAGATCTTTTATATACCTCATTCTGCTCGAAACCATCCATTTCAACCAGTAATTGATGCAGCGTCTTCTTCGTGTGGCCTTCCCATTGTTTCCGAGTGGATCCAACAGCATCTATTTCATCAATGAAAATGATGCAAGGAGCCTGTGAAAATGGGAAGAAAAAAAATTATCAGAAACAATCAGACCAATGCACAAGCATAAGGCACTCACTTGGATGGCATCAATAAAGCACATAATTTGAACAACTGAAGATCTGACCAGTTTCTTAAGAGAAGTAGAAAGAAAAATGCATATCATTGACTTCCAAGCATATAACTTCTTACAGTATTACCCAAGACTGTTCATCATTCTCTGTATGTTTTCTTCATATATCAGTGCCACCATTTAAATGCATGCAAAACAGTGCAAAGTCCACGACAAACCTTTTTCTTAGCTGCCTGAAATAAGGATCTTACACGCCGAGCACCAACTCCAACAAACCTGCACACAAAATAAGTAACTTGAGCTCCTAAAAGATTAATATGCAGGTAAATCAAGCAACATCAGTACACTTTCTCCATATTTCAAACACAAACAACAAAAATCAAATCTCAGTTTATCTCTTTTGGCAACAAAGAAAAGAACCCTCACATGGACATAAAATGCTTAATCTTTGGAGAATGCCAATAAAGGTACATGAGTACCCATTGACAAGCAAGCTGCCAAGTAACAGTCATAGACATATCTATTTCGCTTTTTCATAATATGAACAGTAATAGCTAGGAATCTGTTGTACACTCAAAATGCTATCAAAGCCATATAACATGAAAACGCAATTCAGGTTTAAGAAACAGTGAGTGGCCTCAAGAATGCTTTAAAGGTCATCCAAGATAGCACCACATGCTTGAAATCAACAAGTTCAACTCCCTAACATCCCAAAACCATTGACTACTCAAGCTTTATGAAGTCCAAATAGTTAAACCACATGCTTGAAATGAATGAAATCTACAAGTCCAAATAGTCAAACCAATTTCGATATAACAGGCAAGTGGCTTACATGGCAAAAGAAACATGAAAACACAATCAGGTGTACAAAACAGTGAGTGGCCTCAAGAATGCTTTAAAGTTCATCCATGATAGCAACCACATGCTTGAAATCAACAAGTTCAACTCCCTAACATCCCAAAACCATTGACTACACAAGCTTTATGAATCCAATAGTAAAACAAGTCAACTACTTGCTGTAAACCAGAGCACAAGCTATACTACAAGAAGATTAAAATATGTTTACGATGAGTCCAGTGACCCTACAGTGACATCACTGCCATTTAAGGCAAGTTTGACGGAGATGGAAGAGAATACGAATCACAAGGGAATAATATTATATAAATGAGCTATTAATCCTGATGTTGGAAACCATCATTTTAAAGCCGTCATTACAACTATTATCTTTCGGTTATTCAAAACGGCTAAAAATGTAAGGTGTACAAGACGTGGATTACATGAAGAAAAAATTTATTTAAAATTATTGTTAACAGAGAACGCTACATATTTACGAAAAAAGATGTTTTTTTTTCTTTTTCTGAAACTATTTAATTGCTTCAGCCCAAGGAGAAAAAATCATCAAAATTAAGAAATAAAGAAAAGAAAAAGGAAACCATTAATTTTTCACTATTCTACTAGATAGACAGAACTTAAAAGCATATAGAATGACTCACATTTCTTCAAACTCAGATCCTGCTCTATAGAAAAATGGTACCCCAGCTTCTCCGGCAATAGCCTGCATGGTCCAACATAAATCAAACATGACACAATCAATATTGAGTATTGCCTCCAGCAAAGCCTTCAAGATCTAACATGAACCTCCTTACCTTAGCAAGTAATGTCTTTCCTGTTCCTGGTGAACCTGTCAAAAGAATTCCCTGCAATAATAGTACGTGTCAAACTCAGTTTAACTATAAAAAGCAGATATTTGAAGGAAAAACAATTGTAAATGCCCAAAGTACATGTTTAGGAAACTACGAGGCGGATACAAGTTTAGTTTAAATAAAGTTATGGAAGGTAAATTCTCTGCCATGGCTACTAAGTAGCAGGTCCATAGAAGGTCAAAATTCTAAGCAGATTGAGAAAACACAAGACTATGGAACTGAAAGTAACATGTACTCAAAAACTAACACAAACCTTTGGCAACTTGCCCCCAAGGCGGGTAAACTTGGTAGGATTTTTGAGGTACTCCACTACCTCCTCAAGCTCTTGCTTTGCATCATCACAACCTTTGACATCTTTAAATGTTTTAACATTCTACAACAAAACAAGATAAAAACAAGCCAGATCAGCCATGATTGATGTATATATATAAACCCACCACACCGAAAAAAGGGGTAACTGCTGCGTTGATAACCCATTAAAAAACCAAAGACAACATTTTCAAAGTTATCAGACAGTTCTTGGATAGTTCATATGGCATCCTCCACAACTTTCAGTGGACTACGAGATGAATTACAAGAATTAGACGGTTTCTTCTGTTGATTAACTTGGTTACATACAATTTTAATGAAACACAGATTTTCCTTTATACTTGGATCTGTTAATATACTAAGAGCTATTCTGTTGATTCTTCTCACTTCCTTAAGAAATCTAAAGTCTTCAGTCTTCTTCTGTCGATAAACAAATGCTTACACAAGAGGGGGAGAAAGAGAGAGAGAGAGAGAGAGAGAGAGAGAGAGAGAGAGGTTCATTCAAAAAATCAAGTGTATAGAAGTCTCAACTATCGCTAACACTCTGATTACAGAATTTAATCATCTACCTTTTCTGGAATCACTTCTTTATTTAACTCCTTTGGGCTATAGGAAGAACTTGAGCCAACACCTGAAGCACCTATTCCACCCAAACTCCCTATGTACTTTTGGAGAGCAGCTGCACCCATAAACCTGCAAAAGAAGTCCCATATTTTACTAAAAGAAACAGTTCAACATTATAGGCAAACAGCAAGTTTTAAACTGCAAAAGAGAGACAGATACTAGAGCTGTTAATTACTCATACCAGACTAATCCAACTGCAACTGTGAACAAGATGGTTGAGATAAGCTCTTGAGTAAAACGAGATTTGTTTGATGCTTTAGGTTCAACCTAATACAGAAACATGTATTCGGTTAGAAATTAAAAGAAAAAAATAGGAGAGAAACAGAAGGCATACAGAATAAACGTAAACAATGTATAAGAAAATAAGACAACATTCTTCTCTGTATAAGGCACCAATAATAAACTTTGGATGAAGACTTACCATCAAAACATGCAATGGTTGCTTTTCATTTATGCCAGGGTTGACAAAGGGTTCATCCATGTTGCCTGATGCACGCTGTTTTAACTCTTGCAACTGCAGAAAAATTATCAGGTGAGTTGAATATATTACCCACAATAAAGAACACATCACTAGGATAAGAGGAATGCAAAAGCATGTGAATGACAAACCTAAAAGAAATGCAAAGTACTAAGAAGGAAAAGTAAAAAAAAAAAAAACAAGAGTAAGTGAAAGTTGAAGAAATCAAAAGTTGCAAAGGTAGGGTTAAGCTGTTAGGAGCAATAAAGTGGTTTGATCTATATTTACTCTGCGGGACATTAACTTTTGGGTTTAAGGATTTATTAATTTTTCTTTTTATTTAGTGTCTTCAGTACAAGGTCAACTTAGCAAAAACATGGGTAGGAAAATCCATCACAGATGGTACTGTTATACAAGAACCACCTTAACATCTAAAAATCAAAGTTTCAGGAACAATCTTCCAATCAAACATGTAACACAAGCTATGTCAGTATGATATTTCAGGAGTGACACTATGAACCATTCCAACCTTCAAAAGGAAAAAGGATAGATTCATTCAATCAAAATTTGGCAACCTTAGACAGTTTTACGGATATAAGTATTATTAGTAGTTTTCTAAAAAGGATAGATTCTTTTTCAGCTTATGAGGTTTGCAGCTCAATTAATATTTTTCACTTTTGAAAGTTAGAGGACATACAACTATACAAATGCCAAAGCAATATGATGAGGATGGGATCAACCTTAAGGTGATATACAACATGCGAAAGAGCCCACAGGCAAACTACAAAAATAAAATGCAAGGCTACTTGATTACCAGTGAAGGAAGACTCGAAGGCTTTCCAGATTCATCGTTTGGAAGATATTCAGCTATAGCATCAGTAACTACAAGAGCTCGAAGATACTCTGCAACTCCTCTACTGTCTACAGCATGATCCCTTTGTTCAAAGCGCTTGATGACAGACTCAGGACTGAAAGAGAATACTATTGCTCAGTTTCACACTTACCATCACGAAGGATCATTATATCACTTCAAGATATAATAGATGTTTGCATTTTTAAAATCACACCTTATTCTACTACCTGCATAAACATTGAAAGTAAAACTCATAAAGCTAGAGACTCTTAAATAATTAGTTACAAAATTCATTCTCTTCTCATTTCCAACATATGTAGAACAAAATGCCAGAAATAGAACTTGGGCTAGTAAAATGTTTCACCTTAATAATACACCAAGTTCACGGAGAAACGCCTAGAGGCCAGTATGTATACAACAAGCACACAAAAATTCCAGGCAGAATGAAACAATATATCCAAATATGATTCAGACAACCTTAAAATATAACCGCCTTAGCTCCCAGTCACACTCAAAATAATCATGAAAAATAAGTCCAAATACCCCTCTAATTCCTCCTCACAAACTACCCTCATGGAAAATGACATCACCCTTTAGCACCTATGCACCCTTGAACAAGCAACACCTCTAAACAGACTACCTGCCCTCATCTACACTTATAATCCTTCCAAATGGTGCTATTCTATAACAATTTAACTAGAGGCTATCGAATCACTTCAACTTACTTATCGCATCACACAACTAAACCAAACATAACACTTAAAAATTCACATTCAAAATATGTTACTACTTAACCTGTGCTTATTGAGCTCAGCAAACAGAGCACTCTGCTTCACCGGGTCCTTAGGATCCGCATCGGCCTCAGCAATCAGCCTCTCCAACCGCTTCTCCTGCCTCCAAAACGGCCACCAACTGAACCATTCCGACGCCAACGCCTTCTCAACCCCTCTCCTCACACTCGCCCACAACCCAATGAAGAACACCACCATTGGTAACCTAACCCAACTCTTCTTCCCAACCAATCCCCCACTCTCCTCCACCACTCCCTCACTCTCCTCACCCCCAGACTCCTCCTCCTTCGCCTCAAGCTCCTCCCTTTCAGGGTTTTCGACACCGGAGCTCAAATCCTCGCCGTTAATTTCATCCAAGGTCGAGTCTTTACCGTCGGAATCCAAATGGGTGTCGGAAAAGCCCGGTTCTTGATCCAAATTCGCGTTCTCCGGTCGCAATGCGCAGGGAATCGCCGTGTTCCGGCCGCTGAATCTCAAGTTTCTTGATGAGGAGACATTGAGATTGGGAACAAAGAGAAGAATACAATTACGAGAGAAGTGGAGACGTTTGAGTGAGGAAGAAGAAGAGAGGGTTGGAGTGAGTGGGAGGTTGAGGAGAAGAGAAGCTTGAAGAGTGGTCATTGTGATTTAGGGTTTATGAGAAAGGGAGAAGAGAAGAGAGGTTGAGAGGCATGAAGGGGATTAGAGAGGAGAAGAAGAGAAGAGAACCTTATCTTGGGATTGAAATTGGCGCCGGCTTGTTTTTGTGGCTCTTCTCATTGGGTGTGACAGTGTGACTGTCTTTCCCGTTTGTTTTCTTCTTGCTTTTTATCAAATTTTGGGATTTCTTATTTTTGGCATCCTAATTTAGCTAGGAGTTTGTTGCCATCTCCAACATTTTTTTATATACTAAATATTTAAACTACAAGGAAAAATCTCTTGAGCGACCAATAATAAAGATGTCAGAATTTAAAGCAGCAGCAGCGGTTGAGGGAAATTGAAAACTCAAGACTAAGGATGATCAGAAACATGACTGTGACCGGCAACAACATCAGCAACAAAGTTTGTTTCCCGAAACATATGAGAAAATGAGATATGCTCAAAACTCGTGGCAATATGTATGATGTCATTCACGATCGAGTTAAGCTTCTAAGGAATACGGGTGGTGCCTTTGATGCAGTTGATGACAAATTGTGAGTCTCCTTCAACAATTACTCTTGAGATGTTGAGACTTCAAGCAAAGAAAAAATCATCTCTAAGAGCAACCACCTCAGTTATAGGGACATTAGATTTCCCTATTCTTCTGGTAGAGGCAATGAGAGGACAGCCAGAATCATCTCGTAAAACAAAATCTAAAGCAGCATTAGAGTTGTGTTGGAAGACAGACCCATCAAAGTTTAATTTGACATAGCCGGAAGGAGGAAGAGACCACTTGATGTTGTTTGAGTGAGTTGCCACACAAGTGGAAGTGTTGGTTTGAGAGTTCAATCTTCTTGTGAAATCGGCTGCACCTGCTAATACTACATGGGGATAAAAAAAAATTAATTCCTGAAAATAACAAGAAGAAGTGTTAATTTTGCCATCTCCAAAATTAAAAGTTGATACTTGATAGGATATATATTGAGATTCTTGTCCCAATATCCCAAATGTTAGAACTGAGTGATAGCATTCATGCATGTCCCTAAGCCATAGACTATGGACTATAGTGAAATATGTAAGATACCATGTTTACAGATATTTGGAATGGAAAATAAAGTTTTTTTATTTTTTTATTTTTTTTGAAAATGCAATGATTCAATGAGTGATTTTCCAATAACTAATATGCGTGATGGAATACATATGTAAAATATTAGGGTCTGATTTCACAGCGTATAAACCTCTCAAAAGTTGGATGTCATGTTTGGAGTATAAAGTGCTTAACAAATAGGTGGAACAAAAAAATACATTTTGTAAGAACATTCTAAAAAAGAGAAGGTCTTTTTTTCTCTCTCTAAAAAACTTTTCTTAGCCTTTTCTCTACCTAACCCACCCATCTGGGTTTCATCTTCTCCTCCTCTCTCTTACTCAATATAGATCGCCGATCTGTGGTTTGGGAGTTGGGGGAGAGATGAATCTCCAATTTTCCCTTTTCTTGAGGTTTGTTTCTTTGCTTTCCGGCAGTTTTTTATTTGTTTTCTCCATCGTTTCGGGCAGTGTCTCTTGAAGCTTGGCTCTGTTTATGGCCTTGTGAGTTTCGATGGTTCCGAAGCATTGGGTTTTTGGTTCTTTCTACTTTCATTGGCTTTACCATTATGGGTTATCCTCTGCCAAGATCGGTGGTCCGCTTCAGTCGGATTCTTTTGAATCTGATCGATCCCAACTGGTTCCTCTCTTCTTTGGAAGTGATCGAACAGTTGCTTATTTGTCTCGTACAGATGCTCGTCTAAGTGAGGTTTGCTTATTATCGCACTAGGTGATGCTTCAAGAATTTGTGTACCTTACCGTGCATGTTTATTTAGTCCTTTTCTGGATTACACCTACCCCCGTCTCCCATCTGATTCATTCGGGTAGCGGGAGATTTGGTTCTTCGTTCATGACAGGTTTGGTTTGTTATAGTGAAGGTGATGTCTGTATTAATCTCTGGAAATCTAATGGTTGGAGCTTTTGGGCTTGCATGGCCGGGTCTTTCCACTGTGTTTTTGATTTGGTTAAATCAAATTGATTCCCTACTTCGTACTCGAGGTGGTGTTGTGGTCTTGTACCTCCCGTCAGACGTTGCAGTTTTCTAGTTCTATTTTGTTTTTTGTTTGCTTGAGGCTTTTGAGCCATGTTCTAAGTTGTTTCCAAGAGGTTTTTGGGCCTCTGTGTTTATTTTAAGCTTTAAATAAAACGTGTTGTTCTCTGTAAAAAAAAACATTCTAAAACAACTTATAATATCATTTCTACAAACTTATAAGAAACTTCTTATAACAGCTACAAAAATTATTCTTGAATTTGAGGCAAACTCTACCCTAAATTAAGACCAACAAACTTTGTAACAATATGACACAAGTGCCCAGTACCATTTAGTCTAGTGGTATAGTCTTTATTTAATAAGTGAGAGATTGTGAATTCGACTCACGTAGTTGTAATATTTGATTAAAAAATATATAAAATATGACACAAGCGTCTTTCCTTTTACCTTTAACGGAGAGATTCTGATGAGGACTTTAGAATGAAGACCAAGTAAAAAAATATATATGATCCTTATTATAAACTAATTAAGTCCTTATTAGACACGTTATCTACCTTTAAACTTTAAAGAAGGCTTGCTTAGGCGCTTCAATTAAAAACACAAAAGTTGCACAAGCATTCCTTACCTTGTAGCAAGGGGGACATGTATATCACTAGCTTAGCTAGTTAAGTAAACAAAGTTTGAGAGGTTGTGGTACTTGTTCTTTTTAGCTGAATAGTTAGACCAAACATACAACATAACAACATACACGATCACGATTACAAACCCTAAAGCTCTCTCACTCTCTATCTATGCCTCATCGCCGCCGAGCACACAAATCCACATATTTTCCTTGTCCAGCAGCGCCTTTAGATGGCTAGTGTTGGCCTTGCTATCTCAAGTATTGTCGGACTGGTATTCAATGCACTCAGAGTTTTTCCATGGGATGATCGCACTCAGAGTTTTTAGGCGGCAACCATGAGTTCTCAACCTTCATCTCCCTTTTACAACATGGTGGAGGCTGACCTGACTCTTCCGAGTTTATGGTGATGTGATGGCGAACCAAATTGGGCGAAGACAGCGTGGCGAGTGGTGGCGGAGATTGGTTGCGTGTCAGGTGGTGTAGATCAGCTGTGAAGAAGGTGATGTTGTACGACATGTAGTTTTTCTAGGTTTGGGCCGAACTTCGGTTTGCATGTTTAGACTCAATCGGTGATGCATCTCTTAGAAGCTTGTGGGTTTCTAATGGAGGGCTGCTTCGTTTGGGCCTAATTAAAAGGGGCTGCTCCGTGGGGCCTATTCAATGCGGGATGCTTTCTTTGGGCCTAGTTAATGGGCCTGGCACTATTGGTCCAAAAAAATATTTTATTTTCATTAGTTTTTCTATTTTCTAGTTGAGACTTTTATTTTCCCCTTACAAATAAGCTTACCCGTGGTAAGATTGAACTCTAAGGGCATGTCCGGTAATGTTTTTGAAAACGATTTTCAAAAAAGATTTTTAAAAATAAAAATGACAAAATGAGGTTGTTATTTTCTACTTTGGAAATGTATTCAGTAATTTATTCTGAAAAGTATTTTTCATATTTTCTGGACTAGGAAAATGAAAATGTAAAAACGGCAAATTGATGTTTTCAGTTTTTCTTTGTAAAAGTTGAACATATTTTCATTTTTCATTTTCAAAATTTTCAGAAATATCTCACCGAACACATTTTCATGTCATTTTCATTTTCAAAATGAAAAAAACAAGCATGAAAACGTTACTAAATGCCATCGAAATTTTTTTCAGCTTTTGAATTACCTATAAATTTGGATGAAACTTTGCATGAATGATTTATACGTTAGTATCAATAAACTGAACGATCGAGATGTGAAATTTGACCAAAGAATGTGTCAGATCAAGAACTTCACATAATGTTAGTTCCAGACCGATCAAAAGTAATATCATAGACACATAGAGTTCTCACAATCTTTTCACAAACTCAAATCTGTCTATTAATGTTGTCTAAATTCTTAAATATTTTCAAGTCTTCAAATATTCCATTCATCAAAATGGAGGTTTAACATGAAAAATATATGTCATACACGCATGATCTGATTGTGTGAGTAGGTAAGTAGCGTCTTTATTGTTCACTGTAAAGATTTGGAGTAAGTATATATCATACACGATATGTCTTTTGAATTGGGTATTGTTTCTGCATAAACCCGGAGGCTATGCGGAATCACGGTGAAACATGAATATGAACAATAAACAACACGGGCGAGAGACAGGGACATATAGTGGTTTACCATGCCTCGGGGGACATGGCTACGTCCACTTAGAATCAACTATCATGCCTTTAGGATTACAATAACATCCATCCCGCACGGGGTACAAGAGCATCCATCCCGCGCGGGATGGAGTGTTACAAATGGGTGGGGGCGAGCTACCCGTCCCACGGGGTGGGGAGTATATAAGACATATGTATCCCGCGGGGTGGAATACAGATCTCTCTCTCTCTCCCTCTCCGCGGGGTGGAGTATTATTGATCTCTATATCTAGAGGGGAAGCCTTCCTTTTATAGTTAAGGAAGGTTCTCTCACATATTACATTTCTGATGTGGGACAAAATGCATATTTATACTCTCACGGTGCCTTCTTGTGGAGCTTGGAGAAGCACATTCCTGATGTGGTACCGATGATCTTTCACCATGGCGAGATAGCCTGGACGTCAGTCTACAAGTTTCATGACTGGTCTATGGGTAGGGAAGGTAGTTTCCTGACTACCGACTACAAGTCCCCCCAAGTTCCCGTTCAAGACACTTCTTGAGTGGGGACTTAATACAAATATGCCTATAGACCAGTCATGGCTACCCGACCCGGTCCCAGTCCCCCCAAGTCCGCACTCAAGACGTGTGGAGAACGGGTCTTGCACTTCTTGATATTTTCCAGTCCACCGAGTCCCTCCTGACCCTCAGCCTCAAAACTGATTCGGCTGCACAGTTCGCGTGTAAGCTTGGTAGGAGTTCGCGTGCAAGCTTTGTAGGCTGACATTACCGGGCGAGCGGAGGGGTCCTCCTCGCACAAAAGGGCTAACACTCAGGTGAGCTGAGTTGTCCGCCTCACAAGGATTGAAATAGTCACACAAACTGACAAGTGTGCTCTGCATTCCACGACTACCGCGCGAGCTGTTGAGTTCGCTCTGCGTGTCAGGACTACCACGCGAGTTGTTGAGTCCGCTACGCATTCAAAGAGTATACGCGAGCTGAAGAGTTCGCTCCGCGCAGAGAGGCTTACACTCGGGCGAGCTGTGGAGTCCGCTCCGTGCAGAATGAGTACACGCGAGCTGAGATCGCCCCACGCACAAAGACTACGAGCGAGTTGAGGATTTCGCTCCGCGGAGGACTATCATACGAGCTGAGGAGTTCACTCCGCGCATAAGGACAACGCGCGAGCTGAGTTGTACGCTCCGCGCAGAAAGACAACGCGCTCCGCACAAAAGGACTACGCCCGAGCTCAAGAGTTCGCTCCGCGTGTCAATGGCAACGCGCGAGCCCAGTTCGCTCCGCGGGCAAGCACTACAAGCGAGCTGAGGACTTCGCTCCGCGCACAAGAAATGTCACACGAGCTGAGTTCGCTTCGTGCAGGGCTACTTTACCTGGCAAGCTGTGGACTTCACTCTGCGCACAAGTAATCCATCCCGCGTGAGCTGAGTTCGCGTGGCGCTTTATTGGAGTTCGCTTTGTGCAGAGCTACATTATTGAGGCGAGCTGTGGACTTAGCTCCGCGCACAAGGAATGTCACGCGAGCTGAGGACTTCGCTCCGCGCACAAGGAATATCACGCAGGTTGAGGACTTCGCTCAGCGCACAAGTAATGTCGCGCGAGCTGAGTTCGCGTGAGGCGAGCTGTGCAGTCTGCCTAGAAGATAAGAAATGCCCCTTTCGATCCCCGGCCTCAAAACTTATTCGGTCGGGCGATGATTGTTGTACCTTCACAATGAACAAATGATCGACAAACATTGGATCAACACAGTTTATGGGGCCAACCAAGTATAGTTATGGCATAATGATTATCGAAAAGAAAAATGGTTCAAATAAAGAACGTTGAATGCCACTCTCTCGGTCGAATGTTAATCTTGGTGGAATTCCAATGTTATTTCTGTCGCGAGATGTGGATCTCACTCTGCGCAAGCGGGCTGAAGATCTCACTCCGCGCACTACCGTGCGAGATGGGTCTTGAAACTCGGCTATACACGCTAGGTGTATCTTGTACCTGGCGACCTAGGTGTTATGATATTGGTGACACGCTAGGTGGATCTTGAACCTGGGTGTTACCTCCTGTGTTACTACTCGAGTGACAGGGTCTTAATGTTGTCTGTGGGTTATCAATCCACTTGCTCCGTTTTTAAAGGGAAGATAAGTTTTATGACTTACGGCCGTATGCCTATCCCGCTAGGTGTTACCTGGGAACTCAATGACTTGTGCCTCTTGGTCGAATAAATATCTCGTTTGATGTTACTTGGGATTTTAATGTATTATCCATCCCGCTTAGTGTTACTGGGAAAAACTTGCAACTCTTGGTGGAATGTTCATCCCGCCTGGTCTTACAAGAGATTTTAATTTGGATTACCCATCCTGCTTGGTGTTACTGAGATTTCAATGACATGCCTTTCGGTAGATTACCCATCCCGCTTAGTGTTACTGGGATTTCAATGACATGTCTTTCGGTAGATTGCCCATCCCGCTTGGTTTACTGGGGGAAAAACTTATGTCTCTCGGTGGAATACCGATCTCGGTCGAATGCTAATCTCTCGGTGGAATGTCAGTCTCGGTGGAATGTCAATCTCTCGGTGGAATGCCAGTCTCTTGGTGGTTTCTTAGTCTAATCGTGAAGACTTAGACTTCCATATCCAACCCATTTTCACCCTGCTACTTGCGGATTAGTCCGTGAGGCATCTATCCTTCCCCTTTCGGTTCCCGAGGTGATGAAAGTGGTGGAGCCCTAGCTTGCTCTTGGAGTTCATTCTCTACTTTCTTAAATTTCTTTTCTGCTCCCGGAGGCTGAATATGCTTTCAGACGAGAAACTCAGGGTCATGACTGTTCCTGACCAGCGGGTAAGGCCATGGCTGTTCCCGGTGAATCACTCCACTCGGATGATTGGCAAGCTAGGCCCGATCGGGAGTTATCGGTTCATGTCTGATTTTCTTCGGGTGTCCATAGAAATTTTATACTGGGTACCACACCCAACACAGTTTCTTCGTCAGATGAATGATGCTAGTTGAACCATTGACCCACTCCAAGTCCGGAGTTGATTCAAGATATAGATGCTTGATGGAGCTTCCCAAAGATAACCACTGGTAGGTGAGGCTGTTTCATGGAGGCGTGGGTGCCGAATTTGAGTTTCCTTGTGTCCCCCGAGTCCTTGGAGACTTTAGAAGTTTAGAGTGCTTCCCGATGGGTGCAGAGTAGATTCCCGGGTACCGGAGACTATACATAGACCAAGATGGGTTACAGTGACCATTGGCCGGTGGGATAGGATCAGCGGGTGCTTGGTGGATCACTCCGGGTCGAGGAGCTAGACATGAATCATGAGTGGCTAGAGTCCAATCCGGATACAAACTGGACGGGAGGCAAGGCTGCTATGTTGGAATATAGCAGGTCTCAGGCCTTGCTAAATTTGTGTACCGTAATTCCATGTACGAATGTGAGCTAATGGTACCTGCTGCCATGCAGCCCATGCATGGACTATAGATTGGTGTACTCATGATTGCCAAGAATTCCCTCGTACGTACGCTTCCAGAAATGTGCCTCATGCATAGGATTCCCGCATACAAAGGTGTCATTATGCCTATCCTACCATGATCAGTGGAACACTAATTCATGTGCTGGGATAGCCAAAACTTCATGCATGGCCACGACAACTACGGTACATCAGCTAAATGCATCTATCATGCATGTGTAGTTTTACATGGAGTAGACATATATACCCTACAATAGTGGTGCTTGACATGCATATGTTTAGCTCTGCATGGATGTTCACGTTCTACGAGAGCATGTTTGAGATGTGTACAACCTCAGATGATGATAAGTGGGACTATAGAATTGTCCTATTCCTCCTTACTCATATAAGCAAGTACGGTTGACGGGCACGTAGAGACCACCATACCGATCGACACGTAATATCACTCGGATGACATCAAAGTTTAAACTTTCCCAGAATCAAAGATGAAGCATAACGAAGGCGAGAGACTTATCTGGAATTTGGATATCCTTCTGCAACACTCGAGAGGGAGATGAAGCTTTGATCACAGGTGAACACATGGTGTCAAGTTTCATCGGGGGCGTGATTACTACCGGAAAGGACTTCATCTGAAGACAAGATGGGTGTCCACAGCAGTTGTTGCTTGGGTGCCAAGAGTATTTCCTCCTGTTAGCTGTTGGTATCATCGGTAGGAATGTGATCTGTACTCCAAATAACCCGATGCCATTTCTGCCCGATAATCTTTCTTCATGAAGCCAGCGGGTGCCGACGTCTCATTCTGTCTTCAAACCGGAAGAGATGCTCCCGGATACTGAACTCGACTACAATGGATTCGAACCTTGGTCACTTTCTCTTTCCCGCTCGGTTAAATAGTCACAACCTTTGGCTGATAGTCATTTTTCTAATCCACCACTGTACTAATCCTCTGCCACCTCCCCTTTTTTTTACTCTTACCGAGCAATAGCCGATGCATGAGAGCAGCGGGTGCCGGTGGCTTATTTTGATATCGGACCTGGAAGACTGAACTCGACCAAGATAATGCTGGCTCCCGGTGAATCACACTTATCCAGTTAGCAATCGATTGACAAGCTTGACCCGAGAAAGCTCATGGGGCCGGAGCCGTTATATTATAAGAACGGTCCTGGAAGCTAGCTCATAATTCTCCAATCAGCGGGTGATGGAGATGATCTTGGTGAGATACAACTGGCTGCACACCTACAGATTTTGATGAAATCATGATTGAGATTATCGACTACCGCTGAGACCAGTAAGACCCGAATGCTTCAAATCGGGAACCCGGTGAATCGCTCCTTGGACTGAGTGGACAAAGGTCCGGGATGGGTGTTACGGTAGCCGACAAAGATCTCCGGTGATTTGGAACAAATCGAAAGCAGCCACCGGGAGAGGAACCCTTGGGTCTCGTTGAATCATATCTCCGGATGATGGTTGGATACATCGGCCACAAGCCTTGGGTCCCGATGAAAAAGAACCCAAGCGGGTCAGCTCGCCTCACCTCCATGCATGCTATTTCGCCTCGCTTCCCCGCGAGGCCATCTCGCCTTGCTTCCATTTGAGCTATCTCTCCTAGCTTTTATGCGGGCTACCTCGCCTTGCATCCATGCGGGCTACCTAGCCTTTCACCCCGGGCGGGCCATCTCGCCTCACCCCCATGCGGGCTATCTCGCCTCGCCTAGCATCCATGCGGGCTACCTGGCCTTTCACCCCGGGCGGGCCATCTCGCCTCGCCCCCATGCGAGCTATCTCGTCTCGCCTTACATCCATGCGGGCTACATGATCTTTCAACCCGGACGGGCCATCTCGCCTCGCATCCAAGCGAGCTATTCTGCTGTTGGACTGCCTACCCCGCGGACAAAAAGAACCACTGGCGGGTCATCTTGCCTCGCTCTCAAGCGAGCTATTCTGCTGCTGGACTGCCTACCCCGATGACAAAAAGAACCACGGGCGGGTCACCTCACTTCGCATCCATGCGAGCTACCTCGCCTCTCCCATGCAATTTATCTTGCCTCGCTTCCGCGTGAGCTAACTCGCCTCTCTTCCATGCGAGACCTCTTCCTATTGCTCATGGATTTGAATGAAGTGCCTCTCAGGTGGAATACTTCTCAGGCGGTAGGGTAACATGACTTTTAGTAATGATTTCTCACAGACGGCGCCAAATGTTTCTGCATAAACCCGGAGGCTATGCGGAATCACGGTGGAACATGAATATGAACAATAAACAACACGGGCGAGAGACAAGGACATATAGTGGTTCACCATGCCTCGGGGGACATGGCTACGTCTACTTAGAATCAACTATCATGCCTTTGGGATTACAAGAGCATCCATCCCGCGCGGGGTACAAGAGCATCCATCCCGCGCGGAGTGGAGTGTTACAAATGGGTGGGGGCGGGCTACCAGTCCCGCGGGGTGGGGAGTATATAAGACATATGTATCCCGCGAGGTGGAATACAGATCTCGATCTCTCTCTCTCTCTCTCTCCGCGGGGTGGAGTCCAGATCTCTCTCTCTCCGCGGGGTGGAGTATTATTGATCCCTATATCTAGAGGGGAAGCATTCCTTTTATAGCTAAGGAAGGTTCCCTCACATATTACATTTCTGATGTAGGACAAAATTGCACATTTATACTCTCATGATGTCTTCTTGTGGAGCTTGGAGAAGCACCTTCCTGATGTGGTACCGATGATCTTTCACCATGGCGAGGTAGTCTGGACGTCAGTCTACAAATTTCATGACTGGTCTATGGGCGGGAAAGGTAGTTTCCTGACTACCGACTACATGTATCTAATCTGTTTACTTCATTTATAAGCATCCTCCTAATTGGCGCAGTTGTTATCTCCATGAGACATCTTGCGTTCTTCTTATTTGTTTCTTTCTTATTAGTCTATTTCTTTTCTAGCTTTTTCGCTTTCATTTAGTTTGTGGCTTTGTTTTTTTGAGAAGTAGTTTGTGGCTTTGTGCTAATGAATGCACTATTATCAAAATAAAATAAAACAAAATAAAAACCAAAAACATGTATAATAATTAGTAAAATACTCTTATAAAAAAAACTCAAAACTTATATATATATATACACACACATGGTGGTTAATACATTTATAATTCACAATCAAAAATAATAAAATAAACAGAACCGCAATTGGGTCGTGTCACGGCACCCAACTAGGCCCAATATGGGCTCCTTCATTCTATTTAATCATCTTCAACCTCTCTCTGACCTGAAAGAAGATCAGAAATCCACCCAAGACTTTGGTAATTGTGCTCTTTCTCTCTCTCTCATTATATATTTCTCTCTTTCTTTGTTTCAAGTATTCTGGCCACCAGAATCTATTGATGACTTTTCCTTCGTATAATGTACTAAAAAGTGAGGAACCAGCTGCAATTAAGATGACTTTCAACCATAAGTAAGCTCAAGCTAGAGTTTACGCAATCATGCACAGAAAGATTTCTTTGTTATCAAGTGTCACGTCCCAATTTTTGAAAGATAATTTTTCAAATTTTTTAGCATGATATATCTTAAAAATATTAAATCTCAAACTTGTTTCAACAAACTTTTAAAAAAATTAAAATCAATACGGAAATGTAAATATCACAAAACTCAACACTGAGTTAAATATTACATTTCTTTGCTTACATAACTTGAAAATCAAGAAAAAAGAAACTCTCGCATGAGTTTAATATAGTCTACACCAAATATAAAAATATACAGAGTACGGTAAACTCAACAAAAACCCTGCCACTAAACCTCCGCCTCAACCCTGTTGATCCTCACCTGCAAGTCTAACCCCTACACCAAGAAATGGTGCACTGGGTTGTAAAATAACAAACCCGGTAAGCTATAAAGCTCGTATGAGTAATCTCAAAAATAACACAACACTTCTCACATTCATTTATCTCACAAGAGCAATTAAACTAATAATTAAAGTCACAAATCCAACACATTTTCAAATAACATGTACTCATGAGTCCCATATATTAATAAATACCCCTCATGACCTACAACAACAAATGATGTACCCATGGGTCTCAGATACCATAAGGTATCTCTCATGACCTACACTGACAAACGGACTAGAGCTCTATTCCTAACCGCAACCAATCACCCGACCAAAGGCTTGGAACCCGGTTTGACTGTCTAATAAAAATCACAAAATGATAATTGGGTCATAACCGTAACCAATCACCCATTTAAAGGCTTGGAACCCGGTTTGACTATTTAAACAACAATTCACAATATAACATCATCATCGTTAACAACACAAGATCCCATCATAAAATTATATCATTTGCATAGATATATTTATATGAACAATATAGATATTTCACATGAATAATCTATCTATAATCAATACAATTATGATCACTTTAACCTCCAAAATAAACATATAAGGAAAACTTGTTTTATCTATGCCTAGGCACAACCAAGAGGAGGAGAGGACCAAAACTCACTTAAAGTTAACCTCCGTCACCGCCGTATGTGACAGTTCCGATCGGCGACACAACAACACTCTTTACCAGCCAAGAGCTCTGTTTCCGGCGAGCAACACTGAGTAGCAGCTGCCTAGCCTTGAAGAGGACACTTGTGAGAGTCAAACGGGACCGGTGGCAGTCTGAATGGTGGCAGAACGGCGGAGCTAGCTTTGGTGGAAGTTGGCTGTACGGGGTGAGGTCGGGAGAGAGGAGAGAGAAAGTGAGGCTGCTAGGTTTCGAAAAAAAAATAACTCCCACACATTTTTTTACTTATACACTTTCCAAACCCGGAAACCAATTTCCTCTGACCATAACTTTCTCATCCGACATCCATTTCATGCATGCCACATGTCTACGAACTCGTATCGACGAGCTCTACAACTTTCATGAAGGAAGTTTTCGCAAATAACTTACAGAAAATAAAGTCAACTTTTGTCCACTTAAAACAAGTACCTTAAAATAAACTCTCGAACTTTAACTTCGCATAAACCAATAAAAATTTCCATAAATAATCTTTCATTAAATTAGGAAATAAAACAAGGAAATTGATATTAATATTTGGAGTATTACATCAAGTTACATATATCTTTAACCGTGTTTTCTAACCTTTTGATTTGTTTACCGGCGTTGTGAAAAAGAAATGCCCAGACAATTTAGTTGAAATTATTAGGGTCCGCGTACTCTGGGTAAGTATTTGTAGGGCTTATAATTCTTCGTTAGTGCCCTTTTAATTGAGAATTTTATCAAATTAATGTGGTGACTAGAGTTATTAGTGTAGATCTGTAAACCTCTAGCTAGTTCCAACATTTTGTCATCTTTAATCGTTATTCAAACATTGTGCTTAGTTGATCTCCCTCGTCTTTAATCATTTCTTGATTTTTGTGTGTAAAACTCGCTCCCAATGTATATGTATGACATGTACATGGGGTTAGCGGTTAATTAGGTTGTTGTTAATGTGTAAATGCCTAAATATGTGTCACATAGTGTAAATATGTAAATTATATATATGTTGTAAATGTATGTGTCTCACAAGTTAACCATTCATAGAAACATAGTTGGATTTGGTAAAAACTAATCAATGTCATCTACTTATAAATTTCAACTAATTTGGTAATCGGCAAGGCACTCATAACTCGATTAATTAATGGATGAACTAAATTATGTCCTACATAAATCGTTGATGTTTATAACAAAAAAACGCAGTTATGAGTTGGTAATCGTTAAGGCACTCATAACTTAATTTATATACCGCCACTGGAAATACTAAAATGAATGTTGAACTATTTCCTAATTACAACAATGAGTTGTCTTTATACCATATTTACATACAAACCATATCTGCCAACACAAGTAACTAAAACAGTCAATTTCAAATTAAGTCGTTAAACTTGCTTGTTTATAAATTGCCTGTTAAATTCCAATTTGGAAACACGGAAGAAGCAAACAAATAGGAAACGCAAGAGCATATATAAATTTTGAAGCAATTAATTAATAAACATGATTATTTTATCGTCTCCATCTCTTTTGGACTCCTCTATCTCAATCTCAACCATCTCAATCACTCCTCCGAGTTCTATTAGGGATTTAAAGGTTTATAATTAATTAACTCTGATGTGGGATGATAGAGGTGATTAATTTGATTCATTGGACCTGAAATACTTGAAACTGAAGATCTTTTTCTTGATGAATCGTTGTATAAATGATGTTTAATTTGTTTGATTATTTTGAGAAGAATGAGAATGAGATGATGCCATTGATAAAAGTAGAATACTCTTTATTTTATTTGAGTTTTGAGTTATTTATTAAATATTTATGTTGTAAAACATAAAACAATCACTTTGAAATTGCCTACAACATAAAACAATCACTTTGAAATTGCTATGATATTTATTTCTTTATTATATATATATATATTATTCTTTTATTCAAACGCTTCCAAAACATACCTGCTTCCAAAGACTTTTTTTTTCGCTTACGATTTCATGCAGCATAGTTTATGGCTAAGGTGAGGAAATACAAATTTGTGATTTCCTGCATCAAATTTCAAAATAAAGAGTATGCAAATAAAATACTTGCCTCCCACAGAGCTAATACCAAGTTACTAGGAGACGTTGGTTTACAAGAACATAAATATGAAAAGAAGACATTTTACCTTGCAAATCCACCTTATGTTTTTCTAGCAAAATTTAAGGTGAAAAAGTAGGTGGAAAAGCTATATAAGTATAATAAGATTCCAGAGAAGCACAAAGTTGGGGCATAACAAGTGGAAATTGGGGCATAACCAGTGGCTGACAACGACGATGATCTTTTGGTGGACTCTGATGATGATCTGATGGACACAAAGTAAGTTTGATGTTTGTTTCCATTCTATTAAATGAGAGATTTCAGACTTATATATATATATATATATATATATATATATATATAGGAAAGACGTATGCTCTGGCAAATTTGGATAGGTGACTTATGTTGACGAAAATATCCCAATGATAATATTTTATTTTCGACATGATAAGAAATTAAGAAACTCTACCATACTACTGTGATTGTGTCCGACTCAAAAGTGGGATGATGGAGGTGATCGATTTGATTATTGGATGAAACTAATCTTGAGAGGCTTAGGTTAAATGAGAGCAATACCTGTAACCCACCATCATGTACCCGAATCATATAAAGCAACTAAAAACAGACAGTAATAGACAACGTCCATAACGTCATGTAATTGAGCCCCCTCCAACACATTTCCAACATATTTCACAGCCGATCCAACCACTTTCACATTAACCCAGTGAAAGCCACACACTCTTCTTGCTGTATCGATAACAACATTCGGTCATCTACATGCAAAATATCAATTTATTACAAATGGTTAAGAGAAAAGAAGATATAAACCCAAAATAATAAGTCTCTTTTAAGATGAATTCATACATATTTTTCTTTCATTTTACACACACTCCACATGATGAAACTTACCATAGAGAACGTATGTTCATAATTATTAGTTTTCTTTATTTTTCGATTTATCTGATTTGATATTTAGATTGTAGAAAACTAAATTTGGTATCATTATAAATAGAGTCCTACTGAGATTCTAATATTATAGAGGTGTCATACGAAAAGAAACATAAAGTGAACCTTCTATATACCAGATAAGTATATGAAACTCAAGTTAACTAGAAAAAGCAACAACAACAACAACAAAACCAACCTAACCTCAGTTTGTATGCCTTCCAATCGAGTTATGAGTGTCTTAATAATTATCAAATGTGTAAAAATCATTTAAATGTACATATATGCATATATGTACCTGCAACATATATGTTGTAAATATGTGTCTCACAACCATTCATAACTCTATTGACCAATGGACGAATTGAATTATGTCGAACATGAATCGTTCATGTTTATAATAGAAAAACACAGTTATGAGTGTCTTAACGATTACCAAATTAGCTGAAATTTTGCAGAGATGATATACTCATATATACCTAAATACTAGACGGTTAAAATGAGAAAATATGATAAAAAAGTGAGTCTAATAAGGAAATCCGCACCATAAGAATAAATAAGGATATCCTTTTAAAAAAAGGATTATATATATATATATATATTTTTTTTTTATTTTTTTTTCTCATAACCCAAGTAATATTTGATGTGCCTTAGTTCCAGAGAGTGTTCTTTACGCTCTACAAAATTCGTTTTATTGGGATACTCGAGAAGAAGAAGATGACGAGCCAAAGAGAGAGCTGAGAAATTCAGATGGATATAAGACCTATCCGATAACATTGTTGATTTAAAAAAAAATGACTATTAAAAATAAAAATGAGAAAATGAGATTGTAATTTTCAATTTTGAAAATTTATTTGGTAATTTAGTGTAAACCATATTTTTCATTTTTTTTAAACTAAGAAAATGAAAAAGTGAAAACGTTAAGTTGATTCTAGTTTTTCGTTGAAAAATTTGATATTTTTTTTTTCATTTTCCACGTTTTGAGAAATCTCTCACTGATGACATCTTCATTTCATTTTCATTTTCAAAAATGAAAATATAAGCATGAAAATATTATGCCAGCAATTTTCATAATTTTATGATAAAAAATAGATAAGGGTGCGTTGACTGTAATTAAAGATTGTGTAAATTTCACTCTCTTAATTTAAATCGCATAAATGCACTGCATAAAAGTGAATACTCAATACCCGTGATTAACTGATAAATGAGATGTCATGAATCGACTTAAAGTTGTAGTATTTAAATTATTTAAAAAAAAAGTACCCATAATTTTCCGTACTTGGGTCAGATATAAAATCAAAGTCTATTAACACAGCAGGCCAATAATTTGGGCCGATGATATGGATAGTAGCCCACCACATGAAACGTGAAAAATTTACTTGTAAAATTTCTATTAGTCGGAGGAAAAAAAAAAACGAAAATCCTCTGGTTAGCGACACCGTGCGACCTCCTCGCCCAAATCGGCTCCGTGAAACAACCCCCCCTCCCCCCCTCCCAAATTTACCCAAACCCTAATTCCCAATTTCTGATCTCTCTCTTCCCTAATTCTCCTACACGTAAAGTAATCGCTTCGCTTTTGTGCCCTAATCTTACACGAATCGAACTTATTGCCCATCCTCGATTCAGCTTCGCTTCTCTTAGGTCCGAATTTCGTTTCTTTATTTGGTTGATCGCACTTCGGATTCAGCTCCCACGGCAATTCAAGTATGCTGTATGTGTTTGTATTATTTTATCTGAATTTTCCTGGGTCCTGTTTTGATTTTTTTTTTTGCATTTTTTTTGTATTTATGGATATATAGATACACATCTCAGGGCTTGTTGCTTTGTAAAGTTGTTAGCTTTTACATAAAAACTTGGGTGCAATTGTGAAAAAATGGAGTTTTGAATTGGAATAGCTGAGTTGAAAGTAATGCAATAGCTATTTTTTGGGGGAAGTTTTGGTTATTTTCTTTTTTTGGATGGTGAAAGAGTGATAATGATTAAGTTATTTTTTTTTCCCTGAATTAGAAAGTGTGTTGTGTTGGTAAGTTTTGGAAATTAGTGGAGGTCAAGTGATTGAGGTAGTGTGTGTTGTAGGATGATCCGAAGAAGTTAAGACTGTGTTGATAGAGAGTAATGGGTAGCAGCGAGATGGATAAACCAGCTAAAGAGAAAGAAAAGGAGTCGAAGACCACGCCTCCTTCTACTCAGGTCCGATCGTGTGTTCATTTGTTGTTTCTGTTTTGATAGGAGTGAGGTTTTCTATTGTGGGAGGTTATTTTTTTTTGGTAACTTTACAGGAGCAGCAGTCTGCTACCACTAGCGCTGGCACTGTTAATCCTGATTGGTCGGGATTTCAGGTTTCTAAAAGCCTAATGTTGTTGTTTTCGCTGTTGTGGTAGTTAGGAAATGATTGAGTTTTATTGTGGGTTTGTTTTGTGAACAGGCATATTCTCCTATGCCTCCACATGGGTTTATGGCATCAAGTCCCCAAGCTCACCCTCACCCTCACCCTCACCCTCACCCATATATGTGGGGGGTTCAGGTATTTTCACCTCTACTAGAATATCAAAGGACTAGTCTTTTGATTTGCCTTTTAGCTCTGTAGAAGATATAAACACTGATATATTTATATTTCTGTTCTTCTTTCTTGTGAGTCTTTTTATTTTGTCACTGAAGTCTTAAAATAATTCACTTTCTTGAAAGGATTATAATGGTAATATGTAAGTGAAAGTTCTTGACAAGATTTCAAAATATGAAATAAATTGTTATACTTTATATGTCAAAGTTGACCATATTGTTCCTATTCTGATAATAGTGCTTAATTTTCAGCATATTATGCCTCCATATGGTACTCCTCCACACCCATATGTCGCGATGTATCCCCATGGTGGCTTATATGCTCATCCATCCATGCCTCCAGTAATTTCTTGCCTTTCTTGCTTGAGCTGAATTACCAAGTTTTTCTTTGGCTCATTTTCTGGATGTCACTAACTATATACATCCTGCTTTTATTTTGGTCAGGGATCTTACCCATTCAGCCCTTTTGCTATGCCCTCGCCAAATGGGATTGTAGAGGCTTCTGTGAGTGTCTTTCGCATTATGATTTTCTTCGTAAAGACGATCTCTATCTCCATTTGAGTTGATGAGCATAACTTGTAAATTTCATTTAGGGTAACACACCTGGCAGCATAGAAGCAGATGGAAAGCCATCTGAGGGTAAGGAAAAGTTACCAATCAAAAGATCAAAAGGAAGCCTGGGCAGCTTAAACATGATTACCGGAAAGAATAATGAGCTTGCTAAAACATCAGGAGCCTCGGCTAATGGAGTTTATTCCAAGAGGTATGCTGATTATTCTTTAGTGACTATTGGGCTTTGCATGTTTAGTAGAGAGGAGGACAGTGATATTGTAGGAAGAGAATTACTGCTGTGATAAGTTGGAAGCAATTTATTCGAGAAGCTGTCTAGGGTCTGAACAAATCTACAGATTTGTTGTCTTTAGGTGATAAAAGAATATATGATATTGATTTTGAAGTTTAGTATCTTGGAAGACCCTTAAGCAGCAAGAGATTTGCTCAAGATGCTGTTTTCTTGTTCTGGTCCGAACATACCTCTGTTTAATCTTCTAGCTGACAGAAGTGGTCGTGATGTTCATTATGCTGCTTATCATGACTTATGGGTTTGAGTATTTCTTAAATAGATGCTCATATAGCTCATAAAGTTTAGTTTCCTTATGAAATCATATCTAGGACTGCACAGTGCATAATCTATGGTGTCTGTTCATCAAATGGAAGTTCACCACTAAATCTTCCATTTTACTTCTGTTTGATAATGTACTTGGATACAGTGCTGAGAGTGGTAGTGAAGGCACAAGTGAAGGAAGTGATGCAAATTCTCAGAGTGTAAGTGCCATGCCACTGAATTTTACTACTACAGATTCCTTATATTTGTTTGATTTGGGCCATAGGGTTCCCCAGGAATTTTTATCAAGCCTGCGTTCCATAGTTGCTTTGCTTTAGTTTTTACATTAAATGAAAAATGAAGTAAAGGGATAAGCAAGAGTTGTTGAACAGTTGGCTTGTTCGAGTACATTGTTATAACAGTGAACTTAAGTCAACCTAAGTCAATATTCCTGGAATTATTGAGTTGCATTTGCACAATGGCATGAGTAATTTGTCAGCCAGGGGTTTGACTTCTGTTATCACGCTTGGGGGTTTGGGGGGTGGGGGATTTTACTTGTAACTCCTTCTTTTCACCTGGACTTATCTATTTATTTATTTTTGTACTTTACGCTCCCCTTCCAGGAGGAGCCTTGATTTTTGTTAGTAGATTGATGTCTTTATCTTCTATTATCCATCTGGTTTATCTGTTCTGTCTATCATCCCGATGGGGTATATTTGTTTCTACTGGATCAAGTTGTAGTTTGTTTGTGTGGATTTTATTTTTGATTTAGTTTCATTGACTTTTATAGGACTCAGAACTGAAGTCAGGAGGAAGGGGAGATTCTTTGGAAGGTTCGGTTAATTTTTTAATCTCTGTTGCTGTGAATTTGGATTAAGAGATTTTATTAAGAATTTTGTATTCCCAATGCAGGCGATGCATCTCAGAATGGTGGTTCTGCACATAATTCTCAGAATGGAACACCAAATTCTCACACAGTGTTGAACCCTGCAATGGGAATGGTGCCAATTACAGCTGCCGGTGCTCCAGGTGCCGTTACTGGCCCTGCAACAAACCTTAATATTGGGATGGACTATTGGGGTGCCCCATCTTCCGCCATGCCTGCAATCCTTGGGAAGGTTCCCGCTACTCCAGTTGCTGGAGGACTTGTTACTCCTGGATCTCGGGATGGTGCTCAGTCACAGCTCTGGTTACAAGTTAGTCTATTTCCCTGTATTTCAAATTCAATTTGCTTGCTTTGTTATCTCGTTCTCTGAGATCTGAAATATGCTTTCTGAAGCTCAGAAGTTGGTTTGCATTCTATTTTGACAACTGATATTTTGATATGCAATCCATAAGTCTTCAATATGATTTTTGTAGCTGTTATACAGAATGATAGGAGCGTAATGTGATATTTCCACAAATATGTTGATACCAATGAGTTAATAAGTAATAGGGATCACATAAATTCTTTTTGGTCTTAAAGAAAGCTGGACTTGGAGCATCTTTCACAGGCTCCTATTGTCATTGTTGAGTGCAACACACAAATTCCTAGGTGGGAAGAAGAGGGGCAAGGTGTTGGAAAGATGGACTATGTTAGCTCTATCGTGTACCCCCTTCGGATAGAACAATACCTATTTTAAGGGTGAAGGGAGAGGATGTAGATAATCTGTGTTGGCTCTATATCGTGCCCGATTTGGATGGAAGAATGAAACTTCTATTTATTATAGTTTTTTAAGTGTGACGGGAGAGGACCTAGAAAATTGGCTTCGGTGTTAGATTCCTTTGGCGCTCTAGTTTCTTTTCAATCTGGGAATGGTTCTAAATTTTGGTTCTTGAAATTGTAGATCTGTTGTTGTCTAGTTTCTTTCTTAGAGTTTTTTTATTTGTTATTGTCATCATTGTTTGCTTGCTTTTCATGTGTAACTTGGTAAGTTTAGTGGAGTTCCTAATTCTGTTTTCCTCTGAAAAAAGGCAATGCTTAAACATCTGCACAAACTATTTTCTTCGGTTTTGCTGAGTTTGGTCTTCATATATTTTTCTTTAGCTTTCTCTCTCAGTTTGTAGTGCTTTAACATGAATCAGATTAAATTTTGATTACCTGTCCACTGGTTGTGAATTCAAATCCATATGTTAGTTTGGCAAACTAAGCGCATCCTTTTTTCACTACTATCTCCTCTGATTTCTTTAAACAAGGTTCTAATTTTTGTATTGTCTTACGGCTCATGAATGTTTTGCCTTCTTAATGCATTCAGTTGCTGTGTTTCTTTTTTCTGTTATAGGGATGGAACTATTCATGTATCGATAATTTTCTTGTGAATTCCTTTATATCTTTGAAGTCCATGTGGACCCAGACCAAATAAAGTTAAGAAAATAAGAAGTCCATATGGACCAATGTTTGGAAACTAGGTGAACAAATGCATGAGTGGATTGAGTTTGCTCCCACAGCTATCCTCGATGGTCAATTCTATCTCTATGCTATGAGGACTTCTACATAGGTTTACCCACAGATCTCTACAGATTTATACATGATACAGGTCATCCTTATTTTGGGTTACCTAAATAGAAAAAGAGGGGTTTAGGTTTGACCTTCAAGGTGTATGATATTGAAGGGTAAAAGGATTGGCAGGTTTATGGCCTGCAAAAGCTTGCTTGTTTTTTGCAATGTGGACAGTCATTCAAGGATGTTTATGTATTTTAGATAGATTTGGTCGATTGGTGGTATTAGGTTTTATTGACACCATGATTCGGTTTAGAGGACTATTGGATAATTCTAATGGAGTGTTCCTATTACAGTAACATAACTAGTAAAAACCAGCATTGACAGGTGAAAAATGGTGCCACATATATCCAACAGATAAAATCAATCTCGTACCTAAAATATTGATATTAGTAAGGTTGGTCCAATCACTTTTTGTGATTGAAGCTATACTTGCATCAGAGGTTTTTATGTAAGGTATCTACATCTTTTTATCATATCAACCTTATGTTTCTCTGCATTTGCTTTGCAGTTTAGTCTTTTTTATTTTATTTTTTTACTACAAACAGATTATTTGCCTAAGAAAGCTTTGATTGACTCTAAGTAGTTGGTGTGGCGGATTTTACTTAGTTGAGTCGAATAGTGATGCATGATACTTCATTTGTATAATTGATATCTGAGAACCAATTGCCCTTTGTTTCTGGAAGGCAAATCCAGGATAACATCGTTGTTGCCCATGAGTGTTCTCACAAACTTAAACCAACTAGTGAATTAATGTTACAGTAAATGACTGTTTCTTTGGTTCACTTGGCTTTTATTTACTTTGATACACTTTTAATGACCTAACCTCACCTCTTGTGTTTATGACGCAGGATGAAAGAGAGCTTAAACGACAGCGGAGAAAGCAGTCAAATAGGGAATCTGCTCGTCGTTCTAGGTTACGCAAGCAGGTAATTGTATAACCTTGAATATGTTTGTTCTGTTTGGCTACTACTTTACATTCTGTGTGCCATATGAATTCATGAGATGTATATGCATGCTTTTGAATTAGGCTGAATGTGATGAGCTGGCCCAGCGTGCTGAAGTCCTAAAAGATGAAAATGCCACACTCAGATCAGAAGTTAACCGCATCAGGAGTGAGTATAAGCAGCTTCTTTCAGAGAATGCCTCCCTGAAGGTAATGCTTAGTTTTGGTTTGTATATTGGTGGTGGATTGACTTATGATCAGTTGCTATCTGATCAAACCCTAACCTGGTAGAGTCGGTATGTACAAATATTAGTTGATCTTTCTCTAGAGATTTTCACCGTTTACTTTTTATGGACAAAAGAAGAAAATAATTCCCTAAGGTATTGTATCAAACAGTTTGTCTTGTAGCAGACCTTGACAAAAATTTGCTTTGATCCAACTTTGATACACTTGCATAGGTGATGATGAGATTTATTTTCACAGTTTTCACATTATCTTTTTGATGAGGTACAGCAAGTGTTAGATGTGATTCCACAGAGACTTCTCAACAGTTTCTAAATTTACATGTTTAATGTGTAAACTAATGACGGTTTTTGCTGAAATCTGTCTTACGGTCTTACCACGTATGTACCAATGCCTCAAATTGCAACCAACCTTGTTGATATATTAGTCTCTACATTGTTCCGTAGTTAGGGGTGCGCGGCATTGTGTCAACCTACACCTTTCCAGTCTTTTCCTTTGGTCTATATAACTTAGTTCGGGTTAACAATCATATATAATCTATTTTGGCCTGTTTGACACTGTGACCCGGTATCTTACTGGAAATTCAGTTTTGAATCTTGAGGTCCCAAGTTAAAACTGCTTTGTTTCTGCAGGAGAGGCTCGGAGAAATTCCTGGGCATGAAGATCTGAGATCTGGTAGAAGTGACCAACACTTAAGTAATGACACTAATCAGACTGCACAGACAGAACTGCATGGTGGTCACTAGGATGAGTAACCCGGCTTGATGCTGCTTCCAGGATCACAACCTAACCAATTAGCAACAGGAAGTTTGTTTTTATTTTTTATAGCATGTAGTTTGACTTTTTGTTTAAGTTAACATTTTATATTTTAGGATATGTTTATTTCCATATCATCCTTTTATTTATGATTTGGGCCACCTTCAAGAGTCGATGCCCTAAGATGATATGTTGAGTGTGTGAAATGCATGCCATACCCTTGTTTGTTTCATAAGGGTAGTCAGTATTCACGCTTGGTCCGTATATGTATTAAGCAACGATGATTGGTAAATGTGCAACTTGGGAGAATTGATTTACTAAAGTATGCTACTCTTAAATCTTCACTTGTAAAGTTTGCCATCTACATTCTCCAGTTGTCTTGTGTTATGGTTGATGTTAATTTTCTGTCAGCAGTAGTCTCCTTCCCAGTTGTGTTCTCCATATTTATAGCGCCAAATTTGAAATAAGTTATGTTTTGGTATTCTGTAGTTAAACCTTAACGAGGGTAAGTATTAATTTTGTGATAACAAAGGTAAGTTCAGACGGAAAAGATTAAATATTGGAACTCAACCCAGAATTTGATGGGAATGTATTGTAAGCCAAGAAGATTAGCTCTCAGGAAAAAGTCTTCTGAAAACTCCCGTTGACTAGATTAATGAGCATCGTTTATTAGCTGCAAAAGGTGAGACTTATAAGGTACTCGGCAAATTTACATCCTAGTGGAGACTTCTAATTCTGGAATGAGATAATCATATCTAGCTAGAACAGCAGCTTAGTATTTCCTTGATTTTGCTTCTTCTTTTGCTTCACTCTCGTTGTGTTGTAGTTGGGGGATTCCGTCTTGAAATTTGATGGGATGAGACGAGATTTGAATCTAAAAATACTAGGCCCGTCTTATAGAAAAACGACACGACAGGCGCGTCCCGTCCCATGTTTAAGTACGATGTGATCACAACCGTTCATTTTTCATGTTAGCCGTTGATTATGTAAACCTAAATACAAACAATTGAGGCAAACTTCATGAGTTGATTATGCTATTCTCTCTCATCCCAAACCCAAATGCGACAAATTGCTTCCTTAGGTAATCGAAGATGCAAACCAGAAATCGCTCTGCTTTTGGTCTTCAAACCAAATCTCTCTGCTTCTAGTCTTCATCATCTCCCCAAAACGGTGGCTAGAGGAGAGAAAGTAGATAACTTTCAATTTTGAGCTTCATCTTGACTGACCCTATCGCATGGCTGCCCACCTGAGTCCTTGTTCGTCTTCTTCAACCTCATTCACACCCTCATCATTCATCATTTTGTTAAGAGAATGTTATTCCTCCAGATGGGTCTCTCATATTCGCCTAGTAATCAATTTCATCTCAATTCCTCAAATGGGCATCCATTCAATGCCTTTTCTTTTCATGGCGGTTTGTTTTTTCATTCTTCTTTTGTTTTTTATGCTCCTGTTGTTCCATTTGCTTAGCTTTGACTAATTAGTTTCATTAATTATTAGATTTTGATTGCTTAGGAATTTGGATAGAGATTTCAGTTCATGGTTATACTTATCCCTATGAAAGCAAGAAGCAATCTGTGATTGTCAGACATTGCCATTTTCTAATGCTCAATAAGAAATTTAAACCCTGAGTGCATGTCCATACAATTTCTCCATCAATGATTGTAATTTGACAAAAAACAATATGTTCGGTATGCACATCGAATAGGTTGTGTTCAAAAAATATAAACTTGGCTATTTGAATAAATTATATTAAATATAGGATACATAGGTACTGAAGTGATTGATAATTGCTTATTGATGTGCATCTTGTCATTATAAGAGAGATTTGGTTCTATGATGCAGTCTGTGAGCTTGTCTAAATTGAGCTTAGTCTTTCTGTTGATGCAAGTGTTTACAAATTTTATCCCTCTTATATCAGGTACTTGCTATGACGCATGGGTAAGGAGATTAAGAAGATGGATATTGAATATTTGTAGTGAATCTAACGATTCATTGGATATTGAATATTTGGAGCAGCTTGTATTCCTTGTAATGTTTGTGCATATGTTGAAGTTACTCTTTTATTGGATATTTGGAGTAGCTTGTGCATTTGTTTCCCTGCTGGGGTGTTTTGAGTATTCGGTTCATTACCAGGTTCATATACTCCTCGTACTATAAAGGGTTCATTATAGTGTTTCCTTGCTTATATGTTTGTTAATCTTCTGATCATGTTGTCTAATGAATGATGAATAAGGAAATGGCATAGACATTTTTCATTAGTTTGCATTTACAGGTTACAGTTTGCGGCTTGCAAACTTAGAAAGCTGAGCAACTTTTTTTTTTTTCTTCTTCAGTTTTTGATGTTTTAGTCACGGGATTGGGCCCGTCCCATCCCGATCCTGACCGGGACGGGATTGGCCGGGATCAAATCTAAAAAATGCAAGGCTCGTCCCGATCCCATCCCGCTTTCAATGTCTGGGACGGGACGGGACGCGGTATTAGCCCAATCCCGTCCCATGCCCAGCCCTAGTTGAGTTGTCATTTCTTTGTAACTTGAATACTACTACTTATACTTTGTAACTCTAAACTGTTTATGATGCGTTGTTTAAGTTGTATATGTGAATACCTTTCCAATAGAAATTCGTAGAGTGCGTGGGAAGATTATACCCTATTTGTTGAAGTTCTTATTTGTTCTACTTTAGTTGTAGCATAATCTATGTGCTGATAACGTGTTGTGAAACAAAAATAAAAGAGATTAAGAAAGGAGAGAAACAACCAAGAGAATGAGAGAATATATTGTCTATATCATGAGTCCGGTTCATGGGACACAATATTTGATACTCATTTTGATACTATTTTTTATCCCTTAGATCGTAATTAATCGAATGGTTGTTATTAATCGTGAGTGTGATTTGACAAGTGACATGATAATAATATTATTTGTAAAAAAAAATAATAATAATAAATGAATTTAGTTAAACAATAAAAATAAATAAAAGAAAGAACTCCAAAAGAACATAGAGTTAGTGTTCTTCAACGTGAAAAACAAAAATCCCAAATTCATGACTTAGAGCCAAATGGTTTTGATTGAACTTCAGATAAAGCACCAAGTTTGAGTTGATATCAAACCTTAAATCCACATCCCTTTACAAAAAGAGAAAAACGAAAGAAAAATTGGGATTACCCATTAGGGTTTGCTTAGAATCATATAGGTTGAAGAACACAACTCCATGATCAAATTGAAGAACACCGATTCCATTATCAAATTGATTGCCCATTTATTAAAGGTATTCAAATGAATGTTTTGATAATTAGAAGATGATTGATTTGTATTGGTTGTTTGGAAACAAATATTAGATCTACACCTTAAATTTGATATGACCCAAATGAATGTTTTGATAATTAGAAGAGACCTTTGTGCCATTGAATAACATCAACTCCATATTCTTCTGGAGTTCTTTCTTTTATTTTCTCAATTATTAACTAATTTTTTTTCCGTAAATAATAATATTTCCATGTCATTTGTCAAATCACACTCATGATTAATAACAACCATTCGATCAATTAAGATCTAAGGGATAAAATCTAGTGTCAAAATTAGTATAAAATATTTTGTCCTTTGAACCAGACTCCTATATCATTGATATGAGAACTCTCTCTTATATAGAGATGAGATCATGATGTAAATTACAATAACAACCCTATATGGCTAATTACAAGAATGCTTATTAAATAAATTATTTACAACACTTCTCAGGGTATTCTTTGTTATTAGCTTCCTCTGATATGTGTTTCAGTGTTGTCTCGTCAAAACCTTGCCATGTAATAAAAACCTTATGAGACAAAAACAATCCTGGTCAAAAGAGAAAATAGTACAATGCACACGTAACGGTGGTAGTTAGAACCTGTTGTCGGTAGTCAGTAAACTACATTCCTCGCCCATAGACCAGTCATGGAACTTGTAGACCGACATCCCACCTACCTCACCATGGAGAAAGATCATCAATGTAGCAACGGGAATGTGCTCCTCCAAGCTCCGCAAGAAGGCACCATGAGAGTATAAATGTGCAGTCTGTCCCACATCAGAAATGTAATGTAAGAGGGAACCTTCCTTATCTATAAAAGGAAGTCTCCCTCTCTAGAGATAGGGATCTGAAAGACAGCACTCCACCCGGCGGGATGGGTAGCCCCTCCTAGCCCCCCCATATTTGTATATTCACCCCGCGGGATAGGCTCAACCAACCTTCCCTTGTTCCAACCCGCACGGGATGGGTGCTCTTGTACCCGGCGCGGGATGACAACTCAAACTTGTAACTACGGCCCGCGGATATAAACCCTACCGCGCGGGATAGGTAGCTCGCTCCTCCCCCATTTGAAATCCTCCAAACCGCGCGGGATGATCCCTCTTGTACCCCGCGCGAGATGGAAACTCTTGTAACACACAAAAGGCCTATTGGCCATGATAGTAGAAGCTTAACTGGATGTAGCCGTGCCCTCCGATGGCACGGTGAACCACTATAAACCTTGTCCTTGTTCATATTCATGTTCCACCGTGCTTCTGCAGACCCTACAGGATCTTACAGAAACAATTGGCGCCGTCTGTGGGAAGTGTTACAAAAAGTCATGTTGTTCTACCCACCCGAGAGGTAGGATGGAGGCGAGGCGAGATAGCTCACGTGCAAGCAAGGCAAGATAGCTCAAGTGAAAGCAAGGCGAAGTAGCTCGCGAGGACAAGAGGCGGGATACCTCGCGAGGAAGAAAGGCGGGATACCTCGCGAGGAAGAAAGGCGAGATACCTCGTGAGGAAGAGATGCGAGGTAGCTCGCGAGGAAGCGAGGAGAGATACCTCACGCGGAAGAGAGGCGAGATACCTCGCGCAGAAGAGAGGCGAGATAGCTCACGAGGCGAGACAAGGAAGCCCGCATGTGAGTAAGGCGAGATAACCCGTCCGGGGTTATTTTTGTCATCGGGATTTCCCCAACAACAGAATCCCGCCCGTTGTTTTTTTGTCCGCGGGTAAGAAGTCCAACAGCAAGCGGACCCGCCCATAGTTCTTTTGTTCGCGGGATAGTATGTCCAACAGCAAGGGGCCCGCCCGTGTGTTTTTGTCAGCGGGACAGTCCAAGAGCACCCCATAAAGGCTCATGTCCGATGCCACCCGCCCATGGTTCTTTTGTTCGCGGGATAGGTAGTCCCAAAAGCAGAATCCCGGCCGTGGTTCATTTGTCCGCGGGATAGGAAGTCCAACAGCAAAAGGGCCCGCCCACAGTTCTTTTGTCCGCGAGATAGGAAGTCCAACAGCAAGCGGGCCCGCCTACAGTTCTTTTGTCCGCGAGATAGGAAGTCCAACAGGAAGGGAATCCCGCCCGGTCACTAAGTTAGTGGGATGGGATCATACAGGAAAAGATAGAAGGAAAATTGTGACTCCCAGATAATAACTAACAGGAGGAAGCATGCAATAACTGCTTAGGAAAATTTTGATTCCCGGATAAGAACTAACGGGAAGAAACATAAAACAACTGTTTCATGAGATTTATACCCGAGCAAGAACCAACGGGAAGCATGGGCGAAACAACTAAACGCCATGCACACTGTAAGTCCCTTGTACAGCTCCCGTAGAGTGGGAGTTGGGCATGCTAGTATCATTCCCTTCACACGGAGAATAATGGTCTGATAACCCACGCGGGGATAATACCCCGCGCTCGAGCATAAACACACGATATGGAAAGGTTCGCCACCTTTGTCCATCAAAAATAAGACGTGCATGAGTCCAAACTTTGCGGATTGGGATAAGTTCGCGCAAGGGGCCTGAGCTCGCCCGTGTGTCAGCCTTCATGGGCGAGGCGGACGCCACAGCTCGCGTACACTCATTGTACGTGGAGCGAACTCCTCAGTCCGCGTGAAAGTACTTCAAGTGGAGCGAACGCCACTCGCGCGTATTCCCTGAGCGCGGAGCGGACACATAGTCTCGCGCGGTTGTCAGGGCTCGCGGAGCGAACCAACCAGTTCACGCGTATTCCTTGTATGCGGAACGGATTCCATAGCTTGCGCGCGGAGCGAACCTAACAGCTCGCGCGGTAGTTAGGGTGCGAGCGAACCACACCGCTCGCGGAGTTCACTTGTCAGCTCGCGTGGTAATCCTCAGCTCGCCCAGCGCCCTTGTCAGCGTGGTAATCCTCAGCTCGCGAGTACTCCTTGTTCGCGCGAGCGGTCTCAGCTCGTGTGGTAATCCCTACACGCGGAGCGCACATGTCAGCTCGCCCGAGTGACAATCCTTCTAGGCGGACCCACTCTCTCACTCCACGGCTCGCAGGTACTCCTTATTCGCGCGAGCGGACTCAACTCGCCCGAGTGTAACTCCCCCGCTCGCCCTAGTGCATGTCCACCCATTCGGCAGCTCTTTCCACAGATAAGTCCTTCATTTAATTGCCTCTTATGAAAGTACAAAGCATGCTTCACGTACGAACTATATAACATGGTCTATGATCACTATTGTCCATTCATATTTGTGAATCCCGGATAAGTGTCACCGGGAGGAAGCATGCAACAACTGCTTAGGAGAATCTCGATTCCTGGATAAGAACTAACAGGAAGAAACATACCAACCGTTTCATGAGATTCTTCCACCCGAGCAAAGATCCAACGGGAAGCATACACGAACTAAAATGCATGAACCATGTTGCTTCTTGATAATTATTATGCCAATATCCGTACTTGGTTAGCCCCATAATTGTGTCAATCATTTGTTCATTGTGAAGGTACAACAATCCTCGCCCCGCCGAGTCAGAGATTTTATAGGCGATCTCCATAGCTCGCGGGATAGTAACGGCACGCGGAGCGAACACAGCTCGCGCGAAAGCATTACACGCGGAGTCGTTGTGCGCGGAGCGAACTTTTTAGCTCGCGTACATTGCATGTCTGCGAGGCGAACTCCACATCTCCACAGCTCGCTCGTGGTTTTTGAACGCGGAGCGAACTCAACATCTCGCCAGTCACCAAGATCCACCCCGCTTGTGTCACCGAGACCCATCTCGCCAGTGTCACCAAGATGCACCTCGTGGGTATCACTGATGTAGCCAGTTCGCGCCAGCGGACTCAGCTCGCCAGCTCGCCCTAGTTTCAACCTTTCTGCGCGAGGCGGATTCCTCCGCTCGCGGATGCCCGTTGATAAATAACTGGTCTATGGGCATCTTATATATTAAGTCCCCACTCAAGACATGTCTTGAGCGGGAACTTGGGGGGACTTGTTGTCGGCAGTCAGTAAACTACCTTCCTCGCCCATAGACCAGTCATGGAACTTGTAGACCGACATCCCACCTACCTCACCATGGAGAAAGATCATCAATGCAGCAACAGGAATGTGCTCCTCCAAGCTCTGCAAGAAGGCACCATGAGAGTATAAATGTACAGTCTGTCCCACATCAGAAATGTAATGTAAGAGGGAACCTTCCTTATCTATAAAAGGAAGGCTCCCTCTCTAGAGATAGGGATCTGAAAGACAGCACTCCACCTCGCGGAGACACTCCACCCCACGGGATGGGTAGCCCCTCCTAGCCCCCCCCCCCCATATTTGTATATTCACCCCGCGGGATAGGCTCAACCAACCTTCCCTTGTTCCAACCCGCGCGGGATGGGTGCTTTTGTACCCCGCGCGGGATGGCAACTCAAACTTGTAACTACACCCCGCGGATATAAACCCTACTGTGCGGGATAGGTAGCTCGCCCCTCCCCCATTTGAAATCCTCCAGATCGCGCGGGATGGTCCCTCTTGTACCCCGCGCGGGATGAAAACTCTTGTAACACACAAAAGGCCTATTGGCCATGATAGTAGAATCTTAAGTGGATGTAGCCGTGCCCTCCGATGGCACGGTGAACCACTATAAACCTTGCCCTTGTTCATATTCATGTTCCACCGTGCTTTTGCAGACCCTACTGGATCTTGCAGAAACAGAACCCTTTATTTCGGTGAAGCGGTTTAGTCTGGATCATAAAATGTGAGTCTGTGAGAGATAGATGCGTAATAATTGCTACACCAAAACCTTGCCCGGTAAACCCAGTGGGACAAACCCGTGGTCAAAGAAAAAAGATGAGCAAATGCATATATTTCAAATAAATGAATCTTCAAGATGTATTATAAGTAAGGTGACCAATTACATATGTGCCTCATTAAAACCTTGCCAGGTAACAAAACTTAGTGGGACAAAATAACCCTGAATGAAGGACAAAAGAGTACACAATGGTCAAAAGTATGTTTTAGGATACTCACCCTAATAATAACTCCATTTGAAAACTACAAACTACGTAAATCTACTACATAGATCATGCTTCTTGAAGAAATAAACTTTCAACATGATTTAAGAGGTTGTTTCATATATTTCCAAGATTATTATATTCCTTATAGGAAAGACATAATTATTTTGGGAATAAGCCTTGTGTGGGTTCACATAACCCATGTCAGCATATTTAACAAGGCAAACATCATTCCAAGGATCATAGATGGTTGATCCATTTCATGATACCTAGGGATATAATGAGCTATTTTCCGTTATACATTTAAAGTAACGGAAAATTGTCTTTTATGTAATTTACAAAGGTGGCGTGTTAACGCAGAGCTATATCTAACTAACAAATTCATATCGGGTGAGATGTCCGGTCTAGGGCATTTAGCCAAGTACGATAATGCGCCTATTGTACTTAGATATGAGTCTTCTGGTCCCAATATCTCTTTATTATTATCTACACGATGATACATGTCTCACTAGACTTCAGACGATTATAAGTGAGCTTGAAGACTTTGCTTTATCCTTATTAAAGCATCTTAACATCTTCTAGATGTAATTTGATTGATGGACCAAAATTCCAGTTGCACTTTGTACGACTCCAGGTCAAGAAAATGATTTGGTCTTTGAAAATCTTTTTATCTCAAACTCTGATTTCAGGTGTTTTGTGGTTTTCTTGATCTCTTTAAGAGTATCAATCAAATTCATGTTATTGACGTAGATTACCAAAAATTACTAACCCGAAGTTTATTTTCTTAATAAACGTGCATTGGCATTGTTCATATATCTCATCCCTGGCAAATATTCACTTAGACGGTTATACCAACTTTGTCTGGATTGTTTGAACCCCTAAAGTGAACTACTCTAGGAAATGGAGAGCATGTTCTGTGGTCTAGAACTATTTGCATTGGGTAACAGAAGTCCTTCAGGAACCTTCATGTATATCTCTATATTTAGATCCCCATAGAAATAAGTTGTTATCACATTCATAGACTGCTTATTCAGTTATTCGGAAACTACCAAACTGACAAGGTAGTGGAATGTTATGACGTCCATTACGGAAAAATAAGTCTCATTCGTAATCAATCACATGGCGTTGAGAAAATCCTTGCACCATTAGAAGAGTCTTGTATATCACAATCTCATTTTTCTCATTACGCTTTCTTACAAGTACCCATTACACTTTATATGTTTAACATTGGGAGGTGTGGGAACAACAGGCCCATAACACCTTTTTAGCCAGTTGTCTCTTGGTTGAGATCTATCAACGAAGTAAGGTTTGACATCATCGCTTATTATAAATTCAGTGGCCACCGAAAATACAAACATATCAAAGATGAACTCTCATTCCGATTTAATATCTCACAAAATTTACCGAGATTTTTTTATTCTCGGGAGTGAGTTTAAATGTTGGAGCGTCCCCCAACTTTGTCTCTTCTAGGACGAACCCATAATCCGGATTTATCTCGTGAGTTGAATTGGTTTGAGATTGCGATGACAAAAAGATTTATTTGTGTCAAGTTTACCCTCTTTTAGGGATAAGAATCATTTGAACCTAATGGTCTACCTCGCTTTTGGGCAGGACTATGACTGATTAGCCGCCATGGCCGTACTTCGTCCAACTAGGACGATACGTCCTACATGAATTGTAACCTTGCAGGTTTGCAGCAGGTATATATGATCTCATCACTTTATCAAGATCTAATGAAGTGTCTGACATATTCTGGGCTACACTACATAGATCTAGAATTCTTTGCACTTTAACTAGAAGTAGAATTTTTCGCACTTCAATATCACATGTGTGGTTTAGGGATCAAGATGAGACATTCTACACGTCGTTCATCAGGAACGCTGACGTTCTTATCTCTCCCTAACGGCGGGAAGACTGTCTCATCAAAGTGACGACCGCAAATCTAGAGGTATAGAGATCTCCTGTCAAGGGCTCTAAGGAGCGCATAATAGATATGGTTTGTAATTGACATATATGCCCATCCTTTGTTGAGGACCCAATTTTGTACGTGGTGGCGGCACAATTACCACAGGAACTGCACACCCAAATCTATGTAAGTGCAAAACACCAGGTTCGCACCCAGTCACCAACTGTAAGGTGGGTAGTAGTGGGCCTCAACCGGACCGACATTGCTACATGCAAGATTGCATAGCCCAACGCAAACACTAGAAGCTTGGTGCGCATTACCAAGGTTCTACCTACAAGACCAACTTAGGTGTGAACATAGGAAACTATATGTTCAACAGATCCCAAGGGATATGCAATAATCATTGGAAGCCATAGATGTAAACTCTCCGGCATTATCAAGCCTTATAGACTTTATAAGATAATCCGAGCCAGTGATACAATTCAAATTTGACACCGAAATTACAAGTTCAATTTATATACGTATGCTATAGTGGTAACTTGGCATAATTAATATCAAGATTGTATGAAGAGGAACAAGTAAATAAAAGGAGAATCTAGAAGAGTGATACAGTTGTGAGAAGGAAAGAGGTGTGTTGATTGCAGACTCAGATTTGAATAGAGGCAGAAGAGTCTTACGACTCAGGGCCCAAAAATCTAAGGGGCCTAAAAATGTTTTTTTATAGTTATCCAAAAAAATTATAGTTTTTTAGCTGTGCAATTATAAATTAAATATTTTTTGATGTTATATGCTATTTTGTATAAAAAAAAATATTAGAGGCTCAACTCCGAGAGTTCGACTCAGGCCTCAAAATCTCAGGTCCAAGCTTGGTTGATTGGTTGTGGCCGTTGCATAGAGAAGGATGTCTGCTTGAGGCCGTGGACAAAAGGCTTGGAAATGAATATGATGTTGAAGAAGCGCAAAGACTTCTGCTTCTTGGGCTGGCATGCTCTCATCCCATTGCTCACGAGAGGCCTAATAGCTAGACCATAGTCCAGGTTATTTCCGGGTCTATTCCGGCGCCTCAAGTCTCGCTTCCTGAACCGGCCAGGCCGGAGAATCGGTAGCATTGCCAATCAGAATTGGTAACATGACTTGTTAGTTAATAGCAAATTCAATCAGCTCTTGGTAAGACTGCTGCGCTCAACATATATGAGCTGCCAGGTTCTCCACCGTACTAGTATATATGAAGACCTTCATATCACTCTCGTGCGCTATACTCAATCCCTCGTTAATTAATCCTCCGTGTCTTAATCGATCTGAGATAAATTATTGGATCTTATTACTTATATATTAGTATCTATTAATGTGATGAGTTCACTGGTGGGCAAGTTTACAATAGTTCCTCCTTCAGGAATGAAGGATCATTACCTCCTCATCAGTGTTTGTGTTTGTGTTTCTGCCTTATGGCAGTGTTATTGTTTTAGTTTTTGCAAGTTTGCTTGCTGTTTGTCTTAGGCGTGTTGGTTATGGTTGTTTTGGTTGCCTTTATAAGCTGAGACTGTTTATTTCTTTTCTTTGTTACATGTTCTAATGAATTTGATTATTATTATTATTTTTTAAAAGTTTACAATAGTTCACTGATGTTCACTGTTTAGCTACTTCGTAGCACTCAAATTTGGTTATCACGGCTAGTCTCCAAAGTAGAGCCTCTTTTATCTTTTGAGATGTGTTTAGTGTGACTTCACTGATATGATCACACCAAAACAAACATACTCTATTAAGCAAAATTCACTACTCACATATCACTTTCGCGCATATTTTAGTTACAAGTCCCCACTATAACAATCGACTAAACTTAATTTTCAAATCAAGATCAAATGAGACATCAAGCAGTTGAAATCAATTTATATTGCCAGATTGTTTTCCAATTTTAAATTTTAAATTCAACCTAGAATAATAGTGCATGATTCTTTAGAAATTTGGAGGCGATATCAATATGCAGTCACATTAGATGCTTATTGTGTAAACATAGGAAGTAAATTAGATTTAAAAAAAAAATGAAATACGAAGGTGTATAAAGCAAAGGGTTATTTTTTGGTCAAAAAAAAAAATGAAAAAAATTCCCTAAATAAAAACCTATAAGAAATATAAGAAAAATGAATAAACAAAAAAGGAAAAACAAACAAACAAACTGTTTTAACCACCAAGACTTTCCTACTCTCAATCAAAACTCTCTTCCTCTCTCTCTCCTCTCAGAGCCGTAGGGCCTCAAAATGCAGGTCTCAGGTGTTATCGGCGACGTTTCACTCGTAATTCCCTCCGGTGGAGGTCTTCGTTTGCTGGAATTCCGACACTTCCGCACCCACACCCACCCACACTCTCTCTCCGATTCCAAGTCTTTCATTTCCGGTGGATTTTTCAGAGTAAGCTCTCTCTCTTCCACTCATTCATCTTCCTCCCCTCAATTTTTCTTAGTTCACGGCTTCTCGCTCATCTTGGAGAGTAGAGAAGATGATCCAAAAGTAGGAAAATCAAGGTGTGAAATTGTTGTTGATTTGCTTAATTTGCAGTTGAAGATTGCTTCAGTAATTGACTGATTATTCCTTGGCCCCTTTTCCCTTCAAAAATGGATGAATTCGATGATTCAATTCCCATTTTTGTGGAGAAATACTGGTATAAAAGAGAAAACTGAAGCTCATAGGATATGAGTGCCAAAATCCAATCTATAATGTTGTTGTTGTGATTTCTATACACAACAAATATGTTGTTTTTCTTTCGTGGTGACTCGTTATAGAGATGTTTAGGATGTCTACTTGTTGTGAATGCAGAGGGGAAATATGTCATTTGATTCTTATAAGCTCTTAGTTATGAAATTATGATCGTAAGGAAGAGCTGAAGTACTATTTAATTGGGTGGTACTTTAGTCTCTTACCTGTTCAAAACTTTACTATTATAGTGTTAGTAGTCAGGCAAATCGACGTTCAGAAGAAATGATGATGTAGTTGTTGAGGCAAGTTATAGACTATTTCCATGTACGAAAAATTGAATAGTTATGCACCATGTTTCCATATGCCTCAATATTATGCTTCATTTTATGCACTTACCATAATTTTTCCTTGTTTTCTTCCTTTTCTAGAGCTGTCTACCCAAGGTTGGAAATGGACTGTATAAGTGCCGAGCAAGAGGTTTGATTGTGAGAGCATCGGAGGATTCTAGTGCTAATTTGGTGCCAGTTGCTCCTCTTCAGTTTGAATCTCCTGCTGGCCAGCTTTTGGGCCAAATACTACAAACACATCCACATCTACTGCCTGCAGCTGTTGATCAGCAGCTCGAGAAACTACAAACTGAGAGAGATGCCCAAGAAGAAGAATCTCCAGCATCTAAAGGTCCCCTCTACAAGTAAGTACTGAGATATATCAGAAGCAGTTATTTTAATTCTTTTGTCGAAGTAATTGATATAGGGTAAACTTTTCAGATTTCGACACCACTCTTTATTTGAAGCAAGTAGTAGTGTCTATTGTTATATGGTGGGGACTTCATTTTGAAAAATGTTGCCAAACTTACTTTATAATCATTACTGATCAAAATGGTTTAGCAGTATGATATTGCATAGTTTTTAAAGTGTAATGATGGTGCACAAGAGCTTAACAAGTATAGGGTTTAAATACATACTATGTTTGGGTTTGGTACCCTTGGAATTAATCAGTATATCTGTGTTCGCAAATTATGAGATACTACAGGTAGTATAACTATTAGGAAAAGCTGGTTATTTTAAAAATTGCATTAGTTTTACACTGCTTCTGTAATTCTACTTCACACTTCACCTTCATCATAGAATGACGTTCGATATGCATAGTTAAAGTTGATATGAAATCTCGCCTGAGTTAGAATCCCCTTGTAGAAGTTTGAATTACAGGGTATAGATATTGCTCTTTTCACCAAAAAAATACTCTAGATTTTGTTGTATCATGATATGTGCTTCTCTACTCTTACTTTTAACTTAATTGTAGCTACCAGTTTTTTTCCTAGTTAAAATGATTATTTTTCCTTCACAAATGTATGTGTTTCCAGCTTATGTGGCTTTTATGTCCTTTTATATCTCCTAGACACATTTTGTGTCCTGGAGTGACATTGTAACTCTTCTTCATAATATTAATGTTAATAACTTCTAGTACTTTGCTCATTTCTACAACCATTAAGACTTCTTTTCTTAATGCTTTTGCATTTTCAGTTTCAAGTTTCAATTTTTCAGGGAATTATATGTCAATTTATATCTCACTAATATGAAGTTGTATCCCCACAAATTTGATTATGGCTGTAAAGCATGTGTTTGTACCACTTTCATGAAAAAGTTTTGTAACTGAAGTCTTCTGTAATCTTTCAGAAAGGACTGTTTGTGCTGCCTAATTTTCCTTTTGGATTGGGATTGTTGTACAACTTTGTTTAAACATTTAGATGGCTAGTAACTTTTCTCTTAATCCTACAATTGGATACTGAAGATATAGCGTGTGATATGTAATGTTTCTCTAGTACTACCACATTGGCCTTAAAACTGTGATACTTATAAGCAGTCGTATAATCAAATGCTACCCAAGATCAGCTTCAAAATATTTTACCAGTGCATGAAGCCCTAAGATTTTTGTATAGTCATGGTTGTGCTGCCCTCATTAGAATACACATATCATTCCTACAGTTGCAAAAATGTGGCATCGTTACCCTCCCCTGGCCTATTGAAGAGCAGTCCACTCACCATTTCTTTTAACTCAACTAGCTGTATCTCTGGTGAAACACCACAAGTAATGGAAACCTACTGGAGTATCACTGTTTCCATGTTTTCCTCTCATTATTAGCTGCACTATAACTATAACACCATCATCACCAGTAACATTGTTCTATCAACACTCACCCATTGTGACTTCAACTAGACCACCTTAAGATATCTGTTTGTTTATGTTTTGTTTGGGCCAGACCACAATCGCCACCCCAAAATATTCTACTGCGTGATGATCTTCCATCACCATCTTGCCTTCTAGCTTAAATTTGTTGGGTTTTTTCCTCCATTCACTTTTGTACTGTTCACCTTAACTATACCAGAATTTGGTTATAAACACAATGCCATAGTCCAATATTTTACATAGTCAGAAACCTATTTTACTGTCTCTTAACAATTGGGTGTTTGCTACTTTACTTGTTTCCCCCAACTCTTGTCTGCTTAGAATTGTTAAGAGCAACTGATTAATGAAATCATGAATTTCAGGAGAATAGCTGAGGTCAAAGAGAAAGAAAGGCGAGCGGCACTGCAAGAGATAATATACTGCTTGATAGTGCAAAAGTTTGTGGAGAATGAAATATCAATGATCCCCAAAATATCAGCAACCTCGGATCCTACCGGCAGAGTGGATTTTTGGCCAAACCAAGAACAAAAACTAGAATCTGTTCACTCGTCTGAAGCATTTGAGATGATACAGAGCCACTTGTCTCTTGTGCTTGGAGAACGACTTGTCGGTGTGGGGCCCCTTTCTTCCTTGGTTGAGATTAGCAAAATAAAACTTGGGAAGCTGTATGCTGCTTCCATAATGTATGGATATTTTCTCAAAAGAGTTGATCAGCGGTTTCAGCTTGAGAGGACCATGAACATCCTTCCGAAACGTGTTACTCAGGATCCGGATCCGGCACCAGCAAACCAGCTCTGGGATCCTGATTCCTTGTTCAGAATACCTCCCGACGGTGGTGATGAAGCAGGCTTCATGGATAAAGGGGAAAGCAAGTCTTATCGACTGAGATCCTATGTGATGTACTTGGATGCAGAGACTCTTCAAAGATACGCTACTATAAGGTCAAAGGAAGCTATTTCTTTGATTGAAAGCCAAACACAAGCCCTGTTTGGGAAACCTGATATCAGAATCGCCGGGGATGGTTCAATCGATACATCTAACGATGAAGTGATTTCGCTTACATTCACCGGATTAACAATGCTAGTCTTGGAAGCGGTTGCATTTGGATCATTCCTGTGGGATGCTGAAACCTATGTAGAATCCAAATATAACTTTGTCAAAAGCTAAAGATCATGTATGTTTATGAATCAACTCAGTAAGCCTGCATGAATTGTAATGTGTTGAGCCTGGTGCCTGTAAATAATATTGGTTAAGAAACTTTTTTTTTTTTTTTTTTCACTGAATGTTACTGATAGTCTGATATTAGGACCATATTTTAGATATACTGCACTTCATTCGGATTGCTGATAGTAATGCTAGCTACTTCCTTACAAGGAGTAGGAACAATGTAGATAAAGCAGAGAAAAAAAGAAAGAAAAGTAAAATCTACATGACACAATGAACTAGCTATGTGCTTTTTCGCTCTTTGTCATGAATTGCAGGAAGAATGTGCCAAAATATTAGCGGGGTGAGACTGATTGTTTGCTGTCAGACACCTATTTGAATGTTGTGATGTTGGCCAAGTAAAGTTGGTTTCTTGGACATATGGACAGTACACAAGTGCAAATTACACGACCTATGGCTTGAAGATAAACTATTGGAGAGAATTTCGTATCTAACTTGAAGTTAAACTATCGCAATAACTAGTGTAATTTTACTACTTCGTTTTTTGAAAAGTTTATACTACTCAATTGAGGGAGTTTGACGCGATAAAAGTAAGTTTAAGGTAGAAACAGTAGATCGATGACAACAATTCGTTACAATGATGGATCATAATGTTAACATGTTTGTAAATATCGATTTAGAAAATGTAAAGTATTTGATGTATAGGCTCCTTTACACATACTATACAAGTATAAGAGGAATAATATGATGTAATAGTATTAGACACAGAAAGAAAAGAAGGAAGGAAAAAGAAGAAGAACATCGAATCGGAAAAAAAGAAACAGGTGGCATTTGAGCGCCGCCGTTATGCTCTTACGCGGTTTTCAGACGCAAGACGAAGAAGGAAAGCTTTATTGTTTCCACTTTTAGACCGTTACAAAATGACACATCTTCTTCCGAAAATACCCTTTCATCTCTTTACGTGTTCTATCATGTTTTATCTATGGACAAGACTACCCTCCACCTGCCCTTTGTTTTACCAAACCCTTTGATTATTCCAAAACCCTAACCCCATAATTTATTTAGTGCTTTCGTTTTGTTTTTGATACATGAACAATAAGAAGTACCGAGAAATACAAAGGCCTCACAAATGCCGATCGAATTAGCTAGTCTAAACATATGGATATCAATCATAATCATCGACGATGAAACGTTTAACTACACAACTAAAACTATGAACTATTGAGTCATACTTATTAGCATGTAATGTGTGAAAATTGACTCATTGGAAACTTATATGCCTTTCATATGATGACAAGTATTGTTAGTACATAACTAAAATACTTGGTTAAGCCGAGAATAGGGCACAATTACCCGGTCACCGAAGATCATTCCAGGCGAGATAGCTCTAGCGAGCCCTTCACGGATATCCAAAGAGTGAAGGGCCGGTAACAACCCGCTTGCCAAACCCACTCTGGCAGCAAAAGACCCCCAAAAGGGGAGACACTGCAAATGTTAACAAATAGTCCCACATCAGAGACTGAGGCCACAGTGCCTAACATTGGCCTATAAAACAGGTACAAACTCCCAAAAAAGGTAAGGACAACTCTCTTCTCACACTCCCGTACACCGCAAGTGGCAACCTAAAACTAACTTAAGCATCGGAGAGTCAAAGATTAGGCCACCCTAGTCCCGACTTCCTGACGCCCTGTTACTTGTGTAGGTATCGAGTGCGGAACCAAGGATTCTACCTCATCCCGACTGGCAGTCTCTTCTCGACTCACAATATTGTCTCGGCTCGGGGTCTCGTCCCGAGACAGGTAGAAACAATTGACGCTAGAAGGAGGGCCCCTCTTGTGGAACTCCCATTTAACTCGGCACAATGGTGGAAATCATCGATGACCCCACGGACCCTGGCACTCAGATAGAGAAAGAACTTTTCCAATCCGGAGACACGTCCCTTCCCCAAACCAGCAATGTAGCCCCCATTAGCCATCCCGACCCCGCCACAGCCCTCGAAATTCTAAAGCGAGATTTCCATTCGTTCCGCGAGCAAACGACGAAAGAGAGGGCGGAAGCGGAAGCGTACCGGGTACGCATCGCCGAGTTGGAAAAGGAACAATTCTTGCTCCGCGCCACGAGTTGCCGGAACCCCGGACTCCACCACTTCTCTCCCTAATCAAGGCCAAGTCGGTTCCATGTTCCCGGGAGGCCCTAACCAAATCATATACGTGTCCCATCCTCTTACCCACCCATCATTTCCACTACTAGCCCCTCAACCATCTATAATCCCCAATGACCCCCCTGCCACATCAGCCTAATCCATCTGCCCAACCTATCTCCACTCCTACCTCTGCCAACCCCCCTAACCCACCTCTTGACATGCCAACCCGCCTACTGCTCCAACTCAGCCAGTCTGTCACACAGTTGGCTTCGTGGATTGAAGGCATCGAGAGTCGCAGGGCCCAGCGACCCTTGTTCTCTGGCTATGGACATCGCCCAAGCCCTTTCACGCCTCGAGTGCAGATGGACAAGTGGCCTTCGGGAACCAAACCCCTTAAGGTGGACAAGTATAAAGGCACGGGGGACCCCCATCTCCACCTCGAGACATTCTTCTCGCTATGTAGCTCCACTGGCTACACCGACGCCATGGCCCACCACGCCTTCCAAGAGACCCTATCTGACTAGGCGCTCAGTTAGTTCCTCAATCTGCCGCCCAACTCCAGCCGTTTTATACTACACGCTAGCATTTATCGCAGTGTCGATGCCCTGTTCCACATCAAGCAGAAGGACGGTGAAGACCTCCATGAACTGCTATCCCGATGGCAATCCGCCATCTCGAGATGCAACAACTTGGAACCTCGCGTAGCGGAGCAAGCTTTCCGTCAGGCCCTGCTTCCTGTCAGTTTTCTAATGAAGATCAATAGGAACCCTCCGGGATCCTACGATGCCTTGATGGACCTGGCTGTCCGGTAGGCCCGAGCTGAATTTGCCACTTTCGGACGTTCCGCCCCCGCCACGTTAGCACTTCCCGCTCCACCACCAAAGCAACAATCTCCGCCAAAGTATGAGCACTCTGATCGCGAGCAAGATAAAGGGGAGCCGCGTGGCTCCTCCCGAGACCAGGGGGCGGTTCTGACCGTCGCCATGGGGGGCAAAAGAACCGCGATCACCCTTATAAGTCGAGGGACCAGAGCCCTCCGCAGCAACAGTGCTGTTCCCCCTCCGCCGCCTCGTTATGAGGTCTACACTACTCTGACCACCACATATGAGGACATATGGGCCAGGCACAAAGATCCCATTACCCCACCTCCCAAGAGCAAGTATCCAAAAAAGCTCCGGCGAGCCACCGGCAACAAATATTGTGCTTATCATGATGATAATGGCTACACAACAGAACAGTGCCATGGCCTCGGCAATGCCATCGAACATCTGATTCGGAATGGGCAACTCCACCAATATTGCACTCTCGCCACAGGAGCTAACGTCATTGAAGTACACGGCCAGATTCTAATCCTGCATGGTGGAGCCCCACGATTCCCCCCACGCCAGCCTTTTGTAAAACGACAATGCATGACACCCTTGGAAATCCTAGACATCCAACGCGGTGTCACGATCACCCCATCAGCGTGGGATCAAGTGACATTCCGCAGAGGGGAGGATACCATAAATTTCCACCACTGTGAGCCATTCATAATCAATGTACATGTGGATCATTACAGGTGCCACAGAGCCTTAGTGGACACAAGGGCCGCTGTAAGTGTCATGTTTTCCAATTGTTACAAAGGACTCCGGCGAGACCGAACTAAACTGTACAATAACCACGATCCCCTTGTCAGCTTCTCTGGCGAGATCGTGCAACCGTTAGGCTCCGACTGCCTAACCGTGTCAGTAGGAACCGCTCCTTGCCGCTCTTCCATTACAGCCAGCTTCCTCATAGTCGATTGTCCCTCGTCCTATAACCTCATCTTAGGCTGGGACATCCTTTGGGGGCTGTAGTGCTTCGTCGCCGGTCACATGCTTATCATGAAAGTTCCCACCCCAGGAGGCATCCTGACAATTCAAGGGGATCGGGAGGCCATTGAGCATTGCCATCTTAATGCCATCCAGCAGGGGAGCGGAGCCTATGAGATGTTGCCTCTCAGCCCCTCGGAGCCCATCGATGACCCGCAAGACGACCCAGAGGGGAGCGGGAAGAAGAGAGCCCCGCGACCTAATCCAATGGAAGACACGGAATAGGCGTCCCTGTCACCCACCGCCCCGGATTGTGATGGTCACGTGCTACCCCGCCCCTGGAACTCTCGCCACCTCCATCTCTACCCTAGTTAACCAATTTTAACCTTGACTTCGTAGCCGTTACTTCATTGCTTATGTACTTTAGCCCAATAACGGCTCCAACAATGTACACCTTGCCCACTAGCGGCTAAATCTAAATGCAATTAAGTGCTTTGTCATTCCAACATGCTACACTTCGTCCCCGCAATGCAGGGCCGCAAACCAAATAAAATTAATCAACAGCAAGACAAACACACAAAGGCTAAGCATAATGCCAAAACATCAACTTGGACTTCCAGGCAAATTAATATAAACCAGTCACAATGGCTAACCACGCCACTTATATTGTTCCCAACAAAAATCCTTTCCCTACGACTATCAAAACATTATCAAGTACATCTCATTTTCCCCCAGAGGATGAGTCACCAGATTTGTTGACACTCCCCTCGCTCTTCGACCCACCGCTACGCCCACGGACCTGGATAATATTCACCGCCACCCTCTGTCCAAGCGATTGCTTCGACTGGTCCCATGACAAGAATGAAGGCCTCACAGCTGCGGTAGGGCGCACAAGCCAACTGTCAGGTACTCCCTTAGGTCTAGGAAGCCCCTTTACTGGAGACTTCTGAGCTTCAAGGCCCGCACGTGCTAGAAACCCCGGAGCCCGAGGATTATGGGACGGGACAGCAGAAGAAGCCACCTGAGACACCACTACTTGGGTAGGTATGGACCCCTCGGGGCCGGTAGCTCTCACTGATGACACAGCTGCAGTTGCCAGAGGTCGCGGATCACCCACAGCTGAAGTTCCCTTCTGCCCAACAGAGGACGTTGCACGCCACGCCTCATGCTGCTTCGCCAGAGACCGCGAGATCTTGGCTTGTTTCCTTTGTTCAGGTGTCATTTGTTCCCACGCCACCTTTTAGCATTCTTCTCAGCATACCACTTGCGTATAGCCAACTCATTAATCCAGCCCGCTTGGTAGCCAATTCGGCTCAGATCATCTTGCCCTTTGCTATAGGCACCCTTTAGCTACTGCTTGTACACCTCACCCTCCCGAAACAACCTCTCCCCTACCCCGGAAGCCCGCCCACACTTCGCCTTCCAGGACAATTCCAGCTCCGCAAGTGATTGCGTCAGCTTCACCACCTCAGTTTCCAAAGATGCTACATTGGCAACCGCCAATTCCCCAGCCTCCACCTGCTCATCCTTCCTCCTTATGGCTTCCTTCAGCTCTGCCACCTCTATATCCGCAGCGACAGCCTGGGCCTGGAAGACAACAACGTTCTGCTTCGCTTGCGCTAGCTGCTCCGCAAGGACTCGATTATGTTCCTCTGCCTCCCTCAATTACTGACACCTCGCCTCAGCATCTCCCTGCAGGTGGGAAATCGCCTGCTCGCTCGCGGCATACATCAACAATGTCGCCTGCAGTTACACAGCAACACATAAACCCAAGCTCAAAACAGTGGAAAACAAAAACGTGCAGGCGCTTACCCGAGTCAATTTCTCCTTGGCGAGCGCCATGCCAGCCAGCAGATCCGCCTCCTCCAATACATGCATATCCCGGGAGCGGTGACGCATGTCGTATGCCATCTGAGCTAAGTACGGCTGTGCTTCCCCCGTCCCTTCCAAAGCTTGGGCAATCTCAACTAAGCTCTGGGATCCCCCAGACCGACTGTCCCTCCGCGACCTCTTAGACTAACCCTCGCGAGCCGGCTTGGCCCTCTCCTTCCTCTTCTGAGTCCTTGCCACGCCAATCTCATCACCAAGATCCGCAACCTCCTCCAAGACAGGTTCCTCCCCCTGCGCCTGATCGTGTTCGCCCTCACGATCACCCTCTGTCCGCGCCTCCTCCAACTCTACTTCCTGGACGCCCAAACCCATCACTTCCGCCACCAATGGAGGCACGTAGGTGTAGCCCTCATCCGCCAGATTCAACCTTAAAAAATCACCACAGGCACCCAACTCCACTTCCCTACCCTTCCCCGTCTCCAGGTCAATATCATACTGCTTGGCATGGTCGACCTCAGCCAGCAGCCCATCTAGCACGTCCTCGTCCGACACTTTGTCGTACGGACCTTCCTTCTTCCGCAAACCAACGTCGCGTGGCATTGTCACTGCAACAAACAAACAGTAGTCAGACAACGATCCGCAAACCTAAACAGAGAACGCAACCACTAAAATACAGACCCAGCACCAGGGCATAGCCGAAATGGCTGTATATGCCAAGACGACATATCTGATACGAGCTCCTACATTTGAATGCCCATATCACCCGGCGAATCCGGCGCTCCATCAGCTTGGTCAACTTATGCTCTTGCGGCACTGCACAAAGCCAGTTGTCAGTAGGGACAGGGCAAAACAAAACAAAGAAACACAAGGTACAAGTACACGGTACCTATTTTCTAGAACCTCCAAGGTTCCGGGAAAGGATGCCCGTGCCACTCCTGCCATTACCCCCCAACAAGAAAACACTTATGTCTCCAGGTCTCACTTGTTGATGTGGGCAAGTCTTCCACCAAGACTTTAAACTTTCTCCGTGACTTCATTGTCACACAGCCCCGGCTGCCCTTTTTCGCGCACCACTCCATGTGCCAGCACGCGTTAAACTCCTCGCAATTGGGGAATTCCTGCTTCAGCAGGTGAAACAACCCCCCCGTTCCTAATATCTGCCTTAACATATTGGGGGTAACTTGCCCCGGGGCGACATGCAGACACGCCAATGTGTACTGCACAAACTGGGGCAGCGGAAACATCAATCCGCATCTTAGTTGATACTCGTATATCAACGTAAAGTTACCTGTGGATCCCAAAACTTCACCCCCTGCCAAGCAGCCGCAACAAGACCTCATCCGATATACTCCAATTATGCCGAAGCGCTTTAAGCTCCGACGAGGTCATACTCTCGCCAGGAGGTTCCCAAAACGAATCATCCTCCTCCCGAGATCTTGCCATGATAAACTCCTCTACCTCTTGCAAGAGAGGGTTAGACGAGGACACATGAGACCCGGCATCCATTACAAGAATGCCTTCCCCTAAATCAAGGGCAATTTCCGCCATAAGATTATCCAATCCCTCCTCCAACCGGTGCAGAGTGTCCGAATCCGAACCAGGTAAACTAGAGACCACCACAATCTCTTCGCTGGACACCCACACCGGATTTGTCATACCCCGCTACCTTAACCCTAACCAGCCCGACAACAAATCTCTTACCCTAGAATTCCTACCAATATCACAAACATGTGAACAATCTCACTCACCCCAAATAACCCAAAACAAAAACACCACCACATACAGAAACCCAAAAACAAACAAACCGACAAATTCATACCTTGAAACAGCGGATTCGAGTAGTGGCAGTGAAGCTGGTTGTAAACAGTCGAGCGCTCGCACCCACTCGATCGAGGATGAAATCGGACGTTTCCCATACTGAATTTCGCAGATTCGCTGAAACTCTATACAGCAAATCGCAGCTCACTCAATTTTTAGTTTCAAAAACATGAACTCCCCCCTCCAGTTCTCCCCAAACCTATATATAGATATTCCCCCAATCTATACGGTCAGGGAGAAGCCATGTCACCTTTAATCGTCCAAAAAAAAAGCGCCACGTCATCGCGCCATCTAGCTCGAACTGTCCCGCCCTCTAGCGTGAACTGTTTACGCCACTAGCGCGGCCCGTCACGCCATTAGCGCGGTTCATCTCGCCAGCTAGCGCGAATTGTTTACAGCATTAGCGTGGCCCGTCTCGCCATCTAGCGCGAACTGTCCAGCTTGTTAGCGCGAACTGTTTACGCCACCAGCGCGACCCGTCACGCCATCAGCGCGATTCATCTCGCTCGCTAGTGCAAACTGTTACCGCCACTAGCGCGGCCCATCAAGCCATTTAGCGCGAACTGTCCAGCCCGCTAGCGCGAACTGTTTATGCCACTAGCGCGACCCGTCACACCACTAGCGCGGTTCATCTCGCCCGCTAGTGCGAACTGTCTCGCCCAATAGCGCGAACTGTTTACGCCACTTGCACGGCCCGTCTCTCCATTAGCGCGGTTCATCTCGCTAGCTAGCGCGAATTGTTTACGCCACTAGCGCGGCCCGTATCGCCATCTAGCGCGAACTGTCTAGCCCGCTAGTGCGACCTGTCACGCCATCAGCGCGATTCATCTCGCCCGCTAGCGCGAACTGTTACCGCCACTAGTGCGGCCCGTCTCGCCATCTAACGCGAACTGTCCAGCTCGCTAGCGCGAACGGTTTACGCCACTAGCGTGACCCGTCACGCCATCAGCGTGATTCATCTCGCCCGCTAGCGCCAACTGTCCCGCCCGCTTGTGCGAACTCTTTATGCCACTAACGTGGACCGTTTGTTCGCAAGTAATCACGACCTTAACTCGGTACTTAACCCCCGTCACCTCGCGACCCTCGCGTGGGGACTTGGGGACTCGGCACTATGCCTCCAGCACCCGGGTAAAACATATTCTCGGCATCTATAGAATAACTCCCCACCCAAGAGTTCTCTTGGACTGGGGACTTGGGGACTTGTTAGTACATAACCAAAATACTTGGCTGAGCCGAGAATAGGGCACAATTACCTGGTCACCGAAGATCATTCCAGGCGAGATAGCTTTGGCTAGCCCTTCACGGATATCCAAAGAGTGAAGGGTCGGTAACAACCCGCTTGCCAAACCCACTCTGGCAGCAAAACACCCCCAAAAGGGGAGACACTGCAAATGTTAAAAATAGTCCCACATCAGAGACTGAGACCACAGTGCCTAACATTGACCTATAAAACAGGCACAAACTCCCAAAAAAGGTAAGGACAACTCTCTTCTCACACTCCCGTACACCGCAAATGGCAACTAAAAGCTAACTTAAGCATCAGAGAGTCGAAGACTGGGCCACCCCAGTCCCGACTTCCTGACGCCATGTTACTTGTGTAGGTACCGAGTGCGAAACCAAGGATTCTACCTCATCCCGACTCGCAGTCTTTTCCCGACTCGCAGTCTCTTCCCGACTCATAATATTGTCCCAGCTCGGGGTCTCGTCCCGAGACAGGTAGAAACAAGTATATATAGGCATTTTTTTTTTTGAACAATTCCAAAGAGAGTCGCTTTGTGTGAAATATAATCTTCTGCTTCTAGATCCATACGATTTGGTCAAGTTCAGGAAGAGATGCAGGTTGCTAATTGAATTACCTAAAGTCTTTGATTAATATTCAATGAGCACACTTATATTCACATAGGTGGTGTTATTTACACGCTTTCTAATTTGAAATTATAATTCAAGTTTTATATCATGATGAAGAATATGGGCCATAACATAATTAAAATTATGATAATGTTAATTGAAAACAACAACGTTCTACTCTCATAATAATTTGACAGCTGCTGCATCTTTGGTATAGCGTCACACATAAACACAAAGCTGGCTTAAATTATTGAGTTGATGATGGAAACATTTGGGTAAGATCAAGGGTTTGAGACTTTGAGTTATCAAATACAAGAAATTAAGTTGTCTATTTCTTAATTAATTCATCAAGTTAAAACAAAGGAAAATATGGGAATATATAGTCTCTTCTGGCTTCTTATTATACTCATGAGGCATCAAAATTTGGTGTACCAAGCATGGATTAATCAAAAGCAAAGATATGAAGAATCGAGATTCTTACTTTCTTATCTTTTGGCTGAGCGCTATTCAAATTTTGTTCTTGTTGAGTGTAATATATACGATCTAGTTGCTGCTTGTTTTTGTTTTTGATACATGATATCTCATTATTAAATAAATGGAATTGTTGCATGGAATGAAAATACTTCTTGTATAAGATATCTAATATGCCAGCTTTCAAATTAAACTAATTAAAGCCATAAGAATCCTAGCTTGTCAATATCTAAGTGGTTATTAGTATCATCATTGCCTTGACTTCAAAATAAAGCTTAAGTACACCCTTGCCCAGTTACTCACAGCTGCATCAATTATAATTTCTTAATTACATCCAAATTGTTATAAATATTATAATCTATGTAGATGTCCACGTAATTACTTATTAGTTATGTACTCTGATGCAAACACTACCTCTATATAAGGAGGTTAATGAGAATGAATGAAAACACTTTTACCTCCTCTAACTATTCTTTGTGTCTTCTCTTCTTCTTTTCTTTACTTTACAATATGTTATCAGTATGACTCTACCTTTTGAGTTGATAACGACCAAATCCTAAAATTTCTGTGTTTTGTTTATGAACTCAATGATAATCAAAAAAGTCATACGGTGCAACTCAGTGTTGTTTATTTTCATCGATAGTCTTGATCTATAATTTTGATTTGCTTATTGCTTTTTAGTTCAGATCATGTTGATTGTTACATGGGTTCTATGTTAGCATATTATCTTTCTTTCATTTTGCTTTGATTAGAGATCATGTATATGACTTGAAGTATTTGATATGACTTGGATTTTGCTTTGTTACCTCTGTAATGCCTTCCATTCATGTTAATTGGTACATAAAGATGCATTAGTTCTTTGATAGCTTTAGAAATCTCTTAATCAAGTTTTGTGATCTTATGAGTTTCATGTTTGTTTTCATTCTATAAAAGATAGAATTTTGATATTCTTTTCATTTCCCATGTTTACGCTGGCCAAAACACCCTACATGATCAACTTGATCCTTGATTGATCAACGTAGTAATATGGAAGGAACAATTGTCTTTACATATGTTGTTATGCAAATGAGAGCTAGTTTGCGTTCCATTCAATATGGCATGACCGTTGCATATTTGATTATGTAGTCATTGATTGTGCTACTATGGTGTTATGGTGAAGCATTTGACATCAGGTATGTATTTGACAATTTGTATATTTCATGATATGTGTCAATTTTATTATTTGAAAGTAAACTCATAGTTGTGAATTGTGTGATCATAGATCGAGACTTGAAGTCTCTTGATCGAACTATGGAGGGTTTGAAGTTCCTCAAAGAGTAATATAATGAAATTACGATATGAAGGTTCTCAAAACTCATGCAATCAAGGAGGGCCAGAAGTCTCTTAAAGTCATATATAATATGGCCAAACCATATCTTGTGATCCCTAGTTATATGAGGGCCCGAAGTTCCTCGTTTTATATGATATTACATTTTTGTGTAATTAGAGGAGATTGGAAGATCAAGATTATCATATTTGGTGAAGTTAAGATTATCATATTTGATGAAGTTAATCAGACTAAGAAGTTCTGTATATTTTCTTCATCTATAGAACCAGAAGTTTCGAATGCGAAGTTTATTTATTTATGTTCAGTACAATTTTCTCATTTTGTTATGCACTTTCATCACAGTACTTTCATTTAAATTTTATTATTATTCATTCGGGCCAACAACCCTATTACTTGATCATATGAATTTTAAGTGTAATATTTTTGGACCAGAAGTTTCAAAATATTGCATTGTAGAACCTGAAATTCTAATAGTAAATATTTGAACTTGAAGCTTCAATTACACATATAATTGATGGCTCAAGAAGAGCACATACAGTGCTAAATCTATCTAAAAACTTGTGACATATAATTATATCATGAACCAGAAGTTCATTGAACCAAATACATTATTTGCCATGTGTTTACGCCTAAATTAATATTTTACTGGACAGTAAATGTCTATGTGAATATTAATTAAATTCTTGGTCCATGTCATACCGGCGAGCCCAAGTTTCTTTAAATTCACAAATAATGGCCCGCCAGTAAGACCACGCGAGCTGACTCACAAAGCTCGCGCGCGGAATGACTTCGCGCGGAGTACGGATCTCGCGCGCTAGGGACTTTGCGTAAAACACACAGCTTGCGCGAGGAATGCCTTCATGCGGAATGACTTTGGCACTTCGCTTAGGCGAGGTGGAATACATCTAGGCGAGCTGGAGAACTGGTTCGCTAGTTCGCGTGAAAGACTTCGCGAGAAAGCCACATGCGGAGTCCGCGTGCACTACATTAATCGTTGAAGACTTTTACCAGTCTTTGACATGCTTCGGGCCAATTCATGTGACCCTTTTAATATAAAAAGCCCCACTAAAGCCCGCGAGCTAGAAAAGACCGCGAGATGGTTTGAATCCGCTGCCCGTGCGAGATTAGTTTTCTACATGGACTATGACACCCCGCAGGATAAGGATGTTTTTCATTTCAGTCCGTATAGGACTCTACAGTTGAGTGGCGCGCCTGAAGCAGTGACCTATTCTAATTGGAGTGTGCGAACTGGACATGTGTCACAGGATGATTGGTCCGCATGGGAGGAATAATGCCCTTATGCTTTACGTTGCAGAGTCTGACTTGGATTCTGATTATCTTTCTTCTGCGGCATGTCAAGCTCCACTACATAACACACTCATAATTCAACAAAAACAACAACTCTCTCTCTATCTCTCTCAACATAATTAAATCTCTCAACAGATACAAACAAACTGCAAACCAGTTATCCTTCGAGCTACTTGAAACCCTAACCCTAAGTGCGCCGCCGACTAGGTTTTTCTCAAAGTTCTTCTTGGACTCACCCCCGATCACCTCTGATCTCCCTTTATTGCTCTGCTCGTGCCGCCGTGAGTATCGACTACCTTGTGCTCGTAAATTCCTCATCTGAGGTGGCACCTGGAACCCCCTACCTGACCAAGAAGTTAAGATCTCGCACTCACATCCGTCACTATTTTCTCGTCCGCGAGGTGGCACGCCCGCATCACTAAAAGCATTGACTGCTATTATCCTTTTGCCCCGCACGCTGAGGATCGTGTCCAAAACACCATAACTATTTGTGTCATGTTTTATCTACATTGTTGCTTTGAAGCATTAGCAAGTTTTGATGACCATTAGTTTATTTGCCGCATATTTTCGAGTTGTCACCTTAATGAGACACTCCTCTTATCATGAGAGGGAGAAAGATTGTTTTTGAAGAACGATGTAAATTGGTGTGAGTTGTCTATCCACCATCTCATTTTGGTTTTGATAAATATCACAACAAATGAGTTGATAAAAGATCTTGATAAAATTATATGCTAAATGTTAAGGCATCTGCTTGGGTTAAAGTCCTAGAGACAAACCATATTAACACATTCGATCTGTGTGATGCATATGTACCTAAGTGACATGGTTCTCTTGAAGAGAATATAAACTAATCAATGTCAGAGTTCTTAATACGGCTACACATACAAATGTTGTAGGTACGCATATTAGAGAATGATATATTGGTTGATACTAATGAATATAATGTTTTTGACCTCATACTTGGTTTAGGTTCGTCACCAGCTAATGAACATCTCACTCAAAAGAATGTGATGAGGCTTAAACACATATTTGCGGATGGTCATAACAATGACAGTCTTCCCGCCGTTAGAGGAATAATAAGACTAATGTCATTTGAATAACGACATTAATTTGAGTAGAATGTGTTCATCAGGTCTAAAGTTTTAAACTCATGAAAAACGAATATTATACATGTCCTCTAATGATCTATATGATATTACAAGTAAAAGATCTACATTCGCTAGATAATATTTGTCCTAAAAGTGAAAATATTTGCCCCGGAAGTGGCATGGGTACCCAAAAATCAAATACATGCATATAAGAATGTGTTGGATTTATAAATGATGATCATCTATGAAAATTTACAAATGGAAGCTACCAAAGATCATTAAGGGCTATATTAATCGATGCTATTCCACGTTTTATTATGCATGTCAACAAAACATATTATTTGCCAAATTGGAAAGATGCAGTTCCAATAAAACTAAATATTTGAAACGTGATGAGATGCTTTGACCTTTAACCATAAAAGATACAAAATGGAATTTACGACAGTGAAAGTAAATCACTATGATTTAATGTCTACAAAAGACATAAGACTTATTAAAAATCGTCTAACTATGTTGATATTGTTTTAACTTTGTAGGTTTAAAATTCCATGATGAGCCTTTATATGCAAAACACGCATGGTCTCATTTTAGTGATGAACAAATCAAACCGTTATTTATGGCGCATGAAGCTTGCAATATTCAGGAGGAGATTCTAATCAAGGGGAGCATCTAGAAGTATGTTACCTAAGACATATGCGCGTTGTACTCTTTTTCTTCTTCGACCAGCAGGGTTATTTTTCTCTCACTGAGTTTTTGTTATCTAGCAAGGTTTTTAACGAGACAACATTAAGCACGTCCAATTTCATCATTTATTAGTGGACATCCAAATGGGAGTGTTATAAATATTATAATATATGTGATTGTCCACATAAATACTTATTAGTTATGTACTTTGATGCAAACTCTACCTCTATATAAGGAGACTAATGAGAATGAATGAAAACACTTCTACCTCCTCCAACTATTCTCTGTGTCTTCTCTTCTTCTTTTCTTACTTTACAATACAAATTACACTTTTAGAGATATAAATTAAACTTTTATTTTGATTTATAAGTACTGCACCGTTTGCACGTAAAAGCTAGGTGTATATGAATCAGGCAAATTTGAAAATCAAGATCCGCTCAAGGCCACAAGTTCAGGTTGAATATATATTTACTATGCACAAGATCCGCATGCAAATACATACTAATCTTCAACATTAGATCAAAACTATTAAAGGAAAAATACATTTGTGTCTTCGTCAAAATAACCGAAAAGAGAATCATGGAATTAGATGTAACTTATCAATCAGACATTATTAGGTTCCATTATGTTGTAAGTTACCATTGTAATACCTTGTAATACTCCATATATAAAAGAGAACCTGTAATGAAATGAGTAGACCTATTCTCTATTTGTAATTTACTTTTATACGTTATCGAGCGACTAGTGGTATGATATCTACCACTGAAGAGCCTACTTGCATTTATGAAGATAATGCAGCTTGCATCGAACAGATGAAACTAGGTTATATTAAGGGTGATAACACAAAACATATATCGCCAAAGTTCTTCTACAGTCAGCAACAACATACCCTCCTCAAGATTCAAGTGAATTAAGTAAGATCTGAGGAGAATGTGGCCGATTTGTTTACCAAATCCTTGCCTAAGGCTACATTTAAAAAGCATGTGAAAAATATCGGAATGCGAAGGCTTTTTGAGCTCCCTTGATTGATGTAAGGATCAGGGGAGGGCATAGACTTCAAGGGGGGGTCTAATGTACTCACATCATTTTCAAATATAGTAGGTGCGTTGTGCTCTTTCCTTCGACCAATGTTTTATTTTATCCCACTGGGTTTTCATTACTTGGTAATATTTTTAACAAGGCAACACCGCATGCACCATTTCGCCTTTGACTTGGCACAAGGGAAAGTGTTTAAGAAAAAATACATTTGTGTCTTCGTCAAAGTAACTAACGAAGAGAGAATTATGAGATTAGATTTAACTTATCAATCAGACATTATTAGGTTCTATTATATTGTAAGTTACTATTGTAATACCTTGTAAGTCTCCCTATATAAAGAAGAATCTGTAATGAAATGAGTATGCTTATTTTCTATTTGCCATTTACTTTTACAAAAACATCAATATTTCGCATAATTAGTTTACCTAAACGAATATCACTATTCTTCATAGACTAATTAGATTATCGATCAGTGAAATCTATAGAGGCGAACTTTTTATATAGATTCATAACATAGTTGAACTTGACTCTTATATATTATATATTATGTTTTAAATAATTAAACAAATTTAACTCGAATGACTCAAAGTTGTCTGGGAAACAACTTGATCTTCAACTCTAAAAAATTGGAAAATATAGTTAAGTTCAAGCATATATAGCTCATTTTTCCGAGCCATAAACAAAGAGATTTCCGAGCCATATAGAGCTCATTTTCCCCCATCGTTAGATCGGTTGGGATATGTGTGCTGCATGTTGATCGTTTTATCGTTAACATTTTTTTTTAAAAAAAAAAGAAAAAGGAAAAAAAAAAACTACGCTAAGAAACCTCTAGCTGAAAGATAGACTACTAATTATATGACAAATCGTTAGCGAACGATTAGACTATACTAAATGGACGGGACTACTCTGAGAATGATGATTACACAAAAATATAAAAGAGATGGCCTAACAACTAAACAACCTACCATGTTTACACCTGGCATCTTTGGCCACACCAAACACTTGATCTCAAAGCCTCCGTGATCAGTAGTTGGCTATTGTATGAATGTCAAAATCATCCCTTAATAAATTTTATTATCCCATTGCAATCCCCCACACCAATAAACAAACCAAACCATATAAAAATTAAAATTAAAATAAAAAACATAATACATAAAAGATACCCAACCTCCTTCAGCTCCTCTAACCCACTCCATATTAAGGATCAATAAAATCACAATTGTCATCTATTTATTTTTAATTTTTTAGATATAGTAATGTATGTAAGTTGTAACTACCTCTCTCTCTCACTTTTTCTATATTAATCCATCCAATCCTCACCCCACTAGTGGCCGTTTCGATAATAACCCCGCCAACCGAGGGCACTCTCGGATATTACCGTTTATTTTTCAAAGCTTCTCAGCAGCCAATGACCATTAAATTTCTTTTCTCCTTTCCTTCAATTTCTTCGACCTGTCCATTTCTCGTAACCTTTCCCCTGCATTGAATCCGATTGAATCCCCCAGCTCTTGCCTCTTGGTTTCTTCTCCTCTCTATAATATATATATATTTATATATATATATAAATATATATATATACACACACATGCATATATATATTTTCTCACTTGCAGAGAAAGCAAAATAGGAGAGCAACATCAAAACCAGAAAAAAAAAAAAAACCGGAAAAACAAAAACACCGAAACAGTGGCCGGAAAATAAGTTTACTACAAAAAGAGAGAGACATGGACGGGAAGTTATGGCTGGTTTCTCTCCTTGTTCTGGCTACTACTCTTTGGACATTAGCCAACGCAGTCCCTTACGCAGAGCCTTTCAATCTCACCACCATCCCCTTCGACGAAGGATACAGCCCTCTCTTCGGCGACAGCAACCTCGTCCGCTCCCCTGACGGTAAAGGCGTCCGCCTCCTCCTCGACCAATATACAGGTGACTATGCATGCATCATCATATCAAGATTCTCAAAATAATATATCATCTCCATCATAATTATTACTCCTTTTGTTTTCTCTTCTGATTGAAATTCCTAACGTTGCAATTTCTTTCTGTTCTCTTGAATTTGCAACTGTCTGAAATGATATATACAAGGAAATTTCCCTTTTATGTTTTTTTTTTTTTGACTCTGATTAATGTTCTACATGTTTTTCTGGTTATTTTTTCCTATTGAATTAGTAATTGATTTTCCGTGTGCTTTGATTTTGTTAATTGATTACAGGGTCTGGCTTCATTTCCTCCTCTCCTTACGATCATGGCTTCTTCAGCGCCAAGATTAAGCTGCCGTCGGATAACACTGCCGGTATTTGCGTTGCTTTCTATGTAAGCTTTCCTATTCATTTTCTCTTTACACAACTTTTTTTTTTTTTTTTTAATTTTGATATTTTATGGTTGTGGTGGCTAATTTCTCTTTTACTTTTTGTGTGATGATGAAATGTTTGGTAAAACAGACATCCAACGCTGACGTGTTTGAGAAGAGCCACGATGAGTTGGACATAGAATTCTTGGGTAACACGGCTGGAAAGCCATGGAGGTTTCAGACCAATTTGTACGGCAACGGCAGCACCAGCCGCGGCCGCGAGGAGCGCTACCGCCTCTGGTTCGACCCGTCCAAAGACTTCCATCGTTACAGCATCCTCTGGACCCCTAAAAACATCATGTAAGTTGCTCTAATTGATCTTTTTTTTTTCTTTTTTCTTTTAATTTACATCTGTTTTGGTTTTGATTGTTTCTTCTGTTATGGGAAAGTTCTAGTTGTATGGATGGTTCTAGTTAACGTGGTATGCTTTGTAGACCTTTGTGCATGCTATCGTTGACCTCATGACTGGATATGGATAGTTTGGGGTTGCGTACGGGATTGTTTCTACAACCTCTGGTTGACAAACATGCCTTGCTATTTTGTTGAACATTCACAGTTTGGAGCATCTCCAACAGATTTTTTAAAATTTCTTTAAAATAAGAAAGTAAAAGCTAAAATTTTTTTAAAAAAATTATGCTTAAAATCCAACAATTTTTCCATTTTAAAGATTTTGGTATTTAATATAACAATAAAATATACTATATCATTATTAATTATAGCAAAAAAACATTACCTAATAAAATATTCTATTGATCTATTTTTCTCGTTGGAGCACCTAAAGAATTTTAGGGAATGAAGGTTTTGTTGCAAATTAGGAGAATAAAGGCTCCACTTTCTTCTCCATCCCCATTTTAAAGAATGAGATGTGAAAACTATTGAACATAAAAAGACTTAATATTCTCTAAAATCAAAAAAATCGAGAAAATGAAGAAGCTGTTAAAGATACACTTACTTGACGAGAATAAAATCACATCCATCCATGGTTCATATCTCAACCATAAACTAACTTTAGGCATGCCGTGAAGAGGACGTTTCTATAAGTTGTTATTGAGAATATAATTCGATAACATGAACCATTTAATTTGCTCTAGATTTTTATAAAATTAGTTACATTATTGTTAATTATTTGTTAACGTAAACCCACGAAATGAAAATGAAATTAAATTTTGGCTAATTGTCTTATTAATAATCTGTAAAAATCAAATGGTATCATATAAATAGAAATTTTCATTATCTGTAGTGCCGTATACAAAAACAAACGTCTTGTCACATCTCTGCTAGACTGTTCTTATGGGACAAACGCCAAAAAACCTAAATTCCATTCCTATTAATAATTTTTTTTATTAAAAGGTCCAATATTGACCATGGTTGGACAGTTTTTGTTGTTTTATAAATTGGAATGATTCTTGTGTTGAATTGACCATGAACTTATCAATCCAACTTATATATCTTAATATATGGAAATTCTTGTATGCACGACGTGTATTTACACGACACAATCTTAACCGTTCATAACAATTCATATGTTTGACCATCATGTTTCTATATTATTTCTTCTAATCCTGACCATCCATGTATGTATGTGAAGATACACGCCGTGTACTAAAGATACTCTCCTTAATATATAAACAACAATATATTTAGCTAGCACTGGTAGAACATCGTTCGACTTGATTCATTGCCCTAATAGTTTTGCATCCGACTGATTCATTTGCAGATTTTACGTGGATGAAGTACCGATAAGAGAGGTGGTGCGAAAGGAAGCAATGGGCGGAGACTACCCAGCAAAGCCGATGTCATTGTATGCAACGATATGGGATGCCAGCAACTGGGCCACCAACGGCGGCAAGGAGAAAACGAACTACAAATATGCCCCCTTCGTCGCAGAATTCAAAGACCTAGTGCTAGACGGCTGCCCTTCTGACCCTATTGAGCAATTTCCGTTCGCCGAGGCCTGCGCCGAGAAGCTTGCCTACCTCAACGCTCAAGAATACTCCACCATTTCACAAGCACGGCAGGCGGCCATGCGCCGGTTTCGTCAGCGTTACATGTACTACTCGTATTGTTACGATTCGTTGAGGTACCTTGTAACAATGCCGGAGTGCGAGATCAGTCAGGCAGAGAAGGCACGGTTCAAGAATACCGGTAGGTTGAAGTTTGGAGGCAGTCACAAAAAGCAGCCCAAGAGGCGGAGCCGGAATAGGGGTGCGGCTTCCGACAACAAAGTAGATATATGATCAATATGATCATGATGATCATATCATCATCATCGTCGTCGTCATTTGTGTGAATTCGAATTATTTGTAAATTGAAATGTAGTGATGAATATTAATCATAATTTTGTTTTCCTTCCCAAACCTCTCTTGACTATTGGAAGATGAAACCCTTTATTTCAAAAGATATTAGACTGGTATACATAAATAAAAAGTCACAAAGCGAGAGATATATGGTGGTTTTAAAATAAAGTCAAGATTTTAATGTATTTGGTAAGGAGTAAATGGATTTTTACCACACACATTATTTGCTCATTGTGGAAGATTACATATAATAACAACCATTTAGGGCATGAACATTGTTATTATGATTTATAATAGACTAGTTTTCTTCTTGTGAGCCTTCAATTTGGCTCATCAATAGTCTTAAAAAAACCTGCGAACGAAATGATAATCAATGACTTGAAATCTATACGTACCGGTACCATTACCTACGTAAGAATTACTTTCTGAAAAAAAAAAACCTATGTATAATTGAGCTCTATGTGAATAGTGAATGCATGGCCTGGATTACGTACCATTTCACCTACAATAATCACATTAATGATTAATTAACATCTAAAAAGTTGAAAAAAAAACCTAAAGCTCTAAAGCTCTCTCTCTCTCTCTCTCTAAAAGTCGGCAGCCAACCACAAAATCCCACTCTCATCCGGCGGCAGTCTAAAGCTAGGCGAGTCTCTAGATCTGCTGAAGCCGTATGACTTTGTTGCCAGATGAAAAATATATCAGCAACAAAATACTTTGATAGGTAATTAGTGAGAGGTTCTTAACAGCTTTTGATCAGTGTGGCTTTTCAGATTAAGTTGGATGTATGACACCATGGACTCGAGGAGCAGATCTGGTTTCATCTTCTCGATTCCATCTTCGACGTCCTTGTTTATTCATGGGTGGAGTTTTTATTTGGTAGAGATGTTGTTTGGTCTCTAAGTTCATGGTGACGATGAAATTTCTTCTCCCTGGGGTGTGCATGCGGCTGCGTGGAACAAGACGGCGGCGTCTCACGGTGTCAACGTCTCATGAAGGCAATTTCGTCTCACGAAGGCAATTTCATCTCACGGCGGCAACGGCTACGGTATTCTTCTTCCATGTCCTTCTCACAACTGTGAAGGAAAGCTGGGCTAGGTCAACTAGCTGTTTTGGGTTTAGGTCTAGTTTCTTATTAGGCTTTGAACTGATTTTTTAATTTATAGCTTTTCTATTACAATAAGTTCATTTCGATCATTAGGACTCTAAACACTTCGTGTCTAAACATTTTTTTGTGCCTCATAGCGTCTATTTTTCTATTAGTCTTTTTATAGTTTTCTAGGTGATATATTAGACTATAATCTATTTTCTATTAGATTGTAGGCTCATTTATGAGCCGAAATGTAAATGAGGATACAACCCTCATACGAATCTTATGATTTTGTTTGTCGTCTATATGCATGGCAATAAATCAATTTGTATTGTACCCTTTAACAAAATTGTTTTTGAGTTAAAAAAAAAAAGAAGAAAAGAAGATTAATTAACATCTTATTGCCCAATAACAAAACTACTTTAACAGTTCGATCGCATATAACCTTTAAGCAATATAGTATAGCTGGCGAGCTCATGCATGGGTTGATGACATGATATGTACCTATTTTGTTGGTGGTAACAATGACAGTTAAAAGAAGTGGCCCGAAACCTGTGGGAGTGGAAATGTGACTCGCTGAATAATACTTTGCAGCGAATGCAGCTATGATCAATTTTTACTTTTGCTGAATAAACATGAAAATGGGAAGATTACAAAAATAATGGGGTAATGCCGCAATGACCCTGCCTGGTTATATTTAGTGGTGATGATAAAGATGCTCGCCCATATGTCCCTGAAATTAAAGTAGCTGTGTTAGTGCATGGGGTTAATTTGCAAATAATTAGTGACAGTACTATAGACCTAGTATATAGTACGTGGTTCTCATTCGGCCATTTAACAAAAAAAAAATTATTAACACGTCCCTAAATGCTAGATACATATCTATTTTTTATATAAATTATATAAGACTTTATGTGCAAGTAAAATTACTAAAAGAGACATTCATATCAAAAGTAAAGAAACCTATAGTTAAAATAAAATATCACACTTGAGGAAGAACTATCTCTCAATAGTTGTGCGTGCAAAACTGTTGATCCTCAAAACAAGCTGCTGCCTCTCCTTTTATAAGAGTAGAAATACGTCTACTCTCTTTCACGTCCAAACCCTAGCCTTGTGCAAGACATCTTCTTGCAATTAACTTCACAAACCTAATTGACATCAAATTAGAAATATTAGAATAGAATCATTCCATAAAGGACGCAAGTGATAAATATTAAAATCATAATCAGATAATAAAGGAAGAAATATCCTAACCAACTTAGGATTGATTTTCTTACGCAAATCTATTCCAATCAAATATGTTAATCAAAAGACATAAAACCTAAATGATTTAGATCTCCTGCCTTTTTCACGCAATCCTTATTTTGTATAGGAATGACAACAAATATATACTAATAATCTCTTCCTTTGACATTCCTATACAAAACCATATTTGGACGTTTCTCCGTGTCTTCTTTCTCACAAACCAATTTTGGTAACCTGCAACATTTAAAGCAAACAACCAATAAGTGAAGAGAAAGAGAAATAGTGTTATATTAGCTTATTAATCCTATTGAATATGGAACTAGGCTTATATACTTTGTATATCAGCAAGTAAACTTTTAAACTTGATATTGAATTCCTAATGTAATGTTTTACACATTTAAATTAATCGATTAAGTTAATGTAAGATAAACACCTGTTTTGAATTCAAAATTCAAAGTAATATCATTAATACAAGATTGGATTAGGACAAGAAACAGTTAGACGGTTCCTTGATGGAAGGAATTGTTAAGTAACTGTAAATGATAGTTGCAATCTACTGTCTATATAAAGCAATCTTAGGTCCCTGCTAGAGCACTGTTACATTCTCATTCATTTTGTCCCATCAAGTAAATAGAGAGTATTAAGAAGTGAATTTATGAGAAAACTGAGATGAAAACAAACATGAACTAATCAAGTTAGTATTTCTGTTACTTATGCATTTGATCTAAAATTTGTCATAGAATCTTAAGTTTTATGTTTAACTGCATAATTGAAATTTATCAATTGGTATCAGAGCAACTATGCTCAGATATTAGATTGATGTATGAGTTATTTCATTACATTTAGAATCCTGGGACATGATGCATCTCAGTGAACTATTTTACATACTGATGAAATGAATCTCAAATGTTGTTTTTATATAAATTGCTTCTTATTTTTTATAATCCATTTACATGATGTTTAAACTTTTTGTTGATAAGTATATGTGAATACATGTGAACATTACAGATGATCCATCAAGTCCAATGCATATGTTCTCTTGATTACAAATGTTGCCATAGTGACTATGTATGAATTGTAATATATGTATTAGACTAAATCATTCTTTCTGCTGATGCATTATGTAACTTTCATGTATTTTCAATGCTGACATATTGGCTGAAGTATATATATTGTTAAGTATCTTAGAAAGAATCCCTACATAAAACATGAAAATTTGGAATAAAATTTGACTTCCATAGCAGTTAAATTTTTTGAACTGAAAATTCTTGTTGTTAGTTGTATATCAGATGATAATTCAAGCATTTCATTACAACTAGTGTATCAGATATTGAAACTGATATCTTGAATATGTCTTTTATTATTTTATATATGACATTCATTGAAATGTTGTTTCTTTATGATCAACTGACATTGGGATAAGCATTTATATATGATTTTTTTGGTATTTTAGACAAACTGGTCCTTATGTCTATGTATATATACATGCAAATTGAGATAAATGAATGACTCACTTAAGTTCAGAACTTCATTACAGCCATGCATTTTCCCTTGAGCATCAATCAAACTGAACTCAATGGATTCAATTACCATAAATGGAGAGGTGACATTGAACTCAACTTGGCAATTATGGATTTTGATCATGTGCTCAAGGAAGATCCCCTTACTGAACCTGCTACAAATGCTTCAAAGGAATTGAAGGACAAGTACTTGAACTGGAAGAGGCACAATAAAATGACACTGATTTGTATCAAGAAGAGTATGAACAATTATGTGATGGGAAACGTACCAGATTCTGATTATGCAAATGAGTACATGAATGCAATTGCAGAGAAGTACAAGGTGTCAAAAAAAAACTGAGATAGGTAGGCTTATGAACAAGCTTATTGGCATGGATTGAAATACAATGGAGGAAGCATTAGGGAGTACATCATAAAAGGAGCATATATTGCTGAGAAGCTGAGAGGGCTGAAGATGAACATTGAGGAGTCTTTCCTTATGTTTCTATTGCTGAACTCTTTTCCAGATGAGTATAGCCATCTGAAAAGTCTTTATAACACTCAGAAGGAGAAATGGAGTGTTAATGATTTAATCTCCATCTGTGTGCAGGAGAAAAAGGATAACACTAAGAGAGGAAAAGAGGTTATTGTCAACTACATATCTATGCCAAAGGGCCAGTATGGTAAATGCAAGAAGTATTCTGCCATTAAGAATTTTGGCAATAAGAATGGTGCTTCAAGCTCTAGAGTGAAACATGATTTGAACAAAGGCAAGCCTCACAACAAAACCAATGGTCCACTAAAATGTTTTTTTCTGTAAGAAAACTGGCCATTTCAAGAAGGATTGTGATGACTTTAAGAATTGGTTGAACAAAAAATGTACTTTTCTGTTTAAAACAATCTTTACATTAGAATCGCATGCATGTGTTAACAAAAATTCATGGTGGTTTGATACTGGTTCACCCATTCATATTGTGAATTCTATGCATGGATTATTCAATCAAACAATCCCAAGAAATAATGAAACAAAACTCTGTGCTTCAAATGGACAAAGGGTAGCAGTTCAAGTTGTAGGAACTGTGAAGTTGTTGTTTAGGAATAAGTTTGAATTAATATTAGATAATGTGTATTGTATTCCCTCAATAGAGAGAAACCAGATATCTGGATCTCAATATGTACTAAATGATGGTTATAATTTCTCTAGTAATAATAAATATATGTTTTATTATAAAGATTCATATTGTTTTGGCAATGCTGATTTAGTATATGGTTATTAGCATGTGAATTGTGTCAATGTTGTAGATCAAAAGCATGAAGTTTTCAACATATCAAGTGCTGTTGGTGTCAAAAGAAAGTTTCAATAAGAAAAATCATCGTGTTTGTGGCACAAGAGGTTATTAAGACATGCATCTAAGCTTAGACTACAAGAACTAGTGAAACAAAATATTTTGCCTGCATTGGATTTTGATGATTTTGGCACTTGCATAGACTGTTTGAAAGGAAAAATGACTAATCAAAGGAATTTTGATTCCAAAAGAGCTACTGCATTGTTAGAACTAATACATACAGATGTTTGTGGTCCTTTTCCTATGCAAACAATATGTAGAAATTCTTATTTTGTGACATTCATAGACAATTTTTCAAGATATTGTTTTCTTTATTTGATTTCTGAAAAATCACAAATCTTCGAAATTTTCAAAATCTTCAAAACTGAAGTAGAAAAACAAATAGAAAAGTTCATTAAGTTTGTAAGATCAGATCGAGGTGGTAAGTACTATGGAAAATACTCAGAAAAGGGGCAACATAAAGATCCATTTGCCATGCATTTGGAACAATGTGACATTGTTGCTCAATATACCACTCTATATACACCACAACAAAATGGTGTAAGTGAGAGGAGAAATAGAACTCTCATGAATATCGTAAGGAGCATGATTTGCAGATCAAATTTGCCAAGATTCTTATAGGGAGAAGCTTTGAAAACAGCTAACTATATCAACAATAAACACCGAGCACAACAGTGATTAATACTCCTTTTGAAAATTGGTACGGTTACAAGCCAAGCTTAAATCACTTCCATGTTTGGAGCTTCAAAGCAGAAGCCAGAGTTTACAATGGTAAAAATGACAAGCTTGAATCAAAGTCCATTAGTGCTTATTTCATTGGTTACTCAGAAAAATCGAAGGGCTACATGTTCTATGATCATACAAGATTCAACAGGATTTTTGAAACTCATAGAGCTACTTTTCTTGATGAAGACTTTTGTCAGAATGAAGATCCAGGTATGGCTAGAGAAGTGGAAAAACAATACTTAAATATGGAGGAATGGTTTATATTTTCAGATATGCCTCAAATTACAGACTATGATCACAGAAAATGCAACAGAAAGTACAGTAGCAGAAAATGGAGCTGTTGAAAATCAAATTTCGACAACTATTGTTCCAGTATCTATTACTGGAGCAAATCAAGAGGCAGTTGATATTGGACAGCCAGAAGTTCATATGGAACAACAACAAGAAGAAGTTGTCGTTGAACAACCAATTTTGAGAAGTCACAAAGAGAGAGAGAAAATCTGTAATTTCTAATGATTACTATGTGTTTAATATTGTTGTCGAATTTAATTTGGGGGAAGAAAATGATCCAACTACACTCAAATAGGCTATGTAATCCTAAAACAGTCACAAATGGAAGCTTGCAATGGAAGATGAACTTTTAAACATGTCTCAAAATGGTGTTTGGATTTTGATGGATAAAGTTGCAGATTTAAAGCCAATCGGATGTAAATGGGTGTACAAGACTAAGAGAGATGCTAAAGGTAAAATAGAAAAATACAAAGTAAGACTTGTGGCTAAGGGATACAATAAAAAAGGAGTGGATTACAATGAAACGTTTTCCCCAGTTCCTACCAAAGATGCCTTTAGAGTGATGATGGCTCTAGTTGCACATTTCAACCTTGAACTACACCAAATGGATGTTAAGACAACATTTTTAAATAGAGATTTGCAACATGATATATATATGCTGCAGCCCGCAGGTTTTGTGGAAGATGAAAACAAAGTCTGTAAATTGAGAAAGTCGATCTATGATTTGAAACAAGCTTCCAGACAATGGTATTTAAAGTTTGATGCAGTAATTACTAGTTTTGGTTTTGAAGAGAACAAATTGGATGAGTGTGTATACTACAAGGTCAGTGGGAGTCATTTCATATTTTTAGTTCTATATATGGATGATATCTTACTGGCAAGTAGTGATGTTGGATTGTTGAAAGCTACTAAGGATTTCTTGATGAAAAGTTTCGATATGAAGGATATGGGGGAAGCACAATATGTGCTAGGCATTGAAATAAGTCGAGATAGAGAAAGAAATATGATGGGATTGTCACAAAAGAATTACATTAATAAAGTGTTGAGCAGATTTGGAATGGAGAAGTGTAGATCTAGGAATGCACCTATTTCAAAAGGTGATAAAATGCATAAAGGGCGGTGTCCTAGATACAATCTGGAGAGGGAGAATATGGAGAATATACCTTATACAGGCTTGGTTGGAAGTTTGATGTATGCACAAGTGTGTACAAGGCCTGATATTAGTTTTGCAGTAAATATACTCTCCAGGTATCAATCAAATGCTGGGCAAAAACATTGGGTGGTAGGAAAGAAAGTTTTGAGATATTTGATGAGTACCAAAGATTATATGCTGGTGTATAAGCACATTGAAGATCATGAGTTATACATATGCTTCATACAAACAAGACATGGATGATTTAAAGTCTACTTCTGGATACATATTTATGCTCGCAGGAGGAGCCATATCATGGAAAACCAGCAAGCAAGGATTGACTGCTACTTCAACATTTCAAGCATAATACATTGTTATTTTCGAAGCTACTGCACATGCTATATGGTTAAGGAATTTTATTTCCAAAATGAAGGTTGTTAATTCGATTGAAGGGCCATTGGTGATTTATTGTGATAATGCAGCAGTTGTATTTTTTTCCAAGAACAACAAAAAAACTTTTGCTTCAAGGAATATTGATGTGAAGTAATTTTCTGTAAGAGAAACTGTGAGAGATAAGGAAATTGAAGTAGTGAATATCGGTACAAGTGAACAGCTTGCAGATCCATTGACCAAAGCGCTACCAGTAGCAGCATTTGCAGATCATGTCAAGCACATGGGAATTTTAAGTAGTTTTGATGATTGACAAAGCAATTTACTGTAAGATGTTTTATACATAAGTATTTGCAAGTTGATTATTTCAGTAGGCATTATTTCATTTAACAATTTGAATGAATTTCAATTTGTTCAGTTACTACATACATTCATCAAGTATATACTTTTAAATATTACTGATATCATATCAGTAGACTATATATGCAGTTTGTTAAGTCATCTGGATCACAATGCTTATACTCGATTACTTTATATAAGCATGATTTTACTAGTGGTAATCTATGTAATTTGATTTGTTGTAGTGTGATTATAAGAGACTGATAATTTACTAAATTATCATGTTCTCTTATGATTCAATATGGTTGAGTCTAATTGACAGGATTTTGAAAACAAATAAGAATTTTTATTGAGTTTGATGCGCAACTTAAGAAGTTTAGTTACAGGTTACAAAGTATATAATCCAAGTTCAATGGGAGATTATTATATTAGCTTATTAATCATACTGAATATGGAACTAGGCTTATATACTTTGTATATCAGCAAATAAACTTTTAAACTTGATATTGAATTCCTAATGTGATGTTTTATACATTTGAATTAATCGATTCAGTTAATGTAAGATAAACATATGTTTTGAATTCAAAATTAAAAGTAATATTATTAATACAATATTGGATTAGGACAAGAAATAGTTAGACAGTTCCTTGATGGAATGAACTATAAAGAAACAGTAAATGACAATTGCAATCTGCTGTCTATATAAAGCAATCTTAGGTCCATGCTAGAGCACTGTTACATTCTCATTCATTTTGTCCCATCAAGCAAATAGAGAGTATTAAGAAGTGAATCTAGGAGAAGACTGAGATGGAAACAAACATGAACTAATCAAGGTAGTATCTGTTACTTATGCATTTGATCTAAAATTTGTCATAGAATCTTAAGTTTTATGTTTAGCTGCATAATTGAAATTTATCAAATATATAATCATAAGAATATCAAAGTCATATATACCTCTCCCCCCAAACACAATATGTCTTCTCCTTTTTGTCAAGGAATGACAAAGATGAATTACCCAAGCAAATATGCTCCAAGTATTAATACTCCCCCTAAGAGTGATCATAATATGAAAAATGCAAAGATGAAATGCGTACACACATAATGAACTGGATTATCTTCCATGAAATATCTGAAGAGGAGAAGCAAAACATTCAACCAAGGTACAAGACATAGTTTTACACATATAAGATAGACAAATTCAATTTTCATGTCTGACTTAATCGACAAAATTATGTAAGCAAGAACATAGGTTGATCAATCATGTACCTTGAGTGAAAAGTGAACAATCTTTGCTATGGGGTGAGAAACACCTTGAGATGTCAACAACTTAGCATAATAAACACTGTTACACAACCCTTTTATAACTCCTGTGTGGGCACTTCACATATTTCTTTTTACTTTTTGGCCGTTAACACAATCTTTAATTTTTGAATTTTTAACCCATGTAGCAAGTACAATATCAGTAGCTCCCAAGCCAAATAGTTTTCACCATCAAACCAAGAAGGGGTATTGACTGCAGTACTGTTCTTGTCACGTTCCATCTTCCCTTGGATCTTTTAGACACTTCCAGAACCCGCTCTAGTACCACTTAAAGGTACTGGAACTTGCAGAAGGATTGAAATAAGAACACAACAAATTTTGACGTTGTGTAAAAACCACAAATAAGAGGATAAAGCACAGGGCACAAACCCAGAAAATTGAACTTCACTAGATGAATTTGAATAGGGTTTACAAACCACGATTGTAACCAACAACTATTACAAATTCTCAACGATCTAGTTCTTCAATCTTCTCTTCGATCTTCAAGGAACTAGCCGCGTCCTTGGGACTTCTCAATCACTCTCTACTAGCCGTGAGAGAATGATGAACGTATGAAACAAAAATTCACATTAACAAGGAGCAAGTGAACTTCGACCTCTCAAAGTAGTTTTGCAACAGAAGAACTCTCTCTCAATAGTTGTGCGTACAAAAAGGTTGATCCTCAAAACAAGCTGCTGCCTCTCCTTTTATAAGAGTAGAAATATGTCTACTCTCTTTCACGTCCAAACCCTAGCCTTGTGCAAGACATCTTCTTGCAATTAACTTCACAAACCTAATTGACATCAAATTAGGAATATTAGAATAGAATCATTCCATAAAGGACGCAAGAGATAAATATTAAAATCTTAATCAGTTAATAAAGGAAGAAATATCGTAACCAACTTAGGATTTATTTTCAATCTGTTAATCAAAGGACATAAAACCTAAATGATTTAGAGATCTCCTGCCTTTTTCACGTAATCCTTATTTTGTATAGGAATGATGACAACAAATATATATATATATATATATATATATATATATATATATATATATATATATATATATATATATATATATATATATATAGACGATCTAGGATTTGCTATGCAGATAGCTAGCAGAGTGCTATTTTGGGTTCTCTAGCTTTGGATACGAACTCTAGTTTCTAAAAATATATATGCTTACGAGGTAAAGGTGACAGATCGAGTGAAGTAATTAAGATTTCATTTTGTAGAAGGATAAGAAAAGAGTGTAGAGTAATATAGATGAAGTGAAGTGAAGATGTGTATGGGTTAAGAGCAAAGAGTAGAACAGACTCAAATCTCGAACCTCTATTGAAACCCTAGTGAACAATATCTCGAACCTTCTGAAGTATAAGTTCTGAAAGTCTTCTTCTTCTTCTTCTTCTTCTTCTTTTCTTTCCTTCTTTTTTTATTTTTCTACTCGTTGGGCATGACATATATATATACACACACATATATACGTACAGTAGCATCGCGTAACCACTACAAACGTACATATACTTCAGTCTACAATTTCAAACAATTTCAGTAAGTGTATGTACCTTTTTTGTTCGAACCACACAAAAAAAAAAATGAATGGAGAAAGTAGGTGATTGCTTCTCTTATTCACTTCAAACGCAATTAAGCAGTTGAAGGATCGAGATTTGTGAATCCACACGGAGGGTTTAAGTGCCTGGTTGAAGGTGATTTGTGTACAGATAAAAAACGTTAATTGTGGGGCAATTCCATTTTGCATCATGGTCATATATATGTTTCAAGTTGCTGTAACTGATGAAATTTCAATAGATCGAGTAATTGAAAAATTAAGTAATTGAAAAACTATGAACACGTGTTACTTTTTAACAATAAATGAGCATTTCATTTAATCACGTATTTTACAACTGTTATTTTACATTCTTGCTGACAATTATTCTAAAAGTTCCACTACTTTGATAACCAGGCCCGTTCCCCAACCCTCGATCTTTCTCACGATAATCACCCTGGTATCTGGAGGTCCTATGTCTTGAGTTGTACCAACTTCCACCACTATTATTCACTCTATAATTGCATCAGTGTTTTCCCAATAAACACGATCACCTCTTCTCCACTCCATATTCTTATGAGAATCCTCAAAATTGGTAATATTGTTGTTCTCCCACTTATTCCAGCTGCTGCTCCATCCTCCTATAACTTCATTATGTTGATCGATGGCATCTTTCTTCAAGTCCTCCTCAGCATCGCCCTATCCAGTGCATGCAATCACTATAGGAAAATCGGTCTTACTCGGATGAATGTTTTGACAGAAACATAACCGTTGTATTGGACAAAACAACCGTCGCCTAAGGTATTCCTAGACAATGGAAAATGACTATCGAGAATTTCCGTCGGCTAAGCCATTCCTATCCGACAAATCATTTCGGTCGGTAAGTTTTCGTTGGCTTAGTAAATCTTAGGAGACGGAAACTGGCTTCGGACACTGTCAGTCGACTAAGATTTTACTAGGCGACGACAAAGTTCTGTCGGTAGAGACAGCTACCGACAGTTTTAGGCGACGAAAATTTTTCCGTCGGCGTAGTCTATCTTGAGCGACGAATAATGTTCTATCGGTGTAGTGGTTTTTGGGCGACGAATTTTCTTTCTTAGCCGACGATTAAGAAATTGAATTATTGCCTGACACACCGCAAAACGAATATATTTTTGCCGACGCCTTTTGTCTTAGGTGACGGAAATTTCCGTCGGCTAAGTAAACACATCATTTATACACCTTCTGCCTGAAAGAGAACACAGAAGAAACATACTGAAGCTAGTACGTCTCCCCCCCCCCTCCCGCCACATACCCGATCTAAATCTAGTTTTTCTTCATGAATTTGAATTGATCAATCTTTAAGAGCCGCTTCTCTCCTAATTGGTATGTAACAACTTTAATTCAGCTATTTTTTTCATTTAGATATATTTTCCGGCGGTTTAATTATTGGATTCCTTGATACATGCATGATATATATATATATAACTTTGATAGTGTATATACATCTTGAATATATGTTTATACGTACGTACGTGTATATATATATATATATTAATATGTTAATTTGTATGTATAATTTGTGTGAATTAATATTTATAATATGTTTGTATAATTAATATATGTTTGTATATATGTGTTTATATATAATATTAGGTTTTTTGTGTGTGTGTATACACAAAAATATATCTTTAGCTTTTGTGTGTGTATATATGATTAATAATTATTATGTGAATAATATGTTTATTAATTCAAATTTTTATTTGCATGGAAATCATTTGTGTATTCAAATGATGATAAAAAAATAAAATGATGAATCATGTAATTAATAATTATAATATTCTTATATGTACATTCATCAATATATTAATTATACGTTACCCTTAGAATCCCGTCCGAGAACCATTCTGTTACAACTGTGTCTAACAAAATGGTTTTCAAATTGTCCCATATTTGGACAGTTTGGGAGCATATATGACATGGAGATTCCGTTTGTTGTTGGTGCGTTTCGTTTTCGGTTGTGAGTATATTATTTCGACATGACCTTCCTTTATTGTTCCTCGAGTGCATATTAGGTATATAGTTATTCGTGCTCTTGGGGAACTGTAGGAAGATGCTGCCGAAATTTTCTCACATACGCGAATTCGAAACGCCCTAACAACAAACGAAATTACAATATCATGTGCTGTCAAACGGGATTAGGGCTCTAACCGGAGACATAAGATGAAGATTGTAGGGTGTGAATTAACGTACATTAATTAATATATCTTATATATATAATAGTTAAGTATATATTTATATTTCCTTTTTATTATTAACGATTTTTTGACAACTATATTTTTGTTTCCTGCATGTTATTATAGTGTACAACATGTCACGTTCCGACTCTTAAATTTTACCTTATATACTAACATAATGTTAATAAGAGTTTTACCGTCTTCGTCATTAAGTTTATAGTTTAATTGGTCTCTAGAGAGGTTTTGGGGGACGATAATTTCGAAGGAATTATTCATAGAAGAAAAATGTGATGACGGTAAAAATGGTAAATTTTAGCTAGTAAAAGGTAATTTTTATTGAGGTATTATTTTTTGGGTGTTCAATTTTTTTGGAGTGGGTTATTTGGTAGTGTGGACCGGTTGGGTCAAGCCCAATTCTTTTTCCCCTCTCTCTCTCTTCTCTCTCCTCCCTCCCGATTCTCTCTTCCTCTCCCTCTGCCCGGAAAGCTTCCCCGAGCCCGACCACCGTCGTCCAGCCACCGTAGGTAGCCGCACCGGTCCCAATTGGTCGGCCATCTCCTCCTCTTCCTTCCTGGACTGGTGGTAGCCTCCCTAGTGCCTCCGTGAAGGAGAAATCGAGCTCGAAAGGCCCAACTGTCTGGAGAGCCCCGTTGTTGGAACTCCCTCCTCCAGCCGCTATAACTAGCGATCCTTGGAAACCCTCATCTCGTACAGCAAACCCCTAAGAGGTTTTGCTCCCCCTTGAGCTAGGTAAGGAGAACCGGTGAGTGGAAGTTCTAGGGTTTTTCGTAATGTTTTCGTTCGATTGGTATAGTTAGGCTTGAAATTGGTGTTTGTGCTAGTTAGAAAAGTTGTAGAGGAGGTTGAGATGAAGGTGCTGTCAAATTTTGATAGGCATTGGAGGTCGCCGGAGTTGGCCGCCGGCCACCACTGTTAAGTGAGTTTTTATAGTTTTAGATGTGTTTTCCGGATGGGGTTTAATGAAGTGTAATTGGAATTTTTAGAGGAGTTTCGGATATGTTTTGGAATATTTATAGAATTTATGAGTTATGACGGTTATTGAGTAAAAATGCAGTCGTAGGTTAATTATGGTTAGGACGGTGGAATGTAATTTTAAGGATGTCGGTAACTGTGGAGAAATATTGTTGGCAACGAATTTAAGATTTAGGGCGATAGGCATGGTTGAGTGTGTGAAGCTCACATTTAAGTCTGCCTATTTTTATATAAGCGTCAGTATTTTAATTGAGGATTTAATTATATTTTTGGAACATGACGTGAGGAGACTCGAGCGGAAGAGACCTCTGACCGACATAATGCTTAGGCCTAATTTGTGAGTGGACGTTTGATTTTAAATTAAAATGCATGCAATTGTTTACTGTTGAGTAATTTATTTTGTTGGAGCATTTGACATTATTTTTATTTGACGATTTTACGTATTTTAGAGAATTACCGAAAATGTGATTTTCGGTAAATTATAAATATATTTATGAGGAGAGTATGTATATAAATGCTAGCTAGCCATATGTGTTTGTCCACCTTAATCACATATTATATACTGCATTATGGTGTGACGTGAGTGTTGAACGTAAGCGTAGTTGTCCTATATGAGTGTTTAATTCATACAAGGGTATGGGTATATATTTATCCACATGTCTGTCCACCTTAATGACGTAGTGTAGCACCGCATTAAGGGGTGACGTGAGCGTTGGACGCAAGCATAGTAGTCCAATATAGATTATTTTAAATCTATTAATTTATATTGGGAGTATGGGCATGTGTAGATACATACATATTTTGATATATATATTTTTGAGCTGAGGAGGCTCAATATTTATGAGATAAAAGATTTCTCATTTGAAGCATGCATTCATTTTTCTGTGGAAATTAAATTGGGAAAACATAAGTGCTAATGTTTTTTTTTCTTTATTCATTTTTGTCCACTCACTCTAACATTTCCGGATGTTTCCCTCTGTGCCCTTCGTTTTAAAAATGCTCAGTCTGTAGAGTTCGGGTTGGACCTAGTAGGAGGCGACGAGGCATAGTTACCCATCTCTCAGCCACTTTCCACTAACAGGTTATCTGCTTAACTTACTAGGGTATTTTTTTTTCTACTTCCGTTATTTTTAGTAGCTCTGAATACTCTTGAGATTTTTGTATAATATTTTCGGTGGTGTGCTAAGACCAATATTTTATTATTTCGATAATTATGGTTGAATTGGAGAATGGTTTATTTGTTGTTCAGTGTGTAGTTATGTAATTTTTCCGGTTGAGGGTTGTCCATCTTCAAAGGAGGTTTGCCGAGTTCTTCAGTAAATTTTTCTTGGAGGTGGTCCCCGCAAGACTTACTTTGGGTTTCAGGGTGAAATTCGGGGTGGGTCATGACACAACATAGACAAGAGCTGGATACAATTAGGGAGAGGGTCCCCTCTTTATATGAAAAACATTTTTGATTTTCTTGAATTCGTGCGTCTACATAGTCCTCCAGACAAAGTTATTCACATATATCCGTGCAATAAATGTCTCAATTGGAAACCAGTAACATATGAAGACATGTATTCTCACTTGGCACTATACGGTATTTGTTCTAGTTATACCACATAGACATGACACGGCGAAAATCAAGTTCTAATACCTACACTTGCAGAAATTCAAGCACAACATAATCAACAGGCATGATCTTCCAATGCAAGTTACAGACATGGCACGGCGAAAATGAAGTTCAAATGCCTACACTTTTAGAAATTCAAGCACAACATAATCAGCAGACATGATCTTCCAATGCAAGTTACGGGGATCCTGCTCTGATGAACCTCTTAAACGATGCATTCCTGTTCGCCGCCTCAGGATATCAGGAAAATGTTGTTTATGATAACGCCCCTAACACCTTCCATAATGTCTCCCACGTTGACTACAGCAGTGATTATGATAAGTACAACAGACTTCTACCGGAAGTCCATACCCCATTGTATCTTGGCAGTGAGCAGTCATGGAGCAAATGAGGATAAAAAACAAGCGGGGAAAGACTAAAGTGTCACGCCCGACCCTTAATTTTTACCTTAATTACTAGCACGGTGGTAATAAGAGTTTTACCGTCTTCGTCAGTAAGTGTTTAATTTAATTGGTCCCCAGAGTGGTGTTAGGGGACGATTATTTCGTATGATTTATTCGAATGAAGAAATTGTTACGATGGTAAAAATGGTAATTTTGCTAGTAAAAAGTAATTTTTATTCGGGTATTATTTTTGGGGTGTTAAATTTTGGATTGGGTATATGGGAGGTTGGGCCCGGTTGGGCCGAGCCCAACCCATTTCTTTCTTTCTCTCTTCACGGGCGTCTCTCTCTCTCTCCCCGACCCGCTTTCCGCCAGTAATTTCTGGCCGCCCGATCGCCGCCGTCCGGCCTCCCTAGACCGCCATGCCGGTCCCGTTTGAACCACCATCCTCTCCTTTTCATTTCTGGGTAGGTAACCGAGTCCCTAGCGTCGCCGAGAAGCCGCAGTCAAGCCTGAAAGTTCTGACTGCCCGAAACTTCCGGTCACCGGAACTCCTTCCTTCGGCCGTCATTGCTGGCGAGCCTTGGCTCAAAAGAAAGCTCTCCTCCTGTGCAGTAATCCCTCCAAAAGGCTCCCTACATCTCGAGCAAGGTAAGGAGAAATCAGTAATGGAAATTCTAGGGCTTTCTGTATGTTTTCGTTCGATTGGCACAGTCAGGCTCGGAATTAATGTTTATGGAAGTTAGGAAAGTTGTAGAAGAGGTTGAGAGGAAGGTGCTGTCAAATTTTAGTGGGCATTGGAGGTCGCCGGATCTGGCCGCTTGCCGCTAGGAAAAATATTTTTTTTGTAGGGAATTTTATGAGGAGTTTAATGGAATGAGTTTTATAATTTTTGGAGGAGTTCTGGATAGGTTTGGGAATTTTTTAAGTTTGGCATTTTTGACCGATTAAAAAGTTAGAATCCGGCCATGTGATTATTTAAGGTTAGAAAGGTGGAAGGTGTTTAGAGGATGTCAGTTAAGATTTGTGGAGGTTTATTTGGTTGGTAGTGAAATTAAGATTTTAGGTGATAGGCTTGGTTGAGCGCGCGCAGCTCATTTTTAATTACGCCTATTTTCTTTAAGCGTCAGTGTGTTAATTAAGGATTTATTTATGTTTTTGAAACAAGACGCGAGGAGGCTCGAGCTGACGAGACCTCCGACCGACATCAAGCTTAGGCCTAATTTATGAGTGGAACTTTGTTTTAAATAATGTGCTTAAAATGCTTTATTGTTGAATAATGATTTTCTGTTGTTGGAAGTTTCCCGAAATTGAGAATTTCCGTGATTATACTCATATATAGTGGTTTATGAGAATAGTATGTATATAATTAAATGCTAGCTAGCTATACGTGATTTTCCCCCATACTGAGGTACAATTCCAGTATGGGGTGACGTGAGCGTTAGACGCCAGCGTCGTAGCCTTGTACGACTTTCTACTCTTCGAATTCATTCATAGAATTCGTACAAGGAATCAACACGTATATATACCACTAGGGCGTTTCCCCCATACTGAGGTACAATCCAGTATGGGGTGACGTGAGCGTTAGACGCCAGCGTCTTAGTCTTGTATGATTATCTATTTTTCGAGTTTATTCATAGATATAATACAAGAGATAGTCGAGTGTGAATACATACTGATATATATAGTATTCTAACCTAAGAGGCATTTTTTGTAAAGTTGGGAATTTCGAGTTAAGCTTTTAAGCTGTCGCTGATAAAGCGTTTTCTTTGAAAGTATTTTTGGGGAAATATTTATTTGTTGTCGAAATTGCTTTTGTCCACTCACTCTGACGTTTTTGAATATTTTCCCCTAGGCTCTTCGTTTTTAAAATGCCCAGTCTGCAGTATCCACTACATTTCGCCAGTAGGTTACCTGTTTAATCTACTAGGAGATTGTCAGCTTCCCCTGTGTTTTTTTATTTCTAGTAGCTTTGAATACTGTTGGGATTTTTGTATAACTTATTCTTACTATTTTTGAGTTGTAGCGGAGAATGTTAAGTTATTTTGGTTAATTAAGTGGTTCTATTTGGTTCTTCCGAGTTAGGCTTGTCTATTTTCAAGGGAGGTTCGCCAAGTCCTTCGATAAATTCTCCTTGGAGGTGGTCCCCGCAGGACTCACCTCGGGTTTCATGGTGAATTTCGGGGCGGGTCTGGACAGTTGGTATCAGAGCTCTAGGTTTCGTTTTCTGTCTCCTATTCACTATCGTATTTGCCTAAGTAGCCGTAGTGTCTATAGAGAGATGATCTGACCGCGGCGGATTCATTAGCAGTTTATGCTTTGGATACTATGAATTATTGGGTATGTGTTATAGTTCCATTAGTCTTGTTTATAGACTACTAAATTTCTTCCTCCTCAGGTACTATGCCTCCTAGGCGCCGACCCCGTGTGGCTACCTCGTCCAACGCCAATGAGGTTGATGATGTGAGAGGTTTAGTCGATTCTATCGGGGACATGTTGAGAGGTGCTTTGGATAGGGTTCAACATCCTCGATTTGTGAGGAAGAGAGATGTTTCTGACGCAAGGGCAGTAGAGTTCAAGGGTGCCAAGGGACCCCTTGATGCTTATTCTTGGGTGGACAAGATGGAAAGGGCTTTTGAGAGCACAGAACTGCCAGAAGAAAAGAAAGTGAAGACGGAAGTGTCTTTTCTAGACAATTTAGCTCATCATTGGTGGACTCTCGCCAGGAGGAATAATGATAGTACTCAGACCATGACTTAGGAGCAGTTCAATACGCTCTTCTTGGGTCAGTATTTTAACCACTCTCATCGTAGCAGAATTCAGTCAGATTTTTTGAGCATGGCGAAGAGAGACGATGAGGGAGTCATCGAGTTTGAGCAGAGGTTCACCACTCTGAGCTACCATGTGCCATATCTGGTTCCTGATGAGAGGACCAAGATTGATATGTTTATTAGGGCTCTTGGCAGAGTATTTACAGATAAGATGGTCGGTGTTATCTATCCGACATTCCATGATGCAGTTGGGGCAGCTATGGCCATTGAGACCAGGGGGACTTATAGTGGTCGGCCTCGAGATTTCAGTAGTCCCAGTCAGGGTCCATCTAAGAAGGCTGCTTCTTCGTCCGCTTCTGGATCTTCAGCGGGTAGTGGCAGTAGTGGAGGATCGAGTTCTGGTCCTCAGAGTAGATTTAGGAGACCCTCCAGGGGCCAGTTGGGTAGGCAGCAGACCGATCAGTATAGTGCTGGTGGTAGTTCATAAGGGGGATCATCTGGCGGTCAGACTTTTTTCTTTGGTCAGCAGCAGTCATTTGGACGCTTTAAGTGTGGTGGCCTTGATCATTTCAGTAGAGAATGTCTTTTATTGGCACAGAGGACCACCCCTACTCAGCCAGTTGGTCAGTCTTCAGCTAGAGGCTGTAGTAGTGGTTCTCGCGGTGGTTCTCAGCAGGGGAGTGGTCAGCGTGAATGTCCCATGACTCGCGCTAGACTTCATGCTATGACCCAGCAGGAGGGTCGTACTTTTTCAGATGTCATCATTGGTACGTTGTTAATTTTTGGTCAGCAAGTTTTTACTTTAATTGATTCCGGAGCCACGCATTCATTTATGTCTAGTAGATTCGCCCTCCATGCCAATGTGCCATCATCGTCTCTTCCAGGCGAGTGGCATGTTTCTCTACTCTCTAGTGAGGTGATGAGGATAGATTGGGTGTTTTGTGGGTGTGAAGTGCTAGTAGAGGGATTTAATTTCAAGGCCGATTTAATTCCTCTAAATTTGGTGGAGTTCGATGTGATCTTGGGGATGGACTTCTTGGAGGATATGTTGAGTGCGTTTGCCTTGCAGTTTAGGGGGAGTTGGGATAAGAACCTTTCTTTGATGGAGTTTGCCTATAATAACAGCTTCTATTCGAGTATCCCTTTGAGGAACTTTATGGGAAGCAATGTCGTACGCCCTTATGTTGGAATGAAGTTGGAGAAAGAGAGTTTTGTGGTCCTGAGATTATCCATGACACAAATAAGAAGATCAAGGTGGTCAGAGATAGACTCAAGGCCGCTCAGAGTAGGCAAAAGAGTTATGCAGATGTCTGTAGGAAGGACCTTGAGTTTCAAGTGGGCGATTGGGTGTTCCTGAAATTATCTTCTTGGAAAGGGGTAGTTTGTTTCGGTAAGCGTGGGAAGCTTAGTCCGAGGTATATTGGGCCTTATGAGATAATAGAGCAAGTTGGCCCTCTTGCTTATCGGTTACTTTTGCCTCCGGGTTATATAATGTGTTTCATGTATTCATGCTTCGCAAGTATATTGCCGATCCTTCTCACGTGCTTGAAGAGCAGCTGATTAGTTTGCATAAGGATTTGTCTTATGAAAAGGAGCCGGTTCAGATTCTTGCCGAAAGGAGCAAGTGCTTAGAAACAAGTCAATCCCACTTGTCAAAGTGCTTTGGAGAAGCCACCAATTAGAGGAAGCTACTTGGGAATCGGAGGAGCAAATGAGGCAGCAGTATCCTTTCCTCTTTGCTTAGTTGGTATGTAAATTTCGATGACGAAATTTTTATGAGGGGAGAATTGTCACTCCCCAACCCTTAATTTTTACCTTAATTACTAGCACGGTGATAATAAGAGTTTTACCGTCTTCGTCAGTAAGTGTTTAATTTAATTGGTCCCCAGAGTGGTGTTAGGGGACGATTATTTCATATGATTTATTCGAAGGAAGAAATTGTGACGACGGTAAAAATAGTAATTTTTGCTAATAATAGGTAATTTTTATTGGGGTATTATTTTTGGGGTGTTGAATTTTGGATTGGGTATATGGGAGGTTGGACCCGGCTGGGCTAAGCCCAACCCATTCTCTCTCTCTCTCTCTCTCTCTCTCTCTCTCTCTCGCTCTCTCTCTCTCTCTCTCTCTCTCTCTCTCTCTCCGCCCGGAATTTCCGGCTGCCCGTTCACAATGGTCCGGCTTCCCCAGACCACCATCATCTTCTCTTCATTTCTGGGTAGGTGACCGAGCCCCTAGCACCGCCGAGAAGCCGGAGCCGAGCCCAGAAGTTTCGACTGCCCGGAACTTCCCGTCACCGGAACTCCTTCCTCCAGTCGCTATAGCCGGCGATTCTTGGCTCAAAAGAAAGCCCTCCTCCAGTGCAGCAATCCCTCCAAAAGGCTCCCTCCATCTCGAGCTAGGTAAGGAGAATTCGGTAATGGAAATTCTAGGGCTTTTTATGTGTTTTCGTTCGATTGGCATAATGAGGCTTGGAATTGGTATTTGTGGTATTTAGGAAAGTTGTAGAGGAGGTTGAGAGGAAGGTGCTGTCAAATTTTGGTGGGCATTGGAGGTCACCGGAGCTGGCCGCCAACCGCCACTGTTGGCGGAGCCGCCGCCGGGAAAATTGTTTTTTTATAGGGAATTTTATGAGTTTAATGGAATGATTTTTATAATTTTTAGAGGATTTTTGGATAGGTTTGGGAATTTTTGAAGTTTGGTATTTTTGGCGGATTAATAAGTTAGAATTCGGCCACGTGATTATTTAAGGTTAGAAAGGTGGAAGGTGTTTAGAGGATGTCAGTTAAGATTTGTGAAGGTTTATTTGGTTGGTAGTGAAATTAAGATTTTGGGCGATAGGCTTGGTTGAGCGCGCGGAGTTCATTTTTAATTATGCCTATTTTCTTTAAGTGTCGGTGTGTTAATTAAGGATTTATTTATGTTTTTGGAATAGGACGCGAGGAGGCTCGAGCTGACGAGGCCTCCGACCGACATCATGCTTAGGCCTAATTTGTGAGTGGACCTTTGTTTTAAATAATGTGCTTAAAATGCTTTATTGTTGAATAATGATTTTTTGTTGTTGGAAATTTTCCGAAATTGAGAATTTCGGTGATTATACTCATATATAGTGGTTTATGAGAATAGTATGTATATAATTAAATGCTAGCTAGCTATACGTGACTTTCCCCCATATTGAGGTACAATTCCAATATGAGGTGACGTGAACGTTAGACGCCAGCGTCGTAGCCTTGTACGACTTTCTACTCTTCAAATTCATTCATAGAATTCATACAAGGAATCAGCACGTATATATACCACTTGGGCATTTCCCCCATATTGAGATACAATTTCAGTATGGGGTGACGTGAGCGTTAGACGCCAGCATCGTAAAAGAGGTAGTCTTGTATGATTATATATTTTTCGAGTTTATTCATAGATATCGTAAAAGAGGTAGTCGAGTGTGAATACATACTGATATATATAATATTCTAGCTTGAGAGGCATTTTTCTTAAAGTTGGAAGTCTAGCGAGGCTAGACACCAGTTCAGAATTTTCGAGTTAAGCTTTTAAGCTGTCGCTGGTAAAGCGTTTTTTTAATGTATTTTTGGGGAAATATTTATTTGTTGTCGAAATTGCTTTTGTCTACTCACTCTGATGTTTTTGAATATTTTCCCCTAGGCTCTTCGTCTTTAAAATGCCCAGTCTGCTGCGTTCACTTAAGGACTAGAAGGCGACGTCGAGGCATAGTGACCCATCTATCCTCTACATTTCGCCAGTAGGTTACCTGTTTAATCTACTAAGGGATTGTCAGCTTCCGCTATGTTTTTTTCATTTCTAGTAGCTCTGAATATTGTTGGGATTTTTGTACAACTTATTCTGGCTACTTTTGGGTTATAGCGGAGAGTGTTAAGTTATTTTGGTTAACTAAGTGGTTCTATTTGGTTCTTCCGAGTTAGGGTTGTCCATTTTCAAGGGAGGTTCGCCGAGTCCTTCGGTAAATTTTCCTTGGAGGTGGTCCCCGCAGGACTCACCCCGGGTTTCAGGGTGAATTTCGGGACGGGTCTTGACAAACATATGTTTTGATGAAGATATGACACTTATGAAGAAAGTGCTTCCCAAAGGTAATAGTTGTTCAAAAAATTTCGATGAGGTAAAAAGCATGTTGGCTGACCACGGTCTTGATCACCAGAAGATAGATGTTTGCGTCAATAACTGCATGTTATATTACAAAGAAAAGGAGAAGGAAGTTGAGTGCCTACACTGCTACGAGCCAAGGTATAAAGCAGCTTCAACTTCATCTAAACAGAACAACCGGCCTATTCCTAGGAAGGTTCTTCGTTACTTCCCATTAGGTCCTCGTCTGCAGCGTCTGTACATGTCTTCACATACGGCCAAACATATGAGATGACACCAAGCAAGACACCAAGGAGAGGAGAGGATAGATCCGAATAATCTTACACATTCCGCAGACAGGGAGACTTGGAAGCACTTTGACCGTTCTTTTCCCGAATTTGCTAGAGACTGTCGAAATGTCAGACTCAGACTTGCAATTGAAGAGTTCAATCCTACTGGAAACATGAATTTGTTTAACAGCATTTGGCCTGTGATAGTATTTCCGTACAATCTACCTCCCAACATGTGTATGAGGAAGGAGTACAATTTTCTTACGCTTTTGGTTCCAGGGCCGTATTCTCTAGGAAAGTGCTTAGATGTGTACATGAGACCATTAATTCTCTAGAAAAATAGACTCCCTACTTTTGACAGGCATGGTCAAATTTCATTCATGATGAAAGCAGCTGTTATTTGAACCATCAGTGATTATCCAGCTTACAGGATGTTGTCTGGCCAACAAACTAAGGGGTACAAGGCTTGCTCGGTATGCTTAGATGACATCAATATAGTCGTCACGCCGACAAAATGTGTTTCTTGGGATCTCGTAGGTGGCTTGACGAGGATCACGAGTGGTGGTCAGATTCTGAGGCATTTGATCGGATTGAGGAGCATAATCTGAAACCCCTAGGGAGGTCTAGTGAGTGGTTTTTGAGAGGCTTAACTAGCACTGGTTTGGATATTTAAGCACCAGTAAAGATGTAACCGACTTGAATCTTCCCACGCCTGATGAGTTTAAGTATTGAACGCACAAAAGTATATTATTTGAATTGCCTTACTGGTCGACTTTGAAAATTAGACACAACTTGGACGTCATGCACATAGAGAAGAATGTTTGTGACAGCGTTCTTAGAACAATTTTGAATCTCAAAGATAAGAACAAGGACAACCCCAAAGCCCGTGTTGATTTTAAGAAAATGAGTATACGCCCTAAGCTATGGCTAGTAGAGAATAAAAGAACAAAAAAAAGCCATAATGCCTCAAGCAGGCTACACAATCCATCCTCAGAAGAAGGCGGAAGTGTTTCAGTGGCTTCATAACGTTAAGTATCCTCATGGGTATGTTGGGAATATCGCTCAATATGTCAAGACGGGGGAAAATAAGATTACTGGGTTGAAGACTCATGACTGTCCTGTTTTGCCGCAACGTCTTCTTCCTGTGGTCATTAGACTGTATTTGCAGAGTGATGTGGTTGACACGTTAGTGGCCTTGTCAAAGTTCTTTAAGAGGATATGCGCTAAATAGCTTAAAAAGTCTGATGTTCGGTCATTACAAGAAGACATTGTGTATATCATGTGCAAGCTGGAGAGGATTTTTACCCCAACTTTCTTTGACATCATGATTCACCTCATGATCCACCTTCCCAAACAAGTGTTGCTTACTGGTCCGGTACAATATACCTGGTGCTATCCAAATGAGAGGTATGCACTCATATATATTCTAATTAATCAACCTTTCAAATCAAGATAAATTTTTTGCTATATTTATTGTAAGAAAATAAATATCTGTTTTGCAGGCAACTGGGAGATTTCAAGAAGAAGAACAAAAACAAACGTTTCCCTGAAGGGTCGATCATTGCGGCATACATTCAGGCTAAATGTGTAACTTACTGCAGCGCATATCTCAATGATGAAGACAGAGTGGGGGAATCATTTGGATCAGATAGTAGTCAGCAATTCAATCTATCAGTTGTTTCCAACAATGTTTAACCGTATGGCAGATTAAGTAATTTGTTGTCAAATTTTAATAACTTCGCAAGTGCACGAATCGTTTGTAATATAGGTTATATGCAAATACGAGGTCGTTCCAACTAGGGATAGAGAACTAACTTTCAACTCTAACTAATGACCAAATTACGCTACTGACTAACCAGAAAACAAGAAAATATTTTTGTGATTTTTGTAAACAATAAGAAAAGAATAAAACAAGCAAATTGAGAATTTCACACAAGATAGTTGAGAAAGATGTTTTGAAAAGTTATAAAACAATGAGGGATGAATGCTAGGGCTTCCAACTTCACCGTCACAATCCTATTCGAGTTCCTAGTCTTCCAATTACTAATTACTAAACCGGTGTTGAAGAATCCGTCATATAAGCCTTATGGCAGAGTACTTATACGCGTAAGTTCTCTAAAGCATGAATACTACCTTATGGCAGAGTATAGTATCCAACTATTCTTAGAAGTATGGCATCTACTCTCTAAGGGTCAATGAAGTTCGATGAGAACAAAAGGACTCACACAAACCAATAAAACATGGCATCTGTTCTTATCAATCTATGGTTTCTAACCACAAGAAGCATTCAAGATTCAGCATGGGCATCTACCTCCTCTTGCATCAAATAGCTTAAAACAAAACCCTAAAGGTCGCGAGTCTCTGGTATTTTGAAATAAGCAACAATTCTTATAGAGATTAAAAACTCAACACCAATCCAATAAATAAGTAATCATCCAACTAAAACATCAAATAGTCATGCTAAGGATCCGTTATGACTCTAACAAAAGATTTAGCTACTAAGAATCATAACAAACACAATGATAACAATGAAAAACATAAAAAGACTAAAAGGGAAAAAAGGGATGAAAGTTGGTGATGATGGTTGTCTCCCAATATGTCACGTCCCGGAAGCTCCCTTTGATTGTCATGGCTGTCTTTATTTATAAGGCTCAATTCCCAATTTGATTAGGCTTCCTTGTTCTTCTTGGACTTGGATGATGATGTGGCACTCCAACATTCCCAAAACATGGATTTGGGCCTTAATTACGTCTATGATGCTTCCAAAATCTCCTTTGAAATTTATGTGCACGTTCAAGCTTCACAACATGAGATTGATGAAAGACTTTGCACATTCCAGTCCATCTTGAGCTGCCTTCATTCAAAATGCTATATCTCCCTCCACAAATATCGAAATCACAAACCGCCAAATTCTATAGAAACTAGACACTCAAGGCTTTCTCTGCATATGTGGCTCGTTGTCTAATTTGATCTGAGTTGCTCTCAGGGATTTGGCAAAGTCTGCTGATCTGTAGAGGCTGACTGCCAGAATCCTGGGATTGCTACGCCTCATTCAATCCTTCTTGCTCCAATTGCTTTTCTTTGCTCTTTGAACCTGAAAAACAACAAACTAAGTAAAATTGAACTAAATTACTTGAAAGTATAATACAAATCCAAGGTTTAAAGGTATAAAAACATAGTATATAATGGATACATCATAACTCTGAAAGATTAAGTAATGCTGAGATCAAAGAGGCTCTTTGGTCTATCCTTCAACATTGCGATGAAGCCGAGCGATACTTTAAGTCCCATTTGGAAAAGCAAGATGGTAACGAAGTCATACACAAGAGAGATTTTCCTGATACTTCCATATTTGGGTACATTTCTATCGATCTCGATCTATATATATGATGTTACATAAATTAAATATATGTTGTTTTTTTATGTTACATAATCTAACAACGTTGCTTTTAAAATTGTTACAGATGATGCATATTCTACAACATTTTCCTGATTCTTACGACCCGGAGTTGCACTTGTTGGCTGGAGGACCACTTGTTGAACGGTGTTAAGTTTGTGAAGTCCGAACGAGATGAAGGCCATGTCACCCAAAACAATGGAGTCATGGTTAAGGGTTTGTGTTTCAACTACTACGGGGTTCTTGTCAGTGTCATCAAACTAATCTACGGCAAGGGTATGCCAGTCGTGTTGTTCAAGTGTAAATGGTCCAATACTGACCCAACCAAACGAATGAGTACAATTCTGGATCGTGGCTTGTTATCATTTGATTCGAACAGTGTATGGTATTAGAATGAACCGTTTATTTGTTGCCACTATGGTGAAACAAGTGTTTTATCTTGATGATCCGGCTATGGGTGAGGGTTGGAAAGTGGTGCAGGTGATGTCACATGGGAATATTTGGAGTGTAGTTACAATGAGAGGGAATGATGAGATTGGGCCTCGTGAACCAACAACTGATCAACCGAATGAACCATATCAAGAGGAATCTCCACATGTAGTCTCCGATACTGAGGATATTCGTGTGAACAACCAACATGTTCTGGCTATCATAGGTTACATTCCAGTTACACCATCTGAAATGAACTCGCTACAACGCAACCCCAATCATGATGACGACGGTTTCATAAATGACAAAGACATAGAGGATGCTGAGTATTCTGACCAAACTGAGGAGGATGATGATTCAGACAACTCAGATTATCATGAGTACGATTAATGTACTAATTGTTCAAAATTATTATGGATTTCGATCGGTCTATCGACTTTCATTAATTCATTTCGCATAACTTCGGATATGTATTTGTAAATTAACTTGTCTTCCATTAATTATTCATGCAAATTTTCATTTTTAATTTCTATGGACATGTGTAATTTTTAAAATGCATATGTATGCTTTTTTTTATGGACAAATACTTACGTGGAGTAAGTACACTTGGGTTTAGTTTGATAAGTGTTAGTACATAGCCAAAACACTTGGTTAAGCCGAGAATACGGTACAATTACCCGATCGAGATAGCCCTGGTGGGCCCTTCACAGACATCCAAAGAAGGAAGTGCCGGTAACAAACCGCTTGCCAAAGTCACTCTAGCGGCAAAACACCCCCAAAAGGGGAGACACTCCAAAGGAGGGCAAAGAGTCCCACATTAGAAACAAGCTCAAGGTACACAAACTTAGCCTATAAAACAAGCTCAAGGTACACACATCTATATACTCACATATATTCTCTCCCGCTTTCATTCCTCTACCCGTACAAGTGCTCAAAGCTAACTTAAGCATTGGAGAGTTGAAGACTGGGCCACCCCAGTCCCGACCCTGTGACGCTGTCATTTGTGCAGGTACCGAGTGAAAGCTCCTCAACAATTCTACTTCGTTCCGCCCCGCGACCACTTCCCGCCTCGGGACGTAACAGGTAGAAACAATTGGCGCTAAGAGGAGGGCATCCTCAAGTGGAGACCCTCACGTCGCTCGCCATGGCCGTGGCCATCATCTGCCCAGAAACCCCGAGGAGAGAGAAAGTACATCTGACTTTCTCTCTCTCCTTCGCTTGGGCGTGCCGCAGCAAGGTAGCTCACCTTCACAGCCATCAAGCACACAGTCTTCCAATGAATCCAGCATGGCCACCTCAACCTCCGGCCAAGGCCCACGCGCTGGAGAGCAGCGCCCAGAAACTGATCTGGACACCCAGCTTCCCTCAGCCGAAGCGGGAAAGCACTCTTGGTCTCGCGACCCCAATCTCGGCACCTTCCCTCCCGGGACATGCCTTCGCTCTTGGCACCTCTTCCCGGCTCGGGACCTTGGGACGGAGCAGGTAAAAGCAATTGCCATCGCTTTTGGCGCCCACTTGATATCCATTCGCGGACTCCCCCATCCATTCGCGGACTCCGCAGGTCCCGCCGTCCATTCGCGGACCCCCGCCATCCATTCGCGGACTCCGCAGGTCCCGCCATCCATCCGCAGACTCCGCAGGTCCCGCCATCCATTCGCTGACTCCGCTGGTCAAGCCAGTCCTCGCGGACTCCGCTGACTTCGCCAGTCCCCGCGGACTCCCCTGGTCTCGCCTCGCCAGCTCCTCACGACATTCCCTGATCTCGCCAGAGTTCTTAAACCTCACGTGGGGACATCCCTAGTAGTTCCCCTGGCCGACACCCCCACACAGCTCTCCATCCCGACCTCCCGGGACTCCTCTATCCCAACAGAAGGATGCAAAAAAAAAAAAAAAAACCCCTTCCCGGCACGATGTCTGGTCCCGACCCAAGATATAGTTCCGACCAAGGATCCCGTGACAAGAAGCAAGTGGCCCCGCCTAGAGCTACGGGAGCCTTTCCCACATGGCCCCCCGAGTTCCCGAGGCCCCCTCCCTTGCTTACCATGCTCTCGGAACGTGCCAACACAAGTGACCTGCATCACACATCCGCCTTCCTCTCCTCCTCCCTCCCGGGACCATCCATTTCTCACCGCAAACACCGCTCGCCACGCCAGACTCCGCGGACTCCTCTTGTCTCGCCATTTCTCGCGGACTCCACTGGTTTTTCCAGAGTCCCCGCGCACCGCGTAACGGCCCTACACGGCTCCAGATAAGTCTTACTTCACATTATTCAATTAAGTTGTTATCATACAAATAGCATGCCACATGCATCATAATATTTTCTCGTGACATGGAGTTAGCAAACAAGCACTCTCTATCACATGTTACATATACACTTGCTTCACATGATTACAAGCCAAATATTGTTGTACATCTATCTATATCAATATCAGGCTACACACACACCATGTGTAAACAGCCAGCATTCAAACATGCATCCTTTAGCTACACACGCCCTTAGCGCGACCTGTCCCGCCACCCTTACCCGGCTCGGGACCTCGGGACAAGACAGGAATACCCCTTATTCCTAGCCAACCCGACAGTAAAACCCTTACCCTAGAATTCCTACCAACACCACAAACATGTGAACAATCCCACCACCACAAACAAATCCAAAGACAAAGAACGCCACCAATTCACACCATGAAACAGTGGATCCACGTAGTGGCAATGAAGCTGGTTGCAAACAGCCAAGCGCTCACGCCCACTCGATCGAGGGTGAAGTGGGACGCTCCCCAATCTGAGGTTTGCCAAACCACCGGAACTCTAAAACACAAATTACAGCTCGCCCAATTTTCAGTTTGCAAAACACGAACTCCCCCCTCCAGCTATCCCCAACCCTATGCATACATTGACTCACCAAGGCAACGGCCCGCAACGCTCAATGGCGAGTCTCCCCAATCAAGCGCGGACTGACTCGCCACGCAGCGGCCGTAACGCCACATAGCCACAGTCCCCAATCAAGCGCGGACTGACTGGCCACTTCGCGACAGTCCCCAATCAAGCGCGGACTGCCTCGCCACAAAGCCACTGTCCCCAATCAGGCGCGGACTGACTGGCCACTTCGCGACAGTCCCCAATCAAGCGCGGACTGACTAGCCACTTCGCGACAGTCCCCAATCAAGCGCGGACTGCCTCGCCACATAGCCACAGTCCCCAATCAAGCGCGGACTGCCTGGCCACTTCGCGACAGTCCCCAATCAAGCGCGGACTGCCTCGCCACATAGCCACAGTCCCCAATCAAGCGCGGACTAACTGGCCACTTCGCGACAGTCCCCAATCAAGCGCGGACTGCCTTGCCACATAGCCACAGTCCCCAATCAAGCGCGGACTGACTGGCCACTTCGCGACAGTCCCCAATTAAGCGCGGACAGCCTCGCCAAATAGCCACAGTCCCCAATCAAGCGCGGACTGACTGGCCACCTCGCGATAGTCCCCAACCAAGCGCGAACTGACTCGCTAGAGCAACATTAAACTTTTCTTCTTGCCAACAGGTTTCTGGAACATCACCCCCGTCACCTTGCGACTCTCGCGTGGGGACTTGGGGACTCGGCACCATGCCTCCTGCACCTGGGTAAAACCTATCCTCGACATCTTTAGAATAACTCCCTACCCAAGAACTCTCTCAGACTGGGGACTTAGGGACTTGTTAGTACATAACCAAAACACTTGGCTAAGCCGAGAATACGGTACAATTACCCGGTCGAGATAGCCCTGGTGGGCCCTTCACAGACATCCAAAGAAGGAAGGGCCGGTAAAAAACCGCTTGCCAAAGTTACTCTAGCGGCAAAACACCCCAAAAGGGGAGACACTCCAAAGGAGGGCAAAGAGTCCCACATTGGAAACAAGCTCAAGGTACACAAGCTTAGCCTATAAAACAAGCTCAAGGTACACACATCTATATACTCATATATACATTCTCTCCCACTTTCATTCATCTACCCGTACAAGTGCTCAAAGCTAACTTAAGCATCAGAGAGTTGAAGACTGGGCCACCCCAGTCTCGACCCCGTGACGCTGTCATTTGTGCAGGTACCGAGTGAAAGCCCCTCAAGAATTCTACTTCGTTCCGCCCCGCGACCACTTCCCGCCTCGGGACGTAACAGGTAGAAACAATAAGTTACACGAAATTACTCGGATGTACATATAATAAAATGCCCAAATTTTTTTTTAAAAAAATTTAGTCAACGGAACATGAAGATTTCATCGCCTTAAAACTTCTTAGGCGACGGAACCTCCACTTTCTGTTGCTTAGAATCGCCTCACCTGCCTCGCCCGCCTCCTCCTCGCCTCACCCCGCCTCACTCGCCTCGCCATGGTCAAATTTTATGAAAAAAACATACTCGACGGAACATGAATAGTGCGTCTCGTTAGTAGTTCTTCAACGACGGAAGATGAATATTTCGTCGCCTTAGACTAACTTAGGCGACGGAGCGTCCACTTTCTGTCGCATAGGATCGCCTGACTCGCCGCTCCTCGCCTCTCCCGCCTCCTCCTCGCCTCGCATCACTCGTCTCGCCTCGCCCTGCCTCACTTACCTCGCCAATGTCAACTTTTTTGAAAAAAACTTTGTCAACGGAACATGAAGAGTTCCTCGCCTTAGTAGTCCTTAGGCGACAGAACATTCACTTTTTGTCCCTTAGGATCCCCGAAATATTAGGAGGGTAAATAAATTTTAATTTTTATGTAGACGACAGAAAGTAAATAAGTCGTCGGGTTGGGAGAAGCAAGGCGATGAAAACTTAACAATTCGTCGGGTGAGTGCGACCAAGGCGACAAAAAGTGATGTTTCCATCACCTAGGACCTCGAAATATTGAGCAGGTATATTTTGCGCCTTTTTTTTTGTCGAAATTTAATTGTGTTAGGCGACTGATGTGTGTCTTAGCCGACATAATATTTTTGTTGGCTAAGATAAATCGATAATTATGCAGGGAACAACACAACGGAGTTTGGAAACCCAACTTTATTGATCCCTAAAACCCAACCGTTTATTCCTCCCAGAGCTGCGTGACCCGATCGGAATCCACCGCCTCCACCATCGGAGACCCCGCCATCCACCATCCGCAACCGCATCGACACCACCCACCTCCTTCTAACCGATCCCTAAAACTGTTTAACCCCCAATTCTGATCCCTATCGTCCAGAACTGCGCCACCGCCGGAACCCACCACCTCCACCAGTTAGAGACTCTGCCATCCACTCTCTCAATGTGCGTTTCATTCTTTGTTGATTTCTTTCTCTGTTGTTGTGCTATGTGGAAGTAGTGAAGAGGAAAATATTGGTTTTGATATGACTTAATTGAATATGGTTATGATGGTTATAGACAGAAACTTGCATTAGGATTGTCATTATGGTCCAATAGCTTCTATTGTGCTAGAGAAGACATGAACTCGTATTGTTATTGTTCTGGAGATGATTGATATGCATTAGTAATTGTCAAGAAGGCTGCCTTCTATGACCTGCTTTGCTACAACTATTTCTTCCAAACTTGGTATATGCTTAGAATCAGTTGTGATGTCACTATGCCATTTTCGGCATCAGGCGACACTACAGTTGTGTCGCCTGATGCATTTTTTATGTGTCGCCTAGTAGGGTGTCGACACTTGAACCATCAGACGACACAAATGTTGTGTCGCCGTTAAGAAAATCAGGCGACAGAAGACTTTTTTTACTATGTGTCGCCTGATAAAAGATAAGGCGACATATAATATGTGTCGCCTAGAAGAACAGAAAGCGACATAAGATAGTTTTCACTATGTGTCGCCTGATAGAATTAAGGCGACAGATAATATGTGTCGCCTAGAAGAAAATAAGGCGACATAAGACATTTTTCATTATGTGTCGCCTGACGAAAGATAAGGCGACATGTTATACGTGTCGCCTGATGGTTTAGGTGTCGACACCCTACTAGGCGACACATCTTTTTTTTGCCGTGAGGCGACACATCTCTTGTGTCGCCTGATAACTGCGAGTGGGAGAGAAAAATAACTTACAGCGACATATATGCGTAGGCACTTGGAATAAAGACGACATATAAACATCGTCTGAAAATATTAGAGGCAACATGTATTTGTCACTTGATAAAAGATTAGGCGACATGCTATACGTGTCGCCTGATGGTTTAGGTGTCGACACCCTACTAGGCGACACATCTTTTTTTTGCCGTGAGGCGACACATCTCTTGTGTCGCCTGATAACTACGAGTGGGAAAAAAATGTCTTACAACGACATATATGCGTAGGATAATTGAGGTAAAGAAGACATATAAACATCGTGTGAGAGCTTTAGAGGCGACGTGTAATTTTTCTTTTGTGGTCTAGACCTTGAACGGCGACACATATGCATCGGTGAATGGTATTCAGGCGACGTATAAGTTTTCTTTTTTCATTTGGTCTCTTTGAGACAATAGATATATGTCGTATGATATGCTTTAAGTTTTCACTATCTGATACTTTTGACTTTTCGGGGCTACATTTGTTTATCGTATGAATAAGCTTGAGCTACACATAAGTGATGCCTTGTTTTCGTTTAAACTGTGCATTTACGTTGCCGGTTGTTCTTTATGGCCTCACATGTCCATCGTACGAATGAGCTTCAACTACACATAAATGATGTCTTCTTTTGATTTGAACTCTGCATTTACGTCCCCCGTTGTTCTTTATGACCTCACATGTCTATCGTATGAATAAGTTTAAACTACACATAAGTGATGCCTCCTTTTGATTTAAACTCTGCATTTTATGTTACCGGTTGTTTCTTATGGTAACACATTTCTGGTATCTAAGCTTTGTAAAGACAATAGATATGTGTTGCCAATTGTTACTTATGGCCACACATAATCGTAGTCATGGCTTGTTTAAAAATACACAATTGCTATATTGAAACATCCTGATAATTTAAATTTAAAAACAACATCCATAACTAAAATACGCATTAATTCAACATCTAAAATGATGACATTATCCATTGTACACAAAAGTAGCTAGGCCATATATAAGAGGTTAACAAAAAGCACCACATTATGTACAAAAGTAGCTAGGCCATAAGAGGGTAACAAAAAGCCCTATCATTTTGTTCAACTGCCTCATATACATGCAGCCAGCAGTGGCCTATAATAGCACAGCAAACTGTCTCATATATATGCAGCCAGCACCTACCCTATAATAGCACAGCCAGCACCTACCCTATAATAGCACAGCAAACTACCACATATATACATACAGCCAGCAGCTTATGGTAACACAGCAAAAGTACACAATCTGGGCAAACACACAATCCTTTCTGAAAACAGTACTAATAGAACCATACAGCAGCTTTGCTAGTTACTTGTAAATTTAAGCACATACTCTGCCCACTCCTGTCGGACAACATCAACGTCCTGCATGGTGTATTTTTCAACACCCCTAGTCAACCACTGCAAGGACGACAAAGAACATAACAGATTTAACCAACTGGTCGAGTTTTTTAGCTCACAAACTGATGAATGCAAGCCATTACCTTTTTAGTCCAGTTCTGTTCTTTGTCCTGCACTATTTCTCTCATGTACAGCATGATGAAATAGCCACAGCTCTTATCCCCAATCTGCTCTGGAATGCCCTGAATCAAATAATTTGTTTGCTTAATAAACCTAATAAACATGAACTGAAATGGTTAAGTGTGAATATAAATAGTTAGCTAAGGTTGGAACCTACTGAACAGACAAAATGGGATCAAAAGATAACATCTTTACTTCTTTAGCATAATACAAAAACCAATCAACTTTCAAAAATAGGAATCATTACTGCCACTGCCGCCCGTTACCATTGCTAAGTACTCACGGTCAAGCTCAAGAGACCAACACCATTTCAATATTCCCATTCCACTACAACAGTACTAACTCAACTTTAAATGAAATGTAATCCAACTTCCCAAATTACTTTACACACCAAATGAACATCCTTCGAAGTGAATATGAATTCCATAGCCACTTCTATCACCAAGCACACAACTCGTCCCTTTCCATCGTCCAGCTTCTCCATTTCTGCATTTTCCAACTTCTTATTACCTCAAATCATATTCATAACAATCATGCCCTCCTTTACCATTAATTTATGCCCAGAAATATATACCACCACTATCTCCACCATCACCACCGCTGCAACACAAACACAGTAAACCCAACACTGTTTCCAAATCCTCCACCAGTCCACCACAACTTCAATCATATTCACCAATTCTAGAAACTATAATAAAGCATGAATTCTTAAAATAAGGATCAACTTAAGATGAAGTCAGGAGACTAGCACTGCCCACACCACTACCACGCACGGTGGCCACCCACTGCTCCGACTCCCAACTTCACCATAACTCAACCAAACTAGAATTTAATTATACGGAAAGGTAGTTATTGAAGAGCAGATCGTGTCATATACCTCACTTGCCCGTGATGTACTATGCCGTTACCAAATCCTACATTCACCTGCAAGATTCATTTCCACATGAATTTTATTAACTTGAGAAGGGTTATCTGACAAATCTCTACCTGATGAAAAATTAAATGAAGTAAAATAATATTGTAGCATGAAATGCAAGGAAAGAGAACACAACATAATTGCATAACAAAAAAGAAAAGAATGTGGGCGAAGAAAGAACCACAAACCTCTGTTCAACCTCTTATTTCAACTTTCAAGTCAGGATGTGAAGCACGTATTTCATATTTTTCTGCACCCAAAGAAGGATGTTGGTATGAATGATATTGAACTGCGGTAAAACAAGATAAACTATAGACAGACGATTACAAGGAAATCCTAGTGAATGTTCCCTTGAATAGAATACTTTTCAAGCAACGCTTCAAAAACAACTGATATTAACAGATCAACCATTTCATCTCCATTTCTGTCTGTGTTGTCTTTCTTATTGAACTCCAGGTCAAAATAAAGGTGGCATGGTAAACCCTGACAACAATGCATACAAAATTAAGCATCTCAGGTTGATGAATACGGTAATCATAGTTTCTTAGAAAGAGAAATTGTCACCTCCTGAATGACTTCGTAATGGTGACGAAACTTGGAATCCATAATTTTGTATCTGAAATTAAAGAAAAACAGTACAGATACATCAAAGAGAGAATACGATCAAGTATATATATTGGTAGAAGAACATAGAAAGGCAGACCTTCTCCAAAACTCATCATAACTTGAAACAAGGAACCTTCTTTGTCCACTAAAGTGATCTTGATAACTAAAAACATAAACATTTTCATGTCGTTTAGCAAACTTCATTGCTTCATCCTGCCTTGGAAATGTAGCCCATACTTCCTTCCAAAACAAACTAAAAACACGGGTCAACTCAAACTGCAAAAGCCAGAACAAAAATGTCTTAGAGCAGTAAAACCTGGAAGAAACAACTACACATATACCTTGAACTTAATCGTTTTTGTGCAGTGAGATCAACACGTATCTCACGCAACACTCGCAGCAACAACCTTGATGGTCGCTTTGGAGGCACTCCATTTGGAGACCCGTAAAACACAACCGGAGATAACTGCTTTCTACGATTAACATTTTTTGCTTCAACTGTTGCAGAACCACCCTGGAGACGCAACAATAAATACTTCAGGTACCAAAAGCATGCAAATAAAGGACACCACATGAAGTAGAAAACAAACATTTCCTTCTCAGCTAACTAAAACACAAATTCTTCGAGTTAAATGCATACAAATACCACTCATCTTAAGCAACATTGTCTATTTTCGGATCAATTTTCCAATTCAACCGCAGAATTCTCAATTACTATCCAAATTCAACAACCATTAAACCACGAAATGGAACAACTCCAGTGTTACATACTTTTTCTGCAAAACCAGTGTTAGCCAAACCAGAAATCCTCTCTCCTCCTTTCCTCTCTCAACTCGGGTTCCCATCGATATCTACAACCGGAGGGACGTCGGGGACGGTGAGGCGCAGCTCTGAGCACCGTCGCTCACCGTGACTCGAGATCGAGTCGGTTACCCCTGCCTTCACGCCCCTGCGCTCGGACCCGCTCCCTCGGAACAAGCTCCAGCAGATACGTCCAAGTCCAGACCGGCGATTCGTGCACCACCGCTGCAGCTCGATCTCCTTCAGTTGCCGTTGCCGTCGTCTCCTTCACCAAATCCGGCGTTTGCTTCTGAGGAGATTGATGAGAGTGATGGTTGATGGAGGAGGGTGGTCGAGATGGTGAGGGGGACGGTGAGGGCGCGACGACAAGGAGAGCAGCGACGCTGCTCTTCTCCCTTCCTCTCAGATCTCTCTTCGATCTCTCACGACAAATGAGGGAGGGAGTTGAGATGAGAGATCGATGAGAGTTGAGATGAGAGATGAGAGTTTTTTTCGATGGAGGCTGAGAATGAGAGAGTAATGAGAGCGATAGCCAGATCTAGGTCAAAACGCGGGTTTTTTTCCTCTAAGTGCGCCTTTTTTTTCAACAATTGCGCGTTTTTTTTCCGACCTAGCGCGCCAGTTTCCTTACACATATTAACCCTAGACCCTAAACCCCAAACCCTAAACCCTAAACCGTAAACCCTATCATCGACAGCTTTTGCTATCTGGCCGAAAGTCAAGCATGGTATGATCAACGTTATAAGAGTAGCATTGTAACACGTTTAGGCTTTATATCTATGATCATGAGGTACCATAACATATTTGTCTAACTACACACTAACATGTTATATCTATATGCATATCTTTATAAACTAACTATATATACGAAATAAAATTTGTAAAATTTGACCGTTGGATATGATCATCATAGTTAATTATGGATATGATCCAAAAATTGCTCATTTTTGTTAAGGTTTGGACCTCGATCACATAGGTCAACTTTATTTACGATTAAATTTCTATAAGCTTCCCAATGGTGAGCTATACGTACGCAATAAATTTTGTAAAATTTAACCGTCAGATATGATCAGCATATTTAAATATATATATATGGTAAAAAATTCACCCAATTTTGATAAAGTTTAGGTCTCGATCGATGCGGTCAACATTAACTCAACAATATTTAATTAAGCGAATACACCCTTACCTCCTCCTTTTTGACCAGTTTTGGTGGATTCTTTCATGCACACACTCTCACATATATATGATGTAGCAACTTCTGTAAAATCTTTAGAAATTTTACCTTTCGGAGATAGAGTTACCCATAGGGGATAATAAGCGCAAAAAAGGTTGACCGTCTCGATCGAGAGCCAAAGATTATCGAAAATATGTGATTTTTTTATGGTAACCATATTTCACTATACATAACACATCCTACAGATAGATTTGCAAAATTCTATTTACAACATATAGTTGCTTCACAAATGGATACACTTGGAAAAATCTCATTAAACAAGTTATACCACATTAGTAGGCATGTTATGGTTCCAACGTCTAAAATTCATAATACTAAATTTCGACCGTCAGATGTGATCAGCATATTTAAATATGGACATGGTAAAAAATTCACCCAATTTTGATAAAGTTTGGGTCTCGATCGATGCGGTCAACATTAACTCAACAATATTTAATTAAGCGAATACGCTCTTACCTCCTCCTTCTTGACTAGTTTTGGTGGATTATTTCATGCACACACTCTCACATATATATGATGTAGCAGCTTATGTAAAAATTTTAGAAATTTTACCTTTCGGGGATAGAGTTACCCATAGGGAATAATAAGCGTAAAAAGGGTTGACCGTCTCGATCGAGAGCCAAAGATTATCAAAAATATGTGATTTTTTTATGGTAACCATATTTCACTATACGTAACACATCCTACGGATAGATTTGCAAAATTCTATTTACAACATATAGTTGCTTCACAAATGCATACATTTAGAAAAATCCCATTAAACAAGTTATACCACATTAGTAGGCATGTTATGGTTCCAACATCTAAAATTCATAAAACTAAATTTCGACCGTCAGATGTGATCAACATATTTAAATATGAACATGGTAAAAAATTCACCCAATTTTGATAAAGTTTGGGTCTCGATCAATGCGGTCAACACTAACTCAACAATATTTAATTAAGCAAATACGCTCTTACCTCCTCCTTCTTGACTAGTTTTGGTGGATTCTTTTATGCACACACTCTCACATATATATGATGAAGCAGCTTCTGTAAAAATTTTAGAAATTTTACCTTTCGGGGACATAGGGGATAATAAGCATAAAAAGGGTTGACCGTCTCGATCGAGATCCAAACATTATCGAAAATATGTGATTTTTTTATGGTAACCATACTTCACTATACGTAACACATCCTACGGATAGATTTTCAAAATTCTATTTACAACATATAGTTGCTTCACAAATGCATACACTTAGAAAAATCTCATTAAACAAGTTATACCACATTAGTAGGCATGTTGTGGTTCCAACGTCTAAAATTCATAATATTAAATTTCGACCGTCAGATGTGATCAGCATATTTAAATATGGATATGGTAAAAAATTCACCCAATTTTGATAAAGTTTGCGTCTCGATCGATGCGGTCAACATTAACTCAACAATATTTAATAAGCGAATACGCTCTTACCTCCTCCTTCTTGACTGGTTTTGGTGGATTATTTCATGCACACACTCTCACATATATATGATGTAGCAACTTCTGTAAAATTTTTAGAAATTTTACCTTTCGGGGTTAGAATCATCTATAGGGGATAATAAACGTAAAAAGGGTTGACCGTCTCGATCGAGATCCAAAAATTATCGAAAATATGTGATTTTTTTATGGTAACCATATTTCACTATACGTAACACATCCTACGGATAGATTTGCAAGCTTCTATTTACAACATATAGTTGCTCCACAAATGCATACACTTACAAAAAACAACAAAATTTAATATCAGACGACACATAAATGTCGTCTTATAACCAAAATGAAGTAAAATTTTCACAAAAGTTATCAATTCAACAAAATTCAATATCAGGTGACACATAAATGTCGTCTTATCAACAAAATGAAGTAAAATTTCACACCAGCATTCAATTCAACAAAATTTAATATCAGGCGATACATAAATGTCGTCATATCTACATAATTGTGGAAAATATTCTCATAATTTGTCAATTCAACAAAATTCAATATCAGATGACACATAAATGTCGTCATAGCAACAAAATGAAGCAAAATTTTCACACAATTGTCAATTCAACAAAATTCAATATATCAAACGACACATAAATGTCGTCGTATATACATAATTGAGTAAAATATTCTCACAAGTTGTCAATTCAACAAAATTCAATATCAGGCCACACATTAATGTCGTCTTATGAACAATATGAAGTAAAATCTTCACACAAGTTGTCAATTTAAAAAAATTCAATATCAGACGACACATTAATGTCGTCTTATCAACAAAATAAAGTAAAATCTTCACACATTTGTCAATTTAACAAAATTCAATATCAGACGACACATAAATGTCGTCTTATTAACAAAATGAAGTAAAATTTTCACACAAGTTGTCAATTCAATAAAATTCAATATCAGGCAACACATAAATGTCGTCTTATTAACAAAATGAAGGAAAATTTTCACACAATTTGTCAATCCAACAAAATTCAATATGAAGGGACACATAAATGTCGTCGTATCAACATAATGGAGAAAAATCTTCACACAATTGTCAATTCAACAAAATCCAATATCAGGCGACACATAAATGTCGTCGTATGTACATAGTTTAGTAAAGTTTTATTTCAATTTGTCAATTCAACAAAATTCAATATCAAGCGACACATAAATGTCGTCTTATTAACAAATGAAGTAAAATTTTCACACAAGTTGTCAATTTAACAAAATTCAATATCAGACGACACATAAATGTCGTCTTATTAACAAAATGAAGTAAAATTTTCACACAAGTTAAAAATTCAATAAAATTCAATGTCAGGCGACACATAAATGTCGTCGTATCTACATAATTGAGTAAAATCTTCACATAATTTGTCAATTCAAAAAAATTCAATATCAGGGGACACATAAATGTCGTCGTATCAACATAATGAAGTGAACTCTTCAGACAGTTGTCAATTCAACAAAATTCATTATCAAACGACACATAAATGACGTCGTATGTATATAATTGAGTAAAGTTTTCTCACAATTTGTCAATTCAACAAAATTTAATATCTGGCGACACATAAATGTCGTCTTATCAACAAAATGGAGTAAAATTTTCACACAAGTTGTAAATTCAATAAAATTCAATGTCAGGCGACACATAAATGTCGTCGTATGTACATAATTGAGTAAAATCTTTCACACAAGTTGTCAATTCAACAAATTTCAATACCCGGCGACACATAAATGTCATCTTATCAACAAAATGAAGAAAATCTTCACACAATTTGTTAATTAATTCAACAAAATTCAATATCAGACGACACATAAATGTCGTCGTATGTACATAATTTAGTAAAGTTTTCTCACAATTTGTCAATTCAACAAAATTTAATATCCGGCGACACATAAATGTCGTCTTATCAACAAAGTGGAGTAAAATTTTCACATAAGTTGTAAATTCAACAAAATTCAATGTCAGGCGACACATAAATGTCGTCGTATGTACATAATTGAGTAAAATCTTACACACAAGTTGTCAATTCAACAAATTTCAATATCCGGCGACACATAAATGTCGTCTTATCAACAAAATGAAGAAAATCTTCACACAATTTGTTAATTCAACAAAATTCAATATCAGACGACACATAAATGTCGTCGTATGTACATAATTGAGTAAAGTTTTCTCACAATTTGTCAATTCAACAAAATTTAATATCCGGCGACACATAAATGTCGTCTTATGTACATAATTGAGTAAAATCTTTCACACAAGTTGTCAATTCAACAAATTTCAATACCCGGCGACACATAAATGTCGTCTTATCAACAAAATGAAGAAAATCTTCACACAATTTGTTAATTCAACAAAATTCAATATCAGACGACACATAAATGTCGTCGTATGTACATAATTGAGTAAAGTTTTCTCACACTTTGTCAATTCAACAAAATTTAATATCCGGCGACACATAAATGTCGTCTTATCAACAAAATGGAGTAAAATTTTCACACAAGTTGTAAATTCAACAAAATTCAATGTCAGGCGACACATAAATGTCGTCGTATCTACATAATTGAGTAAAATCTTTCACACAAGTTGTCAATTTAACAAATTTCAATATCCGGCGACACATAAATGTCGTCTTATCAACAAATGAAGAAAATCTTCACACAATTTGTTAATTCAACAAAATTCAATATCAGACGACACATAAATGTCGTCGTATGTACATAATTGAGTAAAGTTTTCTCACAATTTATCAATTCAACAAAATTTAATATCCGGCGACACATAAATATCCTCTTATCAACAAAATGGAGTAAAATTTTCACACAAGTTGTAAATTCAACAAAATTCAAGGTCAGGCGACACATAAATGTCGTCGTATCTACATAATTGAGTAAAATCTTTCACACAAGTTGTCAATTCAACAAATTTCAATATTAGGCGACACATTAATGTCGTCTTATCAACAAAATGAAGTAAAATCTTCACACAATTTGTCAATTCAATAAAATTCAATATCCGGCGACATATAAATGTCATCTTATCAATAAAATGGTGTAAAATTTCACAAAAGTTGTGAATTCAACAAAATTCAATATCAGGCGACACATAAATGTCGCCGTATGTACATAATTGAGTAAAGTTTTCTCACAAGTTGTCATTTCAACAAAATTCAATATCCGGCGACACATAAATGTCGTCTTATCAACAAAATGAAGTAAAATTTTCACACAAGTTGTAAATTCAATAAAATTCAATATCAGGCGACACATAAATGTCATCTTATCAACAAAATGGTGTAAAATTTCACACAAGTTGACAATTCAACAAAATTCAATATCAGGTGACACATAGATGTCGTCTTATCTATAAAATGTAGTAATATTTTCACACAAGTTGTCAATTCGACAAAATTCAATATTAGCCGACACATAAATGTCGTCGGATTAACAAGAGTAAAATTTAGACAATTGTGACTAAAGTTGACCACTTTCTTCACCGACATATATGTGTCGCCCCGAAAATAGACATTTTTTTCAAAGAAAACTGGTATTGTTTAAGTTCGCTTCTGGCGACACATAAAAAAAATGTGTCGCCCCGACACCCCGAACCACACTTAATTTTCTATGTGTCGCCTGATATGTGTAGCCTGATGCAGGAAATGGCTTAGTGTGTATTGCAACCATTATGCTTGGCACTGTGATGTATAGGATAGTTGTTCTATGTTGATTGTATCGGTATACTTGTATTATGCTTGTTGATAATTATTGTTGATTTTGAAATATGCTTTAAGATGCAATTATCTAGTATGAAACAATAGTGTTGATGTTTCCTTATACGTTTTTGATGGCATAACTGTAAACTGGTTTTAACAATTGTTGATAATTTGATATTCATTTTTCATAATCTTATTTATTACTCACTAATTTACTGTGGACTAACAATTGTGTGTTATTCATGTGCAAGATGGTGATCATTAGGAAGAGGAAGAACCGAGCCACTAAGGCCAGTGTCTTGGCGGACTCTATACGGCAGAGCGTCGGCTTAGTGGGTAGTAGCAGCCACCCTACCCCCATGCCGGGTGAGACAGTACCACCAGGGGCTCCCCCATTGATCATGTGGCCCCTTCCCATTGACAGTAGTTTAACGGGATCTCCATCATCTACACCGACGCCCAAATCTGCAAGACGCATCGTCGGCAGCATTCGGTTGAAAGTTAGAAGCCCAATAAGTAAATTAATTATACTTGTTTTAGAAATAAATCAGTAGCAGTAAGCACCCGCACTCCAACTTACTGCTACTTCCTTCTTCTTCTTCTTTTTTCAAGTGCTTACTGCTATTTGTCTTATATATAGCATTAAATCTCCTAATGTTTTGTATATATATTAATTGTAGCTCCGGCCTCGAAGAAGAAGCGGGGTTTATGTTCTGGAAAGAAGGCGGAGGATATCGTTGCAGCAACGGGGCAGAAGATCAAGCTGGAGAATTGTCCCCGTGTAAAAGGCCCTAGCGTGATGAGGATAAATAGCTTGATGGCATATGATATCGGTTCCGCCATACAAAGTCTAGTGGGAATGAGGGCAAGGACGTTCTACGACCATGATCAGGAGGAGAAGTGAAAGGTGTGGAATGCAATGTCGGTAAGTAACACTAAAAACAGTTTAAAAAGTAAATTTACTTAATTACATATGTTTATTTTATTTTTTAGTGCTTAACACTTGAATTTTTTTTATTTGTTACTTAGCCGAAGTACGAGTTGGATAAAAATGATGAGCCAATGTTTAATTGGATACTGAAGAGGGCACATGAGAGGTACAAGGACTGGAAGTACCAGTGCCACAAAGCTTAATGAAGGAAAGACCCTTTGGCATGCCTTCAGATTTCATTGGCAGATTTCATTGGGAGAGAGGACCAGTGGGAGTTTCTATGCTCCTACTTCGAGTCAGATGAGTTCAAGATGATTTTTTAAATTACCTTCATTGTTTTAATTTATTTTTTAAATTACCTTCATTGTTTACCTTGTATTTTACTAATCTATTTAATATTTTTTCATGTCTTAGAGACTCTTCTTAGCAAACAATCGGAACCGTGGGGAGAAGACTATGCACCACCACACGGGGTCTTCTCCTATCATCTACACAATGGAGGAACTCAGAATACAAGGAGAGAAACTTACAATTATCAAAGGTTTTGAGAAGACCTATGTCAGGGCCGGTGATGTAGTTAAGACCAAGCATTATGTAAGTGTCTTTTCTTTTACTATTTTATTGTTTGATGCATGCACTTATGAAGTTTATTATGCAAAATGTCAAGTTTATTAGGTTCACATAAAATGAGCTATATGTAAATAGTTATCTTTGGTTATTGGTTCTTGTTTCTGAATAATGTCAAGTTTATTAATTGATGTATTTTAAATGCAGAATGACATGGTTGATGATGGCATGATTGACATGGTTGACGCGACAGAGGAGGAGATTGTGGAGAGTGTTTAGTCCTAACAAATTAAGGTGTTGGGTACGGTGCTCAAAACTCTGAAAGGAAAGGAGATCAGAGGGATGAGACGAGGAGGCGAGCGAGACTTGAGCCATTCTTCAAATGGTTCCACTTCACGTAGTCGTCCTCCTAGAGTTGATGAGCAGCAACTCCTAGAGATGCAGGAGCGCTATGAATGGAGACTAATGGAATCAGAGGAGCGTGCCCAACAACAATTCTAAGAGGTCAAACAATGTGCCCTGCGTGTGGAGTCTATGTATAGCGCTGTGTTGTCCCAATTTGTAGCCATATATGAGGGCCTAGGTATGCCACCTCCTCCTCCACAATTTCTTCCTCCTCCTCCTCCTCCTCCACAGTTTCCTCCTCCTCCTCCTCCTCCTCCACAGTTTCCTCCTCCTCCTCCAGTTGTTTCTCCTCCTCCACATGTTTCCCCACAAAACAATGATGATCTAGGCGGCATAAGATTGGACCAGAATGCCAATTGACATTATTGATTTTGTACTAGTTTAGCTAGAGTGTATGAACAATTTTCTACATAGTTCTTTAATTATTTTGTATATATAAACAATGATTGTCCATCTAGTTATCATGATCAATATATGAATATGTTTTCCAAATCCAATGTTTCTGGTATATATGTATCTGTATGTATTTGATTATTGTTACTGATATGTAATTTTTTGAAACAGTGAATAAGGTAATTTACATAAAAATTACATTTTCTTTACAGTAAAAAAAATACTTAGGCGACGGAAACAGAACATTCCGTCGCCTAAGATAAAACACCTAACCGACAAATACAAACATATCTGTCGACTAAGAACTGATACGAATTCTTCGGTTTCAAGCTTTATCAACGAATATTCAGTCACCTAAGAACGGAGCAAGATTCGTTGGTAAACATATATACCGACGACCATTTCATCGGCTAAGGAAAATTATGTGTTCGTTGTGTAAGAAACCGTCCGACACAACCGTTTCTTCAACAGGGATTTCTATCGACGAATCGATTTATCGATAATGTAGGAAAATATCCGTCGGGTAGGAACACTCTTAGTCGACAACTTACTTCATTTCTGTCACCTAAGCGTCTACCTCATGCCACTTAGGCGGCGACGAAACTTAGACAACGAACTGTTCGTCGACCAAGATCATAGGCGACGAATAGTAGGTCTTAGGCGATGAGTTGTTTCCGTCAGCTAGGACGATTTTTCTTGTAGTGAATAGACTGATACAAAAGGAGTGCATCATGCTCACCAACATTAACACCCTCATCTTCTTCGGTTTCGTCTTCGTTGTAGGGTTTCCGTTCCCTTTCCACTTCCAAAACCAGTTCAGGATCAATGTTGGAGTTCCTATCTATCTCATCAATATAAACATCAGGAACATGCAATGTTATATCACAAGGAAGACCGCTAATGTTTGCCCAAAAACGTTATTTTGCATTTTGGGATGCCTCTTCACCTGCAGAATCATTCCACTGTACAACATCTTCATAAAGATACATTAAACTCTTTGTAGCTAAGAGCTTTTTCCATGGAACTGAGCCCACCGACGTACAAAACTGCTTTTCCCAGGCAGGCACTCTGAAGTGCCAACTCATGTTGATGCGGTAGCTTTCTGTTCTGAAACATAGTCCTCGAACATGGTCGATAATAAGTATCACCTTGCTTCAGGTGTTGCCGTCTTCCCCAACTACTCATAGTCAAAACCAAAGGGTTCTCTAAACACCCAGAATCAAATCAAAACTACTCCAAGATTGCTCTCTGAATTACAAGCTAGCAGAAAACTATTGGAAAATGGTGTTTTTCACTATTTTATTTAACCAATTTAAATTAGATAATTTAAATGGGTTATAGGGTGAATAAGATATAGTCATTCAAAGATGACTACCTGGAATGTTTTTTTAGACTTTTCACCTTTCACTGACTTTTAGAATCTGAAATTTGTAACAACTACATAACCCTTTGGATTTTGTAACAACAAATTTAATGATGGTTGAATTTTGTAACTAAATAATGACGAGGGTTGACATGTTAAATGTTGTAACATATCAAACAATGTTAAAGGTTGTAAAATATCAAATGTTAAGGGTTGGCATGTGAAATGTTGTAACTCATGAATATGGATTCATGACATTCAAGTGGTGATCACATTACTCCATGTATATATAGTGACACTTCCTTTGTTCTAAACACACATTCGAAACACCTTCTCGATAATCATCTTCTCCTCTCAAAGAGTTATTGTTATGATTCAGTTCAGTTTGTTCTAGTCAGAATAGGAATAGAATAGTTGACTAGTTGAAGCACACCGTTTTGTTTAGTTGAGGTGCCTAGGCGTGCCTTGCACATGATTGTGTTAATTATTAACGTGTTAGATGTGTGACACGTGGTTAGATCTCATTCTTCAATATGATATATATTGTAAGAGGAAACCCTAGTTCGGGAATATTAATACAGACTTAAATTTTCTTGCCGTTTTCATCTTTCCTTTAGTTTTTCTCTTAGTTTGGGTGTCAGGACCCACCTGAATTTCACCCTGAAATATAGGGTAAACCCGAGGACCACCTCTAAAGGAGATTCTACTGTAAAATTGGCATATCCTCCTTTGAAAATTGACAACTCTTACCTAATTAAAATCCCAAAACACTTTTATAATCAAGATCCTACCTCAACTCCTAGAGCCACCGTGCTCCCCATATTAGACCAGCTCCACCACAAATCCACGAACTCTATATAAAAAGTTTCACAAGTTTTAGAATTGAAAATACAATCCTGAAATGACTAGACATGTCTAATGGTTCAGAGCATTTTAAAGAAAGGAACCGAGAGAGATGAGCTTTTGAAGCTACTAAAGAAGAATCTGCATGAAGCATAAGAAAAAATGAAGAGTTTCTATGACAAGAGACACACACAGGGGAGCTTTGAGGTGGGAGATTTGGTTTACCTGAAATTGTAGCCATACGTACAAGCAGCAATCAGTACATAAGAGGGCATTTCACAAGTTATTAGCTAAGTACTATGGTCCTTTTGAGGTCTTGGAGAAGATAAGGACAGTTGCTTACAAACTCAAGCTGCCTGCAACTGCGAAAATTCATAATGTTTTTCATGTATCTCTGCTCAAAAAGAAGTTGGGTGAAAAAGTTATTGTTGAAGCTCAGCTACCCCCATTTTTGATACAGGAAAGAAGAATTGGATACCAACTGTTGTGTTACAAACAAGATTGGTAAAAAGGCGTGGTGAGGCAGCAGCCCAATGGTTGATTCAATGGCAACATGCAATAGCAGAGGAAGCCACCTGGGAGTATGCTAAGGATATCACAACAAGATTCCCAAATTTTAAACACTGAGGTGCTGATGAAGACCCTAACCCAAACTTGAGGACAAGTTTGATTTGGTGGAGGTAACTATGTTATGATTCAGTTCAATTTGTTCTAGTCAGAATAGGAACATAATAGTTGACTAGTTGAAGTGCACCGTTTTGTTCAAAGTTCTAAAAAAACGTTGGGCGCTAGTTGAGCGGATAACGCCCAAAAGATTAAACAGGGATGAATCGGATTTGTATTTTTGTATTTATTTTATTTTATTTTTTAATAACAAATAATTATATAAATACAATTAAAATATGTATTATATTGTCTGAAAATAATGAAAAAAATAACATATAACGCTAAAAATAATGAAAATACATAGCATATGTCTTTAAAAATGTACTAATAACAATGTTCTTAGGAAAATAAAAAATACAATTCAACATTTCAACAACAATGTTGTTGAAGCAAGTGAGAAGCGTAATTAAACAACAATGTCCTTAGGACAATGTTCTTAGGAAAATCCGAAAATAAAAAACACAATTCAAATAAAGAAAAATACGTTCTTACTCCTCTAATTCTTCTTTTCCACATCCTTCAAGTACTTCTTCGGCATTGGAGTCAGACTCAAAATCCATAGTTTCTTCTTCCTCTTCATCTGAATCCATAGTTTTCACTTTTCTAAAGAAATATACATTGGACAGTCAACAGGCTACAGACTTCGGAGTTGCTTCTTTAAACATAATCTTTCTCTCCGAGTGTTTTCCGTGTAGCTCATAATATTCTATCTTATTTGTATATAAAAAAGGCTAGCATCTGCATAATATAGTTATCTAAAACACTAACATTAGTGGTTTAGGTTTAGCACCGAACTTTGGTGGTGGAGAAATGGTGTTTGGCGGTGGTGGGATGGTACTTGGTGGGCGTGGTGGAGGAGGCAGCAACTTGCGGGAAGAGAATGGAGGGGAGTTCAATGGAGAGGATGTGATGGACGGTGACGGAGAAGGAGAAAAAGAAGGTGGATGTGGAGAGGGCGTAGGTGACGGAGAAGGTGGATGAGAGTGTGGCGAAGCGGCCAGAGGAGAATGGAAAACAATAGAGGCAACATGGTGATGGGTGTTGTAGCTAGTCTGGTCTTGTGGTTGATGGGATGGCCTTTTATACAGAGATTGTGAATTCGAGTTAACTTTAACTCAAATGAACCAAGGTTAAGCCTCCACACTTAACCTCATTGAATGCTTTGTCCCCCTCACTCCTTTTAGGCTATAGGCCCTCACACTCACACTGTTTGAGTTTCATACTTTCATTCCCTCAAATTTGGTCTCCGCATGAGGGGAGTTCAATGGAGAGGATGTGATGGACGGTGACGGAGAAGGAGAAAAAGAAGGTGGATGTGGAGAGGGCGTAGGTGACGGAGAAGGTGGATGAGAGTGTGGCGAAGCGGCCATGAGGAGAATGGAAAACAATAGAGGCAACATGGTGATGGGTGTTGTAGCTAGTCTGGTCTTGTGGTTGATGGGATGGCCTTTTATACAGAGATTGTGAATTCGAGTTAACTTTAACTCAAATGAACCAAGGTTAAGCCTCCACACTTAACCTCATTGAATGCTTTGTCCCCCTCACTCCTTTTAGGCTATAGGCCCTCACACTCACACTGTTTGAGTTTCATACTTTCATTCCCTCAAATTTGGTCTCCGCATGAGTGGAGTAAGATTCGTATCTCTGACCTTGCCCATAAATGCATAGGTATCCAACCACTAGGCCAGCTTTCCCATATGAAAAGATAGTGAACGAAGCCTTATATGTACACTGTTTTTGTATAATTTAATTTCTAGAATATTCGCATTTCTTTTATGGATTGTACATTTCATCTTGTGAATTTTTGTCTATATAGTAGATCATGAAATTATTAGAAACATGTAATACCGGAGATAAATTATAGAAAAAATAAAATCTTTTTAATTTTGATGTTGTAAAAAAATCTGAACTTCATTTTTTGGGTCAAAACTATCTTAAGTCATTGATAAGATTTTTCGAGTAGGTATTGAACTTTAATTTTTGTTTTTCTAAAAAATTTATTATACTATTTCATTGCCTATTTTATAGTAGATTCATGAAATTGTATATCATCACACATGATGCCCATTACATGAAGTGATGTAAAAGACTACAAATTGTCCACGGTTGTAATCCCTAACCATCCCTTTGCTTTTTTTTAACCGTGGACAAATTTTCTTATTCATAGCCTATGTTTTTGTAACTATTTTGAATTTATTTATTTTGTTTTATAGTTTGAGCGAGAACGTGATGATAACTAATAAATTACTTTTATGAAAAGAAAATACACGCTTAAGTCACGGAGATGTAAAAGACTCGTGTAATAGACATCTGTGAAAGTGATCTTCTCTTGATCCTCTACAATTCTAGCGTAAAAAAGTGTAAAAGAAAAATTAACATCTACTAAACTATTAACTTTATACAAACAACATAAATATACAAAGAAAAAGCAACTTATAAAGTACATCACTTAAAAAAAAAACGTTATAAACATGATAATGTACTGGAATTTGTGTCAAACAACTTAATACGGTGATTAAACATAAAAAACAACTAAATCTCTTTTCACATATAGAACAAAATTTATTTATATTACTGAAACATGAAGGTTTATTATTGATGAGCATGTTACCATCTCTCATTGTGTGAGTAGCCCATGAAATCATTTTTACACGGTCCTGAAAATATAATTGTGGAAATGCTACACATACGTAGCAATAAACATCAAGCAAGATACATAACTCATATGAACACATTAATATGAAGGAAGCAATATCTTTTTATACACAACATTTCTTGTGAACACCTCTTCCTCGCCTACGATTGAGCTTTTTTTGACCAACACTTTGGCGGTAGCTCTTGAAATTCCTCGCGATAAAGCTATGTGTAACTGCCCATAACTGAATACTTGATCCGGAAGATAGGTGCCAACATTTGGTATTGTTTGCCCTTGTGATTTGTTTATAGTAAGTGCAAAACTCAACTTTACCGGGAATTTTTTTGTCATCTTAAAAGGGAGTCCAGAATTCTCGCCGTTCTTTATGGAGATTCTAGATACGAATACTCTAGTTCCGGCAAACTGACCACTTAATATCTCTGTGTCGATGAGGTTGTTATATGTTCCACGGGAGCAACTTTTTTTATAGTTAACTAATGTGAGGCCAGAACGTGATATTGAATTTAAGAATTCTTGCTGGTACAAATTTCTTGTGTCGTCCTCAACATAATCGAAAGAGTAGAGGACACGTTTTGGTCCTGGCAGTTGTTTTATAATCATGTCATTAAGCACATCAACATCATCATTCTTCGAAGTAATTATTGACCTTTCAACCATGTACATGCATCATTTGCATGAGAAACCACCCATGGTATGACCATACATGACGGCACTTGTACCATGTCTACAATAACATATGAAAGTTCTCCATTACCAACATTAAGTAAAAACTCTGAGAAATCCAGATCATTGATGGATCACATATTTTGAATGATCTTGAAAGATCGAAGGACCAATGCTCGGGGAAAAAATGTGCCTCCTTGTATAAACTTTTTTTTTTGCACAAAAATATTCAAAAAATACCAATTTTTTGGGGTTCCAAACCTAGTCAAGTGTAATGTCATGAGACTCATCCTCACGCATAATTTTTTTTTTTTGATATGCTAATACGTGGTACAATGGAGGGACATATATTACCCCAGAAAAGAAAAGAAAAACAAGGATTACAATAAACACAGACAAAAAGTTGCTTATTGCACCAACTCTATCTTCCATATGCTTCTTGACTGGTTCTGTCAACAAAGTTCACATATTTAAATTCCTCAATTAATTTTCCCTCATTTGCATAGCTACTTACATTATAGAATAGTTCAAATAAAACGGTAACTTAAGGTCTCAACAAAAGCTTCACAAGTCATTGCACATTCCAAATTCTACTTATTATATAAATGGTTTAGAGTGGCTTTAAACTACTAGTCTCATAAACATAAAATTCATTCTATCAAAACCAAGGTCCCAACAGCACAAAACCAAATTCTAATCTTATATGCAAAAACATAAGAACAATTTCATAAGCACAATTTCATATATGAATTTCATATATCTCAGATGCATGATTTCATAAAGGAAAAAAAAAGGGAGATTCGAAGAAACCTTTTTCAACCCAAAAAGAAGAATTTGAAGATGTGTGATATTCATACTAACCTTATGTTCAATTTTTAAAAACTGGATTATGAGAGAGATGTGAAATTGAGCAAGGATGAAAAATTTCTAAGGATCATGAGTAATTTATAAAGAGAGCAAACAAAAAAAATTTGGTTCCGGAGAACATCAATCTCCAATCAAACTCCTTTATTGCTTCAATGTACGTGTATTTGAATTTGAGAGAAGAATCAGAAGATTAAGAGTTTGAGAGAGAAGAAGAGATTGAAACAAATGAATATATATAAATTACACCTATATATATAACAAATGAAAAAAAAAATGCCCCTTCAGCCCTGGCCTCGGTGCCAGCGCACTGTCAGCACTGGGCCAGGACCGGGCATGGGTTATCTTTGAAGATGATATAGATGATGTTACTATTGTCAATTTGTCATTGCTCATTAGTAACTAGGGATTGGAGTAATAATACCAAAATCACAGTTTCAGAAATACTGAAGACTACAAAGAATCCATGAAAAGGCTACACAGAATCAGCAAAAAGAGTAGTGACAGTAGTCAATCAACTTACCATTGAAGCTCATGAAATTATTAATTTCAAATTGTAATTTCTGTAGTCACACCCTAGTAATATGGATGTTACACAAGTTTATCTGGTTATTAGTAATATGATTAGTATCTGTGAAGCTCAACCTATGTATTATGCCTTTCATAACATGGTTAAATACATTCAGTTGTTTTTGGTCCTCCGTAAAACCAAATTCGAAGCTAAATTTAGCTTAGAAAACAAGAATATTCTTTAGCTTTTTTAGCTTACCTATCCCACCATAAGCAAATCCTTAGCTAAATTAATAGCATTTTGGTTTTAGAAAGACTCCCATCGTAAGCTAAAACTTAAGATAAACTATTTATTTTTCTTTTCTCATATATTTGTTTAAATCAATAATTACTCATAAAAAAAATATTATATAAATATATTCGATATGGGGCTCATATGAAAGATCTCGTCGAGATCTTCACGATGGTTGTTAGTAATGAATTTTTAATTTTGATGATAGTGTAAATTAAAAGGAGAAATGTAAAGTTGAATAAAATAACATTTAAATTTAGCTTACAAACTTCATAAGCCAAATTTGGCTTACCAAATTAATAGGTCAAGTTAAATTTTTTATCTTGGAAAATGTAAGTTGACTTATGGTGGGGAGTAAACATAGGCTAAATTTGGTTTTTTAGCCTACGGTGAGAGATGAATATGATTATATCTGTGAAGCACTGAAGCTCAATGTATTATGTTTGGTCATTAGACTAGCAAATCAAAGCAGCTCTAGAACTCTAGATTATCCACGACACGGATTATCAAAAGTTTAGCAATAAAGTTTAAAATTCACATTATGAAGTCCAAAGTGTAAACTATGTTTGATCAATTATGAAGTCCAAAGTGTGAACTATGTTTGAACATAAGTAATTAATGAATTTCAAGATCCTCAGATTATCACAAGTTCAGCAATAAAGTTTAAAATTCACATTATGAAGTCCAAAGTCTAAACTATGTTTGATTATTAGTAATTAGTGAATTTCAAGAGTACTTGAGACAAATAACACACATAGATCCTCAGACAGTCAAGGTGTATAAGACACAGCAACAAACATACACAAAAGCCAAGCACAAATATAGAAAGGACTTGAATTCAATCATCTTAAGACTGTTTTACCTATATGGACTGAGAATTGCAGCAGAGATATTCAGCTTGCGCGTAAGAGGCCTCCATTGCTTATCATGAAACACCATGGGATCACCACCAATCCCATCTTGACTCCCTTCCACATCAACCTTTGGCCAAATAGCATTTCCATATCCGTAACTCCCCTTTGTCTCAAACAACTACTTGTTATGATCAAACTCGCTGCTCTGGCGCCCCATCACCTTTGTCGACTTCATCAAGGACATTCTCCTCTCAGTTTTCGACATCTGCTGCTGATACTGCTTCCTATTATGCACAGCATACTCTGTCACATCCAGCTCCCAATAAGGCTCCTTGCAGCCAGGACACATGTGGTCACCATTTCTCACAGCATCCCTAAAACAATCCATACAAATCTTGTAGTCACATTCACACGGGACTATATCCAGTCCCCTCTCATCAGTCACCACCTTGGCATCACAACCCGGCACGGCGCAGAAAGACCCTTTTGCCCCAGTCATCTGGGGATGATGGCTGGTCTGGGATTCAATGACCTTCTCTTTCAATTGGGCATGCGTGACGCTATTGTAGCCGCCTGTGAAGAGGGAGCTGGAGACGAATTGGTCCTCCACTCTCTGAGAAGTCGAGTACTCCATGGAAGCTGACATGGGGTTGTTGTCAGGTATGGAGGGTATCTGGACCGTGTAGGTTGTGAATTCGACACCTCCAATGTCACTGTCGAGATCATGGCCTGTTTGGCTAACACGGCGAAGCATAGGGGACGCGGTTGAAGTGTTGATTGGAGATTCTGAGGCCATAATTCATAAACCCCCCAGTTTGAATTCCTTACTGGGAACTGGGTAATTAGTAGTAGTAACACAACACAAACAAGAACACGATTAAGAAGGAATGAAATTATATCTGGAAAGCACAGTTTAGTAAAACCAAAATCTGAAATATATGGAAAATTCTTAAGACCCAAACTAGATTTTGTATAACACAATAAATATATCTCAATTGTTAACACCCAATTCCCTAAACTCTGTTTTTGTATATGAAGTAACCACATGAACTCTAGAATGTAAATAAAATAAACCTTCAAACTCTACCTCAGTACAGTTATCTGTTTGCAAGCAGAGCTTCCCAACCCTCTAAAATTCCAGACTATTAGAGACTTACCAGAAATTTCAAGAACCCAAGTGAGAACAACGGCTGCTTATGAAGTTATCATTGAATTCAACAGCTGAGACACTTAAGACCTTGAAAAGCAGTAGGTTGTTTAAGCACAAAGAAGAAGAGCTTTATTAAGAAACGGGTAGCTTGGGTTTTGGGTTTGGTTTAAGACTGTGAGCTGTTTTGCTATCCAAATTCTGAGAGAGATTCATGGATGAATGAGGTGGCTGGTCTTGTTTCTCTGACATTTTGGTGCGTTATAAATGAAATTGCTTTGAATTTTTGTCACTGTCTTATGACCGTTATGAGAAAAATGTCATCATTTTTGAATTATTTGACCGTTGCTCACGGGGACGTTGGGAACAGGGACCTTTGTTTTGTTTCGCCATGCTTTAATATTCTTTTTTTTTTTTTCTATTTGCAATTTTTTCTTCCCGCTCAAGGAGACTTGATTTTGTCCAATAACAACACAGCACGTGTCTTTTTTAATGGATAAGTAGAGTTTAGATTTGCTAATACGGGTGGTTCAGATTGCCCGCGGATTAGAAACTCTGACTGGTACCTAAACCGTGGTTTTGGTCTCAACAACTAAGCTGCATGGAAGCGAAGAGTTTAGAAACACGGAAGCGAATGAGCATGGAAGCAAGACTCAACGCCGACCTGGTTTTTCGATCTAGATACCTACGTTGTGACCAGGTCAGTACCTGAATAGAGTTTTAAAAATCGATGGATTAAGAGTTCGGAACCTTAAAAATCCCAAAATTTTCTTTTCTTTTTATGTGATCATATTAGTTTAGTTAAAAACAGTAAAAAATAATTAACAACATCCAATTAGGGTGGTGTTAGATTACAAAATAGAAAAATGAATATAACATCTTACCCATTATATTACTATACCATTAGTTACTATTTTAGAAATGAACAGTCTAAGTAAAAGATTTGTTGTATAAATAAGATTTTTAATATAAATAGGATTTTTAATGTTAATTTGTTATTGTTAGATTTTGAGTTTATTGTTTTAGTTTGTGAAAATTTTTGTGTGTTTCTTAAAAAGAGAAAATAAAATTGAATGAATGCTATACTTTAAGGGCCCAATTTTGAAAATTCGACTCGGGTCTGAAAATCTGAAGTCCGGGCTTGGTGGTGAACCGACAATTTCTCCATCTAGCTCCTAACCTTCGAGCATGACATTGGCACGTTTCAATAGGACTCCAAGATTCGGTTATCTCTTCATATTCTTAATAAACCTAGCCTCTTGGCATGCGCTTCAATGCAAATTTGCTCTTTTTTTTTTAGAAAGAAAGTAATAATAGCAAAAAAAATTATTTTAAATTCAAACATTTTAAATTAATTTTGTTGAAATATTTTTTTTTTACCATTGCAGTCATAAAAGTAGTTACTACATATTTACTATCCATGAATCTAGGACACCCAGCTCTAATTGCTCCATGTTTGTTTTTTTCTTTTTTTTTTCTTTTTTCTGTTTTCTAATTTTATAATTATCAAATTACCACTAAAACCCTTAGACATTAATTAACAATGTTTTATAATGTAATAATGAAAAGGTAATTCAGGTAGTTAACTGTTGACCAAATCAAAAAAACATTTTAGCTTTATTAATAGTACTAGCCTTTTACTCGTGTATTTATGCAGGACAATATCACGATCACCTGTAAATAAACTTAAGTGGTTAATTTTGGTTTCCCACTACTCAATTAGTTTTTCTCAATTATCTTTATGTTTTATTTTCTTTTATTTATTTTGTTATTTACTATAATGACCCTTATTTTTGTTTGTTTTAGTTGCTTCATTAAGGGTAATTGCGACAGTTCACATTTGGGTGAATTTCTTTACCTCCGGCTTTATAGTGGTAATGATATAACAGTCTCAACCGTGAAGTTTCTTAGGGCTCATCAAGCATATATTGATAGATGAATTTTAGAATTGTTTAAGAAACAAGCAATCCTTTTTCTCAATATAGATAGATATGAAATGCTCTCATTCCATCAACTAAACACATCTCAAACTTCTCGCACCCACCAGCGGTTGATGAAAATATACCGACTACGAGAGATATTTGTGTTATTTCGTCTGCATTGGTTTGTACGCGTATGTGTGAGTTATAGCAAGTACCTAATAAATTATAGACCACTTCAAAACTTCGTTTTCGAGAAGGATAATCAACTTCGCAAATATCGATCGAAACTTAAACTATATAACATTATAGAGAAAAGTTCACCATCGGTCCCTCAACTCTTGTGGCAAGGCCAATGTGATGCTCAACTTATAAAAACTACCAATGTGATGCCTACACTTTATTTTTCGTATCAACGTGGGGTCTGAGGCCATATTCCGTCACGGCGCCGTCTGTTTGGTCACGTGTCGCGCACGTGGCTCACTAAAATCGGTCCCTCAACTCTTGTGGCAAGGCCAATGTGATGCTCAACTTATAAAAAACTACCAATGTGATGCCTACACTTTATTTTTCGTATCAACGTGGGGTCTGAGGCCATGTTCCTTCACAGCGCCGTGTGTTTTGTCATGTGTCGCGCACGTGGCTCACCAAAAAAGGGCATAAAGGACATTTCGTGTGTTTTGTGCCGTCTCTTCTGATCGGCTTCGTCTTCAACTTCATCTTCATCTTCTTCTACCACAGCTCTCAACCAAGCCATGGCCGCCTTAGTCAGCGCATCCCTCATGTCCGTCTCCGCCTTCTACATCCACAAGCGCAACGTCGACCAAGTCAGCGACCGCCTCATCGAGATCCGCCGTAAGCCGCTGTCTCGCCTCCGCTCTCAACACTCAGACGACAAAGTCGACGATAAGGAAGAAGATGATTACATCAACGAAGAAGACGAGTGGGACCAGCGGCGAGACCTCGGCTCTGACGGCGACACCGTCATTGATCTCAAATCAGCGCCGTCTCAATTTTATAGAATTTTCACTTGTTTGGTCGATCTGGTCGCTAGCGGTGTAAGGGTTGATCTGGTCGCTAGCGGACGACGAAGGTGATGACTGTGGGGATGATGAGGACAATGATGGCGTTGTAGCAGAGGTGACGAAGCTGTGGGCGAAGTTGAGAGAGCGGTAGTCGAACATGGGCTTCCAGGGGCGGCGGGCGCCGAGATCAACCTTGATGCCGTCTTTGGCGAGGGAGATGTACTCGCCGGAGGCGGAGGTGGACCCTGATGGTGGCGTTGTTCTGTGGTTGGGACAATATGTTGAGTTTCTGAATAGAGGAAGACGACAACAGTCTGAATAGAAGACGAAGCAGAGGTCAGCAGCAGAAAGGGATTTGAAGCAGAAGGCGCCGAATAGATGGAAGCACGATGCTAATCCGAAACTGAGAAAGATGTCGGCCTGAGATTTGAAAAGAGACTAGAGCTGTTCTGACGAATTCCGGAGCGGGTCTGACGAAATTTGAATCTTGGGTCTGTGTTGGCTGTAGACGAAGCCGATCGGAAGAGACGGCACAAAACACACGAAATGTCCTTTATGCCCTTTTTTTGGTGAGCCACGTGCGAGACACATGACCAAACAGACAACGTCGTGAAGGAATTTGGCCTCAGACCCCACGTTGATACGAAAATTAAAGTGTAGGCATCACATTGATAGTTTTTATAAGTTGGGCATCACATTGGCCTTGCCACAAGAGTTGAGGGACCAATTTTAGTGAGCCACGTGCGCGACACGTGACCAAGCAGACAGCGCCGTGACGGAATATGGTCTCAGCCCCCACGTTGATACGAAAAATAAAGTGTAGGCATCACATTGGTAGTTTTTATAAGTTGGGCATCACATTGGCCTTGCCACAAGAGTTGAGGGACCGATGGTGAACTTTTCTCAACATTATATAGGTATACAAAACTCCTATCCCGATTTCGAACAGACGTCACCACGACGTCGACCATTGATCTTAACTGGCCTCGTAGGCTCAACCTTAAGGCTTGATTGATCCCGTCCGGGATCGCCTTTACCAAAAGATTGAGGAGTTTGAGTAAGGTTTAGTTTTTGAATATTTGACACGAGGTGTAAAGAAACATGAAATGTGGAATCAGTACATTTATTCGATCAAAAAAGATAAATCAGTAAATTCAAAGGTTCCAATACCAAAATTTTACAATACCCTACACTATAAAGTGACAAAATGATACCACTCCATTACAACATGAACAGAGTGAGCTCATAGGCACAGCCTCTGCCTCTGTAGCTGTCACCTCGAGGAGAAGGTGATTCATCAACCCAGTCCTCCCATTACCAAATCGATCAACAACATTCTTGACGTTGAGGTAGATAACAATAGCATTAGACTCATTATCATTTTCTGATTCTTTTAATCTCACCGCCGTTTGGTTCGTCCTTGTTTGTTCTGGATTCTATAATTTATATTCTTTTCTTGAGCTGATGTTTGTGTTGATGGCATTTAGATATTGTCGTGTTATTTGGGATTTTGGATATGTGGGTATGTTGCGTTTGGTTTGTGTAAAGTTGTCTGCTTTATCGTTGTTTTGTTGAATGGATTCATGGGTTTCATGGATATTGATGCTATGAAAGCTTGGGTCTTTTGGGTTTAGAAAAGTAGGTTGCTTTCTTGTTCATTTGTTTTGTATTATAGCTTTTCTGGATCTTCGGATATTTTATGGCGTTTATGATATGTGAAATGTGTATTGCGGAGGTTTATGAAGAGTGGTGGCTGTTTTATTGGTTTGTTGAATGGGTTTATGGGTATATGCCCCAGATAATGGATGAGGATGAAAGCTCTATACTTTTGATTTAGCAAAGTGGTAGTTCTCTATTTCATTTATTTTGTTCAATGGTTTTATGGTTCTTGCATAACTCTTCTGTTTGTGATATATGAAATGTGTGTTACAGAGGTTGATGGAGAATGCTGACTCATCTATGGGTTCTTATTCACACTTGAGTTTGTTTTTTGTTTCATGAATTCAATTTTGATACGAAACAAGTTTGTTTCATGAATTGAGTGTTTAGAAGTCTGTGGTTAGTGTTCATGTCCTGTGGATTTCCAATTCATACATTCTTTATAGCTTGTAAAATGTTTCTGTGTAGAATATGAGTTTTAATGGGCACTTGTGATAGGTACCTCTTTCCAAATTTGAAAGAAAATTTGCTGAATTGAGATTCAAGGATGAGTTCAAAAAGAGCAAACGGAAATGGGAGGGGCAAGCAAGTCATTGAAGCAGACAATTGGCAGCTAAGCCAAGGTGTAGCTGATCTTAGCGTGGGTTCAGAAGAAGCTAATGGAGGGTGGGAAGAAGTTGGAAAGAAAATGAAGAACCGAACTGGAAGCAGTGCTGCAAAGGGGGCTCAAAAGTCTAACACAAAGGCATGGGCGCACCAAGATGTCCAAAAGCTCAATATGTGGAGTGGTAACGGAGGATCACAAGTTGTTAATATGTTTAAACCAGCTGGAAGAGGAAACTCAAGGCTGCTACCTAACAGTACCCCTCAGCAAGTCATTACCCCTCCACTGCACAATGGGTGGAATTGGAAGTCAAAGGCTGGCAACAATGACAGATATGTGCCTGCTGCAGCTTATTCTGCTGATGACGATGATGAGTCTGATGCTTTGAGCGACCTTGATGATGATGATGATGAAGAAAATGACATTTTCAGTGATGACTCAGACTCTAGTTGTATGAGTCACGGCACTCAAAAGAATAGCAAGTGGTTCAAAGATTTCTTCGACATTTTGGATATGTTAAGCGTAGAGGATATAAATGATCCTAATAGGCAGTGGCACTGTCCTGCTTGCAAAGGAGGTCCTGGTGCCATTGACTGGTATCAAGGCATGCAGCCATTGATCAGACATGCGGAAACAAAAGGATCGAAGAGGGTGAAGCTTCACAGACTTGCGCAACTTCTGGAAGCAGAGTTGAAGGTGCGGGGTACAACTGTTATACCTGCAGGTGTGGTGTTTGGTAAATGGGTAGGATTAAAAGAAGAGAACAGTGATCACAAAATTATCTGGCCTCCAATGGTAGTTATCATGAATACCAGACTTGATAAAGACGAAAGTGACAAATGGCTGGGTATGGGCACTGAGGAGCTTTTACTCTGCTTCAGCTCTTATCATCCTTCGAAGGGTAAACACTCTTACGGCCCCCAAGGACATTGTGGGATGAGCACTTTGATCTTTGAGCCATCGGCAATGGGTTACATTGAGGCTGCACAGCTGCATAGGCATTTTGCTGAGCAAGGTTTGGGCAGGGATGCTTGGGATCGTTGCCCTGTGTTGTTTCGTCCAGGTGGTAAACGACAGCTTTATGGTTTCATGGCAATGAAACAAGACTTGGATATATTCAACAAGCACTCAGAAGAGAAGCTTAAGCTGAAGTTTGAGGTAAGGTCCTACCAGGAGATGGTCCTCCACCCCTTGAGAAAGATGACTGAGGAAAGCCAACAAGTTAACTATATGAAGACCAAGGTTGCTAAAGAAGAGAAACACAATCAGGCTCTAGAAGATGCTCTTCGTATAGTAAATGAGAAGATGCTAAAGATAGAGGAGGAAAATCGCGTTTTGAGAGAGAGGACCAGGATGCACTATGAACAAAACAAAGAAGAGATGGATCTCCAAGAGGAATTTTACAAGGATATACTATCCCGTACCCAAAATTGATATGTCATCTAAAGTCGATCAAATTTTGGGACTATATTTTGCTTTACAACTGATTTTTGAATGGGGCATTTCGGGGCTCAGTTTCTTTATTCATGCTTTATTTTCTGCAGTTTTTGTTCTTATCAGATACAATGAGAACCAGGATTCTGGATATACAGCCTTTTTTTTATAACAGTTTTGTGTACCTTCTGGGAACAAGGTGGCCTGTTGTTATTTTGGAACTCCAGACATTACGAACAGTAATATTTTGGCTGAAGTTTGTTTATCCTCTGTGTTGATACCAAAAAAAAAGGATTACAAAAGGGAAAAAAAATGATAATCTTTTTTTTGTGCTACATGCACAAAAGCTTTTGAGTTCAATTGTAACTCTTACAAAAAAAGTGTTCGGATAGGAATACAATTCGGACATCAAAGTCCAATTACAAATCAATCTTCCTAGCCAAGCACTCTATATAAAGAGGCCAAAGCCTCCAAAAGAAGGGGAGGAGGAGAGATACGAAGAGGGAAGCAGAGGCAAGCGAAGGCAGAAGCAGGCGGAGGCAGAAGAAAGAGAAAAGAACAAGCGAAGCAAAAAGTAGAAGAAGAGAGGAAAAAAAGCGGCGAGCCAGCAAGAAGGTGGAGCCCTCATTTTAACTCTTTATTTCTTTTGCAGCATCTCTATCTTTCTGTCTCGTCCCTTGCTCCGCCAGAAGCCCCAAAAGCATGTCTTCAGCGAACCATCTCTTCCTTCCCAAGCAAGGCCACAATGTCGTTCAAATTTCAAAGCCCTAAGGCGCGGCGAAGTGACCTTGCGTCCAAGAAGAAGCCCTAAGGCGAGGCGAGGTGACTTCGCGTCCAAGCAGACGAGGCAACGCGTGGAGGCAGAAGCCTAAAAGCAAAGGCGAGGTGACTTCACATCAAAACAGAAGCCCTAAGGCGAGGCGAGGAGACCTCGCATCCAAGCAGAAGCCCTAAGTAGGGGGGGCGGGACGACCTCGCCCCCTCCTTTTGTTATAATAAATATATCGCCTTGCACTTCGCATAACATGTCATACAAGGGGAAGAGAACAAACAAGCAAAGGCGAGATGACCCCGCGCGGAGACTGAAGCTCTAAATCTCTAAGGCGAGATGACTTTCACGTCAAAACAGAAGCCCCTAAGGCGAGGCGAGGTGGTGCCACGTCAGAGCAGAAATCCAGACAAAATGGCCTCGCACAAAATCGGAAGTCCGAGTGGCGAGATTAAAGTCCAGGCGAGGCATGACTTCACAAAATTAGAAGTCCAGGCGAGACGAGATGACGTCACAGGCGAGGCGAGATCCATCCATGCAGAAGAGGAAGCGAGTCGCGGAGCCCGCTCACAAACATACACGAGGAGGCCGCTCACAAGCATACGCACGGAGTCCGCATGAAGGGGGAGTTCGCTTACACGCGGAGATTGGATTTACAGATCACCTACGCCACTATCAAGAACTATGGCTAAGGCAATTCAAGCCTCTTAGTGACACATGCGTCACCCATTTCAGATGCACAACTCAAATCAACGGACGCTCTACCAAATTGGGTGTCCACAAGAAATACGGTTGATGGATTCAGAAATACATCTGTCAAACCCAAAGCTGGCACAAAGCCTACAAACCCCAATGAACTACGGTCGGTTTGATCCCTCAAGGGGGTATGTAGGCAATCTAGCTGTTTTGGCCACGATCCTCAGCGCGCGGAGCAGAGGTGAATAACGAACAAAGAAAAGGGGGAGTGTTGCAGGTGTGCCACCTCGCGGACGAGGAAAAGGTTGATCGCGAGATCTTGACTTCTTGATCAGGCAGAAGAGGTTTCCAGGTGCCACCTCAGATGAGGAATTTACGAGTATAAGGCGATCGATACTCACGGTGGCGCGAGCAGAGCAACTATAGGGAAATCAAAGGTGATCGGGGGTGAGTTCAAGAAGAACTCTGAGAAAACCTAGGCGGCGACGCTTAGGGTTAGGGTTTCGAGTAGCTCGAAAGATAACTGATTTGCAGTTTGTTTTGTATTTATTGAGAGATTTGATTGTGTTGAGAGAGAGAGAGTTGTGTAAGCCTTCGAGCCTCTTTATATAGTGGAGCTCAACTTGTACTAGAAGAAAGATAATCAGAATCTAAGTCGGACTCTGCAACGTAATAGCACAAAGGCACTATTCCACCCATGAGGACCAACCTTCTTGTGACACATGTCCAGTTCGCACATTTCTAGTTAGTATAGGACACTGCATTAGGCGCACCGCTCAACTGTAGAGTCATATGCGGACTGAAATTAGGAGCAATCTTATCCCGCCGGGTGTCACAGTCCATGTAGAAAACCAATCTCGCCGGACCGCGGACTCAAACTATCTCACGGGCTTTAGTAGGGATTTTTATATTAAAAGGGCCACAGGGTTTGGCCCGAATCTTGTAAAAGTCTTCAACGATTAATGTGTGCGCGCGGACTCCGCATGTGGCTTCCTCGCGAAGTCTCTTACGCGAGCTAGCGAGCCAGCTTGCCTAGATGTATTCTGCCTCGTCTAAGCGAAGTCAACTAGTAATTCCGCGCAAGTCACTCTGCGCGCGAGCTATATGTTCTGCGCGAAGCCCCTAGCACTCGATATTTGTAGTCCGCGTGAAGTCATTCTGCGCAAGTTATGTGTTGTGCCTGAAGTCTAAGCACGCGAGATCTATAGTCCGCACAGAGTCATTCCGCACACAGACCTTGTAATTCATCTCGCGTGGTCTTACTGGCGGGCCATTATTTGTAAACTTAAAGAACTTGGACTCGCCGGTATGACATAGACCAAGAATTTAATTAATATTCACATAGACATTTACTGTCCAGTAATATTAATTTGGGCGTAAACACTAGCAACCCACTAGATGCAACCAAAATTCTAAACAGAATCTTTGACACCAACAGTCAAATTCAGCCAGTCCAAATGTCTCCAGTCAAATTCTTAAAACTAAATTCACGGGCTTTAAACCCTCACAAATATCCCAAACACAAATTCAAAATAAATGGGTCATTCACCCATTTAAATCCCAAATGTTCGAACTACATTAGATTGATCCCTTCACAGGGTATATAGGCAGTCTGGATTTAAATCTAGATGCAACCACCAATCTAAATAAATTCTCGGATCGCCCGAAGCCAGAATCTCACTCCTAAGCTCAAATGTCTTCAGACACAAATCCAAACACATTTCTAAACACTACTCTCACTCCAAAATCAAAGCCCAATGAGTCATTCACTTGTTGGAACTCTTGAACTACGAGTGACTTGATCCCCTCCGGGGTACGTAGACAACTCATTCTCAAATACGGGTGCAGTCGCAAAAACAAACAAACCTACAATGGTCTCTTAATAAACGGAATCAAAGGGTGTTCCCTTGTAACAAGGGATTGTAATTAAAAGACACGTTCTGTCTTGAATGGGTCGAACCATACATAATTAAAAGCTATCTTAATTAATAAGATAAGGGTGAAGTTATGTTGGGTATATATTTATTTACAATTTTTTCCCAGCATAGTTTTTGGCAACTCCACTGGGGATCCATTTTTCTTTTCATCTCCGTTTACTAAGAAATTTGTCAAATTTGTTACTTGTTTGTCTCAGGAGAAATAAGATGGCACCACCCATGACCGTAAGCTTAAAGCACTCAATCAAAGGGTGGACATGCAAGACAAGCTGATCGTTGTGTCTCATTCATCATTGATCAAGCTTCCATTTCAAGCAATAGTTTGGGATCTGACCATGATGATAAAGTAAACAATACCTCTGGAATGATTAACAAGTCTCAATTGAAGAGATCACCTTCAAAGAATGCTCTCAGAAATGCAAGGAAGAGAGCGACAAGAGTTCAAAGGAGAAACGCCACCAAGGCTCAATCAGGAGAAGCTACTCAAAAAGTCAAATCCATTGTAGCCATTTAAAACACATCAACAGCTTCAAAAGTCATCACTCAAATTATGATTGGATCAATGCCCATCAACATGATCACTATGGCATCACCACACGTGGTTACTCAAATCGGTATAAATGCCACGAAAAATATAATGGTGACACTCACTAAGGAGAGGTTCTAAAAAGGCATGAAGCCCATAACCTCAAACCCCTACAACAAGCATCGACAGCCAATATGACTTCCAGCTGACCTCAAATAGTGAAGTTCATTTCAACCTCTCACAATTTGTGCAGGGAAGAGAAAGATGCTGCTATGCGATTAGGGGCAATTCAAACCCAAAAAATGGTGGGGGCATTTCAAGCTCAGACACAACAAAGAGTATCTCTCGAGAACCACGTCAAGCCAAGACCTTGTACATGGCCGATGGGAACCTCGGAATGGTTCAAGCAAAATATGGACATAAAGTCTAAAACCATGTCAATTATGATGACTAACACGTCAACATTAGAGGAACAAATGAAGCAGTTGCAACGAAGACTAGCTGAAGCTGAAGCAGGAGCGCTTTTATTACAAGCTAAAAAAGAAGTACAAGCCAAGAAGTGTGCTGATGCCGAGGCCAAAGTAGCTAAACAACTAGCTGAGAAAGATACTGAAATTGCTGAACTGGTAGCAAAGTTTGCCCTCCTTACAAAGGAAAAGGAGAAAGAGAAAGAGGGGGACGAGGAACCCAAAAAGATTGATTCGAATTCAGTCTCGCTACAAGACATCAAGACTATGATAGCTGACAGAATTAGAGAATTACAACTGTCTTTAAATCCCCTAGTTTTCGGGTACCTCAAGCCCTATCCTTCCCACTACAATGCAATACCATTCCCTAAGGGATATCAAAAGCCAAATTTTGACAAGTTCAACGGAATAGATGGCTCTCCACATGAACATTTGGCTCATTTCTTCTCAGCGTGCGGGGAAACATCACAGTCAGATGTATTTCTGATGAGACAGTTTGTTCAGTTTCTCAAAGGAGCAGTTTTTGCTTGGTATAGTCAACTACAACCAGGCTCTATCGTCACATGGGATGATTTACAAAAAGCATTTATGGCACAATTTGTCAGCTCTAAAAAGAAAGTCTCAATTATTGACTTGGCTGATACAAAACAAAAGCCAGATGAAAGCAGCAATGAATTCATTTCTAGATGGAGAAAATTAAACCTCCAATGCTCGGAAAAATTAATGGAGCTTTCTGCAGTACAAATGTGCTTAAACAATCTATTACCAGAGATAGCTACATTTGTCAGCACTGCAGAACCTCAGACATTTGAAGCACTAGTCTCAAAAGCTAGTAATGTCGAGAGACAAGTAGCCCGTAAGAAAATCATGACACAAAGGGCATCCTTCGAAGACCACAGAGTTGACAACACAGACGAATCACTGTCAACCTTTGTCAAAACTGACACCAAGTCAAATACACACAAGGGAAATCAAGAGAACTCACCCTCAAAGAAAGAAAGAAAGAAAAAAAAAGTCAAATATTCTTTCGCTAATGAGGACATAGAAGAAATTTTCAATGTGCTTTACAAAGAAAATGTCATTGAACTTCCTAACCTAAAACGTCCAAGTGAAGTCAACAAGACCAAGAATCCCAAATTCTGTCGTTTTCATCGTATTATCAGTCATCTAACAAGTGATTGTTTCGTCTTGAAAAACATAATACAAGACATGGTCGATAGCAAGAAAATTGAGGTGGAGTCATCACCAACAAAGTGAAATCTATATTTGTCTGTGAACTTTTCTGCATCTCAAAAGATATATGAAAAAAAATGATGATGTCTATTGAACAAAAAACCCACAAAAGGGTCGTTCAAGCAAAAAAAAAAAGCTCGTTGGACTAAAGAGTCGGGAGGGCGGTCCAAGAAAAAGTCAGAGCACAAATCTCCCAAACTATAACGGCTTGATCCCCAAAAGGGGTACGTAGGCAGTCTAGTCCTGAAAAGCTAGATGCAACCACCCAACCAAAAAAAAAAATCATCTTGAATCAATCAGGCGAACTACGTGTAGCTTTATCCCTTCATAGGGTACGTAAGCAATCTAGTTTTAAAACTGGATCCAACTGCGAAAAAAATAATAAGTTTTCAAAAAAAAAATCTTTACCCAAAATCAAGTGGGTGAACTACGTTTGGCTTGATTCCTTCACAAAATACGTAAGCAGTCTGGTGGCAAACTAAGATCCAGCCATATTTTCAAACTAATTCTTTTATCCCTAACATGTTTCTCTCATGTGATTGTAAACAGGTAAAAGATGATGGTTTGACAAATCCATTATCGTTGGATAATGGTATCAAAAGTTGAGCATACACTAAGGTATGCAAGCTCAAATGACAGCCCAAGCATTCATTTCATCAAGCAGAGTAGCCGGCAGCCCACAAAAGCGTTATGTATTTTGTATTACAAGTCCGCAATCAAAAAAGGATAGAAGAATACTGACAGCAAGATAGGTGGGGCTCAAATGTCCTGCCCCGCTAAGGCGTATTCCTTGTATACGTATACACATAACAATGGGATTGCTCAAATGCATACTGGAATGGAAAAAAAAAATCTCAACAATAAAAAGAAATCTCACTGACAGCAAATGTATAGGAGAAGTTAAAATGCACAAACTGTGTGGTTCTCCTTACAAGATTCTGCATACGCAATAAAAATAAAGCTAGCAGAAATGAGTTCATCTGTGGCCTTCTGAAACAAAGATGAAGTCTTAATTAAATAGTGTCACTGCCAAGAAGCAGACAAATATCTTATTCCAGCTCAAAAGCATCGGACAAGAATATGCGGCAAGCGCCAGGCATTTGAACTGCATAAACAAAATGACGATGGTCCCAAAAAGGTGAAGCTCAAAACATCTTGCCATGACGTATTGTTCACTACTCCTACTGACATGTCAAACTATGGATGGAGACCTCAGTAACTACAAGAAAAATTCATTGGAAGCAAAGTGAGAAGACCTCAAAATGCCCAATTGTGTGCTTTTTTTTTTTCTTCACACGTATTAACAGCGGCAAGAAAAATTTTGCTCAACTGCATTATGGATTGAAGGCCAACAAAAGATCAACACCATGCACTTTTTTGTCAAGAGCTGCTTCAGAAAAGACTCAACTGTATACGTCCAATATCTGAGATTATGGTATGCAGAGATGTTCAAAGCAAGCAATAACAGGTCAAGCTTTGTGCACGAAAAACAAGTTCCACGCACAAAGCTTGAGGGGGCACTGTTGATATAAAAAAAAAGGGTTACAAAAGGAAAATAATAATAATAATAATAATAATGATAATCTTTTTCTTGTGCTAGTTGCACAAAAGCTTTTGAGTTCAATTGTAACTCTTGTAAAAAAAGGTGCACTACCAAAACAAGCACTTTAGCCGACGAAAAATTTTCGTCGGCCTGTTAAAAAAATTCGTCGGCTAAGACCTTAGCCGACGAAGGATCGTCGGCTATAGTGTCGTCGGGAAAAGGCCGTCTGTACTGACTTTAGCCGACGAAATTTTTTTTTTCGTCGGCTATAGTCCCACTTTAGCCGACGAAAAATATGTCGTCGGCTATAGTCCCAGACTTTAGCCGACGAAATATTCGTCGGCTAAAGTGTGTAAAAAAATTTTAAAAAATAACTATAGCCGACGAAATATAAAATATTTCGTCGGCTAAACGTTGCAAAAAAATTTAAAAAATAACTATAGCCGACGAAATATTTTATATTTCGTCGGCTAAACGTTGTAAAAAAATTAAAAAAATAACTATAGCCGACGAAATATAAAATATTTCGTCGGCTAAACCTTATAAAAAAATTTAAAAAATAACTATAGCCGACGAAATATTAGGTTATTCGTCGGCTAAACCTTATAAAAAAATTAAAAAATAACTATAGCCGACGAAATATTAGGTTATTCGTCGGCTAAACCTTTTAAAAAAAATTTAAAAATAACTATAGCCGACGAACTATTAGGTTATTCGTCGGCTAAACCTTATTTAAAAAAATAAAAAATACTATAGCCGACGAATATAGTGTTTGAATATCGTCGGCTAAAGTTGCTGGGTTTTGAAAAAAAACACTGCAGAAACTTTCGGCTAAACTCATGGTACATGTAATTATAAACCATGATTGATTGTTAGGAAGCAATCCAAAGTATTATGATCGCCCAAAACACTATAAAAAAAAAAAATCCAAAGTATGAGCCATGATTGATTATTAGGCATAATCCAAAGTATTATGCCACCCAAATGCAAATGGCGGAGGTTGGTCATGTGAGCCACAGAAACCGGCAACACGCCGGTGAGGTTGTTGTTGTAGAGGTCGAGAACACGGAGGTTAGTGAGGTTGGAGAGCTCCGGCGGGAACGTGCGGTTGAAGACGTTGTTGGAGAGGTTGAGGAGGCGGAGAGAGCGGAGATCTCAGGCGGGATGGGACCGGAGAGGTTGTTCTCGGCGAGGGTGAGATTGGAGAGGTAGACAAGGAAGGTTAGTGAGATTGGAGAGGTTTACCATCATCGGCTATATAAAGGACTTTAGCCGACGAAATTCTTTATTTTCGTCGGCTAAACTATTTGGTTGACCGCCAAAAAATTTTGGTTCAAAATTTTGAAATTTTTCGACTTTAGCCGACGACTTTCCATTAATTTCGTCGGCTAAAGTCCTTTGAAAATTTTGGTTGACCGCCAAAAAATTTTGGTTGAAAATTTCGAAAATTTTTCGACTTTAGCCGACGACTTTTCATATATTTTCGTCGGCTAAAGTTCTTTGAAAATTTCGTCGGCTAAAGGTACCAATTTCGTCGGCTAAAACTTGGAAATAGAGAAATTTTAGGGTTTAGCCGACGAATACCCTAACGTATTCGTCGGCTATAGTATGTAATTAAAAAATTAAAAAATTAAAAAATAACTATAGCCGACGAAATATTAGGTTATTCGTCGGCAAAAACCATCTTAGCCGACGAATTTTCATATATTTTCGTCGGCTAAAGTCCTTTGAAAATTTTACTCCAACTTCGGTTTACCGCCTAAAAAATTTTGAAATTTTTGACCTTAGCCGACGACTTTTCATATATTTTCGTCGGCTAAAGTCTATAAATTCACGAAAACGCTCATATCTCCCTCTATATTACGTAGTTTGGTCAAACCTTCCACACGAAAAACTTTCACGTAGATGAGACGAAACCGCCTATATAAAAATTTTGAGACATTTGCCTTCCGACGATAGGGCTCCCCATAGGGAATAATAACGGTAAATAGGGTTGACCGCTACTATCGGCTCTGAGACTTTACCCGATTTACGTGATTTTTGAACCATAGCCGTATTTCACCATTTTGAACACATCTTATTTCACGAGATTTTTAATAATTTTGCTTCCTATGTAGAGTTGGTTCACAAAGTTGTATAACCTACTAAACAAGTTATACAACATTAGTAGACACGTTGTAATTCCGATGACTAAAATTCACAAACCAAAATTCGACCGTCAGATATGATCATTATGACGAAATACGTCTATGGTAAAAAATTCAACTGGATCCGACAACGTTAAGGGCTCGATCGAAACGGTCAACCATAATCCATCGTCACTTATCACACGAAAACGCTCATATCCCCCCTCTATATTACGTAGTTTGGTCAAACCTTCCACACAAAAAACTCTCACGTAGATGAGACGCAACTGCCCATATAAAAATTTTGAGACATTTACCTTCCGACGATAGGGCTCCCCATAAACCCGAATAACGGAAAATAGTAGACACGTTGTGATTCCGATGACTAAAATTCACAAACCAAAATTCGACTGTCAGATATGATCATTATGATGAAATATGTGTATGATTAAAAATTCAACTGGATTCGACAAAGTTAAGGGCTCGATCGAAACGGTCAACTCTAATCGAAAATAAGAAAACTGCATTTTGAAGCTCTAAACGGACTCGGATGGCCAAAAAAGCCTGTACATCATGGCATTAGCAATGAGTTTGACTCGTAGGGCCGTTACGCTTCCGGAAAGGTATCATAATAGTCAATCGGACACCAAAAACCAAATCTGCAGCATAGTGAATAATAAGGGTAAGTCAACTATCGGCACCGAGACTTTACCGGAATACCGTCATTTTTCAACCATAGACGTATTTCACCATTCTGGTCATATCTTATTTCACGACTTTTTTGCATTTGAAGGTTCTACGTATAATTTTTTTTTCCAGATGAGTTGTTGTCCAAATCTGTAAATATAAGACACTTTAGCCGACGAAATTATATTTTTCGTCGGCTAAACTCTTAAAAATTTCGTCGGCTAAACTTTTGAAAATTTCGTCGGCTAAACTTTTGAAAATTTCGTCGGCTAAAGTTCACAAACTATAGCCGACTAAATTATATTTTTCGTCGGCTAAACTTTTAAAAATTTCGTCGGCTAAACTCTTAAAAATTTCGTCGGCTAAACTTTTGAAAATTTCGTCGGCTAAACTTTTGAAAATTTCGTCGGCTAAAGTTCACAAACTATAGCCGACGAAAAAAATTATTCAGCCGACGAAATATTAATTTCGTCGGCTAAAGTGGACTTTAGCCGACGAAAATTTTTAATTAGCCGACGAAGAACAATTTCGTCGGCTAAAGTCCACTTTAGCCGACGAAAAAAAAATTCGTCGGCCTGGTTTTTTTTTTTCGTCGGCTAAACCCTTTCTTCTGGTAGTGGTGTTCGGATAGGAATACAATTCAGGCATCAAAGTCCAATTGCAAATCAATCTTCCTAGCCAAGCACTCTATATAAAGAGGCCAGAGCTTCCAAGAGAAGGGGAGGAGGAGAGATACGAAGAGGGAAGCAAAGGCAAGCGAAGGCAGAAGCAGGCGGAGGCAGAAGAAGGAGAAAAGAACAAGCGAAGAAAAAAGTAGAAGAAGAGAGGAAAAAAAGCGGCGAGCCAGCAAGGTGGAGCCCTCATTCTAATTCTTTATTTCTTTTGCAGCATCTCTACATTTCTGTCTCGTCCCTTCCTCCACCAGAAGCCCCAAAAGCATGTCTTCAGCGAACCATCTCTTCCTTCCCAAGCAAGGCCACAATGCCGTTTAAATTTCAAAGCCCTAAGGCGCGGCGAGGTGACCTCACGTCCAAGAAGAAGCCCTAAGGCGCGGCGAGGTGACCTCGCGTCCAAGCTGAAGCCCTAAGGCGAGGCAAGGCGAGGTGACTTCGCGTCCAAGCAGACGAGGCAACGCTTGGAGGCTAAAGCCCAAAAGCAATGGCGAGGTGACTTCGCATCAAAACAGAAGCCCTTACGCGAGGTGAGGTGACCTCGCATCCAAGCAGAAGCCTTAAGCAGGGGGGCGGGACAACCTCGCCCCCTCCTCTTTACAATAAATATATCGCTTTGCACTTAGCATAACATGCCATACAAGGGGAAGAGAACAAACAAGCAAAGGCGAGATGACCCCGCGCGGAGACTGAAGCTCTAAATCTCTAAGGCGAGATGACTTTCACGTCAAAATAGAAGCCCTTAAGGCGAGGCGAGGTGATGCCACGTCAGAGCAGAAATCCAGACATAATGGCCTCGCACAAAATCGGAAGTCCGAGTGGCAAGATTGAAGTCCAAGCGAGGCATGACTTCACAAAATTAGAAGTCCAGGCGAGACGATATGACGTCATAGGTGAGGCGAGATCCATCCATGCAGAAGAGGAAGCGAGTCACGAAGCCCACTCATAAGTATACACGCGGAGCCCGCTTACAAGTATACACGCGGAACCCGCTCACAAGTATACACGCAGAGCCCGCTCACCAACATACTTGCGGAGCCCGCTCACCAACATACGCGCGGAGCCCGCTCACCAACATACGCACAGAGTCCGCATGAAGGGGGAGTCCGCTTACATGCGGAGATCACCTACGCCACTATCAAGAACTATGGCTAAGGCAATTCAAGCCTCTTGGTGACACATGCGTCACCTATTTCAAATGCACAACTCAAATCAACGGACGCTCTACCAAATTGGGTGTCCACAAGAAATACGGTTGACGGATTCAGAAATACATCTGTTAAACCCAAAGCTGGCACGAAGCCACAAAGCCTACAAACCCCAATGAACTACGGTCGGTTTATCCCTCAAGGGGGTACGTAGGCAATCTAGCAACCCACTAGATGCAACCAAAATTATAAACAGAATCCTTGACACCAGCAGTCAAATTCGACCAGTCCAAATGACTCCAGTCAAATTCTTAAAACCAAATTCACGAGCTTTAAACCCTCACAAATATCCCAAACACAAATTCAAAATAAATGGGTCATTCACCCATTTAAATCTCAAATGTTCGAACTACATTGGTTTGATCCATTCACAGGGTATGTAGGCAGTCTGGATTTAAATCTAGATGCAACCACCAATCTAAATAAATTCTCGGATCGCCTGAATCTCACTCCTAAGTTCAAATGCCTTCAGACACAAATGCAAACATATTTCCAAACACTACACTCACTCCAAAATCAAAGTCCTCCAATGAGTCATTCACTTGTTGGAACTCTTGAACTACGAGTGACTTGATCCCCTACGTAGGCAACTCATTCTCAAATGCGGGTGTAGTCGCAAAAACAAACAAACCTATAATAGTCTCTTAATAAACGGAATCAAAGGATGTTCCCTTGTAATAAGGGATTGTAATTAAAAGACACGTTCTGTCTTGAATGAGTCGAACCAGACATAATTAAAAGTTTTATCTTAATTAATAAGATAAGGGTGAAGTTATGTTAGGTATATATTTATTTACAATTTTTGCCGAACACTCTGTTTAGTTTCTGATTTTCGCTCTTCAAGTATTTGCTTTGTCACTCTTATGATGTCCAACATTTAAAATGATATTGAATATTGAACTTGGCCAGTTGAATCCTTGGATCATTATTTTTAGCTCGAAAATATCAGGCCTTGGTAAATACTACATTGTTAGGTAATTCGTTTCGTTTCCTGAATGCATGTACTTTTCGCATTCCTTTTGATGATTTCACAGTATTGGTAAATTGTCCGATGTTATTTACAGAAGAGACTGCTCAAGTTATGGCTAATTTGCTTGGCTTAATCAATATCCAGAAGCAGTCTCTGGGAAGTTTTCCCATTCCATTGATGGGAACATGGTCTGAATTTTCCTTAGCAGCTTCAGACTTCAAGGCATGTCACATGAGCATGCCTAACATCTAATACTTCACATTAGTGATTTAGTGATTTGTTATCCAAAGACTCGAGGCGAATATCAAATGCATTTCGTAACTTACAGTTATGTCATCACTTTCATATGGATCTGTTTATCTGTCTTTGTTGGGAATTATGAGTTACATGAGTCACCTTCTGGTCACCTACTTTTCTTTCCTTTTTCCATTAGGCAAACTCTTTTTTCATAACTGGCAAATTACCTATGCTGTCATGCTGAGCAACTGCCTCCCTTTGATTATATACATAGGATGGACATAGAGGCTAAACCCCTACATACATTAGATCTTACCAACTAGTGATATGTGTTAACCTATTAGCCACACTGTTTATACACGAATCGGATTTGAAAAAAATACAAAGAACTATGTCAGATAAGTCCTCCAATTCTCCCTCACATGTTCAAGAGCAGTGCATGCAGTCTGTCTCAGCCTCAATTTGACAATTTCACTCCAGTCCTCATGCATACCAGATTCGTCATAAGAACGTAATAAAAAGCAAGCTCAAACTGATCAGAACTTAGAGTAGCTGCACGGCACCACTTCACAATCCTTGCAAACATGCCGAGGGTCTTCATTTTGTTCCATACAAAACGGACACAAAATATATGAGTGTAACCCGGCCTCTTAGCTAAGGCCACTCTTGTAGGTAAAATATCACGCACCACACCATGTATGCATCCTAATCTTTGGAGGCACCTTCACTTTCCACAGCTATCTCCACAAGGCATCGCCCTTCACTCGATGATTCGACGTAGATACAGCTCTACCAAATTCTGCTTCTTTCAAGCTAGATGGTAGTCGACATTCTTGAGTTCATGATATTTTAGCTATTCATGCATAACAATTTATATCTAGGGACTATCATGTATCTATATTATGTCATTTAATGTTGGTCATTCTCATATATATATATATATATATATATATATATATATATATATATATATATATATATATATAATTAAAGATGTTATATGCATGAAATTGTATCCAGTAATAAATTAGAAAGGTCAACCGTAGAAGGTGTCACCTGTTTCTCTCTTAGCCACAACTTTGATCTGTCACTTCATCATCATCTCATTTGAACCATATTTCCGAGTTCTTATAATCCAAGTAAGTCTCTCACTCTCTCGCTTTGCCTTGTTTTTTCTAGATCAACTCTTTCTGGCTACATGTCTTTTTTTGTCTTTGCTTGATAATTTTCTTACCAAGGTATAAAACTGGAAACAATGAGAGATCGATTATACTCATTGTCTTGCTGCAGGACGATGACAATCGATTGATCAAGAAGTACGTGCATATGTGCAGGTAGAAAAGGGAAAGAGATCGAGGACTAAGTAGAGGAGAAATGACAAGGTTTAGTGAAATGTTAGAAGAAATGGTGGTGCCAATCCTATCAAGAGTGCCACCCAAGACTTTGATACGATTCAAATGCGTCAGTAAGTTATGGTACGCCATTATCATTGATCCTAGCTTCGTGACCAAGAACCTTTCAATTTCCAGGCACAACAAGTTCGCTTCGGACACTTGCATCCTTTTCCAGGATAGAAGCATTAAGAATGAGGAAGAGATTGATGCCTTCATGAGAAACTTGGACTTTAACAACTTAGATCTTTTACTGTCTTTGCTTCATATTTGCAACGGTGATGATGATGATCTTACTTTTGTTCTTGAGGAACTTGATGTTCTGTTTCCTTTGAGTATGTATCTTTCAACTCTAGAAATGGTAGGGCATTGTGATGGGATCATTTGTCTAAGTAATTGCATGTGATTTCGGTTGTATCTTGTGCGATCCCGCAATTAGAGAATGCCAAGTTCTTCCCGAGTCGTGTGTCTTTTATGATCTCCCTCCTAGAGCTGAAAAAGAAGATAGAGCTGCAGAAGAAGAAGATGATGATGATGATGATGAAACTGCACCATGGTCAAATACTGCTGTTATAGGATTTGGTTTTGATTCCAAAGCTAAAGAGTACAAAGTTGTTAGAGTTGTTACAATAGTTGGCACTCAAGTAAGAGTTGATAGAGCAGAGGTATACACCATGGGTGCTAATTCTTGGAGGGAACTCAAGAATGTTGATATAGCATCATCAGCATGCCACATCCGTTCGGCGTCTAATTTTGTCTTGCACTTGAAGTCATCCTTACATTTGATGCGAGTGATGGAGCTGCTATTGGATCAGATACCGGTGCCGGATTGTTTTCATTTTTATGAAGATGGACTTGATAGGAGCCTTGCTGTATTGAAAGATTCCATTGTTCTTTTGACCTATGAAAGATATGAAAATCATAAATCTTTTGATATATGGATGATGATGATGATGATGATGGATGAGTCTACAGGCGTCAAGGGTTCATGGACAAAATACTTGACGTTCGGACCAGTGGAAGCAGGCATCAGAATTTATTAATATTTTGGAATAGTGATGATCAGGAGATTCTAATGGTTACCAATGACAATCGTGCAGTTGCCTATAACCCAGGTACCAAAACCTCCACCATTTTCCCATTCAAAATGCTCTAGCTAGCAAAACATGTCCAAAGAACTAGGCAGATATATTCAGAAATTCAAAGAGGGTCGAAAGATGGAAGTGCTCAGCTCTAATTGTATTGAATGTATTTAAACCTGAACAAAGTAATCAAATGAACCAATGTATAATCCACTTTTCCTATGAACATCAGATTCAAAGGAGGAAGAAAAAAGATGGCTAGAAAATGTACATGTCACTGGAGACCCTATACGATTGCCTACAGCTGCCTGGCTTTAAGTTGAGTTCACAAGGCCAAAATATGAGTGAATAGAAAAAATGTCGTGGCTCCGTGTATCAAGGAAACTGGAATGAACCTCCAATCCCATCACTGCCTGACGGGGGACTAATAGCTACCCAAAGGAGAGAGATGGTGATTGCTAGAAGGCCAGACCAGACATACACAATGGTGGGGGTCCTTCCTCGTCTTCCCATAAGTCCTTTGGCGAAGGGGTATAGATGAGCCAACACCCAGAAGCTGAAGAAAGAACCTCCAAGCAAGGCACTCCACTTCGGTGCATCACTGTATATAGTTCGACAAAGAGCAACACCCATTCCAATCAAGTTGATCATTATGATAGTAATAGGTGGTACCATCAGAGATGTCCATTTGAAGATATAAAGATCAACAAAATCATCATCCGCATCATCTCCTCCAGATTTCGATGTCAAAGTGAATGATATCTCAATTCCTGCTATAACCTTAAGAAGACCTTGGAGCACAGCAGCAAGATGGGCACTTGTTCCTCCAATCAACCAAAACTGCTCATTCCTCCACCACTCCTCCAGTTCAATTCCTGACCACTTGATTTCCAGCACAGCAAGAAGAATGAGGGTAATTGTAATCCCCAAGAGATATACCAAGAAGGTTACGTTGAGCTCCTGAACAATGAACTTGCCAGTGAAGAGTGAGAGTGCAGGAAGGAAACAGTAAACAATGAGGAAAATGGATGTGAAAGGGTACATTCCGACATTCAAGTAGGCAATCCTTTGGAGAAATTTCATCCTGGAGCTGGCTAGAAGAGCATTGTTTCGAGAAAAGAATATCTCAACAGAGCCAGTAGCCCACCGCAAAACCTGATGAAGCCGGTCAGTGAGATTGATCGGGGCGCTTCCTCGAAAGGCATCTTTCTTAGTGACACAGTAGATAGATTTCCATCCACGGTTGTGCATCCTGTAACCGGTAACCACATCTTCAGTCACCGAACCGTAAATCCACCCAACTCGTTGGCCCCATTCAGTCTTGTCCTCATACCAGCATGAGATGCAACTAATTGCCTCTGCAACTGTTGATGCATCAAGAAGTTCCCGGGGAAGAGTAAGGGCACCAATGGGGCGTCCATTTTTCATAGATGGATGATCAGCAAGGGGCCGACCTTGGAACTCTGCAACTCGAATGGAGTCAACAAAGAGACTTGAGTTCCCGAAAGTTTTAGGAATAAGAGAAAGTCCCATTTCTTCATTGTCATTGTCTAGTTCAACTGATCCATCTTGGGAATCAACTTCAGGAGCAGAAGCAACTGAAGAAGTTTTCTTGCGCTTGGCAAAGAAACCACTACAGCAACTATCACGTTCTTTCAGTGAAGGAGGATCAAAGCCATATAAGGCAACACGACGAAAGAGACATCCTGTTCCCACATATACTGGACCCTGAATTCCATCAAGAGCACGCATGTTGACGTCAAAGAAAACAGTGTTGTGGTTGGCATAGCGATCAGAAGGGTCTATTCCTTCAAACCTCTGAGGAAATTGAACATAACAAAGGCGTTCACCACCACGGTCCATCATGAAGCACATGCCTTCTCTCATTGCTTGGGAGTAGTAGATGTAGTGATCACAATCAAGATTAAGAATGAAGGCGCCGTTGGACATGACGGCCGAGGCACGAACCAATGCATTCATAGCACCAGCTTTCTTGTTATGATCATAACCAGGCCTCTTTTCACGAGAAACATAAACAAGCATGGGAAGACGGATATCAACCTCACTCAGATTCATGGAATTTGAATCATCTTCTGTTCCTTTAAGTGGCTCATCACTAGGGGGTTTCAACATCACCTATAGATAATTTAAACCAATTAGTGGTATCACATAGAAGTTCACAGCAACAATGACAACCAAAAAAAAAAACAAAGAAACCAGGTTTCCACCTAGTCCAGTATATTTGGTGATCAAGCCACTTTGTATTGATATAATAACTAAGGAACTAAATGGAATGAACATACAAAAGAGTAAATCCAATCTAGTATGGGAAATGTGATGAGAAAGTGCATGTTCATCATGCATGTAGTCATTTGTCAGAAAATAAAGCAAAAGGGTCTCCATTTCAATTCAATGCAAATGCATGTAACAGACAAGTTGGACTATGTCAGAGCTAAATTATCATTTGGCAAGCTTACATATCAAATTATACAAAATAATATGATGCATACCTGTATGATACTGGCATGATCACCCTTGGTATGCTCAGGGGCAGAAATGACCCAAGTACCAGGCCACTGTGTTCCATCAGTCATCCAAGTTGCTTTTGGGAGCTTTAAATTTTCCACCGGTTCATCATCTCTATTCTCTCTCCGGAGTTTCATAGCTTTGATCTCCTCTCTAGCATTGAACGCATCAGAACGTCTCCGGATTGAATCAGGAAGGCCATTAATCCTAACCTTAAATTCATCATACTCACGCTTTACCTGCCTGCGATCCCTTACAAAATCAGAGAGTACTTTATTCTTGTAAGGATCTCTCTTCATGCTGAAATAAGATTCTGGGTTCCTTGGCTCGATATCATGTTTCCGACAAAATGGTACCCACAAATTGGCAAAACTAGCAGCTTCTGCCATGGCCTCAAAGGTCAGAAGTGCACCTCCATCATCAGAAACATAACAGGCAAGCTTCTCAACAGGATAGTCAGTTGCAAGTATCGAGAGAATCGTGTTTGCAGTTACAAGAGGAGGTTCTTTCTCTGGATCTGCTGTAGATACAAAAATGTCTATTCCTGGAAGATCAGATTTTCCGGTAGGATTGCTGGGATTTGGAGTTTCAAACTTCTCCTTTAAAACATCAACATAAGCAATGCGATTTATAGGGCACAGCTTTGGAAGCTGGTCAAGTATCCAAGAGAAGGCAAACCAGAACTCACAAATCACAGACATAAGCCACAACCACACTGCATCCTCATTAGGGTGTCTGACTCTCCATTGCAAAAATAATCCAAGGGCCACAAGTCGAGCTAATACTAGGAGCCTGAAATAATAAAACACAGAAGATTGTAAGTTTAGAATTACTTGCAGCAACTATTGTGAAACAGCTCTAACAAACCCTTATATGCGGTCAATTATGTAGCATCAAATATGAGATAAGCACACAGAATACAACAAAAGAGCAATAGATCACTGAATCTGGTGACAGTAGTAAATATTTAATATATTCGGTTAATATGAGCTGCAACATTCATGGACAAGTCTTAGTTATGAACTCCAGAATTTGAGCAACACTAAACAATACAGATCTTAGATTGAATTTGCACTTAAGCAGAGAGCTAAGCAAAGAGAGAAAAAAAAAAAAAAAAAAAAAAAAACTTGTTTTGTATGGTACTTTTACACAGAATACTTGTGGCACTATCTAAACATCATATGTCATTTTTGTGCACAAATTTCTTGAATTTAATCACGCAAATGTGACTTAGAAATCATCCACATGGAACTTAAAAAAAAGGCTATCCATAATCCATGCTAAACAACCTGCCAAACAAAATCACCATATTCCAGCTATCATCATCCACATGGAACTTAAAAACAAGGCTATCCATAATCAATGCTAAACAACCTGCCAAACAAAATCACCATATACCAGCTATCAAAAAACATGAGGAAAACAATCTTACCGATATGGACTGAGAATTGCAGCCGAGATTGTCACTTCACGCGTTAGTGGCTTCCATTGCTTCTCTTTAAACATTTTAGGATCACCGCCCATCCCATCATGACCACCATTCACATCTGCCTTTGGCCACATAGCATTTCCATATCCATAACTCCCTTTCGTCTCAAACAACCACTGATTCTGATCCATCTCAATAGCCTGACTCTCCACCAATGCTTTTGACTTCATCGACTTTGATTTCATAAGCGACATCCTCCTCTCCGTCTTTGACATCCCATCTGTCGACAGCCTTTGCTGCCGCATAGTCATACCATAATCATTCATGTCCATCTCCTTATAGGGCTCCTTGCACCCCGGACAAATGCTCTCACCATTTCTCATAGCATCCCTATAACAATCCATACAAATCTTGTAACCACATTCACAAGGGACTATATCCAACCCCCTCTCATCAGTCACCACCTGCGCATCACATCCAGGCACAGTACAATAAGACCCCTTTGCCCATGTCATCTGGGGATGGCTTGTATCGGTTTCAATCACTTTGTCCTTCAACTGTGCACGCGTGACACAGTTGTAGCCGCCTGTAAACATAGAGCTGGATGCATATTGGTCCTCAACTCTCTGAGAAGTGGACCGCTGCAAGGAGACTCCGGCGGGCTGGTTGTCCGGTGTGGCGGGTATCTGGACAGTGTAGGTTGCAAACTCAACACTCCCAATATCACTGTCAAGGTCATTGCTAGTTTGCTTAACATGGCTAAACCTGGAAGATCCATTTGGGTAATTAGTGGCCATAATTTTCACAAGTGCATCCAATCGACCTGAAATTCAAAACCCAAATATTCAATCAGCAACTAAATCAAAATCTGTAATGACTACACAAAAACGCTCCAAAATCAATGCAAAACTCAACACACAATTCAAAGTTAAAGTGAAACAAAAACAGATATGAATCTCACTTTCTGCAAAACTCTGTTCTGAAAGAAACAGAGGAAACCAACCAACCCTTCTCTCTCTCTCTCTAGAACAAAAGTACAGTGTATCTCTCTCTATCTATCTCTAGAAGTAAAAGCAAAATTATGAAGATAAATAAAGGAATGAGATAAGAGGAGATTGTCAAAATGATGGAACATACCAAATAACACCAATTCTTCACGAAATACTTAAAGACAAGAAGCCCAAATCCTCTGACACTTTCAAAACTCCTGTCACTGAGTAAGCAAAAGAGACCAAGTCCGACCTCTTTCACTTTCAAAACTCTTACACAACACTTCCAAAGCAAAAGTGCAAAAACCCAAGTGTTCTTATACCCAAAAACACAGTGCCGGCAACCCACTAAGAAGCCTATTCATCATTTTTTGTTTCGGCAAGTTTGGGTTTGGATTTTAGGCAATGAATAATATATGAAGCCGACGAGAGGGCGCCGGTTTGGATTTGTAGGCAAGAGAGTAAGGTCTCGGGAGAGAGACAATGGGCAGAGATAGAAGGAAGGAGTCGTCTCTTCTCTGTGTCTGTGTCTCTGTCTCTGTCTTTGTGTGAAGGATTGGGTTTTTGGGGTTTTATAGGGGACAAATTGGGAATTTTGAGGGTGGCATTTTGGATGTGGAAATTCCTAACGCGCCTGGGGTCCGTGTGGATGGTGTGAATCCTATGCGGGCAGGACTTTTGGGTTCTTCTTACAGCCATTTTGGTGATGTAGCAAGGAAAGAAATCATGACTCTTTTGATTATTTCCTAATTGGTGGGTGATTGATTGAGATTACGAAGTCATATCCTTTATTACACCAAGCAAAAGGAAACATGAAAGGAAATAATTTTCTTTTACTTTTTCTTGGTATAAAGATAAAAGATAATATAGCATTTCTATTGACGTAAAAAAAAAAAAAGAATCTGAAGATTTCAACGTATCATTAAAAATAGGGTGTAAACAAACTGAATTGAAATGAGTACTATGGTGATCAAACTCAATTCATGATAAGTTCCAACCTCAGATTCTATATATTTGAGTTTTGATGAGCAGGTTAATAGGAATATACAAAAGTGTTTAATGTCAGCTTGATTCTCTTGACATGAGTAGAAAATGAGTTGTTTAATGTTGTTTACATTCTTCCGTTACCAAATCGAGGAAAACAATAGCGTTTGATGATGAATTTAGGAAAAATTAACCTCATTTTCATTGAGAAACGATGAAATAACTTGGACCCAGACACCAAGTTTATATATTTCTCTACTCATTTAACTATTTTATGTTTCACCTTTCATAAGATTTTATTTGTAATCAACCATTGTTGTTATCTAAATATGGCAACACAAATTTTATTATTAACACACACAGGTATACAATGACTGTTTCATCAGAGAGGCTAGGCGAGTGAGGGTGGACGTCCAAACTGAACATGAGCTGTAGGGGTGGTGTTTGTTGTGCTGCAGGGGATGTTTACCCTTTTGTTTGAACATGAGCTGTTGATAGTTGTATTTCCACACTGCGTGCTGAAATGAATTACCCCCAAACCAAACATGCTTGGAATTGGAACCTCTATCCTTCCCTTTCCCTTGCATCATTAGCATACACACACTCAATCGCTTTCTTCCAAGAGGCATCCACATTTTCCTTCTCTCTTTTCCATCGTTTTTGGTAATGAAAATCCCCCTACATAAATTAGTTTTACAGTCGCTCGCATGCATTGACAATTTGACCCACCTTGTTTTTGTTGCTCTTAAATACCAAGTATGAAAGGCAACGACCTGTTATGGAGCTGGTTAGGTGTTATACTCGTTGCCGGTCGTTTTTTGTTAAGCTTAAATTGGGGTTGAGGTAGTCTAACTCTAAGAAGATTGAAATTGAAGCAGAGTGTTGATTTTATCCTCCTTGGCAGCTCAGTTCGTTGCCACTTTCATACTTTGGAGGTTGCTTGCCTCCCAACAATATTGTTTTTTTTTTTTATGATCTCAGACAATATTATTTCGTATTTGATCTTCGTAATTTTAGTGGGGTGGGTGTATTTTGATTTTGCATATAACTAGTAATTTGCAATTATGTGTGCTGAGAGTTGCATAGCTCAAGTGCTCATGAATCTAAATTAACAGAAATTTTTTGAAAAATTTTAGTTTCTAAAAGGGTCATAAAAAGAACAGGGGTAAAGACGTCATATTGATTAATTATCACACGGACAAGGCCTAAGCCAGAAACGGCGGAGAATGTAGGAGATATTCCTCTGTCCCAAAGTATCTAATTAATACAAATAGTGAAATTCCAATATTAACCTCTCCACCTCCAGCCAAATAAATAACCGCGTAAAATGGCGTTGGGACCGCGTTGGGCCCACCAGTATGCTTTTTCGCATGTTCTGGACTTCCGGTCTCGTCGAGTTTCCTCTTCCTCATAATTGGGTTGTGGGAGTAATTGTGGGCGTGAGAAGTGCTTTTCCCTACCGTGATTCCAGCAAAAGTGCTTTCATTCTTGGACCCCCTTCATTCTCTTCGGTATTTTAGTTGGACGTGTGTCCTACCGTAATTAGACGCAAGTGCTCTCACATGGGACTAAATTCAAGAACATTTGGGATGCAGTGTTTATTTTCACATACATATATATACATAATAATAAGATTAAAAAAATAGTATAGAAACATGATGGTCAAACATATGAATTGTTATAAACAATTAAGATTGTGTCATATAAATACACGTTGTGCATACAAAAATTTTCATATTATCATTAGCATTCATAAATCGGTTATTCTTTTGTTTATGGTGTTAGAAAATAAAAACTACGTAAAACTTCTCTCTCCGACAAAGTTCACTTCATTTAAGGTTAAATTATATCCGGAAAAACTAAGTTACAGAGGAAAGAACAAGTGATGAAACTACAGGTTCTTTATATAGTTCTCGGCTTTGAAGTGACATGTAGATAAGGCCTGTGTTCGATTTAGAATTTGTCTTGGATTGTTTCGATTGCAGTTCTTGCTTTGAATTTGTTTGATATTCCAATTGCATAGGTCTTCGACCAAAAATAAATAAAAATCCAATTGCATAGGTCGTTAATTGCACCCCCTATAGTAGTTAGAATTAGATTTGCTATAGTTGGATTGCGATTATGTTCTTCTTAATGTTGAAGTTTTTCAAAAATCGTACGGTTTTTTGCTTAGACTTCAGGCTTCTTCTTCTTCTTTTTTTTCTTTTTTTTTTTCCGGTTTTTGTTTCATGACTTCAATTTGCTATGACATCTACAACTGATGCAATCTTGAATCGTGTATACAGCATTATTTGATCGTTAAAGTGGCAACAACTCATCTTCTGAAGCACAAAGACAAAAAGAAGCTCTTGCTAAAACCCTAAGATCCAAGTAAAATTGCCTTTGATGCAAATCATGCAATCAAACCCAGAAAATGAAGCTACTAAGGAGGGATTCGAGCTTGTCAAGCTTCCTTGTCAACACTTTCAGGGATTCAGGTTCATAAGATATAAGTCATCAGGGGAATTGAATCCCTTTTCCTCTTGGTATTCTCATTTTGATTGCTCAAAATGGCAGCCAATCCTGCAAGTCTTGGGATTTGCTTCAGAGTCAGAAAAATGTCACTGACTCTAACAATATTGCCCATCTCATTCAAAGTGTATGTTCTTGAAGAGAGTTCATATATTGTTCGAGTTTCAAAGCAGACCAGTATCATGAAAATAAATTAATTATAAAATATTAATCTACCCGACAACTACTTCCTCCTGTTTCCAACACTGCTGCACTGTGCACAAGAGAAGGGTGTTAGCAGCTCAGAACCTATACAACAACCATGTATACAATCAGCCATCCTGCCTCCTGTCTAACCCACTTTGTGTTCCTCCTACACAGCACCGCCACTGAAAACATGAAATGCAGCAGCTTGGTCCTGCACATTTCAGGGATTTGGGCCGCCAGCAACATTTTATGCAGCTTGGCTTCCAGCAAGAGGAGCATTTCGGCTTCCAGCAAGAGGAGCATTTCGGCTTCCAGCAAGAGGAGCATTTCGGCTTCCAACAGCATGAGGAGCATTTTGGGCGCCAGGAGCATTTTACACATTTTGGTATAGAACATTCAGGGCATTTAGGTCGGCAGACTTTAATTCTGCAGCAATGGCTTGCACATGATCTCTTGAGCACATGCATGTTCTGCCGGATCTTTTTTAGACGGATTTCAGTGGTTATGTTCTCCATTTCTTGGATAAATCTGCAAAGATGGCGGATGTAATCAGGGTAAAGCTCCAAGTTGCAGTGTCCACCTCCTTTAATCCACAAAGGCTCATACGGATCCCTTGCCATTTCCCACAGTCCATTGCCATGTAACCAATTCACAATATCATCTTCTGTACCCTGAAAGTGCATTTCAGCTTATAATTATGATAGGCATATCAACTGAAATCTATATGATTACTACTTAATTAATCATTGATAAAATGTGTTTCGAAAGTAGGAAAATCCTTTGAACTGAGCTCAGGTTGTCAACCTAAAGAGCCAGCCAAAGTTTTAAGGTCACCATGAGTTTAGTGATCTCTTAACAATCAGCAAAGTAGCAAAAGACCAGTCTATGACAAAAAGCTAAGCATTTGCATATTGACACATATAGTGGCACGCTTCCGGTAACAAGTGGTGTCTCTTGAGCGTTTAATAGAAGGGAATAGGCATAATCAAGTGATTACAATCTAACTATTCAATTACGGCATTGAGATTCTGCTTTAACCTCAGGTTAGTGTCCATAGGGGTAAGGATAATGTCTTTCATCAATATGTTGAACGGTAATATGTGATAATAAATATAGTGGCTGTCTTAATTGTTTAAAATAAGAAGAAATTACATAGCTTATGTCTAACAGGGAAATAAGCAACTCAATTTTACGATTGGCTCCACTCTGGCAAGCGTTGCAAACACATGCCTTTATTGTCATACTTTCATCTCCTCAGTCAAAGTAGACTTCCTTTCTTTCCATTAGGAACTGAAATTCTTTTTAACACAAAAACCCATCTAAATTTCTATCCTAATCACCTAGAATACTTAACCATCAATCTATCAGTCATATACTATTGAGATCAGTAACATGATGCATGACATTGAGCTTTCAAGAAACTCAAGGGTTGGTGACCCAGAGAGTTGGGTTTTATCTTTGATAACAAAAGAAATAAGAAAATGCCATGTTACATCTATTAGTATTAGATAAAATCTCACAGAACTAAATCCTTTGGTGCTTTTCATACATAGTTTATTGAGTCAAATGAATTGATGATTCAGTGTTTCCTATTTCCAACACAGATCAGAAGCAACTTAGTAAAAACCTAAAATGTGAACAAGTATAATAAAAGATAGCTAACTTGAGGTGCGTTCAATGTCCTATAACAAATGAGTTCTACGGGTTCAATACACAAGACATACAAAAGTCAGATTTTATCACCCTGAATCAAACATTTTAGTAAAATTAGTTTTATCACCCCTTGTAAACTTTTCATGGATCCCAAATTCCCAGGAGCTTCATACATCTCCGGACTCCCAAAGTCTAATTAACTCCATTATCCATGAAAAGATCTGAAGATTCTGAACTCTGTCTCATCTCTTTCAAAGTTCATTTAGTTATGAGACATATTTGAACCATGAATTTCTTTATAAAAATAGAAAGTTAAAATTGCACCTAATATGTTCTGTCTCCCATGTTCTTTGTTTACTCTTTTCCCAGGATGTAAAAAACACTTTAAGACTGGGACTGTCAACCTACCTGGGAATACTGTGTACCATTTTCACACCCTTACTTACACAACGTGTCTGCAGACTCTGTAGATAAAGCTCTATTGGCATTGAGGATTTCACAGGTTGCCACAATCCATTACAGAGTGTCCAATAACACTAAAGAAAGGTATAGCTATATGGAATATGATGGAAGTGGTTAAAAAATAAATAAATAAAAGGAAACTCAAGTCAGATACAGTTTAATAACTACTGGGGTTAGCTGTTTGAGAAAGTGAAACCTAATTGTCAGTCAACCAATCTAAGTTTATATTCTCTTTTAATTCCATGTTCAAATAGATTACTTCAGTTTTACAGTGACCTATAAGATATAGTACTGGCTGTGACACATCAGCTCAGTCTTGGTAGTTAGTCAAGATTCAAGACAAGTGAAGAATACAAATGCATTCATACTCCATCTGATTCTTTTAACATTAACAATCACTGCCTAAGGTCAGAAGTATAAACAAACTAAGCATCACACAAGAAGTATACAACCGGGCTGAGTGGCTTGTCCAATTGTCGGAATTTAAAGTTTAATTGTGCCAAATAACTCATTCATCAATTTCTAGAAAAGAGATAAATGTCTATACTCGGCTAAATTGAAATGGGGTTACTTTAATAACATGTAGTGAGTGCTGTGGAAGATGCATAGAGAAATTAATCAAACCAAGAAATTCAACTGGATTGAATGAGTAAACCTTAAGCAATCCTTGAAGAAATATCCAGCTAACAACAGTTTCACAGAAGCGAAAAAGTTCATTCTCATGGTTATGTTTCCAACATTACATTTTTGACCAGACAAAGAAAGACATGAGACTCATAGTAATTGATTCAAGCACTTACATGTATCACTAGCACAGGGCACTTCACATTCTTGATTTTATTGATGTTCTGCATACATGAGAATATTAGCAAAGCATAATACTCTAGTCTTGGCAGATTACTACATTAATCATTATCAGAGTCTACTAATTGTACATCAATATTAAAAAATGAAGTCCTATATGGTAGACCGTTTCAAGAGTCAAGTTGATGCCAGACATCTAAACTCAACTAGCCAAGATAAAAGACCATACCTTATAAATGTCAAAGCAGAATGTAAATTTAACATGGCAGACAACACGAAGGCCAGAGAGAATTGCACTGTGCAGAACTACACCCCTTAATCTTGGTAGTTTAGATGCCAAGTGGAGTGTTGGTCCACTTCCAACTGACTGCCCATACAAGATCAAATCTTCCTGGCTAACTCCATATTCAGTCTCAAGGCACTCATATACTGCCTCTATGTCAGCATATGTGTTTTCCTCACTTGGCTGGATTCCAGTAATAAAAAGTCATAATCTCATACATCAACTGGACATGTTTAAAGGGCATGAGCTGTCTGAGATTTTAATGATGACAAGAAATACTAGAAATAATGCACTAACTAGCAAGCATGGTAACGTTGAACGCATGAAATGACAAGATACCTCCAACTTTCATGAAAAGCAACTAAAAGGTTACAGAATCCAAAACATCAAGGCAGTCTAATACTGTAAAAAGCCTATCAATAAACATATTCTTTCTATAATGCGTTGCATACATTAACCATATAAACCAACAGTTACCTAACTTGTGCATTATCATATTTGTCGCAGCGTATAAAGCTTAAATGCAGGGAAACTCCATTAAACATGTGACCAATTTCAGTTGCTCAATTGTCAGTTAACAATATGACTCAGTAACCAGCTTACAACACTGCAATTATTGACATATCTAGAATAAGACATGTCTTCTGAACCATTGGTCACTATGCCGTAGGCCTTTTACATAATCCCACCAAATGACTTTCTACCTTCATATTTTAGAAACTACGTGATGATATGAATGATCTGTTAAATGGTTAATCACTTTCATGGTTTGGCGCAATTGCAATTCCTCGAATGAATTATATAGTGTGGTAATTCATTAAAAGGATCTTTATGGTCTACATCATTATGATATGTATTGCCTGAAATATTGAAATAGAGTAGAAGTAGAACAAACTTCACATGATGTAGCATAAGATTATTGTGGGCTACCTTGCCAGTAGAGGCTCCATAGCCAGAATAGTCATATCTGCACACACAATTCAGACTGTATGAACATCAACCCCAATCAAGCGAATGGCAGGGAATACAAGAAGCACATCTAATTAATAATTAATAGCAATGTGATTGGTATTCATTACAATTTTGATCGCATTGCACCTAACATCAGTGAAATATGAATAATAAATCCACCCACTATGAAATGTTCCAAGTTGACTGAGCTGGAGAGCACACAAATTTGACCTACAAACTTCTTAACACGGAAAATAAAGACTCAAGGAATTGGTCATTCACAAATCTGGGAAGCCCATTTGAAGAAATCAAACACGCGAAATGCTTATGACATCAATCATGTACTCAATCAAAGTTCCCCGTCATAATTGCTAAGAACAGAGTTAGCATTTCAAAGACAAAGATCATAGAGAACCCTAAGGCAACTCTAGTGAACCAAAACACAAAAAGAGAGGGAGAAAGTGGAAGATAGATCTGAAGATCCCTGAGGCACAAAATTCCAAGAGAAAACAAAAAAAGAACAGTAAAGCTGAATCTCCATATCCAAATAGAGCAACAAAAACCATTTACTTTATACAAGGAAAAAGGTAATATTAGAGGAGAAAAGAAACAAAGGTTGAAAAAGACTGATAAATCTGCCTAATTCACTTTCACTTTGATTTGCTCTTATTGGACAAACATGAAAAGACATTCAATGATAGAGTGTATGTGAAAACAGTTGAAGTTAAGAGATTTAAGCATTCACCCAGATCTAACCAGACCCATTGCAAAATCTCAACTTAAGGAAAGCTAGTAAATCAAACTAAAGCTCAATTTAACAGCTACAACTGTTGAGTAAAAACAAAAATCAAATAAGCTCACAAACAAAAGGCAACTTTTTTGAGATTTGCAAACTCCATGGACCAGAAGCTGAAACAAAAACAGAGAACTAAACATAACCCAGAATCAAAAATCCACACATTATGAGACCCAGTGAAGCAAACTGGGTGAAAGAAAAGAGAAAGTGACTGACTGACCCAATGAGATTGACCCTGAGAGCGACCTTGAGCTGGACAAAGAGATCATAGAGTTGACCAAGGTCAGCAGCATTGCCATGAGAGTAAAGCAGAGTGAGACGAGCATATGGGTTTCGAAGATAGAAGGCGACAATCTTGGAGCCACGTTTGTTGTCAATGAGCAAAACGTCAAGGGAGTTGTCGTCGGCGTGAGGCAGAGGAAATGAGGTGGTGGTGGAGGAGGGGGAGGCTACGACGGTGAGCTTGCCGTCGTTGGTTTCAGGGTGGAGAATCTTGTAGGTTGGGGGAGATGGAGGGAAGAAGGCGAATTTGGAAGCCAAGGTAGAGCACATGCACCCCATTCAGGAAACCCAGAATGAGATTCAACCCAGCTCATCGAGTAAGGAAGACAAGAACTAGAAGAGCAGAGTGCATTGAGATGGGTTTTGGCTTTTGGGGTTTAAGGTGAGAGGATTAGAATGGGGGATGCCAACTAGAAAGTTGGTTTGGGGTTTTGTGTAGCTAGAGGAAGTGTGTAAGGTGAGGACATGACTCATGAGTGAGTTGGGTTTGTGTGTGAGAGAGAGAGCAGTGTTGAGTTCCCAGAGAGAGAGAGAGAGCGCTAAGTAGATGACTTCATTGGTTGTCAGGTGGAGACTGTGGAGAGCAGCCAAGCAAGTCAAGATTTGCATCTCTTTCACTCTGGCTAGCTCACAACAGGACGTCTCATTCATTTGGCCATTTTTGGACTCTTTCTTTCCCTGTGTTGCCTATGTCATAATTACCATTTTGTGTCTCATAATTGTTATATGTATATTCAAGAACTGGGGAGATTTTTAACGACCAAAAAAAAAACTTGGAGATTTTCTCATTTCAAAGGACCCTTTTTTTTTAATTTTTTGTTTTTTATACTTCATTTTAGGACCTTTGGTGGATGAAGATTAAAGGGAGGATAGGTGGATATAGTTAATACATATCTTAGTGCCTAAGATGTCATTAAGTTCTCATGTCATGATTAATTTGAATTCAGGTGCATGCTAGAAACATAATCATGGTGGTGAATAAGTGAATTAGTGTTGGATTAAGAAGAGATTTGGAGGGAAAATACATTTTCATATGTATTAAAGGGGGAAATAAAGCCTAAAGTAAAGTAATGTTGCACTAAAAACATTAATAAATTATTGTATATCCAAATCAAGCATGTACCGTTTATTTGTTCTACACTAGAGTGAGTTAAAAGTTTCCAAGCCGGAAATGTTATTTGAATCTCTTAATTTAATATTCTCATGGGAAATAGAAATTAAAAAAATACTATCAATTCTCATTCAAAACTTTGAATGATCTTGAAAATCGGGTCTTTGAAGATTGAACTTTAAAAGTTTCGAGTCTCACTCTAATTCAAGATGAAGGATGGTAGAGGTGAGCGGTAAATTTGCTTCCTAAGACGAGTATATGTAATTGAGAGTATAGTCATATAGGGTTCCTAGTGCCAATACATGGGTTGTCCCTATGTAAAAACTAATGATGTAGAAAAGAAATGATATATGTACACTCATTTTACTTTTTAAGTAACTGGATATATCTTGCTGACTTGATACTAAGAGGCTCATTCACTGGCACCGGTGCACTAATAATCCATGGACTTGTTTTTTCTTTTGTATTGCATTTTATCTTTGCCTTGCCTAAATAGTAATACAGTATACGGGGAAGAAATTCTTCAGAAACAGTACTACACCAAACTTGTCTTCTATTCTAAGTTCAAAACGACAAAACTGATATAGATGATATTGTTTTCACAAACATCATGCATCCTTAATTCCTCATAATATTAATGTGTAAATTTCTATAGCAGTTGTTGTTTGCTGGCTAGCTTCACAAGATTTGTTTCAAAGTATGGTTTTGTCGATCTATGGACTCCTTTGTCTATATCAATTTCTTTCTCTCCATATAATTCAAGTAAGGACAATGATATCGACCTTACACTGCTTCAAGAAAGGGAAGAAGAAGGTACTCGTCATGATGGAATAGTAATCATACACATCAAAGTTGCAACACAAACAGAAATTACTAAAATTACTTGCAAGTTTAAACCGTTTCTTTTGACTTTGTAGTATAAAATCCTCATTATCACTTGATAGCTTGCACTTTCCCTTTGATGCATATGAAGAAAAGAAAAAGGATTTATTCTTGTACTTAAAGTAAAAGTTGCCAACTTTTGTATTGATCTCACTTGATTCAGAAAATGCAAATTTCTTTGTCTTTATCAATGCTATTAGAGATTGATAACGGTGGGAGATAAAACTAAAAAGTTATAATTCATGCAAACGAAGTTATTTAAGAAAAGAGATCAATTCAATCCCTTAAAGTACATATAGTCTATCATCTCCCGACCCTGACATTTTCGAAAAATAATTGAGTTTTCTTCTCTAAAGTCTTAAATAATTTACGAAAAAGCTAATGAATTAAGTTTTCTTGAAGAGACGGGGACATAACAAAGGGAAATGACAGTGGAACCACACCAAAAGAGCAAGGTGAGAATGAGAAAAATTAATCATCCAGTTCGGTCTGTTACAAAGTTAGCTTGACCAAGTAAATGAATCAAGTTAATTAGTGTGTGTCTATATCTATCTATATATATATACACACACTCAGATTGTTGTGGCAGAAATTAATCAAATAAAACATTGGCTTGCAGAACCCCCACGACACACTCTCCAGTATGATAGGGTTTACTGTGGTCGGTATCTGGACTGTAAAGCTGGCAAACAAGTAGGATTGAATATATTTTAGGCTATATCACTTTCTGCATGAGAAGGTGAGATGATTCTAAGCCCTCGTGCAAGAAGCATTAAGAAAATAATAAGCTTGAAAATACAAATCAAAAGCAATGCCATCCATGCGTGGGGGCTAGAGATTTAGGTCTGCAATTCATGGTTTAATATTAGTTTCTCCAATGTCTCTTACTCGTTTGGTTTGGTATGTCAAAAAACAAACATAAACATAGATACAAAAAGCACCCCAAGAACAGCATTTGATTGATTAAGAATTGGAGAAAGAAAGATCTGCAGTGGGGGAAGTGCTTGTGATCTTCCCGCTCGCATAGAAAAGAAGCAGACACCAGCAAAACCTCAAAAGGAAAAAACAAATGAATTGGTTAACTTGTACGGCTTGTATATAAGTTTTAGTCATTTGTACAAGGAAAAAGGAATATTTGAACTATACAACATTCATTTCATAACTAATCAAACCAAAATTACAACTTAATTGAACTAAAGTTATGACATTAACAAAAAGTAACTACATTTGTTTTACATATATTCAAATATAATTGAACCGAATAACCACATTAAGAACAATTTGTTAAAAAAAATTATAAAGATGTCATAGATACAACAATTACCACTGAAAATGTCCATTCGAAGAGTCGTTGGTACTCATTTGAAGGTCTTTGATCACTGTGAATATCCATTGTGAATACATGTGTTTATTCATTTAATTGTCATAGTTATGCATTCGTTTATGGGTTAGATGTAACGTTATTTTAGTTTGTGGCAATAATTATAGTTTAAATGTATGAGTTTTGTACAATTTATTAAGATATAAGATTCATTTTGGTGACATGCGAGTAATATACTTATATGTACATCATTATTTAACAATGTTATTTGACAAAAGATAGCAGCAATTGATTATAAAAGCCACTCAAATTGACATGGCCGCTTAGCCGATGGTTGGTATGTCGTTCGGCGCGAGACGTTACCATGTAGGGTGAGGATCTGGCCTTGAATGTCGATGGCATTAGCACATGTATAGCGAGGGCATGGTATTGCTAGAGTTGGTCGTAATGAGATGTTCAACAACATTCCGACAAGTGGAGCAGTGTTTTGTGACTAGATCGAATTCATTGTGGCATGCAAAAAACCGCCCTTTATCAATTTGTCTGGTCTTCTTAGGATATTTCCATTTTGGGGGAGGGGGGAATAATGTCCTTTGTGGCGGTTCCAGATCTCTCATAAGAGATGCATAGTGGGGGTTGTAAAGACTTCGTAAAAAGGTGGTGGAGAAGCCTTACCCCCCTAGGGGAGAGCAACGATCACAAGACTAGTAGGGATGGTCCATGTTTGTTAATCACCATTATGGCGCTTGTCATTGCTCTTTATGGTAGCTGTCTTAGGAACTAGGGTACACTTTTTTTCCTCGTTCATTGTGTCCCTTACGTCCTCGGTCACTACCACACATTTCAAGGTCATGTAGCGCTGGGGTAGCGCGCGATACTATTGTCGAGAGGTCTGAAAAAGTGGTGAACTCTACTTGAGCCCATCGAACGGCAGTGTCCATCAATGTTTCATAAGTAGCCGGAGCGTGTTTGTTGATGTCCAAGAGGGAGTCACCAAGGAGAAGAGCCTGGCAGAAGGCTACCTGTGCAAGCTTACAGTTAAGGTCATGGCAGTGCTACGTGGCCGCCCAGACAAAGTCTCGAAGTCCTTATCCCTCTCACTGGTTGATTCTGAAGAGCGAATCTGTGTTGTGGTAGATGCTGGTTTAGAGGATGAAGCGGTTGATGAATTTGATAAACGAGAAGAGGTCATTCTCTCAACACCCTCAATACGAGAAGGTAATTGATCGATGATTGGCTAAGCTAGAGTAAAAGGCGTGTATGGATGTCAATGGTGGGGTTGTTGGGATCGGGTCTATGTGAGAGGTCTTTACCCAATAATTATCGAGTAAGAACATGTGAGAGGCAGGAGGTAGCATGTAGGTGATGATGATGAGTGGCTGGTGTAACAACCAGCTCCACAAAGCTAAGATATTGTCCGCTTTGAGCCCACTGATCCTCATGGTTTTGTTCTTGAGGTTTCACCTTAAATTGCGTCTTAATATAAGAAGTTAATTTTGCACATATAAGGATAACAACTAATCTCTCCCGGGCGATGTGGGACGCATATACCTACTAGCTTTCCAATGCTTTTGACACCCGCCCAATCAGGTAAATCCACCCTTCTTAGGGGCCCGTCATCTTTGTCGGCACATTCCAGATTGGGGACATGCTCTGATACCATTTGTACAGCTCAATCCAGACAACTGAGATATTGTTCACTTTGGACCCACTAGCTCTCATGGGTTTGTTCTCACCTCAAGACGCGTCTTAATATAAAAAGCTAACTCTGCACATATAAGCAAATCAACTTGTCTCACCTGAAAGATGTGGGACGCATACACCTCCTACCTTGTTAGCGTCTTCAGCACCCACCCAATCAGGTCACCACAACTCGCTCATCTAAATCGTTTGTTGGGATGAGGATGGTCTTTAAAGGTTGGCATTATTGTTGTTCTTGTGGCCTGGGAGGAGAGAAGAGGTCCCCGGGTCAGGTGTGCGATTGTTTCTGGTTGCCTTGTCAAAAGAATCATTGTAGGTCGTCTGATGTTCAATTGTTGCTTGAAGCAAGACTTGTTCATTGTTGAGCTGCGCAAAGAAGACTCGTTTTGCATCCGTCTCGGTTCATTCCTTGGTTGCCTTCTCTCGAATTAAGTGAAATCATGTCTTCAAAATCTCGAGGGCGACAACTGTGTCAGAGTAGTGGATGGAAGCATTAACGACAATTGGTGGGGCAACAGAAGTGTCTGTACCTGAGTTTGGGAAAAGTTCCCTTCCTCCAATGTCAGATTTAGGGTCGATGGGTGTGTCAGAAATTTGAACCACTGCTAGGGCTAGTGAAGGTTCCACAAAGAGAGAGGCCCTCATTCTAGTGCCAAATGTTTTCACTAGGTTCCAGCCTCGTGGGCACCGATACTTAAACAGAATCCTAATCCGCAATCTTCGTCCATAAACCTGCACAAGTAACACAAGTTAGAGGTTGCCACCAAAGTTATCGGCTTGTGACTCTCTGATGTTTAAGTTAACAGGGTATCGCTACTTGTGATAGTTGGGGAGGAGTTAAGTAGTAGTGAACTTACCTGTTATGGAAGGTTTTAGGTATGTTATATATGCATTTATAGGGAATCGTGCCAGTCCCTCTTGATGTGGGAGTGGTTCCCTATTTAGGGCAGGTTTGCTACCAATGGGGGAAAGGTCTTGAGACCATCACGATGTAACCCTGAGCGGAGCATGGAGGTCTGGTATCTAGGTATGAGTTGTTAAGCAAGGCTCCGGTCACCGTGGACAACCATGTCTAACCTACGGCGGCTGGGTAAGAATAAGGTGTTCTTGGTGTTGATCACGATGACGGTGATGCATGTAAACATATGTTATCTTGTTTTAATTTAAGTGTCCTAACTTTATTTAGATCATTTTAATAAAAAAAATTAGGTTGTTCTTTACGGTGAATTATGATCCCAATGTTGTTTGGTCTCAAACTGTATTCTGATCTCAATGTTGTTTGTTTTTCAGGGTGAATTAGGAGGTCTTGACATTTGATCTGTTGCTGCTTTGGCAAATTTGGTTGAAATTTGCGATCAACCAAACTAGGTCCTCTCCTCTCCTCTCCTTCCGCCCAGCCGCCAACTGATTTTTGTCTACAACTTGTCAACCTGGGTTTTTTATCTACAAATTAGGGAGCAGTATGGTCTCGATAGTTGCTATGTTTCTTATCATATTTCTAGGGAGCTCTGCTCCTTTTGATTGTATAGCTACTGGCAACAAATAGCTATTGGGTGTTGATGTTGATGTTCTGGTTTGGTTTGATCGGAGATCTGCAAATCCGGTTTGACTCCATTTTATTTTGCCACATGTTTGTGAAGCTGATTTTGCACATTCTCATCCTGCAGATGCCTGGTCCACTCATCTCTCCTTACAGTGTCTTCAACGTTTCAGTTGGGTAGGGTGATAGGTTTTATTTTCTAGTGATTGTATTTGTTCTTTAACCCTTTAAATTGTATTTTGTAACATATATTATTTTTCATTTACATCAACAGAAAATTAATGATGAAGAAACACGATTCTATATGACTTTGCATGTTAAAAGCAAGTCTACCAGATTGCCTGAATTTTTTTGATTTTTTCTATTTTTGAGAATATGAGATTATTTTCTCTATCTTATTTTTTAAAATAAGGAAAGACATAAAAAAGAAGCTTTGTTTTCTTATATTTCAGATTTTCTAAAAATATTTAGAAAAAAAAAATTAAATGTTGCACATTCTTCAAAATTTAAAGATAAGAAAAAAAACATAATCTATTTTAAAAAATAAATATTTAAATTTTTATACTTATTATTATATTATAATAAATAAAGATTGTTGTTGTAATAAATATTTAAATATTTAAAATAGAAAAACGGTTAGATTTAGTAAACAAATTTTTTTATAAATTTTATTTTTTATTTTTTTATTATATAAAAAATATAAAGAAGCTGTTCCTTACCGAAAACAAGCCGATCTTGACCACACCACAAAACCTATTCGACACAAACTAGGATCACCAGTAATAAAAACCACCTATAAAACCAAAAGCAGCCCTCTTTTCCTGCCTTTGCCTAGTTGGAGTCGACTCACTGACAGCCGAAGCAGAACAGTGAAATTAGGGTTTCTGAGAAACCGCCGACGACCGTCTCGTTTCTCATCGATTCTCTTTTCCGCTCGATTCCTCAGGTAATTACCTCTATGCCCAGATCGATTCTTCTCCAAATTTCTCTTATTTATCCTCAATTTTCAGTTTATCAGTTCTCATATTCATGCTGTATCTCAATCTATTCCGGCTAATTGTGCTAGTAATTTGATTCTTGTATGTGATTTCGCTTCAAATTGTTGATTTTGTATCTGGGTTTTGTAGAAAGTTTGAGTCTTTACCATTTTGTTGTGCTTGAATTTTGTTTTTTAATTTGTTTGTGGGTTTTTCGATTTCTGATGTTGGATGTCTTGATGTGCAGATAGGTCTTTGTTCGTTAATTTGAGAAAACAGAGAAGAATTGCAACATGGAGGACTGGGGTAAGACTGATATCTTATATTGATTATGTAATAGTGTGTTACTTATTGTAGTTGATTTGTTTTAGTTATGAGTGTGATATCTGTGTGGGGTTCATAATTTCTGCTAGTTAATTATTGGTTTCTGTTTTAGTTTCGTTTATATTTCTTTTCGTATATCTTGGAACACAGATTCTGTTGTCTATTGTTGAACTGGAGTCTGCAATTTTATTAACGAATCTGGTTTTGTTTGTTTTCTGTGCTACAGAAGAAGATGTGCCAGTTCCATCTCTCCTTTCTAAGGAGCCAGTGGTAAGAAGTAACTGGGATGATGAAGATGCTGATGACAATGAGGTGAAGGACTCATGGGAGGATGATGATGAACCTGCTCCTCCGGTAAGATTGATAGCATAATTGAGATTGTGATATTTGTTTCTGTTCCCTAAACACATTTTTTCCCCTTCCCATCATTCAAATGCTCCAGTATCAAATAGTGGATAAATGTTTCTTGGTTGAGTAACTATCTTAATGGAATTGGAACTTGTGATGCATATGCTACTTTTAACTGTCATTATCATTATTGATGTGAGGAGTGAATATGGATATTGCATCAATATATAGCTATGGATATGATCATGTCTTTATGTATAAAGCTTTAAATAAAATTCACAGAGCATTGTTTTTACTGATGTAAATAGAGTTGCTATTAAGCAAATTCGTCGGTGCAAATGAATAGAAGATTTTGGTCCTTTATCAACCTTGATTTTCTTACGTTCAAAAGATTCGAAATATGTTCTCAGAGTAGTTCAAGTGTAGATTTTAATGGGTCTGCTATGTGAGCACATGTCATTTCCTGTAAACTGTATCAGGCTGTTTTGGCAATGATTTAGTTATAGTTTCTATCCCTCGCTTATAAGATGTTTCATACAGCATTTGTATACCATATTTTCTATGAATCTAGATAATGCAAAGTGTGTGGTTATTTTGTTTATATTTTAATATTATTTACCTTCTGTTCAGGCACCTGCACCAAAAGCTCCTGCTGAAAAGACACCCAAGAAACCTGCAGCAAAGGCTGCAGAAAAGAAAGGAAAAGCTGTTGAAGTAGAAAAGGAAGAGTCACTAGATCCCCTGGCTGAGAAACTTCGCCAACAAAGGTACTTAATGGTTAACCTCTGCTGCCCTTCTGGCTCCATTATTTTTATTATTATGTTTGTATTTGAGCATGCTTTGTAGACCAGAGGTATGGTGAGAACAGCATGCTATGGATGGTTAATTTTTCTTTCTCTTTGAGTGTTGCCAGTCATGAAGTAAGCAACATTGACAACAATTTTGTGACAACAATTTTGTTCATTTACTATGATTAAATCGTGTCAGACAAACACTACTAATGGAAATTCATGTATGCTTTTTCTAAAGTTTGTCAGTTTATTGACGTAATCAACGCCACCAGTAGAAGTTGTATATTTAGACATATGTACTGTGCACAACTGAAGGGTACAAATTATTAATTGCGATGTATTGGTCTGGCTTTATATAAATATTTATACTTTTTTCTTGTTTCTGATTGTTTGTTCTTATGTTCTTCGGTCGTTGGTCTTGGATTTTTCATTTTCACTATGAGATGACCACTGTATGAAGACCTTCATGATATGGAATATATATCAGATCTTGGTGGCCATGAATTCTCACCGAAGTCTCTTTTCTTCTGATACAGACTGGTGGAAGAAGCAGATTATAAGGCCACTAAAGAACTTTTTTCTACTAGAGGTGAAGAGAAAAACATTGACAATTTCATTCCCAAATCGGAAAGTGACTTTCTGGAATATGCAGAACTCATTTCACATAAACTTCGTCCATTTGAGGTACATTGAGCTGTACTTGCCTTTTTGCAAAGTTTCCGGACTCTGCATGTTGCTAAATTTTTTTGATTTCGTTGCAGAAAAGTTTTCATTATATCGGTCTACTTAAGGCAGTTATGAGATTGTCAATGTCCTCCTTGAAAGGAGCAGATGCAAAAGATGTTGCATCTTCAATCACGGCAATTGCAAATGAGAAGATTAAAGCTGAGAAGGAAGCCAATGCTGGTAAAAAGAAGACAGGTGCATATCTTAACCTCATTTGTTTTGAGCTGTTCATACAGTAGTTCGAGTTTGAGTCATTATGGTGCTCTGAGAAAACAAATAGTAAAAATTGTTTTCCTATAATTGAACTAATTGGGTTTCTATTCGAATTACACTTTCATTATATAAAAGAATAATACAAACTCTTCCACATGTTCAGGGAATGTGCACTTGAATGTTTGGCAGGTGCCCGTTAATATTTTTGATTGTAAATAACTGGTTATTCTTCCACTTGTTGAAGATGGAAAAAAAAGGAACAAAACTTTTAATAGCCGGAACCCCATTGTAATTTATAAAAAAGTGGCAGGAGCATTCTAACATCTGTACGGGGTGTATTTGTAACATCGTACCATGTGCTTTGTCTTTACTTGAAATTATACAGTCACTCGCAATATAGTTTAGTCTTTCAAATTTGGTTCAAGGTTAGCTGTCACTAATAACAAAGGAAACTGATAATTGCTTTCTTTGTTTGCAGGTGCCAAGAAAAAGCAGCTTCATGTTGATAAACCGGATGATGATATAGCTGTTGATGGCTATGATCCCCTGGATGACTATGACTTTATGTGAGTGTTTTGGTGTAGCAAGGTTTTTATTGGTACAGGGACCTGTATTTTGAAGTAGGGATCAGACCAAAAGAAAAAAAAAAAATCATTGGAGTTGGGATTAAGTTCCTCTGGCGTCCCCCTCAGCAGAGATTGATTTGATGATACGAGTGTTGTTTATTTGTTGTCAAATAAGAGTGTTAATTTCCTTCCTTTTCTTTTGTGATGGTCAATTTTGTTACTAGTTAAGGGCTACCTTGACTGCGTATAGTTGAAGCTCATGCACTCGGTCTTATACTATATGGCTAAAGTTCTCTGGAGAGATCACTCTTGTTACCCTTTGCGCCCATAAATTTCATTCACTCCTGGTTATACTGTTTGATATTAATCAACGAGCTCAATTGCACTGTTTAAGGTCCAATGATAGCATGTTTGCTTGTATTGAGATAGTCAAGTGGCATGTTTTCTTACACTGTCGGTGCTTGATGGACAGCGTTTTGATTGTGTAATCGTTAATAAGTTGTGTCAAACAGCAAATTGGTCAATTTGAATAAAAAAAACCTGGGTTTGACTACAGATATGGAAGTTCACTTGGCAAGTTAAAATATTAGGTTATAACAGCAGCTGGTGGTCTATTTCTCTAAGTATCCAGATCCGATCAACACAAATGTGTTATTATGATTCGAAGCAATGGGAAGCTTTCTATCCAAGGCAGTCGACAAGTTATATTAGAGGGAAAATGTCTATTTAATATTAATTTTAGCTCTTTATTGTCTATTTTAATGAATATCTTTTTTAAGAGCTTATTTAAATATAAGGTAACTTATTTTATGTCTAAATAAACAAATCTTTACTTAAAGTCTTAACAAACATTTTTAATTTATGATTATTTTACTCTCACCCTTTAAAGATGCATAGAGAGAGAGAGAAAATGAGAGAGAGAAAACTTGGCCGGAACCTCACCGGTCACCTGATTTCGGTTGCGGGTCTCCCGTCACTTGATTCCGGTCACCGGATTCTTGTCGTCAGACTTTTTCCGGTCATTGGTTGCCAGAAAACTATATTACAACATAGAAAAACGAAGAAGATAGAAGAAGAAGGCAATTCTCAACCAAAACGAAACCAAAAGAAAAATTACTGACCCATAGTAATTTTCTATTGACCTTTGTACTAATCTCAATAATCTGTCAAAACACAAAAAAACAAAAAAAATAAAAGAAGACAATTCCCAACCAAAACGAAACCAAAAGAAAAATTACTGACCCCCAGTAATTTTCTATTGACCTCTGTACTGACCCCAATAATCTGTCAAAACACAAAAAAACAAGGAAAATATAAGAAGGCAATTCCCAACCAAAACGAAACTAAAAGAAAAATTATTGACCCCAGTAATTTTCTATTGACCCATAGTAATTTTCTATTTATTGACCCCAATAAAATATTTACTTACCCCTAGTTAAAAAAAATTAATTAAAGCTTAACCACTGCCGTTCCCCCATTCCCAGAACTGACGCTTCCTTGACAAAACGGTGGCGGTGGTGGCTCCTCGACCGTCGTCGATGGAGATTTCGATCAAGTCTGGAACAACCGCTCAACTATGAGCGCATCTACCTTGCCGATCTCTTCCACTCCGGCGTCCGCTGCATCATCGACCAAGTGGTCTGCCGCATCGGCCTTGGTCACCACGTCCTCGTGAGCCGCAGAACCACCACGCTAACTTCACTGCGGACTGGATCGATCTGGAGGTGAAGGATTGGGGCCGAGCTTGTGTTCGAGGCCGAAATCGGAGTGGTCAAAGAGGACGCCGGAGTGGAGGATGCCGGGGCAGCAGACGACGAGCTTGTGGAGGGAGGACAAGGCGGCGGGGGATCGTCGGCAGAGAGAGAGAATTTAGATCCAAGAGAGGTGAGAGATATTATCTAAGGGTAAACTTAAAATTAATTAGAATGTGCTTTTGACTTTATTTTTATTGGATTGGGGTCTAATTTTATTATTTTTCTAAATAAAATATTATCTTTATACTATATTGGAAGTCCATGGAAATACTGCAATTCTGAAGCTGCACTATGAATAATGCTTTCCTTTATGTCTTGTTGGTTTATTTAGAATTGGAAATGTACGAGAACTGAGTCAGGTTTCAAAATCGTTAGCTGTACTCAAATTATAAAGCTATCGTCAGATCAAGACACAAGGAAGAATGTAAACTTGGATGATTTACTTCCTGGTGTAAGCCTGATTAGGGATGGTAAAATACATGTTGGTGTACCTCGGACTAATTGTGGTATAGGATGACATGTTTCACGCAAAATGGATCAGACTTTCTTGCTCAGAACGCACAAGCAACTCCAGGATAAAAAAAAAAAAAAAAAAACAATATGAGGAGGTTCTATATTAATAAAGTTCATTTCTAAAGAATTTTTTTAAAAAAAAATTAAGAGGATTACCATGCCATTTTTCTTAGGAGTGGCACGGTGCGGTGCGGTGCGGTTTAAGGCCGAAACTGCAACTGCTTTTATACAAGGAAGACTGCATTTTCGGTTGAACTGCATCTGCGGTGCAGTTATGTGCGGTTTTTTTCAAACCGCATTATATAGTTTAACCTCTTAGCCTCCAAACGTCCTCTTAGATGAATGCTCTTCTTCTTTTTCCAGAATAACAGGAAGCAAAGGAAACAGTGGAAGAGTTACCAGTGGAGGACTGGGTGAGGGTGTGAGGGGATGGTTTGGCAGGTTTTGATGTTGGGCGACGACAAGGGCGTGAAGGAAGGTGAATTCCCTTCAATGAGAGCTTCGATTCTTTCCAATTGCTATGAGAGCTTTTGAAGGAAGTATGTTTGAGTCTTTGAAATTGAGAAACAGAAGAAATCTTCGCTGGAAGTTTAAAGAAGATGAAAGTTTGTGGCTATGGGAATGGAGAATAGGTTTGGGTTAGTGGGGTAGGAAAAAGTATGGGTTAATTAGTGGGCTTATAAATATAATATAAATTGAATATATAGATAATTCAACCTATGCGGGTTAGTCGGTGTCAAAACAGGCGGTTTAAAACCTTAACCCGCTACTGCATTGGATCAAAACGGATCGGTGCAGGTTATACGTAAAACGACATCGTTTTACTTTAATTCGGTGACTACATCACATTGCTCGGTGTGGAGCTGGCGATAACTGCATTCGGGCTCAATATGCCTAGGCCTACTTTTTCTGTAGCCAAGTCTTGAATCCAGAGAGGTCCTTCTTCATATGTCATAGTCCTACCTGTTTGCAAAAGTAGCATTTTAACTTGGGAGGGTTTATTGGCTTACCTCCTGGTGTTTTTATAAATGGCTTTATTAAAGTTTTATTGACCCTAAGCTTGTTCTTTACAACTTAGACCAAGTTCGATGTGCAGGTTGTTTGCCCTACCTCATCCTATTCTTCTCATCAACACAGATAAATATAAGCTCATCCGAGGTCTAGTTCTCCTTCTGTGCGTTGACTAGTTGCACAGTAGGAGAATTGGACCATAGATGAACTTATATCTATATGTGAACAACCTGCAACATCTGTGAACTGGTGCAGAAGTATAAGTGGGAAAAAGTACAAGCTTAAGGCCAATAAACTTTAGTAAAGCCATCTGGGAACACTGTTGGAGGTAAATCAAGTTCAAGTGCTACTTTTGCCAAAATGTTGGACATATGAAGACGGACACTGCTCTAATACCAACTGTAAATCCCTAATGAGCACAAACAAGATCATTCACAATAATCATAAACACGTTATGCTTAGCAATCAATACATGCTAAATAGTGATGTAAGCATACCTTCATTATTGCTGATGTCCATAACTTCAAGCTGATCAACTAAACAATATGCGTTGGATGTTTCCTTAGCTTTTGTCTTCTCCTCTCTGCTAACTTTCAACACCATATATGGGTTGTAGAGAGAGCAGAGACCAAAGCATCTTATTTATAGAGACGTATTAGCAACAAGAGATCTCTTTGTCTCATAATAGATTTCCTAATGCATCACCAACAGGATTCCTTTACCTTAAGAGATTAGATATACTTAATCCTTAAGCAACTAGGACAAGTAATAACATACAACTCCTATTATATCGAAATCTATTTCAATTAGTATGTGCATAATGGTGATGGGTTCACAATATAATTCTAACACCCCAAACCACTGAATATAGTATGTATGAAAAATGTGGCAGCTTGATAACAACAAGGCATCTGTTAGCCTGGCAGAAATGGAATAGAAAAACATAGAGATTCACTTACTGCGCAGTTAATTGCTTTGCACTTGTTTGATTTGATTATTTCCCACTGCAAAATGTATTTTCCAAAAAGAATTTTTGTATGAATAAATCTGTCCTATCACTGAATCACATCATCCAGCAGAAAGTATGAAGTAGAGATCTTAAAGTTCAATAATAATATGCTATACTCCAACAATAATCAATTCGTTGAATTCGATCTCATCACTATTTTTGGACTACTCCGTACACTAAGTGAACTAGCAGACTTTTTGAAAAAATACTGGCACCATTTATTGAATTTTTACTTAGTTCAATCGATGTAAGTGCTAACACAATGTGATAACCTAAATCAACATTTTCATGGCATCAATGTTTTTAAGTTAAACGAACTTATTCAAGGTCTATAAAATCAATCCTGCAAATGAAATTGTGGAGATATCGTAACAATTAGGCCTTCAATAACTCAGAATTCAGTTCATACAAATTATCTTTAAGAAAACCATACTTATTCAGTCCATCTTTGTAAAATTAACTCCTGTAGCTTGGGCACATGTCTCCCAAGTCCCAAATCCATTGAAGGACTGGGTATTAGACCTTAGTGAGCTTACACTAATAATGCACCTGCTGCAAAACTTGCTTGGAAGGTTATCATGGACCATTCCAACAGGTGGGTTCAAATTGTTAAGAATAAATATCTAAAAAATCGTTCTTGGAAATGTATTCTTGATAGCAGAGACCTCATGACCAAAACAATGGGATGGACTATTGGAACAAGAAGGGAAATTTTTTTTAATGGATAAGAAACAAATTACAAAGAGAACCCTCACGCACACCCGTCCCCATAAAGATCAAGCTGGAAGGCGGTAGCCGAGGAAAGAGGAAGAGAAGAAATCCATAGCCAAGGACTAGTACAAGAATGTCCTAATTTAGCTAGACTATTAGCTAGAAAGTTTTCTTCTCTCCAAACATGTTTAAAGGAAATAGACTGAAAATGGGATGATAAAGCTTGGATATCTCGAACCAGCACGTTAAGGCGCCATGGAATCTAACAGCGACCATTGAGCGCATCTAGGAGAAGCTTAGAGTCTCCTTCCATAAAAATTGGTCGAGTAGTGTAGGTAGCAAGCAACTGCGGCCAGCATGAAGAGCAACAACCTCTGCAAGAAGAATGTCCATCCGACCAAGATTTTGGCTTGTAGCAAGAACCGGGAGGCCATCAGAATTGCGAACTACAAAACCAGCTGCAGCGCGAGATGGAGGAAGGACCGAACCATCAAAATTGGCTTTAAGACTATTTGGAGGGGGAGGATGCCATTTAATATGGGAAGAAGGAGTGTGAGCATGAAGGTGAGATCGGTCGAGATTATTTTGTTGATAAAGGGAGAGTTGTTTGGCAGCCCCAAAAGCAATTTGAGCAGAGGAAAAAGACGGGTTACAGAAAATAACCCCGTTACGGGTACGCCATAAAGTGTAGCAGAACATAAATTTTTTTGAAAACCAAACATTTTTATGTGGTTGATCAAAGAACGTTTCTAACCAGTGCAAAAATTTAGGAGGATGAAAAGAATTATTGGGATTAGCTGGGAGAGGAAAACCCGAAAGGGACCAAGCAGCAGAAGCCACAGAACAATCCATAAATAAATGATCAACCGATTCCGGCTGATGAGCACAAAAAGGGCATTGTAACGGAATAGTACGATTGAAACGATGTAGTCGATCACGAGTCTTAAGACGATTAGAAATTAGTAACCAAGCAAAAAGTTTAACTTTAGGAGGAAGACTTAGGCTATGTTTGGCGCAGCTGAACTTTTAACATAAGCTGGCTTATGTTTATTTTTTAGAATAAACAGCTGAAAAGCAATGAAGCTGTGTGTTTGGTAATCAGGCTTTTTATAAGTGCTGTGAGTGGCAAAAGCAGTGGTAACGCGTTTGGTAAAATGTAAACGAACTTGTGTTTTTAATTGCAGAATGACCAATAATATGGACATGAAATATTATATTGGGTTTAAGATTCACTACCAGAAAATGGGGTTGTCCCGATGACATCTTAGCCGACGACTTTCGTCAGCTAAGTGTTTGGCCGACGAATCTTTTTAACAGGCCGACGAAAATTTTTCGTCGGCTCAGGTCCTTATTCTGATAGTGATTGATTGTTTGATATAAAATTTGAGATAATTTTATATATCATAGTGACCATATGATTAATAATAGGAGATTTTAAAAATAACTCATATAAATATATTAGTACCAATGATTCGTGATTAACATAAGATAACTACATAATTTATCATAACTCATTTTATTTTTGATTCTCTCTAAACGAAATTGGTAAAATATGATCGAAAGCTCCCTCTCAGAAGGGATCCTGCAGCTTTAAATCATCTTCACTTCTTATCACTATTACAAACCCCCGCAAACTAAAATACCATTTGAATAAAGGTTCATTGCACAGATTTATCGACCATAAACCTCCCTGTTAGCAACAGATGAAACAAAAAACACAGGTCTTTGCCATCAGAGAGCTACTGATATAGCATCAAGTTTACTTGGGACCAATGTCCTTAAGGGCATAGATCTGCTCCTCTCCCATTGCAGACATGACAGTCACCACAAGATCCTTGCCCTCGGCAAATCCATCCTTGAGCTACAAAAATGTAATGAAGGAGAGAGTTTAGTCATATGATACATAAACGAATACAAAACACATACGATAAAGCAATTCCATTGAAAGGAAATTCTCTCGAGCAAGAACAAACCTGAGTGAGCAGAGCATCATCAGTGGGAAGCCTCAGATCATCCTTGGTGTTTCCATTTTCACTCAAGAGACTCACCTACAAGACATCAAAAACTTCGGTTAGTTTACATAAAATGAAAAACAGACAGCTACAAGAATCATCACTCGATCCATTTCATATGTCAATATCTACTTTAGTTGAGTCAAGCTTGCAGAGAAGTATTGCAAGCAGTTTAAATGTAAACGTATCAACAGGACCAGAAATACTCTGGGGCTCCAAAGGCATTCATCAATGTAAACATAGTTCTCAGACAAGTTTACTATGTAAATGTACACATGTTAAACTCCTGTTTGATCATTATTGCTATCTGATACTAAAATGCTTAAGTACTTACAAAGCCATCTTCAGAGATATCAATGAGCTGGTAGTCAGTACGGTTCACATGAGGAACCTGAAATCGAGAACATAAATACATGAATAACTAGAATATAGCACAAAACAAAACGCATAAACAGAAAATAAATGCACAGAAAACAAACTCAGATAGAAGATTACATCACAATTGTGGGATGAAGGGACAATATCCTCAAGCTTCTTGCCATTGAAGATATCAATTGCAACAAAGTGGCACTTAGCGTGACCGTGCTTTCCAGTCTTGGAGGTGGAGACTTCAACAACCTGTTAAGAGCAATCAAGCAAACATGCAATTAGTAGTGCACCAAATTAGGCTCATAACAAAGTAGACACTGCGCATCTACAACAAAACAGACAAAATAATCTATGCAGTCATGGCTTCATACCATCAAATAACACAAAAGTAAAGGGGGAAGCATGTTAACAGATTCAACTAATTCCCAACTCCCAGTGCAGATTGAGTTAACAGATTTCTCCTGTCTTGGTAAAAATTGCAAAAGCTTCTAAGTTCTAATAGGCATGCAAAGAATACAGCGATGTTAAACTCATAAAATTACCACTGAGAGACTGATAAAATTGACAAAGACAACTTCAAAATGTTTTATGAAACAGTACAACTGGGAGGCCCTTATCTCTTGCATAGTCCGCACCTCCACAACCTGGCAAGTTGCAATCTTAATAAGGTACAATACACAGTAATGAACATAGTCTAATCACATAACCGTGTATGCAATACATTTCATAGCTCCAGACTACTCAAGCAGTATTTAACAAAGTTGTGACAGTAATGCAAATTCTGAACACGTCAAACATGTACAGCAGCAGAGCTTCAACTGCTGTGTAATTATTAAATCAAGTAACTTGTGTTCTGATTACTTTTTCATTTCAATGTGGGTTTTGTAGTTTCGTTTGAAACAAAGAGTATTTCAAAAAGATTTACAATATTGTAATTTGATGTGTACATCAAAGAGGGTTTTTGTGCAGATTTCAGAAGTCAATTTGAGCTATAAATCAAGGTTTTTGGATGTTTAAGTTCTGTTCCATGATTTATAGTGTTTTCTGTATTTCTTCACAGAAATCATGTTTATATCCCTGCCCTTAGTTCAAGAAATAAAGAAAAGTACAAACTTTATTTCAAACTGGATTTCGTGTTCCCCCAGATTCCAGCACTTTTGAATATGGAAGTGAGTTTTTCAGTTCGCATAGAACTGGGGATGCCACTGTTCTGTACTAGTAATTGTTACTTTTTTTGAGTTTATTGGGTTGCTTTTTCGTTGCTTGCTTTAATTTTACTGATTCCTAATTAAGTAATTAGTTTCTAATGAATTCATAGTCTGTGTTATGGAGTATATGAACCAGTACTAGAAATACATATCAATACTGGAGCCTTATAAGCCTAGCCAGTTCCCTAAAGAACATAGCACTAAGAATCTCTTAACTGTATAAGCACTTCTCATCGAAAAACATCTGCATTCAGTTCCCTAATGAACACAGCACTAAGCTCACATTCATATCAGTAAGCCTTAATAAAAATGTACATTATACACCAAACAAAAACAAAAAACGTCTCATCGAAAAACATATACAAGCACTCAAGAATCATAAACAGCCTCCAGAAAGAAAAGTTGAACAAGCAATAATATCAATACCTTGTTTATTAGTAACCAAAACAACAATGTCCCCATGAATTAAACCCCGAACGCACGCTTCATGAATGGACCTAAAATTAGAGCCTCCACCAGACACATAAACCGCAAGCCTTTTCCGCCTAATCCCATCCCTCAAATCGTCAGAAGCAATGGCCCCACTTCTCTCTGTGTTGCTCCTGCACTCCACCACCATCCTAGATAACGCGCGCCCTCTGTGAATTACAAGGGCAGGCCTTGAAGGAGACCCATTTCTGGGATTGAGCAAAAGAAGCAGAAGGGGTTGGCAATCTGGCAAAGAATTGGGTCTTGGGGTATTGAATCAATGGGGTTGAGCAAAACCCAGATAGTAATGTGTGGAAGTACAGCATTGTGTCGCAGCCCCTTCTTGCGGATGGTTCCATAAAGATTAAGTAGCCGTTCTTGCGGATGGTTCCGGCTTGCTGAGGGTAGGTCTTGGAAGCTCCGGCGTCGGCCTTGGATTCGAACTGGTGCTCCTCGTCAGACATTTTGGGCTGAAAACGGAGGAGGAGCTTCTCTCTCTGTGGTGTGGAAATAGCGAGGAGGAGAAAGTAGACGACGTAATTCTAATGGTTTCTAAAGGGTACCTAATGGTATTTGATAAAATTTCATTAAACTGTAGCCGCGGAAGTTGTGCTTATAGCTTTTAAAAGGAGGGGTCGAGCTGCTTCGGCTTTTTAGGAGAAAAAGCAGGTGATTAAAAGCGAAGCAGGACAATTCTTCTTAACCAAACATGTAATTAAAACATGTAATTAAGAGTATTAGGTCGAAGTAGATCAGAAGCCGATTTGATAGTAAATTTTTCATGGCCAGTAGGACCCCAAACAACTTCATCTGGAGTAGGAAAAAGAGGAAGAGAGATTGCTGTAATAAAGGCAATAGTATCTGCATCTAGAAAGGAGATGACTGAAGACAAGTTCCATTGTCCATTAGCTAAAACATTTAATACAGTAAGATTAAGATTAAGAAGTGACTGTTGATACTCAGGGATTAGATTAAGTAAGGGAAAATTAAAAACCCAATTTGAAGTCCAAAATTTAATGGATGATCCGTCTCCAACAATCCACCGAAACCCTTGAGAAAGTAAATGTCGACTATCAAAGATCCCTTTCCAAGCTAGAGAATTAGATGGCTTCTTGCGGACTGTAAACAAGGAATCTCTTGATAAGTATTTTTTATGGATAATACGTACCCACCAATTCAAATGATTCGTCAAAATTTTTCATGCTAATTTAGAAAGGGCAGCCTGATTAATTGGCCTTACACCAAGCCCTCCTTTAGTTTTTGGAGTACAAACTTTTTCCCAAGCAACAGGGGGAGAAGAAGATCCCCAAAAGAACTTACGACATTCATTATCAAGCTTAGTAGAAATTTTTTTAGGACACTTAAAACAAGAGAGGACATGGTTAGGAAGACCAGACAAGTTAGCTTTAGAAGAGTAAGTTTCCCACCATGGGAGAGAGTATTAGCTTTCCAACCAGACAAAGTATTTTGCATTCGCAAAAGTAACTCATTAGCATTAACAAAATCTTTCCAAAAAACAATATTATGAATACTAAGCTACCGACCAATTGTAGATTTATGGGGTATGCCCAAAATATTGGTCAAAGCAAGCTTAGTAGAACTGCGAAGATTATTGGAGAAATAACAAATAGATTTATGATAATTTATTTGTTGTTCGGAATGAATGGAGAAATTATCCAAAATACGTTTAATATATATGACAGACAACTGTGGTAGTAGCTTTACCAAAAATAAGAATCATCCGCAAAAACAAGGTTAGAAATCCTAAAACCTTTAGGAAAAGACAAAAGACTGACTTGAGATTTAGCAGTAGTAGTCAGATTATTGAGGTATCGAATTAACGGTTCCATACAAATAATAAACAGGTCTTTTCAAAAAATAAAATAAAATAAAAAAATAAACAGATACAGGGAGACAAAGGATCTCCTTGATGAATACCTCGAGAATGATGAAAAAAGCCTTCCCTCTATCCATTTAAAAGAATGGAGAAAATAACACTTTGTACACACATCATAATTCTTTGAATCCAAATAGGTTGGAAGCCAAAGGAAGAAAAACAATGTCGAATATAATCCCAAAACAAGAAGGGAAGTTAAATATTGGACTTTTAACTGGATTTTGATTTTCCTCTTGTCAATCTTTTAAGTGATCATCAAAAAGCATATATTAACAGATATGCAAATTCAGATGATTATAATCATTGTATTGCAGGAAATAGCTGAGACAAAAAAAAAACTGCTCCATCTTGGATTGGGAGATACAAATCATGGGAATTCCTATCCCTATGAATAACTAGAGTGACAAATGCGTTTAGGGGGCCGGCTGCAAAAGGAAAGTTCACCATCAAAACGGCTACCTGGCTTCAATGTAAATCTTTTGAAAAACATCCCTAGATTAAACTGATAAGCAAAATGTGAAGTTAAAATGTTCAGCCGGCTCGTTTTAAGGGGTAGATTGAAAACAAAAGACAGGCTTTCCAGATTTGATCAAATACATGACAATACTTGTTCGATGTGTTTTTTCAGATAATGAAACTTTTGAAATCCTCTTTGGTGGATGTACAACTGCTACAGATGTTTGGAGAATTGCCAATCTCCATGATTTTCTTCATGGAAATGACACCTTAAATAAACTGAACCTCTCTTTGAGGAAAAGAAATTACAACAAAACTGATTTTGAGAAAGTTCTAACTATTTGCTAGATGATTTGGAAGGCTAGAAATGATGCCTCTTTCAGGAACACCAGTACTACCCCTCAAACTATAATTGTATTGCTGCTTCAGTAGAAAAAAACTTCAAAGGAAAATAAATTGGATTGCAGGGTTGGTTCTTTCAAAACCCCAACATCCATTAAATGACAGGCCCTCCTGCATATTTTTTTTAACGAAAACTTTGATGGCTCGGTGACTTCTTCCTCTGCAGCTTGTGACACTATCATCAGGAACTTTGATGGTGCCTCGATTATTGTTTCTTCAAAGAACATTAGGAAGACATATGTTCCCACTAGTGAAGCGACGACTTTAAGAGACAGTATTCTTAAGCATCTCTAACAGTGGGATTCAAAAATTAATAAATTTAGCAATAATTTTGAAATTTATATATCGATTTACAATGTTGCTCTATTAGTAATTGTTATTTTTTATGTTTTAACAAATTATAAAATGACAAGTGGGCAAGAGAGGAAAGAGAAAAGATTTAGCAATTGCTTTAGTTATGCATGGATCATTGACAAATTTGTCAATTTCATTTAGCAATGATTTATATATTCTGTTGGAGCATCAATTCACCTCAAAAATTGATAAATTTCCAGTTTAGCAATACTAAGCCAAGAATGAATGACTGACCAAGATTATTGTAGATGGTGTCACGGTAACTCCAAAATCATTATTGATGTTGTGAATGGTAAAACCAACTCTCATTCGAGACTCCAACAAATTATCAAAATCATTAAAAGCTTGGCACAAGAGTTTCAGGAGATAAGTTTCAAACACATATTCAGATAAATGAATTTTGTAGCAATGCTACGGCAAACTTTAGACATTCAGTAACAGGAAGAAGAACCTGGATTCAACCTCTGCCTAGGTCCTGTTTTGTTTGTAATTTAGTATAAAAAAATAAAAATAAATAAATAAAAATAAAAAAGAGACCAACTGGTTTACCGGTTCATGGTAAAATTGGATGTTTGTGGGGGTAAAAAAGTATGGTGTAAATTGGGAGGGGTTAAAAAAAAGTGAAATGGACGACACTATAAGTCTCAACGCTGTAGGGTTTTAGCAAACTCATCTCTTTCTCCACAAACCATGGACGCCACCGTCACCGTCACCGCATCCCCAACACCCGACCCGAACCCGAACCCGACCCCGGCCCCAGTCTCCTGTTGGAGCAACATCGTCAAGAAGCAGCCGGACCCGAAGCCCCAAAACTCGGCCTCCGATGCCTCAATCGCCGCCGACAAAGTCTTGGTCGAAAGCTGCAAGTCCTCCAAGGGCATAGCCGTCGCCGTCGTCGACGCCAATGCTATCATCCAGGGCGGCGAGACCCTGGCCCACTGCGCCGACAAGTTCGTCTCTGTCCCCGAGGTCATGTCCGAAATCCGTGACCCTATCTCCCGCCACCGCCTCGCCGTCGTCCCCTTCCAGGTCCAGACCATGGAGCCCTCCCCTGATTCCCTCAACAAAGGTCTAAAAGCTTCAACCTTTGCTTCACATTTTCGCCTGATTTGATTTCATCGACTTTTGATTGAGTTTTCGTTATGTGATGGAATTAGGGTTTTTGATAGGGTTTTGTGTGTGTTGTTTGGGCAGTTATTAAGTTTGCGAGGGCTACCGGGGATTTACAGACACTTTCTGATGTGGATATTAAGCTCATTGCTATGACTCATACATTGGAGGCTGAGATACATGGCACTGAGCATCTTAGGGAGTGCCCTCCGCCGGTGCATACTGTCAATGTGAGGAGGTTGCCGGAGAAGGACTTACCCGGGTGGGGAAACAATGTGCCGAATTTGGAAGAGTGGGAAGCGCTGGAGAATGAAGCGGAGGGTAAGTTGAACCCCCAATCGAGGATTCTTCCTTTGAAGGATATAAACTTGAACGTTATTGATGAGTCTGAGGGCCGGTATGTTGATGGTTCTGCTGCGGTGGAAGATAGGAGTGATGTTTGTAGAGAGAATCAGGACGGTGGTGAGGGGAATCAGGGGAGACATAGGAGGTTTTTTCCAAAGAAGAAAGAGGTGAAGATTGAAGGGAAGATGGTTTCTGACGGAATCGATGCGTCCCAGGGACAAGTTGATGATAATGCTGGTGATTGGATGCCTGCTGTCAGTCGAAGTACACATAGGAGGTTTTTGAGAAGGAAAGCTAGACGCGAGTCTTGTGAGGCATCTGCCAATAACGATTCTCAGCAAGATGCTGAAGAAAAGTCAAGTGGTGACGTAATTGTGGACGCTAAAGGCCAGGATCAAACATTGCCTTCTAAATCTGAAGAGGGATGTTGCAGAGCTGTGGAGAGTGAGATGACAGTGGAGAAGAATTGTGATGAAGACCTTTCCTCAATCCTGGAGCAAACAAGGCAGAATGGGGTTGAGGATAATAATTTCAACGCAGGGGAAAGCACTTCTGATAATGGTTTGAATTTTTCTGTTGAGGGAAATGAGGCTGAAGTGATAAATGAAGGACTGGATCACTTGGAGATCTCCAGTGATAATGATGAAAGTGTGGATACATCAAATGTGAACGATGATGGTAGTGAGCAGAGCTGGATGCTACGATCCTTGTCTGAGTCTAGTGTAGCTTGTATAACAAGTGATTTTGCAATGCAAAATGTTATTCTGCAAATGGGTTTACGGTTGTTGGCACCTGGAGGAATGCAGATCCGCCAGCTGCATAGGTATATAATATACCTCATTTTATTAACCTTTCACATTCTTTTACTACTTACATTTGTTGAAAACTTGTTTACTATGTTTTTATGTTTCTATTTTCTGTCATTTTAATTGAGAAAGGATTCATTTGCGTATTTGGTTTTATCATATGAACACATTTTAAAGAGGAATCGTTCTGCTGCCTTGCTAAGATTCATGCTTCAAGGTTTTTTAAATACTGCACATAAGATGATGTTTTATTAAAAGATGAGTTTCAAATAATTTGCTTTGGATAAATTTTAATATTCCGTCCTCCAGATTGGGGCCTCTAATATTTGCTTGATGAAACAACTGTATCATTAGCATCTGTGCTTATAGTCGATCTCATCTTTCCTAGGTGGATTTTGAAATGTCATGCTTGTAACACTGTGACCGCTGAAATTGGGAGAATGTTTTGTCCAAAGTGTGGAAATGGTGGTACCTTGCGCAAGGTAGCTGTAACAGTGGGTGAGAATGGGATTATTCTTGCTGCACGTAAGCCTCGGATCACGTTGCGTGGCACAAGAGTAAGTGCTTCTTTCAGTTATTATTAGAAACAGATCACCGACTAAGTACTCTTTGTAGCTTATTTGTGCATTTACTTGTTTTTGTTTGTATATGTGAAATAAGAGTGGTTGTTATACTTGTTTTCTCTTCTACTTGTTCTTTCCATTTTATTGCATTTGCCATTCATTTCTCATTTGGTATGTTATTAGTATGCTCATTTGCTACTCGGATAACATAAAGCATGCAATTCATGCACATAGTTGTGACTGAATAGGTATGAGATTAACTAATCCCAATATATCAATTAAAAAACTTCAGGTATTGCATGCATTGTCTGATGTGTGCATTAATGCTTTGATGCTTTCTTTCGTATTTCACTTGAAGCTTTGTTTCTCTTGATTTTGTATGCATCTTGAATTCTTAATGCTTGGCTGTTTGCAGTTTTCACTTCCTTTACCTCAAGGTGGAAGAAACGCCATTACTAAGAACCCAGTTTTACGTGAGGATCAGCTCCCACAAAAGTACTTTCATCCAAAGACAAAAAAGAAAGCAAATAAGCCGGTAAAGTTTCAAGTTTCTTTTGTTTTTATCTAGTGCGACTTGTCTGTTTCTGTACATGTGAAATGTTGCTGTTTTGTTTACTTATTATATTTTAGTAATGAAGTGTCTTAATATGTACATATCATGCCTCCAGGGAGATGACGACCTATTCACTTCCAATAACTTCATCTTCCACCACCACTCTGATAAGAAGGCTCCTTTGCAGCCTCCAATAAGAAAGTCATTAGCCTCTTTCAGTGGAAGAAGGAATCCTAACGACAATCATTATTCACATTCCAGGCATTAATAGTGTGTTCAACTGCCTTCTGTTTGTTAAAAAGACTTGTATTTCGTTCTCTGGGCACATTAGTTTCTCATATATCTAAGGGCAACATGGTCGATTATAATCATACTTCTCTTTATGTACTAAATTCCTCCCCTTATGCACTCCTTTGTGAACATAAACAAATGCCTAAGGTTCAATTTTGTAGCTGACTTTTTATTATTTATGAGTGGCTTGAATTACTATGAAGAAGAAGAAATAGCATCTTTCTTCTCTATGGTTGATCAAGAAGAGGAAAAGAGCTGGGTTTTATTTTTCTATAGCTTGTTTCCGTTTTGTTTAGGAGGTTTTGGTTATGGTCCTCTTTTAAATTTCGTTATTCTTCAATGAATTTCAGACTAAGGTGGCTTCCAGTCTCTCTTAGCCGTTGACTTCTATGTTTGTATGCATTCATATGCATTGCAGCATTGTGCCGCATTGTTTTAACAGCTTCATGAATTAAACTTAGGTTGGGGAGTTTCTTGCTGTTTTTACAAATTCATGAATCGAATTCAGGTTGGGGAGTTTCTTGCTTGAGGCTTGACCACCAGGCCACTTGCAGTGGTTGTAAATATGAATTTTAATGCAACTTGAAGCAAAAATAATCGAAATGCACCATTTTAATGCAACTTGAAGCAAAAGTAATCGAAATGCACGAATAATAGCAAGGCGCACATGAACTTGTACACTGAAAACCACAAGAAATGGAGAAACACCAACCAACATAAGAAAGTAACTGAAAAACTGAAGCCGGAGTCCCGGACACAATTTTTGGGAATACCTCAGAACATAGGAAAGAGCAAGGAGAACCATAATCTGATGCAGATTGAGACCGACGAAAACCGAAATGGAGTTGTTGAGGTAGAGAAGCATCCAGGGATGGAAAGAAGAGTATAACTTGTTAGTTGGGTCTGTATGTAAACCCGTAGAGAGACTCACTTTTTTGTTCTCTGACTCTGCACAAACTAATTGCTTCTCTTTGAAGAGATTCATCCCACTGAATAAGTATATTGGCGTATTTGAACTTTCTGTACATATTCCACGTTTGAAGGGTTGAGCACTTGGGTTGGAAAAGAAATAACAACATAAGATGGCTGTTAGCAAAGAGCAAGAGATGCCGACGACCAAAAAAAAAACGACGACCAAAAATAACAACATAAGTAGAAGAAGACACTACCTTCCACGCTGAAATCTTGTCTTCTGGAACCTGTTATGGTGGCAAACTGGCAATACCCCCCTCTTGATCAATTGCACCGCTGGATAGGATTGTAAGCACATTAATTCCCTGTTGAAAAACCAAAACCAAAGCAGTAGATAACTCAAACTTTGGAAGAATGATTCTTATTGAATAACAAAAGCAACACAACTTATATAGCTTTACAAAGAAAACGGAAAGATAAAACTGTCCATGATGTAACATCTCTACATTCCAACAGTTCAGACTTTCACAATTCTTAACAAATCCTCCCCTAAACTAAAAATGCAGAATGCATTCAGTTTACTTCATTGATTGACCAAACTCCAAGTGCCTCCTTGAGTTTCAAAAACAAATCCAGCTTCAAAGGCTTGGTTAAGATGTCAGTCAGCTACTTCTTAGTACCACAATGAACCAACTCAACAACACCATCCTTTGTGAGATCACGCCAGAAGTGAAACCTCACATCAATGTGCTTGCTCCGACCTTGAAGAACAAGGCTCTTAGACAATTTTATAGTAGAACTATTGTCACAGGACAAAGTAGTACACTTACTTGGAGATTGGCCGATACATTCAAGCTCTCTTCTCATCCATACTCCTTGGCATGCACATGATGTTGTTGCTACGAACTCTGCCTCAGTTGTGGATAAAGCAACAACAGGCTGATTTCTTGAAGACCATGACACTACTCCCTTACTGAGCATAAACAAGTAGCCCGACGTGCTCTTACGGTCAGAGACATCCCCGGCGTAATCAAAGTCGGTATAGCCAAATAGTTTGTCATCAGCCACTCTCTTGTAAAACACCCCATAATCCAACGTTCTTTGATGTATCTAAGAACCCTCTTAGCAGCAAGCATGTGAGACTCAGTGGGAACTGCCATAAATCTGTTGATAAGACAAACTATGTACATCAAGTCTGGTCTTGTTGCTGTAAGATACATAAGCCTTCCTATCATTTGTTTGAACAAAGTAACATCCACTTTGGCTCCATCACCATCCTTAGTTAACTTACAACCAGGGACAATTGGGTTCTTTACTGCATTGCACCCTTCCATTCCAAATCGCTCAAGTAGTTCTCTAGCGTACTTCTTTTGACATATATGAATGCCTTCCACACTATGTACCACCTCAACTACTAAGAAGTATCTCATCACCCCAAAGTTTGTCATGTCGAATTCATGCTTCATTGAAGCTTTAAATCTCTCAAATATGCTAGCATCATTACCAGTAAAAATCAAATCATCAACATATAAGCTAATGATCAGAATCTTACCACCCTTCTCTAATTTAGTGAACAAAGTATGTTCATAGCTGCATCTTTGAAAACCTTCCTTGAGAAAGTAAGCTTCAATGCGGCTATACCATGCCTTAGGTGCCTGCTTCAACCCATACAGGGCCTTGTTGAGATTGTAAGCCTTGCTCTCTTCACCGATCTTCACATATCCTTGTGGCTGTGCTACAAACACCTTTTCACTCAAGTCCCCGTGCAAGAATGCACTTTTGACATCAAGCTGAAATATAACCACCCTCTTTGAGAAGCCAAAGTCAACACCATCCTGATTGTATCCCATCTTGCTATAGGAGCAAAGACCTCATTATAGTCAATTCCCTGTGTTTGAGCATAGCCCTTAGCTACCAAGTGAGCCTTGCATTTGTTGATTTCACCATTCTCATTAAGTTTAGTCTTGTATACCCACTTAACTCCGATTGTTTTTGCTCCTTTAGGCAATTCCACAAGCTCCCAAGTCTTGTTCTTTTCTATTGCTTCCATCTCAAGGTCCATAGTATGCCTCCACTTCTCACTCAATGCAGCCTCTTCATAAGAGCTAGGATCACCATTGGAAACAAACATAGCAATATTTTGAAGCTCCTGTTCCTCTTTTTCTCCAAACAAAACATAGTCATTCATCCAATCTGGTTTCTTTCTGATCCTTCCTTCCCTTGCCACACTAGAATTCGGTAAAACAACCTCTTCCCTCACATCACCTATGTCTTCTTCACTAGAACCTCCACTGACTTCTTCACTTTCATCACCACTGCCGCTATCATTCTTGGTATGTTCTAACTCCTCATCCTTATCTTCTTCCTCTTCTTCAACAAATACACCCTCATCCTCATCACCCCAATCTAAATTGTCTAGTTTTACTTCTTCTTCACTCCTCCCCCAATTCCAACTCTTATCCTCTTCAAACACAACGTCTCTACTTACGATCACCTTCTTGTTCACAGGATCGAACAATTTGTATGCCTTAGACTCTTCACTGATGCCAAGCAAAACACATGCAATGCTCTTGTCATCCAATTCTCTTCTTGTCTGGTACATGGATGTGTGCAAGGCGGCCAAACACCCTAAAGTACTCCACATTAGGCTTGATTCCACTCCAACTTTCTTCCGGAGTTTTATCTTTGACTGCAACCATAGGGCTCCTGTTGAGAATGTGTGTTGTCCATCTAACTGCTTCCGGCCAGAAAGTCTTACGTACTTGCTTCTCAAAGAGTATGCATCAGACTATGTTCATTATAGTTCGATTCTTACGTTCAGCTACCCCATTTTGTTGAGGGGTACATGTTGCCGTAAGTTGCCTTTTTACTCCATTCACCTTGCAGAACTCATTGGACTCACATGAGGTGAATTCTCCTCCCCTATCAGTATGAAGACAACATATAAAAGCACCTATTTCCTTCTCAACAAGAGCTTTATAGTACTTGAAAGTGACAAAAGCTTCAGACTTCTCAGCAAGAAAACAGATCCAAAACTTTCTACTATAATCATCTATGAAGCTTATGAGATACCTCTTGTTGGAATTGGATGTTGGACTGATTGGGCCACAAATGTCAGCATGTACAAGTTGTAGTCTCTGTGAAGCTCTCCACCCACTTTTCTTTGACATAGGTGCTCTTTGCTGCTTCCCAACCATGCAATGTTCACAAGTCTTCGATGGTAGGTTGATCTGAGGCATCCCCACAACCATTTGCTTGGACTGCAAGACTCACATTCTTGTGACTTAAGTGACCAAATCTCTTATGCCATAACTCTCCCTTGTCATCTGATGTTGCTTGAAAACATACTTGATCTTGTGTTACTACTCTTGCAAGAATCACAAACATCCGATTGACTGTCATTTGAGATTGCATAATCAACCCTCTCCTGGAGTGAAACACCTTGCAAGCTCCTTCTCTGAACAGAATAGAGAGACCTCGTTCTTGTAATTGCCCAATACTTGCAAGATTATTGCGCAACTCAGGTACGTAGTAAACTTCTGTGATCAGTTGTTACACCATCTACTTCCATCTTGATATTACCCTTACCCATCACTGCCATTCTCATATTGTTCCCTAACTTCACCGAGTGTATGTAAGTATCATCAATATCAGTAAACCAAACCTTGTTCCCTGACATATTATTACTGCATCCCTAGTCTAGAAACCACACACCTTCTCTTCTAGACTGATGTTGATCCACATAGGCCATTAAAAGCAATTCCTCTGTCTCATATATTTTTGCAAAGTTTTCTTTCTTCTCCCAATCAGGCACTCATATTGAAAGGGCCCTAATTTATGACACTTGTGACACTAAATTGTTTCCTTGTTGAAACCTCCTCTTCCTCGGCCTCTCCCTCGGCCTCTCAGGCCTCCTCTTCCTCTACCTCTTCCACTAGCACTTCCAACATCTGTATTTTCCACCGAGACCTTCAGGACTTGTTCATCACCTCCATTCCTTCAAAACTTTTTCTCATGAACAAGCAAGGAACTCTGCAACTCGTCCACAAAAAGACCATCAATGTTTTTTGACTCTTCGATGGAATACACAATATAATTAAACTTCTCAGTCAGGGTGCGCAAAATCTTCTCTACATTCTTCACGTCCTCCATTTCTTCTCCATAATTGAGCATGTCATTGGCCACTAGCATGATCCTTGAGAAATAGCTTGTCACTGTTTCACCCACCTTCATCTTTAACACTTCAAAGTCTATTCGCAAAGCTTGGAGATGAGCTCGCTTAACCCTCACATTCCCTTGATGCTTTCTCTTCATGGAATCCCACAGCTGCTTGGAGGTGTCCTTCAAAAGAATGGTCTTCAGAATTGTCTTGTTTATTGCTTGGAACAAGTAATTTTTTGCCTTAAGATCCTTTAGCCTCGAATCATCCAGGGCTTTCCTTTGAGCCCGCAGTCAACACTTCTAAATTTTCCGGCTCTCTGATACCTGTTTCAACGAGACTCCAATACTCTTTTGACCGCAATAGGTTCTCCATCAACATGCTCCAGTGCTCATAATCCCCATCAAATTTAGGAATACTTGGCTGAGTAAAATTCCCGTTACTCCCTTCAGCAGCCATCTCGCACGTACTTTAGTGTTTCACTCAAACACTCTCTCTCACAATACGTGCTTCTCTCAGACTCCAAAGTGTTTATGATTTCTCTCACACTCTCTCAAAGTGTTTAACTCTCTTTGCACAATCAAGCCCGTGAGGGGCTCTGATACCAGAATGTTGAAAAACCAAAACCAAAGCAGTAGATAACTCAAACTTTGGGAGAATGATTCTTATTGAATAACAAAAGCAACACAGCTTGTATAGCTTTACAAAGAAAACAGAAAGATAAAATTGTCCATGATGTAACATCCCTACATTCATGGCACACAGTAAAGACCAATTCAAAGCTTAGCAAAACATAACAGCTTGACCTTAACTAGGCCCTTATTAACAGAAATTAAATGCTCTAAATTCTAACAGTTTAGACTTTCACAATTCTTAACATTCCCTTCATCATTTTTCAAGTCTTATATTTGCTCATTCAAAATTTGGTAAATTTAAAATGAACATTATGCTAATCAAATTTCTAAATGTTTTCTAATTCGGCTATGTTTTTGTAGGATTAATTTGTGTATAGGTACTAGAGAATGATGCATATGTGTGTGTATCTTGTTACTGCTTTCTCTAAGCTCGGATATATCTTATTATTGCATCCAGTTCCGGTTGTGTTCAGTCTCGAACCAGGCCTCTCATACAGTTATGCTTGTTCAGTCAAGTCATTAACCAAATGCATTGCTCTCCACCCATCAGCTACCATGACTTCTTCCCAAAAATTGTGATATGGAAAATGTCATTTAAGCATCTTGCCTTTGTGGAACCAGGGGTCATAACAAAAAAATTAAATAATTTTTTTTTATCGCCATTCGTGTATACTGCAGATACCGGAACATGATACTTATGATACTTACTTTTCAATTACATTGCCATTATAATGATAGTTACATTGCTGGTTACATGAACAGCTACGTAACTAGTTACATGACTTTCAACAATTACTTGGCTAGTTACATATATATTTTAATAGCTACATTATCAATTACATGAACACTTGATTGGTAGAACCCCTTTATTGCGTGTAGCAGCTCTTTCCTCACAATTCTTGCTCAAGAACTTGAGAATGTCAGTCCTCGCTAGCACATCAAGGTCCATTGTGGTCTCATCGAGCAAAAGCACCAAATTCATTCCTAGACATTTCATCATGCACGTGATGTGCATAACCAAATAACACAAATTAAATATTCCAAACAAACATGCATTTACAATCTAATCAATGAAAGATTTATGAGTAACACATTCTTATTCATTAAAGACATACTCAAAATACAACAATACCCATGTATTCATGATTTTACCTACGTGGTAATTCTGTTCGTAAGCCCGATATCAATTAATCTTAAGCATAACAATTCTAGATATTGGGTCCAAAAATGAGGGAGAGTAATACAAGGAACAAGAGTGGATTTGATACCACATAGGATCAATCTTGCATAAAAAAGAAAAAGAAAAAGAAAAAAAAGAGTGGATTTGATACAGCTGTGGGTCAAAATGACGCTACATTTACCAATTACAACTAGTAACAAGCTATTAGTAGACAGGTCTGTGTCATAACTCACAAGTAAAAACATTGTATGCTGCAGCTTAATGTTGGGAGAGAAAGTTCAACTTTGTCGCTTCTTTGCAACAGACTGCTCCACAAGATACCTATATCAGGATAAGCCAAGACCATATTGTTTGAGAGGGACACATACAAAGAAACAAAAACGAAAATAATCTAAAGATGCATGGCGTTCTTGTTGTGTAGTGACGTGAAATCAATAAATTTACGGCAGAGCACTGTAAAAGATGTGTAAAGGAACCAAGCCTAGCAATCAGCAAGTTTAATCAATCCACTCATATGCACATCTTTCATGAAAGTATTTAATAGCTCAAGCGCCACATACACTTCAATGCATGATCAAATGTGTCTGAGAGCTCAATTGCCAATCACACTCCTGGCTCTATATGACCAGTGCAAAACCTTCTCGTAAATACAAAGAAGATTGAATATTTATTTGCAGGTCTAGATATATTTCAAGCATATAGAAGTTTAATTCAAGAAATCAAGTAAGATATGCAATGCAAATTACATATAATGAGAGAAGGTAATGCAAAAAAGACATCTACCAGTACAACTCCGCATATGAGAGATTGATGACCAGTGTAGTTAAGGAAGGAATATAATGCAATTATAATACAGCTAATCGCATGAAGAAACAAGTCATTTGAACGAAAGCATTTAGTAAGGTAATGATTACATACTTGCCAGTGTAAAAACCAGCAGAATACCATGCATTCAGTACCACACTGATATCTGTCTCTGAGCTAGTAGTTTCAGTCATTTCCGCTACATCTTTCTCCTCCTTTTTCTCTGTATTTTTAGAGGGGGGGGGGGGGGGGGGGGGGGGAGGGGAGGAGAAAAGCAAGATTTATATCACCAGCACAAACAATGTTCAGGCATGGGGAAAGTAAAGGACCAGAACATGACAAGAAACAAGATGCCTGGATAAGATGAGAGCAATCACAATATATCATTGATTTTAGATCATGATCAATCAGTGAAAAGCCTTTAATATATAGTTATGTGTGTATTAAACTATTAACAACAGAAAGTGAAAACATTAGCCACATGGTTAAGCAATTCAAGGGAAGTGAAAACAGATTTAACAAAGAACATGTGTCAAGTTGTGCTGACCAACCAAAAAACATATGCTGTATAATATACCTAGTTCAGTAGAAATTCTTACCTTCAGTTATACTAGAATCACTAGTAACTTTTGTTTTCATGGATGATAGTGCTCTTTCTGCAGTCTCCATTGCTGTCTTGAAAATTTTTCCATCTTCAAGAGATAATGGTTTCCCATTACTTGTTGCCAAACAACCTTCCGTACAAGTTATACCAGCACATGTCCAATCCGATGGACAAGCAGGACATGCAGTGCATGAAGTCGTCAAGCACGGACACATGTACGGGCAACATGTACCCACAACAGCAGGATTAGAAGGTTGGCTTGCAGGGACTACATTTTGTTCGTAACTAGAAACAGTACCCCACTGTACACCAGAACCTGAACCTTCGCCAGAGTACTGGTAATTCCCACCCCCACATTGATGAAGTTGCTCTAGAATCTTCTGTCTTTTCTCCTCAATTTCATAATATTCGTTAAGTAACTTCGTATAATCTTCTCCACCTTGTGAATATGAATTTTGCATGTGCTGAGTATCTTGCGAATTTGGGTCGGGTACATATGAATCTAAACAATGATTTTCTTTAACTTCTGAAAGATTACTGGTCTCTACCATTTCTTTAGTAGTCTTCTGCATATTCTTTGTCAGGTCGTCTATATCCCCTTGTATTCTAAAAGCACAAGAAGAGGTAGCAAAATTAGCATGTTATATATTCAAAGTTTTCAAGCAATTTCAGCATCATAACCTTTAATGACTATTATTTGACACTGTGAGGTTTGCAAGCCTTTTCAGAAATAATTTTTAGCCGATTTCAGCCATTCATAACCAGTGGACCCTGTCATATATATTAACCATATATAATTATGTTCAGTATACAGTTGTCTTTGAATGACATGCTAAAAGAGCTGAGTTTGAGCCTTCTATAGTCTTTTATGCCTGCAGCTGATAGAAGAGCACTCTTACATTCACTTCGTATAGCCCTACCCTAGATCGTGTCCTAGAGAAAGGCTACTAAAAATCTTACTGTAACTGCTTTAGATTTAGAGACATAATACCAACAAAAGTAAAAGTACATTATATATAAATAATTACAAAAATAAATAAATAAATAAATAAAAATAAGCTACTCCAGGAATTGAAAGAAATGAGGCAAGTATGCCTTGAGAAACAATTAACCTCATCTGAATGTGGCACCTTAAATGCTTAGACCTACATGGTGAAGCCTTCAACCTTTCCCTAGCTTGCGAAGTTTTTTGCTCAGTTCAGATTTTTTCAAGATAAAATAAGCTGTCTTTAACTTCTGACGACACAGATGTAAGAATCATATTACCAATGCATGGATGGACAAACGATGAGAGTAGAGGTGAAAGGAGGTTTTGATAGCTGTCAAGCTCAGCTTATGTAGAAGTTTATCTTTTTATGCTTCATGAATCCTAAGCTACAATGAAAACTTCAGGTTCTTCATCTAGAAAGGAAGAATCCCACCGACATTACTAATTCAACCTAATATATATGTTGGGAATTGGATCATCTACTATAATTCAAGTTGCTTAAATCTGTTTGGATTTATGTCTGAGACTGCCACTCATTACTCCATCACTAAATGGTTAGAAATAAAAGGATTGTAAAAACTCTACTTCGTAAACAGGAAGCAAATCAGTCTCCCTTCTTCTCTCTTCTCCTTAACAAATAGTCCCGCTAATCCGCAAAAGATCACTTTCCTTCACTAACAATAGGTCACTTCAAGCTCATCACACTCAGAATCAATATTTTGATCATTCAGTTAGACAGTTAGTATAGGAGCCAATATTGTTAGTTTTTCAATTTTTGTCTGGGCTAAATCAGAGGAAAGGATGAAGGTGACCAGGGTTCCATTGTCAGCCAAGAAGAATAGCCAGTCAAGACTGATGGAACAACAAGATTCACAAATAACCACTGCGTTTTTTTTCTTAACAAATTACTAGCAGATCCAGATGCCAACAAAATGATTGTGGAGGTTTCCTGTAACGAATAAGGATCGAAAATGTATAGTCTAAGGCAACTGTTGAGCTTGCTGTACCAGGTTTATATCCATATTGACTTCTTGAAGAAGGAGATAGTCTGGAGTAGTTAAAAAAAGAGAGGGGAGATCTTATCTGTTGTTTTATGTAGATTCTAAATTTTTCTACACCTTTTCAATACCCAGCCGTTGGAATCGTTGTGATGATGTGACAGCTCTAGGTGAAAATCCAAGCAAATCGTAGCAACTAAATTTCTAGCAGAGGATCCAAGTCCTAATTGTTGCATGAGGTTGGTATTTGGGTGAGAAAAGATAACCCGATGAACCAGGGAGCACACACAGAAACATGAACTGTAAAAACCTCTACATTATTCTAGGCTTCTATGATCAAGCCTGTTAGCCCCAAGTTGCAATCACACTAGTCTTATCAGTGTTTTCCATCTCCCGATTACTTACACAACCTAGAAAGCACAATCTTCAATACCTAAATCGAGAAACCAAGCCTACAGACACAAAAGTTCTCTAAAACACTAACACAAGTCCACAGAAATACCCAAAACAAAAGGTACAAGAACAACTGTAAGAACACTACATATACGTAAGTCAGAAGCTCACCTTTTCGCCTCCACGCTTTCGTCAGCCGCAGCAATGACTTGTTCTCCAGGACTGCTCACAAGTGTCTCTTCCATGGTTGAACCTTGACTGGGTTTCTTGCTATGCAAATTCTGCAAAATTGGGGTTCACAAAACCAATCAAAAAGCTACTCCATTTCTGGGTCTCAATAACAAAAGTAACATGGGCAAAAACAGATGCTGCTCTGCTCAAAATTGAAAGGGACTAAAGAGAGAGAGAGGGAGAGAGAGAAAGAAGGAAGCTTTACCTTGTAGGTAGTCATGGCGTTGTCGAAAGCATTGATGAGAGCCGAATCGTCCCACAAGTCTCCTTCTTTCTTCCCCATTTTTCTTTTTTCACTCTCTAAACCCCTCTTTTTCTAAACCCTCTCCCCTTTTCTTTTCTTTTCTTCTCTTCTGTCAAATTCACTGAATTATATTGATTAGCATTTGGTTCACAGAGTTAAGAGAATGGACAGGAATAACCCTAGAATATCATTGTTTAATAGCATAGCAATAGGGTCTAACCTGTCAAACTAGATTTAGCAGCTCAGTTTTTATTTTATTTTTTTATATTCGGAAGAAACAAACACTCTCATCATTAAATAAAAGAGCTCTAGTAGCAGCTAATGGTAGCTACTCATCCAAATGTGTCCCTTCGGAAGAAGATGACCTTCAGATTTAGTCGGCCAGTGAGTACTTACTTCTTTTAACCCCTAAACCTTTATACATTCTTCCTCTTGAATGGTGCAGAAAAATCCTTCATACTCAAATCGGGTTTAACCCAATTCTTCATTTCCAAATCAACTTCACAACTTTGCAACAAAAATTGAGTACAAAAATGTTGCACAGAGGCGTTGTCATAATGAAACCTACAAGGGAGGTCAATAAGACATGCACTGTTAGTTTCCAAGATGTATTCTACGTACGCATCCATGTATAATGTGTCGTGCTATGCATTTCATATCATGGGTGTCCTCATTTCCTCAAGTAATCCACCTATCAATGCCTGAAGTCCATCAAGTACTTGTCACATTCTTTTCCTAGTTTACTAGTTTCAGTATTACATGATGATACTACGTACTCATGAGTCATGAGCACCGATGCTCGCTCTGGTTATTTCAATGGTTTCACGTTTCTGCCGCGCTTGGGTTCATCCGTTCATACGTTCATTGTAGGATTCTGGGAAGCTTGTGGTTCATTGATTTCTAACTGTTGGAAATTATGAAATAATATCCAATATGAATGAAAATAAAATTACTCATGACTTTTCCATTTGAAAGGGTGTGTCTTTTTCAATAGGTGTCTTTAGGAATAAGTGTGTCTCTTGAAGGAGATAAGTGAACGGACATGTTGGTTCACTTGAGGTTCTATATAAACCCATACTCATTTCTCCCTACAGATTAGATTGAGAATCCTCAATTCTTCTATATGTCTTGTTCGTGTCAAGAGAGTATAAGATACAATTTATGGTTCGCTAGATTCCAAAATTGCGGTGCTTCTATTTTGGATCATCGATTGTTGTATTCTACAAGGCGGACGCCCATCGAACTACAAGCACAAGGGTAGGGGCGAAATCTGTCTTTAGTCAAGTGCATTTATGCATGCCTCAATCGGAATATCAAGTCAGTTCTTTCTTTCCTTGTACTACTTTTATAGGATTCTTATACTATTTTACTCATATATTAGGATTGATTCACTACTTTCAATCCTAAACGAATATTGTTATGTTTCTTATATTCTTTATTGAAATTTCTATCATATTTATAATCAAATATATGATTGTTCCCCAACAATCTAAAGACAGATTTTATAATGGAACAATCATGGTTGACGATCTTCATCGATCACAAGTTATATACGATGTTGTATTAATGACAACATGAATTTCAACCAAACCAAATGAGGAAGCATTTGGAAGAGAAAGATGCTTTGGCCACTTAATACAAGGAGTAGCGTGGCATTGGTTAGATGAAAGATGATAGAGCCACTAAGTTGTGATGTATATGTAGAATACAAGACGATGATGAAAGATCTATTTTAGGACTGCTACAATTGCAATCCTAACCTAGGATGCGAGCCAAGAATCCTGTTATAGGATTATTTGATCAATTCAATGGTAAATTCTGTGATATATATATATATGTATAACTGTTGCATTCATATATTTTCGTTTCAGTCATGAATTGGTGCAATTGTATATTGCACTTAATTAGCATGAATTGTCATATGTATATATATGAATCACTGCAAGATATATGGTCAAATTGATTAATAAAAACCAATTTCATATGACTAAGAGAGATATAATTGAAAAGGCATTGTAATTGTATGCATATGTGAAAAGTTGCATTTGTTGGCTGCTAGTTTTTTAAATAGAAATATCTTGATCCTTTTATCGATTGATACATGTATTAACATATGATTCGATCAGTTAGAAAATTGATAATTGTTTGCAGACAATTACATGAGAAGCAATGAACGATTGATGCATATGTGGGGGTAAGTTCCTGATCCAAACTGCAAGCTTGTGAATTGTGTTTACTTCTGTGCATCAGTTCGTGAAACTTCTGTAATCTGCACGACGGTTGCATTACCAACTCTTGTAAGTTCTGTGCAAGATTATTGGAAAACATAAAACAATTGGATGCAATTCCAGATGTCCATAGGTAATTAATTGTCCAATAACTTTGGGATATATATACATATCTCTTGGAAGAAAGCATAATTGATGTAGATGTGGGGATTTGAGTGATTGAGTCCCTGATTGAATCCCATGTAAATAAGTCTAAAAGGTCTCACTCTAAACATGGAAGAGCATAACTGTAATGTACAATTGGAGAAGCATGAGGACAAAGCAGATCAACTTGAATTTGCCTACATATTTGCTATCGACTCACAATAAAGGCTGGGCATACTCTGCCAATTTGTAGTTGCATTTCATGCGTTGGATTTGTTGTATGCGTTACAAGAAGAGACGATGGAAAATGGCTGTTGCCTATGATGTCTTACAATGATGTTATGGAGTCTATGAAACTCGATAAAGATTTCAAGATCTTTAAGATCATATTGAGATGCAATCTCATCGTAAGAACTTTAAATGTTCAAAGAAGACGTTTGAGGATTGCCAAAGTTGTAAAAGTGTATAAAGAAAGATAGCGAAATTATTCCACAAAAAGAATGTGCTTATGGGAATATATTACTATCTAAATTAATTAATTATATAACATAACCTATGATATGGGGGTGTTTATAATGTCTATAAATTGTATGTACATAATACAATTGAAGAGACAGTGTTGGAATGCTTTGGCATCAATATATCTGTATATAGCAACTACTCTCAGGTGAAAGTTGTTTCGATAGTCAACCATATCGAGCCAAATGTTTAATGGTTGACAAGAGAGATAGTTGATGATCGAGGGGAATGAGTTAAAGCTAATAACACAATGAGTCATTACTTGGCGGAAACCTAACCTAGCAACATTGGAGATCCCATGGTCTAGGTTCAATAGGCAAACTAGTTGGGGAAGACTCAAGATGCATAACACACAACTCACTCATTCCTATGATCAATGTGTGTTTTCCGTAGCTGTAATAAGGTTATGCTTTTGCATTTAATGATACTAATATCTTGTTATCAAGAAGAATATAGCGGAGTGTTCTTAATTAGTGTGATCACCTATATGAGAGTAGAAGTCGGGTCGCTTCTATGAGAATGATATGGCTTAGTTCTCTAAAGCTCTCATGAATGTGGAAATTGTTCAGGACAAAAATGAAAACAACCGTAAGAACCATAGTGTATTAGAATAAGAGATGTGTGAGGCTTATTGTCTTGGTTTACACAAACGGTGAATAGTTCAAAGATCTTCTACATCTACTATTTCACCAAGTAAATCCGATAAGTCTTCACTATGAAAGGTTCAAGTCCAAAAGACACCTCTTCAAATGCATCTCTTGTTCGCTTGTACTCTCTAATTCCTTGTCATTCATTGTCCTTGTCATTTTCATTCATGTGGGGGATTGTTGGAAATTATGAAATAATATCCAATATGAATGAAAATAAAATTACTCATGACTTTTCCATTTGAAAGGGTGTGTCTTTTTCAATAGGTGTCTTTAGGAATAAGTGTGTCTCTTGAAGGAGATAAGTGAACAGACATGTTGGTTCACTTGGGGTTCTATATAAACCCATACTCATTTCTCCCTACAGATTAGATTGAGAATCCTCAATTCTTCTATATGTCTTGTTCGTGTCAAGAGAGTATAAGATACAATTTATGGTTCGCTAGATTCCAAAATTGCGGTGCTTCTATTTTGGATCATCGATTGTTGTATTCTACAAGGCGGACGCCCATCGAACTGCAAGCACAAGGGTAGGGGCGAAATCTGTCTTTAGTCAAGTGCATTTATGCATGCCTCAATCGGAATATCAAGTCAGTTCTTTCTTTCCTTGTACTACTTTTATAGGATTCTTATACTATTTTACTCCTATATTAGGATTGATTCACTACTTTCAATCCTAAACGAATATTGTTATGTTTCTTATATTCTTTATTGAAATTTCTATCATATTTATAATCAAATATATGATTGTTCCCCAACACTAACAAGACATGGAGATATATATATACATGCTTCCGATTCGTAGAAAATGTGCAGGATATGTTCTATGTAATGATGGCCAAGATGAAGAGAAGGCTTAATGCCAGCTAGCTAGACTTGAATTTTTAATTTCCTTGTTGTCTTAAACAACTCAGTGGCTTCACCTCAAAAAAATAAACAGCATTACACAGATTGTCTTAAAATCTAGCACACATCGTTGACAAAATAATTTACCGATATCATTCTCACCTAAACGAAGAGAATTAAGAAGGAAAAATCAAACATTTTCCAGATACTTGCTATGTCATAGTTGGAAAAAGAAAGCATGCAGCTTCAGTCATCCTAACATTTCATGCAGCTTCTGCACAAAACCATCAATGTATGAGCTCTCAAACCCTTTATTGGAGAAGAACTCCCTCCACTTAGCATGGTTGGTCCTCACCTCCTTCCCCACCTGACTGTCCTCATCCATCACTGCTTTCACAGCTTTGCATACACCTTCCTTGGTGAACAAGCCATCTTCATCTCCTTTCTCAATTTCTACTCCCACTTTCAAATAACCGCTCATCAATCGTGCGTTAATTATATGATCTCCAATATTTGGCAGAAACACCAATTGGCACTCATTCAGTAACGCCTCGTTTATAGACCCCGAACCGCAGTGAGTCACAAAGCATCCCACAGCTGGGTGCTTCAGTATAATAGGCTGCTGGACCCAACTCCCAGAAACAACCCCCTTTCCTTTTACACGCTCTTCAAAGCCTTCCGGCAATGCCGATTCAATCGACTCAACTCCGGTTGGGGATTTTAGGGCAGCGAAGAATGGCAAACCAGTACGCTCAAAACCCAATAATAGTTGCTGCAGTTGTTGCTTTGTGAGAACGCATTCAGATCCAAGAGCACAGAAAATCACGGTTCTTGGTTCGAACCCTCCTAGCCATTTTTCCCATTTCTCTTCCAACCGTGAATTTGGGGGATCTGGCGTCACTAGCCCTGCAAGAATGACCGGCTTGTTCATCTGCAATTCAAAATAGTTACGAAACGGCCCTGCGAATTCTCTACAAGTTTTGAAACAAATTGCATCACAATCGCTCAAAGAGGTCAAACAGCGTTTGACGAATTGCAACCCACTGCCATATTCCATGTTTGCCATGGCCTCGTAAGCTCGAGCTTCGTGAGCTTTTAACTTGATTGAGAATGAACTACTGAAACACAGCGAAGGGTGCGCAGGATCATCAACTTCATCATCCAATGCTTTCTTTCTCGACAGGCCTAAGCTTAGCAGGTACCACACACTTGCAGGATTAATTACCCAGTAACTTACTGACTTAATGTTACTGCCTAATTGACGCAACAAAGCAGGCAACCAGTGACTAAAATCGAAGAACACATAATCAGGCCTGAGTTTGAGGAGATGCTGTTCGATTTGGGGTCGAGTGAGGTCCATGGCAGTAGCAACAAGAGAGCCCAAAGAGAGAGGAACGTCGGCTGTGGTTTCAGTTCCCGGAGGGAGGCCATCGACACGAGGGACATTGAGGGGAATGAAGGTAATGAGATGAGGGTGGAGGTTATAGTGCTGCAACTTGGATTGAGTTTTGAAAGGTAGAAAGAAGGAGATCTTGTGGCCTCTTTCTGCCAGTTTATTGGAGATGTGGAGGAATGCAGTCAAATGACCCATAGCAAACCATGGATACATAGCAACATGCATGGTTTGGTCACTCATGTTTGGGATACTACTGGATAAAATTTGACTCAAGCAACAAAATAATGAAGCAGAGTCGCATGTATTATAAGTTCATAGGCGATATGATCTAAAGTTCAATGGAGATATGATATGTATGGTGATGATATGTCATCCCACCAACTCCACTGACAGCCGCTCCAAAATTGTTGAATATGTAACACATGTTTTGGATCAACAATTATTGTACGGAATACAGTAATTTTTATTTTGACGAGTTCTTGCACTCAGTCAAAAAAGAAAAGAAAGAGTTCTTGTTCAAAAGTTCAAGCACACACCGAGTCATCTGAAGTATTCTACATCAACCAAAGCAATACAACTAAAACTTTCCCTCATCTATTTCAATTTCTATCTCCTCCAAATCAAATCCTCCTGACATGTTTGTCCTAATAACATCTAGTCCTAAACTTCTAGCTCCTAAATACGTTGTCCTAGCCCACTACTACAAAACGCTTCGGCAGCAAATTCCAACAAAATCTAACAGTTCTATGCACCACTTCCAGACCCAAAAAAAATAAAAATAAATAAAAAATAGCACCACTTCCTTTCCAAGGAAAACTAGGCTTGACAGGGTTTCAAATGGGAAGAGTCACTACAACAGGATTCCAACATAATCATCAACTCGCTACCAAATGAGAGGAGAAAATAACATCGAATTAAACATCTGAGCACCACAAATGGCAAAGATTATGCGCAATTGCTGTGTGTGCCTTGTAGTTCCGTTATATAAAGAAGGAAACGAAATAATACAGCTTGCATTGAAAATGTCATATAATTGTACAGATTAACGGTTCTGATTATGACACCCTCAAATTAAAAATTGCATCAACTTGAACATCAACGAACTTTGGCTAAGTTTGCTAACCTATATCACCCTTGAACTAAAGATTCATAATCCTTTCCTCCTATAACAGCAGCTCAAAGCCTACTAAACATGTTTTGTACCTACAGAATCATATGGTTTTTAAGGATATCAGACAACAGAAACCCAAACGAGACACCAGCAGTAGAAATCAGGAAGACGACACGGACATCCAATAAATGTCAAAGGGACACAGAATTGGTAAAGACGAAACCTACATCAAATTACCAAAACTGGAAGCTAAATACTAATACGATGATTAAGATATAAGAGGTGCTAGAGAAAGAACTACTGCGAAATTGGCTTTAAACTAATTCTCTACTACAAAGTAACTAAAGTTCAATTTACAATGTTTGTCAACAACTGACTCCATCTGTACAGTATACACCCGAAAACTGAAACATTTTGAGACAGCTCCAATTTCTTAAGAATTCAGCTCTTGCCTAAATATATCCACAAAAAGAATCCATCTTATAGATGGTGAACTTACAAAATTAGATCTTCTTGGCGCGGTGCATACTTGTGCTGTTGAAGGACCACTGGGACTTTGGTCAGGAGTTGCAAGGTAAGAATCTAGCCTGTGGGATTAAAAAAGATACAATTACCTCACAAATTAAAAAGAGTGCCAAAAGCTTGCAATAAAAGGTAGTAGGATGGATGTACAAAATTACCTGATTATAAAAGCTGAGTAATAATGAATAGTGCTGAAAGATAAACTAAATCCATGTTTGTGACAAAGAAACATTCGGGGTAGAAGCCTTCAGTCCTTGTTTTCCATGTATAGCAGATTTCAGTACATTGTATTGTTCAGTAACAACATTATAAACAGCTTGTGTGTATGCCTCCTTAGCCTGCTACAGATAAGAGCCAGACTACTTAGAAACAGAAACAAAGAGTTGTCCTCCGATCAATGAAATGGAAATGCTTCTAAATGCATGTGTATCGTCAGATCACTGACAAAGAGTCATCCTTTCAACATAATGTAAAGTACGTAAAGCATAATAACAGCAAGAATGCACATCAACCAGGAAGGTGGATAGAACCGACCTCTTCTGGACTTTTACAGGAACCAGCGATATCAGAGAAAGGGATTTCAGGTGCCACCGATAATCCAGTACCATGGAAGGCGATCATTCTCCTTTCCCCAATTTCTTTTTCTACCTGGGAAAACATTGTGTCACAAGAGGACAAGTAGCATTACAAGAAAAGCAGATCAGAGAAAACATACTTGGCGTGGAGGAGGCATGATGTCATGACACAATAATGCCAAGGGATATATATGCCCTGGAGCAGCAGAATGTTCAGCAAGCCTTCTTAGATTGTCCAGTGCAGAAGCATCAAAAGGTGCCTGACCAATTATATTAGTAAGAAGTCGATTGAATCACGAAGAGAGCATGTACATTTATGTGCACCTTTTGTGTGTGTTAAGTACATAAAACGAATCTCATGAACAAACAAAATTATATCAGCAGCCAAAACTGTTAACAAAGTGAAGCTTCAGCACTAGATATCTATTTTGATTCTATTTTATTTTTATATCTAAATTTTAAAGCATTATTGTACCTTCTTGGAAGCACATGCCTCTCCACCACCTCCCAAACATCATGTAACATATTACAAAGACCGATCACAAAAGTTCTTCTTGTTTAGAAAATGATTACATTGTATCACATATGCCAGCATGAACTTAAAAAAATGGCCCCTCTTCCATCATATAAAACAAAGTTCTCAAAAATGTTACTAAACTTTTTCTCCAGCATAATGTTTTCAATGATTTGCTCAAGTTATCTCAGAAAATAATGATGAGATTGTAGCTCCAAAATATCTACAATCTATTTATGCTGCCTCTACAATATTTTAGGCATTATTTTATTATGTTTATCCAGAGAAATACATAGATTTAATTAATTAGTTTTACTCCTCCACATGAGATTTGCTTCAGCAGCAATTACAGCATAGAGATACAAATTTCTTATCTACTAAAACTATAAAAGATACATCCAAGATAAATATCATATGGAAAAAGAAACTTCTATCCAAATCAAAACTTGTATGAGTTGTATCAAAAGTCACGTGACAAGAGAAAAAAGAAGACTATATATACATATATAGGCACAAAAGTATCATTAATCAAAATGAAAAAAAAAAATAAACAACTCATTTCCCAACTTCTCATACATGCAAAGTTGAAAGAGCTTACTGGGAACCATTCATCTGTCACAGGATCTGGCCTATCCCTTCCACCACTTGGTGCAATCCATATAATTTGTGACCCACCCCTGCACTCAAACATTTCCAGTTAGAAGGCTGCATTTAGAGAACACAGGGAGATAGATTTGAATCATTTAGAAATGAGGTTCAAGAAATGCTTAACGTGTTTCAGGAACCCATAATACTGAAACAAACGGATGCATCTAAGGCAGTCAACTGATGTAAAACTACCTTTCTCACTTAAACAGTAGTGATTGGTAACATAACATATTACCCAGGACCCCATATACGATAAGAGGATACAGCTCTCCAACTCTCTTACCCACCATCAGATATCTGGGACACTTCAATATGCATTCTAACAAGTGACCTTGTATTCTACATTGATCACCGACAACTTAAAGAAGTTGTCAACCCAAAGCTAGATGGGTAGGCCATAATTATACATTTTGCCACCTACACGCATAGCAGTTGCACCGTACTTCCAAAATCCAACCGTCATATGCACAGTCTACTGGTATTGAAACAGTACATCATTCCCTTTACCACTGAAGGAAACTAAAGCAATTGCCTGCAGCCCGAGAAACCTCAACACCAGAGGAACCTACAGATGTCTAGGCCATTCAACATTTTGTTTTTCAATGCTAACCCAAATGTTTCTGTCTAGCATGAAATGAACAAGAAGTTTTCTTCTCATACTTAATACTATCCCCATCTGATAGAATCGTGATACCTAATGCGTACTAGAATGATGGAGAAAAGGAGGGGAAGAACTTCTTGAGTTTCTCTGCACTACACAATGCTAACAATAACAACAGCAAGCTTCTCTGTCATCATTTTATGACGCTACTTTTCACAACCATGAGATGCACTTTGACTTGGTAGTTCTGAATCTGTTTCTGCTTTCTAGGGTTGACAGAGAAAAGGAATACATAGCTAGGAGAAAAGTAGCAGGGAGAGAAACAAAAGCTAATATTGATGTTTGTCTGAAAAAGACAAAGCATTCTAATCAAAGCCATTGTAGTAACACCAAATATAAGACATTCTTTAGTCAACTTTGATCTATATACACAAAACAAATAGAAGTACCTCAATAGCATAGCCATTTCCTTCAAACTCCGTGTGTTTGCTTTTCTTTTCATTTCCGCAAGCTCAGGAACATCATTCATGTGCTTTTTTGAGTAAACACATATAAGATTCCTGAGAAATGCAATGACAATGGAGATTTCATCAGTTAACTATAAAATCAATTGAGCTTCATCTTAATTGTATAATATCTCTAAGAACTTTACAAGCACCTTCCAATGCTGAAGGGCTTGCAAAGAGGATCTGTCACAACTCTATCTCCTGCTATGTAGGTCTGTACAAAGTCTAAAATTTGGTTAAAAAAGCATTAATAAGTTCTCATAATAGTTGTTATTATAAAAAGTACACATAATAGAAGATATGTTCAATCTAGACTCAAACATAAATAAATAAAAAATAGAATAAAAAATTTATAAAAAAAAAGAAATAAAAAAAAGCAAGATCAAATCAATTCACCATTTTTTCAGCAAGATGTGGGTTTGTTGTTTCAAGCAACAAGGCAATGACAGCTGGATCTGCTTCAGTTTGGTGATTTGATATCAAAATAATGTTGTGACCCTGAACAGTAATCCAAACGCATGACATCAGTTGAGTTACTTCTAGTCTTAATGGAACAGTAATTAATACTTTTCAAGTTTTGATATCATTGCTGGCCACAAGACCATGAGGCAATCATCATTGACAGAATAACAATTAATTTATATGCATCTGCATATTTGCAAACCACAGAAGCATCAAGGTCTTAACGGTGAACCGTAATTGTGATATCTAGAATCTAGTTATATACCTAAATCTTGTAATAACTATTAAACACTAATCAGCTTGTTTTGGTGGTATAGCATAAATTTCATGCCAAATTCGTTAAGAAAAGCTATCATTTAATAGCCTCAGAAAAGATCTAATAGGTAGAACCAGACCATCTAAACTTATGGAATCTTCCGTTTATCAGTTCAGACGGAACCTTATTCAAAAATTTCTATAGTCATTCTGTTCTCTATCAAGTTGCTTCCAGAATACTTTGACATGCACATATAACCTAAATTAACTGCCATACATGTGTTGAACTGCACTTTCTGGATATCTAACGTATAACTTTGAGACATTAAATTGAGTGTATCTTTGCTAGTAAGAATAACTTCTTACAAGTTAAAATATAATCCCAAAATAAAAAACATAATTATCAAACTGAATTGTCAGACAATGTACCTGTCGGAGTTTCTCTTCCATGTCATAGAAAATAGATATATTACCAACATATGAATTTCTGCACCAAAAATTTATCATCGTTTAGGACATCTATAAGCTAACAACAGAAATGGCATTATCTTATAACCGATCCTACCAAGGGGACTCAAAAATAGGCTACATGCATATAGAGCAACTGATAAAGATGTAAAAAGGGATAGAAGCTGTCAAGTCACCTGAAATCAACTAAAGGACGAATATAATTTTGTCCAAACATGTAGTAGTCAAAAGGCTCTCGCAGCGCTTTGTGATATGGTGAGAAGACAAATGGGTCCTGAAAAATGCAGCCATATCATACTCGTATACATTATCAAAATGACAATCTGATTTCCCATATCTGTGTTGCATATACAACTGAAAATGACTGCTGTACAAAATCGAACACGAGGTCCAATATTACCTCTATATCCAAGAATATACGATCTAATGCCGCAGTCATATTTGACAGAACAATGTCATCTGCCTTGGGACTTCCACTTTGGTGAATCTAAGTCAAAATAATACATGATTAGAAACATAATATAATACTGATTATAAAACACAATATACAGACAGAGTACCTTATAAGATCTTTATATAAGGATCTCTCTATGTACAAACAGACAGCTGAGCCTAGTGGATAGAGGTACTAGCGCATTAAATAATTTAAACGCCCTAAGCAGACAAAAAAGATGACCAGTTCTGACATGAAGAGTACAACAGAGATCCGTAAATTTATTTTGCATATAATAGGTTTGAAGCCATGCATGTATATTAGGAACGTGTACTAATCTAACCAGACCCAGTGTAACAAAATAAGAGTACTCATAGAAAAATATAAATCAAATATCCTCACTTAATTGATCGAATTTGTGACTATCCAATTAAACAAGAAGTTAACTAATATATTTCTGGAGATTTACAGGAGATTGATGGGCTACTCTTGGTTATTGCTATTATTTTATAAACAAGAAAAGATTGTTATCAGCGCTTATAACAAAGCCTAGTGTGTATATTGCGATAAAAACCAAAAACATCTCATTTCTAAATATGAACTGCAAAATGTCATCTTATTTTGTCAACTGCAAGGAAATACTGTTGTAGTTTGAACAAAATAAAAAACGTAAAATCACACAGAAAATGAAGTCTACATAATATATTAAACGGCTGTAAAGCGAATAATAATATGGTTGTAGTAATCCACGTACATCTGTTGGATGAATTGTTGTTTCGATCAAATTGACCAAAACAGTTGGTCGATAAATTCAAAAATAAAGCTTCAGACACACAACTATGTGGAGTAAATCATGAGTGTACGAATGAAAGCTTACAGCATTTTTGTAATTCCAATATAATTCCTCCATTCCTGAAGCAACATTTGCAGGAAGTCTTCCAGCTTCAGTTTCCAGCCTAATTGCAGACAGCAGCTCTGGAAATGAACATTTCAAGCTAGCTAAGAAATCTAACATTCCAGAAAACTTGAACAAATGCTGCTAAACAAAGGAGAGTGCATCTCAAAGAAACCAGAACTTTTGTACTTCATTTCATTGTAACAACCAAATCATATGTGTTTCATGGTAGCTGTATGGTTTTATCTCTACATTCAGACAGCTTCTGCATCTTCTAGATGGTTTCCCGTTCAATAGAACTCTTAAAGGAAAAATAGAACAAAAATGTTTACGAAAATTAGTATTCAACTATATACGAAAATAGGGTAAGAAAAAAAAATTGAGAAAGAGGAAGGAAAATCGATTTAACTTAGAATATTCTCCTATCCAACCTAGATTAGGCCAATAAATCATTTCCAGGCCAGACTGTACGTTGATTCACTTGTTAACTACTACTGGAATTAATTAAAACATCTATATACAACATGAACTTTTTCAAGGAACCTCCTGCAACTGTTTGTCCTTAAAATTAGGAGTGTTTTATAGATAAAAATATTGTCCGTTGATATGTAAATACTCTGTATCTATGTTCACATATGCAAACATAGATACCAATATGTACAATATTACATGCTTACTTCTTTCAATGATTCATGTATCCTATGTTCTTTCATATCTTATTTGTACCAATAACCTAAGAAGACAAGGAAGAAGTTCCTAAGCAACCAAAGGAAACCACCGGTTGCTCTGCATGTTTCCTCCTCCATACCAGGAATTCAAGCTCAATCAATTAGCACCATTTACAGTTCCCCAGAGCAGCAGCCCCTAACTAGGGTTTTAAAACCAATAAGTATATAGTATGGTAGTTACCTTAAACTTCTAACAAATTTGAGTGGCAGTGAGTGAAATAAGTTATTTGCATCGTCCACTTGTTTCTCTCCCGATAGACATTATGTACATTATGTTATGATAGCTTCATGACGTTAATGTCAGCTCTAAGAATGAAAAAAACAAAGCAAAACAAAAAACATCATGCATGTTAACCTATTTCGCCTACATTCCTTAAGAAATGAAATAAATCAGGACATTCATTTAAGGACACCCCGTTCAAAACCTACTTTGTAAATCCTCTACTCTCATCAATCAATTAGAACTCTGGTGAAACTTATTATAAAAACTAACGATTCTATTCTGGCAACATAAATACAATTCACTGCAAATTTGCGGAATACCTCATTACAACTCAATTCAGCTATCCATTGAAATATGAATCTTTCATCATTATATAGCCGAAATACCAAAATTCCTTTGTTTAGCAGGTAATAGCAAGAAAAACAGAATCCAGATCATCGAAAAAGTTCATAGTCTATTCCGGTAGCTACAGTACTTTTTCTACATCAACACTCCTTTAACACGCATTAAGTAGATGCAAGAAACACTCATGAACACCAATATTGAAGTAAAAACTACTACAAGAACAAAAAAGAAAGAGCTCTACTGAACTAATCAAGAAGCTGAAGAATTCAAACAGTCATTTTCTACATAAGCACACAGAGGCAAAAGCGAAAGAGCTCTCACCTGCTTCACTGGTGACATTGAGAAACGTGCGCGAATGCCTAGTCTCCCGCCGCTGCGCGCTCTCAACCGCCGACAAAGACTCCTCCTCCTCCTCCTCCTCCTTGTCCTTGACCATCTCCGCCATGGCTCTGACCTTCGAGGCCGAGTAAAACGAGCAAGGACACGCCGAGCTGCTCCGCCGCGAGCTCAATCTCAGCGGAACCAGCCGCAGCCTCGCCGACGACAATGACGACGAAGACGAAGAAGAAACCCTAGGCGTGAGGAATGTGGTGGATGAAAACGTAGCAGAGAGGGTATACATAGTCAGAGAAGGAGAGCGGGCTAGAGAGAGGGTGGGGGTGGTTGAGCGCTCTATGATCTAAATTATTAACAGAGCAGAGAGGAATGAGGGGGTGTGTTTGGGTCACGTGCTTTGCGAACGCCCAATAGGGCGATGGGATTGGGAGAGAGGGACACCAGCGGAAGGTGTGAGGACACGTGGCGGGCTGAGGAAATGAGGATGCTCTTTATTCCTAACGGCGGTGGCTGTGGCATTGTGAGGCGGGTGGGGTCGGGTTTAGGCCAAGGCCCGTCTGAAGTCATCCTATGTGAGAATGGAGCGACCAAATACTCTTCAACATATGACGCATGGACTTACTTAACTCCGTTATAAACGGTGTGTACCATTTTCGGGTACCAATGTTGTAGTTTCCAGTAGTTTGGGTACTAAGTTTAGAATGAACCTAAATTCAAGTACATTTTATCATAATACGATTATATTGTCACTAATTGGACCATATAATATAAAACATGCATTTGTAAGATAACTTAGCTCGTGACTCTATCATTATCAAGCCACAACATTATAGTCGCAATCACGGGGAAATGGTTTCACCCCCTCTAATAAATGAAAGAAAGTGAAATTCACACTTTTTAAATTATGATTCACTCTTATTTTTTATTTACAGTAATTAAAGTTTTGTTCTTAATGACTTAAATTTTGCCTTCTTATATAAATGATGACTAAAAACAGAAAATGAAAATACGGATTACAATTTGATAAATGTGGATTTCACATCCCTAAATGAATTGCCTCTAACATACACCTGACAAAAGATCAATTACCAACATTTGTATATCTGTATATATCAAATGGATTGGGATAGATTATTGTTTATGTGAACAGTGCCATGATGGTTTTACCCCTTTGTTTTTCCCTTTATTTCTTAGTTTTTTTTTTAATTTGAGTTTTGCCTCTCAGTTTTTTCCTATACTTTAGTTTTTCCCCTCACCCCCCAGTTTTTTTATTTGAAATTGACCCCTACATTTTCCCCTTTATTTCAATTTTTCCCTTTTTTGTTTTCTTCATTTCAGTTTTGCCCCTCACCTCTTAGTTTTTTCCTTTGTTTGAGTATTACGCCTTAGTTTTTTTTTTATTCTATACGTTTTGCATAAGAGGGAATTGCATTATAATAATAATAATAATAATAATAATAGAATTTAGTCTGCTCCAAACTTAAATATGTTGATCAATGTTAGTTGCATGCAGTTAGTAAGACAAAAATATTATAATTTGAGTTTAGTTTATGATTAATTGTTTTAATCATCACATTAATTGTCCTCTTATATCATTTTTAACTACGAGTTTTAATCATCAATTTTTTTGTATTGATGAGGCTGATGGTAGCAAAACTGATATTGTTACTTTATTCACTCAGAACAATTGACGTTGAATATGTAAATGTTCACAATTAATTCCTTTTTGATCTAATTTATGGATTTGGCTTACATATCTAGAAACAATATCATGTGCTCATGTTTTTTTACTTTTAAATATTATTTAGCTTTCTTTCAAAATAAAATTTAGATATGCTTTCTATTAGAATCTTTTTGAATTGTGTCATTTTTATTTAAATTTTATAAAGTTGCTGTCAGTAAAAACTGCATAAAAATTAATTAAAGATTTCAAAATAATTATTAAACAGACAGAAAACGCACGTTCGCACGCGTGTAGGAAGGCTGGTAACAAATATGCAGCGACACAAATTTAGGCTCATAAAGCCGTAAGTAATCCAACACCTCATTAAATATTCATGGTCCAACAACTCTACTTCTTTTCGTCCAAAAAAAAACAACACTACCTGGAGCCAATTACCTCACCACCGCCCAACCTCAGACTCCCACTCTCCATCCGAAATGACGTCGTTTCTGCTGCACTTCCCTTCCACCTCCACACTCCCCTCCTCTCTCCGCGGCGCCTCCCTCGCTACCCGCCCCAACCCCGCCTCCCTCTCTCTCACCCGGTCAGCTCTCTCTCTCTCTCACACACATGCAGTTGAATTCTCAGAGACTTCAATTCGGTTATTATTCGCTAACAGATTCAGCACAATTTCGCAGGTTCAGTGTTAAATGCAGGTACGCGGACGCGAGCGTGAAGAGCGACGACCTCAATTCCGGCGCCATAGACGTCGTGGCTGATGTCAGGCCTGAACGGGTAACCGGAATTTCCAGTTTAGCTCATCTCAATTCTCTGGTTTCGGTTATGTGTTTTTGAGTGATGTGATTGTGTTGGTAGGTTGTGGTATTGGGAGGGAGTGGCTTTGTTGGCTCTGCTATATGTAAGGCTGCGGTGTCCAAAGGCATCGAGGTTGTAGGTGTTAGCAGGTGCGTGTAATACTGGTTTTGTTTTTGTGTTAGGTTTTGGAATGATTGAGGTATGGGATTGGTGTGTGAATTTTTCTGGATTGTGCAGGTCAGGGCGGCCGACGTATTCGGGGTCATGGATTGATCAGGTTAACTGGATACCAGGCAAGTTGCATTCTACAATTTTTTTTATCTGAATAGGTTGAATTGCTTGTAGCACAATGAATCAAGTTTTCGAAGTTTGTTGTTGCGATGAAGTACAGCAGTGGGGTATGAAATGAGGGGTCATTGGAAATAGAGAAATGGTATTTATAAAAGTGACTGCATCTATTGCAGTTTCGTGGTTTTTGGTTTTCATTTTCGTTGAAATATGTGGTTAGAGCTTGCAAGAAACTAGCGTGAGACAGATCCTGTTCCTCAAAAGTGAAAAACATGATCCTTACTGCTTAAAACCAAGGAGTATGTTGCTGTGTATTAGATTTTTTCAGTAAAGAGTGTTATTAACAAATGAAATGTCCATTGATATCGAAGTTTTTGTATGCTGATTCAGCATTGGCCTCTTCAAGTTTCCTTTCATAATGGGACTGAAAAAGAAATATGGAAAATGTCATGCAGAGAAACAACTTGCTGGGGAAGAAAAGGGACAAAGAAACCTTATGTAGTACTAGTTGGGACTGTCAAGGTCCTAGTCTTTTTTTTTTTATGTGTTAGATGGTTGTTAATGTTAATTAGCACAAAATTTTTATTGCTTACTTGAACATGCATGGTGATCATGAAATTCAGCAGCATGCAAAGGAAAAGGTGTCAAGGACAGTTTCAGTTTGGAAGTCTTTAAAGAATCTTTTCATAGTATTTCCGGGAGGTGTAGAAAAGAATTGTTGGTGAAATTTTGGTATGCATTAGGAGTGAATTGATATAAGGACCCATGTGCCCTAAGCTTGAGCATGGTGCGGTCTCCTTGCTTGTACAAAACCACTGCCTTACTTTCTCTTTTAAGGGCATGATTTTGTTCTGAATATGTCACATCATGTCTTACCTGAAGCTAGGAGCATTTTGGACTGCTAATTAGTTTTGGGCACACTTTTAGGTAGAAATTTGGGATGTGGATTTAAGTCCTCTTTGTAATGCAGGGGACGTTTTTTATGTAAACTGGGATGAAGTACTTCTTGGGGCCACCGCAGTGGTGTCAACAATTGGTGGTTTTGGCTCTGAGGAACAGATGCAAAGGATTAATGGCGAGGCAAATATCGTTGCTGTCAATGCTGCGAAGGATTATGGTAGCGATGTCAATTATCATATTGCAGTAAATTATATTCTATCTTTCTATTCTGTATCATATTATATGAATCATTTTACTGCGTAATGGTTGACCATTTTCTTATGTTTGTCTCAAAGCACCTAGAAAATTGCCAACTTTGTCCCCTTCAATATCACTAAATCCCTCTTTCTCCCTATAATGAAACTTAACTTTCTGAAAAACAACATTACCAGAAGTTTGAATCACCCAGGTCAACCTGGTCTCTCCAATCAACCTCATCCACAAAAGATATGCCACTGGACAGTGAAGCAAAGAAGTGGTTTGAACATTCTGCATCAGCTTTGCACTTTACACACCATTTACAGAGAATTCAATCTCCTCATTTTCACCATCTCACAAGTTTCATCTTTGCATAAGTAATTATTAAGCTAATACTTGTAATCTTGTACTTTAAAGTTCAAACTTTTGAAATACTTTTGATTGACCAAAAGGAGAGAAAAATGATTCATTTAATATAGTCATGAGTAAGGTTTCCAAGAGAAGATTCCTGCATACGAACCCTTCAGTCTAAACTCTGCTGACTACACTTTTTTTCTCGAAGGAGCTATGAGTAAGTTTTTCCTCAGTTCAGTTACGATCTAGGCCTTTAAGTTTTTACTTAACTAAAAATACAGGAGAACATAGTTCCCTCAAAAATTTAGAAGGAAGATATCTTGCGCATGGCCCTTGAATTTTTCAGAGAGCCAACGGTCTTTCGCTCATTAAGAATGGTAACAGGAAGCTAAGTAATTATCTTAGCAATTAGCAAGGTCTTTGAAAAGCCGCAGCGGTAATCAGACTTAAATAAGGAGATGGTTTAAGGTTAGATGTTTGGCTTTGGTTCAAATGGTCGGTCTATCTATGTGACAAATTATAAGAATAGTAATTTATAGATTTCTCTTTTTTTAATGGAATGTATGTATGTATGTATCTATCTATCAAACGTAGCATGGTTGGAGTGTAGTATCTCAATTATGTGCAAAAGATGGTTCAATATATTTTCTGTCTTTCCCTTGGCAGGAGTTCCTAAGTTTATCTTGATCTCGGTGCATGATTACAATCTTCCTCCATTTCTACTTTCATCTGGATACTTCACAGGAAAGAGAAAAGCTGAATCAGAGGTTCTCTCCAAATATCCTAACTCTGGTAATACTGAACTTCTTCTTCTTCTTTTTTCTAATTTTTTAGTTTTTGGAAATTCTCTGTGTACATGTGGAGCAGGATATATGTGAAACACTCTACCCCGGCCTCCTTAATGTGTCTTTGTTTCGGATCTTTTCCTCAGGCATTGTGTTAAGACCTGGTTTCATATATGGGAAAAGGAGGGTCGATCGATTTGAGATTCCTTTGGATCTGATAGGAGAACCAGTGGAAAGAATTCTACGTGCTACTGAGAGCTTTACCAAACCACTGAGTTCTCTTCCAGCATCCGATCTGCTCTTGGCTCCACCTGTTAGTGTTGATGATGTTGCCTTTGCTGCAATCAATGCAATAAGAGACGATGACTTCTTTGGCATTTTTATTATTGCACAAATTAAGGAAGCCGCTGAGAAGGTTAGGGTGTGAATATGTTTACTGAATTAGCCAGTGATAGTTGTGCAACAGGTCTGACTATCACATAAAACCTATTTCCTCAACCTTGGTGTTGGAGGGAGGGGATTATCTTGTACTGCAAACATGAAGAAATTGTTTTGTAAAATTGCGTTTGATTCATACCTTCATATAGTTAGCGACTATAATTTCATGACCGGCTGTTTAGATCTTGACTCTGGTCTCCGGGCTTATGATATATAAGTAACAGTAAGTTTGACATGGACAGTGGCTTCTTATGGTTTAGGGTTTCGTTTTTTCTGTTTGGAGAGAGCTCAAGTGCTCTAAATCCCTTTCACCAAAATTTTGCCAGAATGCAAGGGTAAGCATATTAATAGGGGAAGGCAATATAGTTGCCAATATCCTTGCTAAATAAAGTGTTCATTACTCTGCATGCGTCTGCACTTTTACTTCCCCTCCTGCGCGCTATGGTAGTTGAACATGTTGTTGATGACATCTTGGGTGTTGCTAGACCCAGATAAATTTATAGAAGCCATAATGGCCGAGTAGTTTCTTGTTCTTCTCTATTTGCTAGGCAGTTGGCTTCATCCTATATCAGTCTGTAGGATGCATGGTTATGAACCTCCATCAATCACCCTTGGAGGTTTTGTTCAGGGAGATGTTCACAAGACTTGCCTCGTATCATTATTTAGAGTCAGCAATTGATCGTGGAGATTGTCCATGTTGGAGCTTTTGACATTGCCTGTAGTGGTTTGGTTGTAATACGGTAGGACGTTGATCTTGTGCTGTCCTCTTGTAATGTGACTTCAAGAACAAAACTATTCTCTGCACTATAGGCTTGATGATTCCATTGTGCACAAGAACCTGAACCTTCATCCATATTTGAGACTCTCAATTATTTTCTACAAGTCAACTCAAACATACGGAAACAGAAGTCTTCTCAAACCTAATAGAACTAGAACCATATGTTACACCACACGACAAAAATTCAAATCTATAAGCAGTAACAACTTTAATTCGGCCGCACGATCAAAACAAACGGCTCTGATTTAACATGATCCACCGCCTCCTAATCTGAAATTGCTTTTTTGGTTTGGTAGGTTTAGCTTTAGCCCTCACCTTCTCAAAAGCGTTTCTTCGCTGGCTTCAAAGTAGGCTCCTTTGATTCTTAATCTTTACGGCTTTTGATTATTTCACTGGATCATGATCTTCTCCTCTTAATTTCTGCTATGTCTGTGTTTCTTAGGTCTGCTTTTTATATGGGTTTAATTTTTTTAATCTCCAGATGCATCTAAGGGCTTTGATCTTGGTACTAGTTTGTTTATTCTTTGGTGTTTTGATTATAGAATCATTGGTTCTTGTGTTGCAGCTAATTCTCTCGCTAAAATTAGATGGCTTTGCCTTCTGTGTTTTTTTGTTTTTTATTTTTTCTTCTTTTAGTATTTCAGTTGGGTGATTTTAAGGATTCAGAATATAGATCCGATTTAACAAGTTGATTATAGAAAAAATATTTGTGAATTGTGTGAATGATTGCACTTTCTCACTAGCATGATGAATTTTTTGATAGACTCGATGATTGAATCCGAGGAATTCATGGTACTCTTAATTTTGATGGTTTTGGCTTCAGTCTGTATGTTTTTTTTTTTTTTTTACTTAAATTGGTACTCATGGTCTTGCTTTCTTTGCAGGAAATCGTATTCAAATTCAGCGTATTTGGGTAGTCAAGCTCTTCTATAGAACTCTTTTAACCAAGCTCATCTCACATAATTGCCGAATAGAGGTAGTGGTAGAACAGATGTGTGAGTGTTTTATGTAATTTTAATTTTTAATATTTATGTATTTACTTCAATCCGAATGTATTACATAGAGATTCTTTTACTGAGGGTGTCTTTTGATTGTTTCAGAATCGATACAGCTAATTGATAAAAGAAACAAATAGAGGTAGTTTCTCTTGATCAATGTTTTTCCTTCTGCATTTGATTCTTTTAAGATTCTTATTTTCTTTAGTGGGGTTTGTTTCAGTCATTGCAAGAAGAATTTCCATTTTCTGGTGACTCACACATATATGTTGTTCAGAAACATGACTTGTACAATATGGCCTCTAACTACAGAATACGGTACAAATTTGTGTGTGTGTGTGTTGTTTTTTTTTCCTATAGTTCTGTTGTTTATATTTGCTTCTTTCCCTTAAGAAGGGAAAGTACTTCTCCATGCTTGTGCCTGATTTTGACCTAACACTCGAAGTTAGAATTTTGAGCTTCTGTGTTGTAAAAGATGATATACATATAAAACGGGCAACTTATCATTACATATTCAGGATGTTTGATGTCAAAGGCATCATGTTTCACTGTTTCTTTTAATCATTGGTGGTGGTTAGAAATTCCCAACTTTTCTTTGGCACTTGTACGCAGCAAGGTGAACAAGACATATTATTATCTTTGACCTGTATTATGGAACTGGACGTCTAGCATGAGAATATATATGATTAAGCTTACTGTAAATACTCTTACATGCATATTTTACCTTCTTGTAAATGAACTGGAATTAATATAATATGAGAAACTGTATCTTCGATGCAGGCTATGCAAATTTATCTTCATGGATCAATTTCTCCAATCCTGGAACTCAACATCAGTCTTGTACATTGTTTTTAGAGCATCTAGGATTTAGTCTGTAAATAGGGCTTTTCCGTGTAGATAAATGGGAACAGACAGGGTTAAGGTCTTGGATGATGACCACCACAAAATAGTTGTCAATTTGAAGGGGAAAAGGGCAACAAATAGTGCAGCAGTTATAGTTGGAACTAGCCGCCCAGTGTTGTCTCGACAGTCCAGCTCACCTTCATCGTTTAACAAACTTGGCAAACGTAAGCGATCTGATGAATGCAGAAAGAAGTGTCGATCAAACTTCAGAAGCTCCGTGCTTAAAAACTATACAAATTTCAGCAAAAGTGGGCTTCCTCAGCGATTTCTATTCTATGAATCTGGGGACTGGATAGACTATCCTCATGGAGTTGTTGACTTGGTCAGGGAGCACTTTCGACAGAAAAATGCAGTTATAAATGTGGATTGGAATGGCTGCCATTTGTTGCTAGATATTCTGTTTATGATGCAGGTGGAAATTAAAACTGGTCTAGCGAAGCAAATTGCTTGGATTGATGAAGCAGGTTCTTGTTTCTTTCCAGAAATCCATTCCTGTCATTTCGAAAAAGAAAAGTACTGCCATTCTGAGTTACAGAGTGATTCACCTTATGTGCTGAAAGAAGCAAACGAGCCCCAGGAGATCACATTGAAGCTTGAGATTGGAATAGCGGGTTTGAGTAGCTCCAATACAGAGGAATGTGTTGAGGAGTCGAATGGTCCTGCTAAGAGGATAAAAATTGAACAAAACTCTTTTGGTAGTCGAGATGAGAGGGAAGTAAATGACTATTGCAACCAAATATCAGATGCCCAAATGCAGGAAATCAATAAGGGAACTCAACAGTTCGATGAAAACATATTGCCCGAGTCTCCAGTTCTGGAGCAAACACTGGACTCTAATTCAGTACGAGACATGTTTAATAAGGGCATTGGTTCCTCTGTGAGTGCATGTATAGTAGAGATTAAGCACTGCACTAGTGATTTGATGCAAGCAAGAGCTGAGCTGTTCCATAAGCAGGTTGAAATAACTAAGAAGTACCGTGGGAATCCAAATGTCCAATATGGTTGGATGGCTGTTACTAAAGATGCCCTATCCAACATCATGCTTTATGGGCTTGGTCATGGTAGACCCATGATTATGTCCGCATATGGCATTGGAGTTCACTTGACATCTCTTAATCAAGCTGATATCAGGTTTGCACATATATTCTATCTTTAAATTCATTTATCATGTTAAGAGAATCTAGTATAAGTAGATGCAGATTACAACTACCATAGAATCATCTATGGTGTTTACTTTTGTTCATTAGATGTGGAGTGTTAGTACAGTACTTTTGTGCCCTCCCTCCCTAAAAAAAACAATTTCTTTTTTCTGAGATTCAGATTTTGGTGCTGTAGTGAAGTTCTATTATTTGCTCTCTGTTTTGAGGATATATTTTATGTATATAGATATGTATGTATATCTATGTGTGTGTGTATTTTGTAGTTTGCTTTGTCAGAGGTTTTACTACTTGTTATCTTGACAGTGCAAGTTACTGTGATGATGACGAAAATGGGGTTAGATACTTAATGTTATGCCGTGTTATCATGGGAAATGTCGAATTGGTCAATCCCGGATGTGGACAGTGCCATCCTAGTTCTATACAATTTGATAGTGGAGTTGATGACCTTCAGAATCCATGCCATCTTATAGTTTGGAGTATGAACATGAACACCCATATCTTTCCAGAGTATGTTGTCAGTTTCAAGACATCTTCGAAGGCTGAAGGTGGTATATCTATCCTCATATACTTGTTCCTTGTTTGACTTTCTGGAGTGATTCTTGCACTCACATATCTCCATCTGCACGCCTTTTATGTTTTTGCTCTTCAATTGTTCTTATTTCCAACTGTCTCAGAATGTTCTATCACAAGTACCCACCTAACATTGCTGCCACGCTCAACTACTTGAAATCGAATACGGTCAGTTAGAAATGAAGGTGGGATGAACACCTGAAATCAATAGGTGTTAATACCTATAATGACAATCTGGAACTATGTAGTGGTGCTCACTTGACAGTTGATGATCCCCAGCCAGTAAGTATAAATTTAGACCTAGGGTCTTACTTCTAATCAACCTAGAATGAGTCTACAGTTGCTCAGATTAGGGAGTGGCCATTGGTTTTTGGGTTATTCCAACCTCTTTGATCAAATCACTGAGAGGAAAAAAAAGAAGGCAGCATACTATGGCAGTGTTAAGTTGGTTTCATGTGTTGTTAAAACATGTTAGAACATTCAAACTCAAAGATTGACTGTTGAAATAAGAATAATTGAAAGGTAGTGCAGATGGAGATGTGGGAAGTGTGAAAATCACTCCTTTTATTTCTGGAGCCAAATTCATTTTTGAAAATAGTAATTTGAAGAAATATGGACTTGATTGCATTTTTTTTTCAATATCCTATTCAAGTAGCTTCTGCTAATGCAGTCAGAAGGTTTGAAGCAGACTGTGCAATCTTTTTATTTGGTCATGCTATCTCCATACTTATGAATTAGGCTATCCTTTCTCTTTGTACATCTACGTATGAGTTGTCACTTGCTGGTCCAAATCTCTGGTGGGTTTTTCACTTACTGGAGACCTCTTGGTTCATGGAAACCTTTCTTTAGATCAATTTTGCTAAGAAAATGCAAGTATTGGACCACTAGAAATTTTTGTTGCTACTACAGGGACCATGGTTACAGAAAGCAGAGGTCATCTGTCTGGAATTACTACTAGTGATGAATGTCCAGGCCAATTGCAGCTCAACTGCTCCCCAATGGAATCAGTAAGTCCTCCATTGTGTTGAAACTTAAGCTTATTGTTTTCTATTCCGCCTCATAATATCATTCTCGTCTTGTTTGCAAGAATTTTAAACATTGGTGTGTTCTTTGCAACTTTGCGTTAGTAAATTGATGCACAAATAATTTGTTGTGCCTATCCAACATTAAAGGACTTCTGATGTTGGTAGTGTAGACAGCCGAAACTGCCTTAACTTCCATTCAAGAAGCCATAACTGTTTTGTGATATGAAGGCATCAAATCCCATAATTATTCTCATTTATGATCTCTCTCTCTCTCTCTCTCTCTCTCTCTCTATATATATATATATATATATTCTGGCAATTTTCTTTCTGGTAATTTTCTTTCTGGTGTGCCTTCAGACGAAACCTAAAATCATCCATCTTCTTGCCTTGGCTTCTTTAATATTGAAGCAGAATGTGAGGCTTACTTTGAATCTTTCTTTATAGAGACTTGAACTATGGCAAGATGATAGTTGTATTAGGTTATTTGCCATTGGATTCTACTAGTGTTAGCCAAAGGATGTTTGCTTTGGAATACTTTCGTGTCAGGTTCAATGACATGTAGAATTTACTTGTGTTGAGTCAAAGTGTGGAATTCTGTTGGTACACTCCTGTTTCAGTTCAATATTTTTTTTTTTTTTGTATAACTTATTTAGCAATTATGCATAAGGATCTACAAGTTGTATTCTTGAGGTTTTGCTCTCCTTTGTCACTTTTCTGAATACTTTTTGATACTTTCAATGCTTTTTCTGTAGGGGAGGCGTTCTAGGCCAGCTTTAGAATCTGAGCGATCACAGGAAAAGCCTGTTGGAATTGGCTCAAGCTCTTTGGCAGGTCCGAAATCCCCATGGATGCCATTTCCAGCATTATTTGAAGCTATTTCAAACGAAGTTGCTCCCAAAGATATGACGTTGGTTAATGCTCACTATGACCAATTCAGGGTATGTAATTTTGAATTCTTAGTATTTAGATGTTGGAGATAATTTCGTGTATCATGATTCTTTCTCTTGTCGGTCACTTATTAGAGCAAGAAGATCAGCCGGGAAGATTTTATTCAGAAGTTAAGAGCAATTGTTGGAGATTCCTTGCTGAGGTCAACCATAGTGAGCCTTCAGTGCAAGGTAATGTCATCTTTAATGATGTTAGATACATACTTGATCAGTTCATGCGGATCAATGTCATGCCTTGTGTATGTTTGTGGCTGGCCTGTGGAAAACAAGCTCTGACATGCTTTCACAGTTAATTTGGCCCCATATTTGGCTGGCTTCCCTTAGGTTGGTATTTTTCATGATTTTTGCTTGTAACGTATTCAATGCTTGCCCTCATCCCTTTGCCAGGGAGTCTTCTTCATTCAGGAAGTTTTTTCTTGGAATCTATGAATTCTTAGTTTCGTTATATGTTTATAATTTATTTAAAATGAACAAATTCATAGTATTTCATCTCTGAAAGGGAATGCTATAGAGGTTGTATGATGAGTAATTTGTATAAATGGAATTTATATTTATCAACTTATGACTGTTCCTTTTACACAGCTGCCACCAAGCTCTGCAATCCCTATGAAACTGCCAAAGCAGGGAGGAGAATTTGATGCCGCTTGATTTGTTAAATGGTGGTTGGATCTCCGACTGTGTTGGAGTCTGGCTGATGTTTGGTAAGGTTGCTGTTCTCCTAATGTGTCGACATGATGCAAGCCATATTACCATCTGACAGATGGATATGGCTTTGTTGGTTTTTGTCTATTTATGCTTTGTACTGAAACTCTGGTTTGAACTCTGGATTGTAAAGCTGAATTGGATTGTAAACTGGTCACTGATCTCATTGTTAGTTCTAGTTTTCTAGCGAATTTTGGGAATTTTGAAATTTCAAATCTAGTAAAATCCATTTGTTTAATGTCTGTTGGATAATGTCCTTTCCTTCTCAATGACTCTTGCTGGATCCCTTGGGAAATTATATTGAATAATTAGTTGAAGTCTAGAGTGATCTGAAACTATAGCTACCTGCCCTGAGAATACCTAAAAAAACGCAGCCTTGTATGTGAGTGCGTATTTGGCTGTATGCCCATCTGAATTTGAACATCGGATTGTTGCCTGCCTGAATTCAATATTTTCTGCAATTTGACCTTTGTAGATCGTTCTGCAAGATGAGCATCGAATATGTTTACAGTTCAGTGGTATATGGGGTTATTGGTGAATGTGATTGGTGGTATATGGGGTTATTGGTGAATGTGATTGGTTTTGCATATGCCAAACAGACTAGGTACACAAGCTTTAGTGTACCATATTGTTCAAATGATTCAAATTAATCGGGTTCTCGTTAATAAACCAGAATGATCAGGTAGAGCCAAGCATCCAATAAGTCTGAAGCTTGACCGGTTCTCGAGATTTGGCATTTGAGAACACTGGCCACTGGGACTAAGAATGACACAGAGAAGACATGCTCCAAAGTGTAACTTATTCAGTACAGTTCTGGAAAAGAGAATTAGCACGTATTGCTTGCAAACAAGGTGACAACTCACAAATATGCTTCGATAATATATGCAGTTGAAGCAATACAGTATGTGCTTACATTTTAGATGCAAAACTAGGGAACTCATCAGAAATATTTTCAATAATGCAGCAGTGTCGTTACTACTGTAATCGACCAGGAGATGCACCATCTGGTTCATCTCCAGCTGAGGGATCCCACCCAGGAGGCTAGATGTTTGGCCAGTCCTCTCGGCATCAGAAGCGTATGTAGAGGCCCTTCTTACCTTCAATACACCGCAGTAAAACGATCGTGTTGTAGGCATTATAGAAAAAGAACCATACATTTTTCTGTACAAGACACTTTTGGGAGCCTATTCACTTGATTATCCTACATTTGACCTCCATTAGACATCGTTAAATTGTTAGAAACCAAAATACAGTTCGCACTTCTAGAATCGATAATTATATGGATACTCAAAAGTAAATGATCCCAAAGATGAGCTTTCAATGGTGAACTTTTCTCCCCTAACATGGTCTAACCGTAATTCGTCAAGGCGTTTGCACGAGCAGGACATCCATTTGCAAAACCCATCATCTATGGTAAGTTGGTAACATTTCTCAACACCAAGTTTTGGAGAATATTATGAGAAACTAAGGTGGGTGCTCTAAGAATTGTATATGTGTTGATGAATAGAGACCTCAAATATCCAGAAAAGTAGATACAAGATGGCAATTCTAGCATCACCCTATCTGATTTGTGCAGTCTCAATTGAAGCTCTAGCACTTCAACATTACACCTTAAGAGCAAGTCCACCGGTGACAAAAAAATCCAATCCAGGTTGGATCCACATAGACAAAGTGACACAGCCCAAAAATGTTTGCTTCCGCCCATGAAAATTTTGGTGTTAAGTATTGTAACCCAGGTGAGTTTGGGTTAAGATAAAATGTAGTAACCCAACAATCTAACCCAGACTAATTGACTCCTCAACCGCCACATCAGCAAAGGAGCCCAACGTGGCTGACGTCAAGCAGGGCCATTATTTTTCTCTCTTTATTGTTTCACTTGCTAATTGCTCGCGTGAAGATCGCTGGGTCATATATATATATATGGCCAATTACATAGAAGTCTATTTGGAGATATTTTCTTTCATATAAGTTAACTTTAATATTTTTACTCACATAGGTCCAGTCCAGCTAAGTCCAGCCCAAATATTCCATGTTAGGTATCAACTTTCAACTTAGTTACACAGTCATCGTAACCTAATTCACACCCACACCCTCTCTTCACTCACCCACTCTCATCCAAAAAGCAACTCTCTCTCTCTCTCTCTCTCTCTCTCTCTCTCTCTCTCTCTCTCTCTCTCTCTCTCTCTCTCTCTCTCCACCGATCTCGCCTGCTCCCTCCATCACAGTTATCTTCATCCTTCCTACTCCGATCTCACCATCGATGACTCATCGCCATCATCCAAAGAGCCCATGCGTGAAAACGCAACAATCAAATCCAGGATTCTGTAAACGAATTTGCAGATTGAAGTTCAAATTTAAACGAAATGGAAAACAAGATTTACTTGGGACGATTTGAGGAGCATCTTTGTCGTCTTCAGGCGAGGCGCTGATCGAGAGAGATTAGACTTCGTCGAGGTAGTCTCCGACCGAAGCATCTTTGTCGTCGTCTCCACGCGTGGATGATGTCGGAGCTCGTCTTCGTCGTCTTCTGAGAGAGAGGACTGATGGATCTGGAAACTATGGACCTGAGAGTATTTTAGAGATAATATCCACGTGAGTTGTTGGGTTTGGACCACAACGTGGATGATAATGTGAACTTTTGAAAAAGAAAATGTTAAAAATTAGATTTTTATAAAATTTTCTAATATATATATGCCCCACTCTCTTCTCATGAAGAAGACATGCAATGTGACTGGCCCCACAACCCTACTTCATATTATTAAATGTGAAAATGTAAAACAATAAAATGTAAAAATATCAAATGTGGATATAAAACCATTAATTCAAAAAAAAAACATTCATAAAAACTGGGTTATCATTTATGTAAATGTAAATCAATTGAAAAAAAATGTATATTCTATAAGATGTAAACTATATGAAAAATTCCGTAGCGTTTATAAATAATTTCTTATATCTCTAACCAATTTAGATTGTGTGTTTTATTATGTTTGTGTCTCCGGCCGAAGCATCTTTGTCGTCGTCTCCACGCGTGGATGATGTCGGAGCTCGTCTTCGTCGTCTTCTGAGAGAGAGGACTGATGGATCTGGAAACTATGGACCTGAGAGTATTTTAGAGATAATATCCACGTGAGTTGTTGGGTTTGGACCACAACGTGGATGATAATGTGAACTTTTGAAAAAGAAAATGTTAAAAATTAGATTTTTATAAAATTTTCTAATATATATATGCCCCACTCTCTTCTCATGAAGAAGACATGCAATGTGACTGGCCCCACAACCCTACTTCATATTATTAAATGTGAAAATGTAAAACAATAAAATGTAAAAATATCAAATGTGGATATAAAACCATTAGTTCAAAAAAAAAAAACATTCATAAAAACTGGGTTATCATTTATGTAAATGTAAATCAATTGAAAAAAAATGTATATTCTATAAGATGTAAACTATATGAAAAATTCCGTAGCGTTTATAAATAATTTCTTATATCTCTAACCAATTTAGATTGTGTGTTTTATTATGTTTGTGTCTCCGGCCGAAGCATCTTTGTCGTCGTCTCCACGCGTGGATGATGTCGGAGCTCGTCTTCGTCGTCTTCTGAGAGAGAGGACTGATGGATCTGGAAACTATGGACCTGAGAGTATTTTAGAGATAATATCCACGTGAGTTGTTGGGTTTGGACCACAACGTGGATGATAATGTGAACTTTTGAAAAAGAAAATGTTAAAAATTAGATTTTTATAAAATTTTCTAATATATATATGCCCCACTCTCTTCTCATGAAGAAGACATGCAATGTGGCTGGCCCCACAACCCTACTTCATATTATTAAATGTGAAAATGTAAAACAATAAAATGTAAAAATATCAAATGTGGATATAAAACCATTAATTCAAAAAAAAAAAAACATTCATAAAAACTGGGTTATCATTTATGTAAATGTAAATCAATTGAAAAAAAATGTATATTCTATAAGATGTAAACTATATGAAAAATTCCGTAGCGTTTATAAATAATTTCTTATATCTCTAACCAATTTAGATTGTGTGTTTTATTATGTTTGTGTTTTCATCCTTACAAAATTTCAAATAATTGTAACTTTTTTATGCTTGACTTGTCAATTAAATGTCAAGGAATAAAAAAATTTCAATAAGTCATATTGTTTATGTAATTACCATTTATTTACAACTAAAATAATTATTCACATTTAAAAACGTTTTTTTTAAAATTCAATAAACAATCACTGACACGTGTCAGCAATCTTACATTTCCAACAAGTGGAAACTGCTGCCTAGTCACAGTGACCCAGGTCATTGTGTTCAATCTAACCAAACGGGTGAACTTGCTCTAATGCAATATGGATCCAGAGAAGCCTGCATTGAAGTTCCAATCGATACAAAATCGCTGTATCCTATTAGCCCCATGAAGAATCATGAACCTATATATAGAATTCAACAGTTTAAACTTATATGGTCTGTTTATTGCGAAATAGAATCCAATGATGGGGTTGATAGTCATAGATAGAAACCTCTGCATCTTTTGGACACGCTGCCCACTTGAACGAGTTGTCGAAATCCTATTAGCCCCATGAAGAATCATGAACCTATATATAGAATTCAACAGTTTAAACTGATCCTGCCTGTTTATTGCGAAATAGAATATAATGATGGGGTTGATAGTCATAGATAGAAACCTCTGCATCTTTTGGACACACTGCCCACTTGAACGAGTTGTCGAAAACTGAAGCCTAACAGTATGTGATGAGCCAAATTATTGGGAAGATTAATAAATCTATCGACTACTCTTCCTACAAGCTCCTGGAGCTTGAGAACTTGCCGTTGCATATAACAGTCTGTGGTACCTGGTTTCTGTATGTTCTTGTGGGAGAAATTAACACCTACAAGTTTCAAAGGACATGAGATCAGAACTTGTATAAATACATGGTGCCTAAGACCATCCAAATATCTAAACTCTATATGCTCTATTATATATTTCACATTTTATGAGTCCATATTTAAGCACCTCTAAACAGGCACACAACAAGAAAACTATGCAAATTGAGGAGCAAAAAAAGTACAAGAAAATCATAAAATTAATATAAAATTATAAATAAAGGGGACATTATGAAAATGAATGCGAATGTAAGTACAACTAACCCTTACAGGTTTCATGGTTAGTTAATAAAACTACTCAATTCAAAGATATCAACAAGAGTTTACACTGAAGCAGCTGCAATTTATCTTGACAAGAACCCATATTCTGAAATTGCAATCTCAAATGCTTGAATCTTTCTCCGGTAGCAAAGCCATTGCGATCATAAGACGATATTTCACCTATGTTAAGATCACTGCAGACTTGGATCAACTTCTCGCCAACACGTTTAGCAGCTTCAGCGGTACTACAATTGGGATCCTGACAGATAGATTTTTGCAAAGTGCTTCCATAAAACAAACACTTGTTGTTCTAGTCATCTACCAGCATAGCATACAATTGTTTTTCTGAACAGAATACCGAAAGCCTGGGATTTGTGGACATACCTTTGTACTTCTTCTGCATTCTTCTATTTCGAGTTTTCGCACTTTCAGTTCTGGTAGGCTGCCTCGCTCTCATTACTACTGGCTTCATGGAGAATTTTCTTCTAGTCTGCAAAACTTGAAAGTTGGAAGTTGCAGAACGACTCCCAAAAAGAGCAGGAGACTTAAACTAGAGAGTAGCAAGGTTCACTAAAGCCATACCTCCACCCTGTAAATTGGGTATCGTTGAAAACAAACTAACGAAATTTTGCGAAAATTGCAAAGCAAGTTCATTGAGATATTTCATCCAACACCTTATGGGTCCAGTTATGACGCATTAAAACATTCTTTGCATAAAGCTCTACGAAATTTGGATGCTTTGTCTATCACCAGAATGGTGGCAGCAGCTTACCAACAAGCACACATCAATCATAAGCTTGTAGATCACTTATGAATTCAGTTCAATAAGCTAACACTAAAACGTAGTTTTACAAAGAAGAAAACTTGGGGACCAGGCAAACCAACCCAAGTCTATATGCAATGGATGTAAACAAAGTGATTGAATTTCCATGTTAGTTATCTACTCTAGGGTAATTGCTAGCAACTAATCTCTTTTAGGGTGGGTAGAGAGTTTGTTTAAAGAAAAAGCATCCATAAGTAAATTTCAGGTTGGATATACAAAAGGAGGAGACATGCTAGCATACCCACCAATACCTTATACATTTTTTCTCTTTTTATTTAATATTTAACAATTATAATGATGGTAACCTGAAGAACTGGTCATTAGGTTACCCACTCAGAATATGACACGTGACATTATTATTATTTTTATCTTACAACACAGACATTTATTACAAACATTTCAACCAAATGTCTTTATGCTTGTAAAAACGTACTGAAAGATGTAAATATCTTCTCAATACAAAAAATACCACCCAATTACAAAACCGAGAACCATATTACGTGAATGAGGACGAATGGTCTATTTGGACATAATCTTAAAATTTACCATCCCGACAACACATTCGTCCTCAATTTTGTAAAAGATATTATAAATCTGTAAATTTGGTCAAGACCTTGTAATTACAACATATGAACATTTATTACAAATGTTGTTCTACGCATGCATTTGAATATGTATGCCAACAAAAGATAGCGAAGATAACAAGAGTTTTGCAGCGTCAGTGTTGACCCTAGAGCTCATAGTAACCAAAAGATTAGATTCCGTTCAGAGGTAAGTTGCCCACAATGTCAGAACATATGAATGACATTCCTGAAAGGTATGAGGAACGATATATTAGAGATTATCAGGTTCATATCAACTTTGATATATCTTAAATGATCGAAGAACAACACTTAGTTATTCGACCAATAAATCCAAGAACTCAAACTTAAGTTGCTTAGCCATAAACAATCAATGGTATGAAGGAATAAAAAAGAGAGAGAGAGAGAGAAGATAATTAAATTTTCTCACATGCATTTCATCAAACACGTGGTGAGCAACAATATCAGTTTGTCATATGCATTCTTATACAGAATAATACCGTCAAGGACTGGGTCATTGATGGTTCAGAATCACAAAACGTAAACAGAAACAAAGAAAAGCAAAAACCCAGAAAGCCCCAGAATTGAAAAAAACACTACTTAGAATAAAAGAGAGATTGGCAAAAGAATTTGAACCAGACATTTCTCGATTTATGCGTATCATAGTCTTCTCTCTATCATTCCAATTTTATCTGATGTCCCCGAAGGGACGAGCTCTATTATTATGTCTTCCTATATGAACAGCCTTCTGTTTTCGCTTTTCTGCGATGTGGGATCATAACACAAATAAAACAAAAGCACGTGGGCCTCACGTGTCATCTCTCTCAAGCGCTCTAAATCCCTGTCACAAAAGTTTGGTCTTAGCTGCTTGGAACTGATCATGAGTGAGATTGTGTTTCGCTTCTGTAGCCTAAAACTTAACCAGTATTGCTCTACATATTCATAAGTTAGATACAGAATCAGACTCTGCTAGTCTTGTGTTCAAATCTGCAACTATTGATCTTCACCTTCTTGGTACCCTTGTCTTGAACTATAAGCACATGATGGAGCAATTTGATACTTGCGGGTATAAGCATATTCGTAACTCATAAGGGATGTACATGCATACAAGTGGCTGAAATACTTGCTCAGGAAGAGTTCAACACTCTTCGGGTGTCTGCACTTTCACTTCCCCTCCTGCCAAGGTAGTTGATGAAGCCTTGTTCTTTGGTGTAGGTAGACACAAAGAAGTTTATAGAAGCCACAAATAGCCGAGTAGTTGCCTTTCCTGTTCTTCTCTATTTGATGAGTAGTTGACTAGTTGCCTTCATTCAAAAAAAAAAAAAGGTTTCTTTTCTGGATGAAAAAATTGTGGCCGAGCGAGCTATAGGTCTAGGACCGGAAGCAGTTTAGGTGTGTATGACCCTTCTCAAGAGAATCTTTTCACAAGATGAGGGTTGACTACTTTGCAGTCTAGCCTGCTTCCACTAGACCAGCCCTATTAAATAAGAATACAATTATTTTTTTATAATTTTTTTAGAGGAATATGACAACTGATATTAAATTATAATCAAGATGTATATAGAATGATTCAGAAGTATCATAATAAGATGCACAAAATCATCTATAACAAGAAAAAACAATAAAAGAAAACAATACGCATGAATACATCTAAAATGATATGTAACCATAGAACTATATGCCTATTGATGCACTACATATGTCGTGAAAGCTAGTGTAAGTGTAGTAATAACGGTAACCATGATCGTTACCAGAAGCAAGGAGATACACCATTACGACATTTTGTAACTATTTACAATAAATTTTCACAACACATAACATTTCACTGTGTTTATTATAAATAATTGACATGTCAAATATCTTTTTTATGTTTTATTGACACCACTTTTATTCCACAATGATATTTCTTTTAGTGGTTTTTTTTTTAGTAAATTTCAGTTTACTACCCTGAACTTTTGGTCTAAAATCAGTCTGATACCTTATCTTTTTTTAATCAGTTTCATCCCTAAACTTTCAAAATGACATCAATCTCGACTAAAATGACTAAATAGCCCTTGTTACGGTTTTACTTAATCTTTTTACTCTCTCTCTCTCACTTTGCTCGACCTGGATTGAGATACCCTCTGCCTCCCTCAATCACCACCAAATCATGGCCGAATGTGTGGTGGTGCGCCGGCTCCACGCTGCCGGCCTTAAACCTAACTACAGCCGATGTGGGACTCTCCCTCACTATCTTCATTGACCCACCCGGAATGATATCAATTTCTCTCAAATCCCGATTTCTCACCAGACAACAGATTGAGCAAAAGCTTTCTTGCGGAGTAGAATCCGCCTCTCTCTCTGCTTGACTTGGACTGAGATACCCTCCGCCTCTCTCTCTCTCTCTACTCGACCTGGACTGAGATACCCTCCGCCTCTCTCTCTCTCTGCTCGACCTGGACTGAGATCGACGACATCGCCTCCAACCTGACATGCCCTGAATTGAACGGAGGCACACGGACCTGATCCCCATCACTCTTTGCCTAATCTACTACGATCCGCTGTGCTCGACTTGGACTGAGATCGGCGGCATCGCCTCCAACCTAAGGACTGAACCACTGATTTGGCAACACTGCTCTGTCGTTGCAGCACCGACAACACCGCCTCCGCGGGCGTGTCTCCGGAAACACAAGCTGACCTGCGTCGTCTAATCCAGGATCGGAGTATCAAAGCCCACTGGACCGGCGCCGCCTAGCCCAGCTCTTACCCGCTCGTCTCTCGGCGCCGCCTGCAATGGATTTTCCACACGAGGTCCGCACCATCTTCATCATCGGTCTTCATCCACCCCTACCACCAGTAATGGATGACGTCACGGCACCAGTCACACGTGCCGAGGCACATGTTGAGCCTCGCGACGTTCATGCTGTCAGCGGCAAGCTTCTCGAGCTGGTCAGACCCTGTGCAGGCGGGGCCAATGGTGCATATGAGCTTGGTGCGGAATCCATTCTCTCTGAGCTCGGCCTCGGTGATGACATTGACCTCGATGGAGGTGGAGGAAGAGTAGTCGGGAGAAGGGGAGAGGACGATGCTGGAGGAGGTGTCGTTGGCGGAGACGAGGACGGAGGTGGTTTGATCGGAACCGGCGGCGTAGGCTTTGACAGAGAGGGACGGGAAGGTGGTAGGAGAGCAGCGGTTGGGAACGGAGAAGGGGGCGAGGAATAAGGAGGAGTGGGTTTTGGGATTGGGGAAGGCTTGGAAATGAGAGAGAGATAGAGAGAAAAGAAAAAATTAAGTAAAACCGTAACAATGACTATTTTAGTTATTTTGGTCGAGATTAATATCATTTTGAAAGTTTAGGGATGAAACTGATTAAAAAAAAGATGAGGTATCAGACTGATTTTAAACTAAAAATTCAAGGTAGTAAACTGATTTTTTTTTTTTGGTAATTATAATTTCAATGGTTTGTCCCCACGTCTCAAAAATATTGAACACCGCCTTGTGCAACACACGCCTTGAGCAACACACCGATGCGAACCTTCCATAATATACTTTCAGCCGCACGATCAACTAAACGGCTCATATTTAGCGGTTTGATTAAAGCCCAGACAAGTAAAAGAGAGACCCACCGCCTCCTAAAATACCCTATGAGAAGAATATTGGAGAAGAAATCAGAAATTGCTAAGTTGGTTCGGTAGGTTTAACTTTAGCCTCACGTTCTGAAAAGTCGAAACGTTTCTTCGCTGTCGCTGGCTTCAAATCAAACTAGGTTTTCTGAGCCGTCTTTGATTCTCATTGTTTAGGGCTTTTGTTCAATTTCACTGGATCACGTCTGGTCCTTCTTCTTTTTTCTGTATCGACTTTTTGTTGTTGTTGATTTTTTAGATCCATCCAGGTGCTTTGATCTTGGTACGAGTTTGATTATTCTTTGACGTTTTGGAATCACTGATTGTTTCGTTGCAACTAATTATCATTCTGAAATTGTATTGCTGCAATCAGATTCGAATTCATTTTGTTTTGTTTTTGCTTTTAGTATTTGACTTGGGTGATTTTAAGGATTCAGAATGTAAATCCAGTTCTAACAACTTGATTTTAGACAAGTTAATTATTATGTGAATAATTGTGGTTTCTGATTTAACTGTTGAATTTCATGATAAACTCGTATAATTGAATCTGAGAAATTACTCTTGATTTTAATGGTTTTGGCTTCAGTCTGTATGATTTGTTAGAACTCGTACTCATGGTGTTGTCTTCTTTGCAGGTTTTATATTCAGATTCACCGTATTTGGGTAGTCAAACTCATCTACAGAACTTTCAAGCTCACCTCACAAAATTACTGAATACAACTAGTGGTAGAATAGATGTGTGAGTGATTTTATATTTACTTCATATCAGTGTATTACATAGAGATTTTTCACTGAGGGTGTGTTTTGATTGTTTCAGGATCGATACAGTTAATTGGTAAAAGAAACAAATAGAGGTAGTTTCTCTTGATCGGTGTTTTTCTTCCTGCATTTGATAATTTTTAATTCTTATCTTCTTTAGTGGGTTCCGTTTCAGTCACTGCAAGAAGAATTTCAATTTTCTGGTGACTCGCAAATATACGTTGTTCAGAAACATGACTTGTACGATATGTTCTGCTACTACAGAATACGGTACGGTTTTGTATGTTTCTTTTTCCTATGGTTCTGTTGTTTATATTTGCTTCTTTCACTTAAGAAGGGAAAGTACTTCTATATTCTTGGGCCTGATTTTGAACCAACACTCGAAGTTAGAATATTGAGCTTCTGTGTTGTAAAAGATGTTATACATATAAAACGTGCAACTTATCATTATAAATTGCTTGGTTTTAAAGGCATCATGTTTCACCTGTTTCTTTTAATCATTGGTGGTGGTCGGAAATACCCAGCTTTTCTTTGCCACTTTTATGTAGTGAGGTCAATAACAGTTATTATCTTTGACCTGTGTTATGGAACTGGACGTGTAGCATGAAAAGATATATGATTAAGCTCACCTGTAAATACTCTTACATGCAGATTTTACTTTCTGGTAAATGAATTAAAATTAGTATAATAAGAGATGCTAGATCTTAAATGCAGGCTATGCAAATTTATCTCCATGGAACAATTTCTCCATTCCCGGAACTCAAGAAAAGTATTGTACAATGTTTTTAGAGCATTTAGGATTTAGTCTGTAAATAGGGCTTTTCCGTGTAGATAAATGGAAACAAACAGGGTTAAGGTCTTGGATGATGACCACCACAAAATAGTTGTCAATTTGAAGGGGAAAAGGGCAACAAATAGTGCAGCACTTATAGTCGGAGCTAGTTGCCCAGTGTTGTCTCGACAGTCCAGCTCACCTTCATCGTTTAACAAACTTGGCAAGCGTAAGCGATCTAATGAATGCAGAAACAAGTGTAGATCAAACTTCAGAAGCTCCGTGCTAAAAAACTATATAAATTTCAGCAAAAGTGGGCTTCCTCAGCGATTTCTATACTATGAATCTGGGGACTGGATAGACTTTCCTCATGGAGTTGTTGACTTGGTCAGGGAGCACTTTCGACTGAAAAATGCAGTTATAAATGTGGATCGGAACGGCTGCCATTTGTTGCTAGATATTCTGTTTATGATACAGGTGGAAATTAAAACAGGTCTAGTAAAGCAAATTGCTTGGATTGATGAAGCAGGTTCTTGTTTCTTTCCAGAAATCCGTTCTTGTCATTTAGAAAAAGAAAAGTACTGCCATTCTGAGTTACAGAGTGATTCACCTTATGTGCTGAACGAAGCAAATGGGCCCCAGGAGATCACTTTGAAGCTTGAGATTGGACTAACTGGATTGAATAGCTCCAATACAGAGGAATGTGTTGAGGAGTCGAATAGTCCTGCTAAGAGGACTAAAATTGAACAAAACCCTCTGGGTAATGGAGACGATAGGGAAGTAAATGACTATTGCAACCAAATATCAGATCCCAAAATACAGGAAATCTGTAAGGGAACTCGACATTTTGATGAAAACATAATCCCCGAATCTCCAATTTTGGCTGAAACACTGGACTCTAAGTCAGTACGAGACATGTTTGATAAGGGCATTGGTTCCTCTGTGAGTGCATGTATAGTAGAGATGAAGCAGTGCTCGAGTGATTTGATGCAAGCAAGAGCTGAGCTGTTCCATAAGCAGGTTGAAATAACAAAGAAGTACCGCGGCAATCCAAATGTTCAATATGGTTGGATGGCTGTTACTAAAGATGCGCTACCTAACATCATGCTGTATGGACTTGGGCATGGCGGACCCATGATTATGTCCTCATATGGCATTGGAGTTCACTTGACACCTGTTAATCATGGCCATATCAGGTTTGCACATATTTTATGTCTATCAATTCATTTATCATGTTAAGGAATTTTAGTAGAAGTTTAGTAGAAGTAAGATGTTGGTAACAAAATCATCTATGATTTTTTCCTATGTCCATTCGATGTAAAAGTATTAGTACAGTACTTTGTGCCTCCTCCCCCAAACAAAACTTATTTTTTCCAAGATCCAGATTTTGGTGCTGTAGTGAAGTCTATTTAATGCTCTCTTTTTGAGGATATATATTCTTATTTCTACTGTAATTTGCTTTGTCAGAGGTTTTACTGCTTGTTTTCTTGACAGTGCAAGTAACTGTGATGATGACGAAAATGGGGTGAGGTACATAATGTTATGCCGTGTTATCATGGGAAATGTCGAATTGGTCAATCCCGGATCTGGACAGTCCCATCCCAGTTCTATACAATATGATAGTGGAGTTGATGACCTTCAAAATCCACACCATCTTATAGTTTGGAGTATGAACATGAACACCCATATTTTTCCGGAGTATGTTGTCAGTTTCAAGACATCTTTGAATGCTGAAGGTTGTATATCTCTCCTCATATGCTAGTTCCTTGTTTGATTTTCAGGAGTGCTTCCTGCACTCCCTGTCTCCTTTGAACGCCTCTTTTTTTAACAATTTTTATATATTTTTTATGTGTTTTATATTTTAACTTTACTCTTCATCTGAGAATGTTTTATCACATGTACCCACCTAAAATTGCCGCACCTCTCTAATACTTGAAATAGGAATACATTCTATTTTCTGGAAATAAATGAAGGTGGGATTAACCCTCAAATTCTATTGGTGATGGATAAACTTGATCAGCTGGCTCTCTGTTTGACTTAGGTCATTTTTGGTACTTCTAGGTTTACAGATAATAAAATAATAGTAGATGAATTTTATACCTACTGGTTGGAGTATGCTACTCCCACCGCCATAGGGGGTTATATCTGAAGAGCCCTATCTGGAACTATGTAGTGGTGTTCACTTGCTTGACAGTTGATTCCCAACCAGTAAGTTCGTAAATTTAGACCTATGTAGTGGTCTTTCTTCTAATCAACCTAGATGAATACTGTTGATGGGAACAGGAAGTGGCCATTGGGGTTTGGGGTTATTCCAACCTTTTGTCTGATCTAGAGAAAAAAGAACAAATGCGTTATGACTTATGACTATCCTTTTCTCTTTGTACATCTGCATATGCGTTATGACTTACTGTTCCACATCTATGGTGGGTTTTTTTTTTTTTTTACTTTCTGGGAACCTTTTGCTTCATGTAGACACTTTTCTTTAGATCATTTTTGCTTAGAAAATATAAGTATTGGACCACTAGAACGTTTTGTTGGTACTACAGGGACCATGGTTACTGAAAGCAGAGGTCATCTGTCTGGAATTACAACTAGTGATGAATGTTCAGGCCATTTGCAGTTTAACTGCTCGCCAGTGGAATCAGTAAGCCCTCCATCGCATTGAAACTTCAGTTTATTGTTTTCTATTTCAATATGTTAGACGTTGGTCTTCTTTGCTTTAGCTAATTGATGTGCAAATAATTTGTTGTGCCTATCCAACTTTAAAAGAGGACTTGTAGATATCCCAAACTGCCTCTTAAATTCAATTGATGAAGCCATAACTGTTTGTGATACTTTAGACACCATAAAATCCCATAATGATTCTCCTTTATGTTCTCAGTTTTTTCTCTTCTTTGTTTTTCCGGTATTTTTTCTCTGAAATCTAGTGTGCCTCAGAGGTTTTCCTCTGATTACCCATCTGCTTGACTTCTCCTAATACTGAAGTAGAATGTGTGGCTTACTTTGATCTTGCTTAATAGTTGTGTTATATTCATTGACATATGGAATTTACTAGTTTTAGCCAAAGGATGGTTGCTGTCGGAACACCTTTGTGTCAGGTTCAAGTCAAAGGGTGAAATCCTGTTGGAATATCCTGTTGAAAGCAAGCATCCACAAGTTGTATTCTTGAGGTGTTGGTCTCCTTTGTCACTTTTCAGAAATACTATCTGATACTTTCAATTCTTTGTCTGTAGGGGAGGCATTCTAGGCCAGCTTTAGAATCTGAGAAATCACAGGAAAAGCCTGTTGGAATTGGCTCAAGCTCTTTGGCAGCTCCAAAATCCCCATGGATGCCGTTTGCAGCGTTATTTGAAGCTATTTCAAAAGAAGTTGCTCCCAAAGATATGACGTTGGTTAATGCTCACTATGACCAATTCAGGGTATGTAATTTTGAATTCTTAGTATTTAGATGTTGGAGATAATTTCGTGTATCATGATTCTTTCTCGTGGTCACTTTATTAGAGCAAGAAGATCAGCCGGGAAGATTTTATTCAGAAGTTAAGAGCACTTGTTGGAGATGCCTTGCTGAGGTCAACCATAACAAGCCTTCAGTGCAAGGTAATGTCATGCATATTAGCATTTACTGGTGATAGATAGCATGAATATTTTAATGTAGATCAATATCGTGCATTGTGTATGTTTGTGGCTGGTGAAATTTTTTTTGAAACATACTATTCATCTCTGAAAGGGAGGCCATACACGTAAAATCGCTATAGAGGTTTTATGATGAATAATTTGCATTTATTGAAGTTTATAGTTATCAACATATGACTGGTCATTTTTACAGCTACCACCAAGATCTGCATTCCCTATGAAACTGCCAAAGCAGGAAGAATAAGTTGATGCTGCTTAAATGCTAACTGGTGGTTGGATCTCCGACTGTTGTGGTCTGGCTGATGTTTGGTAAGGTTGCTGCTCCCCTAATGTGTCGACATTATGTGAACCATATTACCATTTGACAAGTGGAAATGGCTATGTTCTTAAAGTAGTTTGTTGTCTAAATTTTGTACTGATCTATGCTTTGTACTGAAACTCTGGTTTGAACTCTGAAGTGTGAAGCTGAATTGGATTGTAAACTGGTCATCGTTAGTTCAAGTTTTCTAGCAAATCTTAGGGAATCTTGGAATTTCAAATCTTGTGAAATCCATTTGTTTAATATCTCTTGGATATTGTACCTTCCCAATTCTATGACTTTGGCTGGATCTCATGGTAAAGTATGTTGAACAACTAGTAAAAATGTTTGGTGAGCTGAAATTTAGGCCAATATGCGCCTGCTCTGTGAATTTCCACAAACTAGCAGCCTTGTATGATTATGACTACCTATTTTGGCTGTATAGCATCTGAATTTGAACATCAAATAGTCAGATTGTCTGATCCTATTCTAGAAGGAAAAGGTTGACCCTTGCCTACTTGCGATATTTTCAGTTTTTTTTATGTGCGTTAATCTTCAGTATCAGCATTTGAATTTGAATATGTTTAATTATAGTTAATCTTTAATATCAGCATTTGGATTTAGTTAACTGTCCCCAGATACCGTGTGTAGATGGATGTGATATTAGTGGTATAGGGATTACAGTCAATATGGTTAGATTTTTCATGCGTTGAACAGACTAGGGACACAAGCTTTTAGAATCCATGGCGATATTTCTGGCGATTCCCTGATATTCAATCTCTTGAGACTATATAAAATATTTGCAGCGCATTGTGAAGTAAACCTGTTACATTCATAACACAAAGCCAAATAATCCTTGCCCAGTTTTCTAAATCCTTTTATCCAAAATGCGATGTTATGAACTTAAGACGTTACATTTTATTTTTGGTCGTCTATTTGTTCCAAGAGACGGAAATGAATTTTTTTGTGATAGCTGTGAATGAAGTATCCTTGGTCTTCTGCAAGTATTTAGGATTCTGAGAAATGAGATTGTTTAATGCTGGGGAAGCTGCCGCTAATGCTAGTGATCCTCGTAAGTAGAAGGTCTTGTGGAGGATGAGGAAGTTGACTAGGCATAGCAACTTAGCAAGTTTTTGGTAGAGAGCTTGCCGCAGGTTTTTTTTTAATATTTATTTATAGCTCTTCCAACTATAAGCATTTGTTGTTGCCCGGTGGGAAGTGTGTTTTGGAATAGATTCATTTGCGGAAGGTGCCTTAATATTATGCGTTCCTTGGATAGTTTGCCCCTCTTGATTCGGTTGTGTGCTTTGTGATGCAGCAGCAGTCTACTTTATATATTAGTAGAGACTGCGCTTTCACTTTTGAAAATCAATGCCCAGTTTATGCAGTTATATTATCATCCCTCAAATTTGGCTTATGAGTTGATGTGGTTGAGCAACTATGCCAGAGATCTATCCAAATGCTTTTGGTAAAAACTTATTTTCCATATGTGGAGTGTTTAGATTGAAACGAATGAGCGTGCATGGAATAACAAGAGGCTGGCTGCTTGTGATGTCTTTCTTTGCAGTATGGCTAGGCTGCAAAAATACCTGTTTCATAACCTAAAGTTGAAGCAAGCTGCAGTGATTGTACCTTGGGTGGCTCGTTGGAGGGCTCCGGCCTTGGGAAACCTCAAAATCAATGTCGATGGCTCTTTTTACAATGTTACTTGTTGTGTTGTTGTTTGTGGTGTTGTTACTTGTTAGGGATGAATAGGAAGCATGTTGGCCGGTGGTGCTAAACCAGTTAGAGGGCCACTGTCCCCGGAACACCGAGAGCCCCTTGCTTGCTGCAAAGCAATAGACTTTGCACAGGAGTTTGCATTTTAGCTGCCCAGTTTTCTTTTCTTCTATGTGATAACTCTTTCTTCTTCTTTTTTGATCAAGCAAACAACTGAAATGCTACAATAAGTCTGTTGTGAGTCGAACTCACGACTTCCCACATACAGAAGGGAGACTGATGCCATTAGACCAAATGGTATTGGGCATGTGATAACTCTTTTATTCAATAATGTTTGACATCCATTATTCATAAAAAAAATATTAAAAAAATTTAAAAAAGAAGTTCGGATAACATTTAGGAACTTAGGATGTTCTAAGTATGCTTCATATTATAATCATGTTATTTGCCATATCATTTGGATAAAATAGCCAAAATACTTGAAATTTTGGGTTTGTTGTCCAGTTATTCAATTTGATGCCCAAACTTCAAAAGTATTTGAATCATACAGTTCGTTAACAAACCAGAATGATCAGGTACTGAAGGTTTCTGCTAGACAACATGCTGTTCAAATGAGTTATTATTAACAGAAATATGATGCGTACTGGCATCTGAGAACACACAGAGACCAAGATTGATCAGTTATCTAGTTGAACCATCGCACAGAAAAGACTTGATGCAATTGTAAGTAATTCAGGCCATTTTAAATCTGGATGATGCTTCTTCAAGTTTATCACTAGCTGATCTTCATCCATATACCTGCTCAAAACAAGAATTATTCATCTAAACACAGAAATCTAATGTTATAGAATTTCATGTGATTTAGTTTCACAAACCATATTGTTTCAGCAGGCTTTATTTTATCAAACAGTTGATTAGTTTCCATAAGTGTGACAAAGGACCCAGAGTGCTGTACTTTTATTGTTAAAGATGAGCCATTTGCATCCACAAAAATGTCTCTGGAGCTTGTGACGTTTCGTCCCCCCAGCTGTAATCTCAATTCCACCTCAGTAGAACCATCAAGAAACTGCATTGATGTTCCACATAAATAGTATATATGAGACAAAACAAAGTACAACTGTTGTAGGACAACAAAACGGAAGCCATTTTTAGAGAAAAAAAGTTCCAAAAGGATGAATTTTGCTTCATTAGTTATCAGAGTTTATCAACATATGTTCAAATGAAGTTGGATTCTTCTTGTCAAGCACACAAATACATGTAACTTGATCATTTACAATAATAAAAAGGACCATATATGGATAATATACTTGTCAGTGCAGCCTAAATTATCTACTCTACTGAATTTTTTGCAGGGAATACTCAGTACCAGACAAGAAGACTGGAAGCCTAAGCAGATGATCGAATGTTATATATCTAAACTTCTACCAGTTTTATGTGTTGGCTTAACAATCAATAATTGGTTTACCAAGATTACGTCCAAGGAGATCATAAGCACACTGATTAGGAGTCAAAATGCATGCATATGTAAGCTTTTACATCTCGATCATTTGGATCTCTTCGAAGCCCCCAACAGCCCCATCAGGTTATGTTGAGTATCATCGGGTTCTAGCTTTGTAGTACATCATAAGAACCTGACAAGTAGGACTGCCAGGTCTGTTTTTATATGAATTACATTTTCAATTCCAAAGATAAAATGGTTGGTTTGTTACTTTGCAAACTGACTAAACTCAGATATGATCTAGAGCTTCTAGCAAGACTTGCCATACAGTTTAAGTGTTTTAATTGCAATAAAAGCATTTGGGTATTTCCCAACTATCATATTGGTGAGAGTAATTTGCAGGGAGAAAACTCAAGTGTCAATCATACTCAAGTACCATATCCCATATATATTCAGCTGTAACTAATTAAGAAAAACACAAGTAAGCAAAAGTGTGAGATGAAAATACCTCGTAGTCCTTGAGGGTAACGGGGGCGGTGGGGAAGCTTTGGGAGGAGAAGACATGAGGAAGGGAGGTCTTTAAACGGCAGCACCCAACACGAGATGGAGTTGTTGGTTGGAGGGAAAGGTAATTGGTGATTGCCCATTTGGGTCTTGAGAGGTTTTGGAGGGAAGAGGGTTGCAAAGTGTTGATTAAAGTAATGGAAGTGGTGGTGGTGGCAGCGGCCATTTCTGTTTGAAAAATTGAAATGGGGAGACTTGGATAAGAGGAAGATGAGGTTTCCAAGCAAGTGAACCGTTGCAAGGAAAATAGAAGGAAATATGGCCGACGACACATCTGTCGGTAGTGTTTGGGAAATCAGTTGAGAAATAATGTGGTCGGATTGGCCATGCTTTACTTTTTCTTTTTCTTTTTCTTTTTCTTTAGAATGGGGGATATTTTTTGTTTTTAATGCATTATGAATTAAACACTCATATAGGGCTACTACGCTTGCGTCCAACGCTCACATCACACCATAATATAGTTATATACTATGTCATCAAGGTGGACAGACACATATGGCTAGCTAGCATTTATATACATACTCTCCTCATAAATATATTATAATTTACCGAAAATCTCATTTTCGGTAACTCACCGCAATGAATAAAATCATCAAATAAAAATGACGTCCAATGCTCCAACAAAATAAACAATTGCATGCACATTATTTAAACCAAGAGTCCACTCACAAATTAGGTCTAAGTCTGAAGTCGGTCTAAGGTCTCTTCTGCTCGAGCCTCCTCACGTCCTGATCTAAAAACATAATTAAATTCTCAACTGTATACCAACGCTTATATAAAAATAGACAAAATTAAATGTGTCCTTATCTACTCTCATCCTTGCCCAACTTTGCCAATCTTAAAATTGATACGGTCCAAACTTCACCACAAATACCGGCGGCCTTAAATCCACTTTCTACGGCCAAAACAACAATAATCTAACGGCCGGATTCTATCCAAATTAACTGCCAAATACCAAACTTCGAAAAATCCCAAACCTATCCAAAATTTCTCCAAAAATTCCAAAATTCACATCATTAACCTCACCTTAATATTCCACATCTAAAACCATAAAAATCCCCCTAACAGCGGAGGCCGACTCCCGCGACCTCCAATAGTTACCAAATTTTAACAGCATCTTCTGTTTGAGCCAGAAGACATTTTTGTCCAAGTAATAATACTTTATTGGACTGTAAAATGTCCATGTGAATTTTAGTTACATTCTTCGTCCACGTCACAACCGGCGAGCCCAAGTTCTTGGGTTTACAAATGATGGTCCGCCAATGAAACTACGCGAGCTGAACTACACAGTTCGCGCGCGGAATGACTTCACGCAGAATTATTAGCTGACTCCGCGTAGACGAGGCGAGATTAACATTTCGCGTAGGCGAGGCAAGCGGATTACATCGAGGCCAGCTGGTGAACTGGCTCGTGTGGGAGGTTTCGCGAGGAAGGCATAGGCGGAGTCCTCGTGCAGCTCATTAATTGTTGAAGACTCTTACCAGTTTTTGACATGCTTTGAGCTAATCCATGTGGCCCTTATTAATTAAAAAGTCTTCTTGTGGCCCACGAGCTAGAAAGGCCCTCGAGATAGTTTGAGTTCGCGGCCCGCGCAGGTCAGCATTATCCTCTTGGGATTAGGGTTTCAGAATCCAATTTGGACTACGATTAACTTTTTTCTGCCGCAAGTCAAGCTTCTATATAAGGGGACTCGAAGCAGTCACTCCAAGAACAATCAAAAATCTCTCAACAATTACAAAACAACAACTTTCTCAAGTTAAACCCGTTCGAGCCCCTCTTAAACCCTAACCCTAAGCGCACCGCCGCCTAGGTTTCTCAGAGCCCTCCTGGACTCGCCCCCGATCACCTTTGATTCCCTTTAGTTGTTCTGCTCGCGACATCGTGAGTATCGATTTGTCTGTGCTCGTAAATCCTCATCTGAGGTGGCACCTGGAAGCCCCCCTTCGCTGATCAAGAAGTCAAAAGCACTCATAAAACCTTTCCTCACCAGCGAGGTGGCACGCCCGCAACATCTACTCTTCTCTTTGTTCGCTATTTACCTCTGCTCCGCGCGCTGAGGATCGTGTCCAAAACATCTTCCTCCCAATATCCTCTACAATTTTTCTAATTAGCACAAACACCAATTTCAAGTCTAAATAGGGTAATCGACTAAAAACATTAAAAGAGCCCTAGAATTTCAACTCCACATTTCTCCTTACTTAGCTCAAGAGGAAGGGAGTTCTTTGGAGGGATTGCTGCACGGGAGTAGGGCTTTCTAATGAGCCAAGCCGCAGCGGCTATGGGGGCCGGAGGACGGAGCTCCGGCGAGAAAACCACCACGGCAGTCGGACCTTTCGACTGTGTTTTCTCTCTCACGGCGGCGCTAGAGAGGCTACCACCGGTCCAGGAAGATGGCTAGGTCGATGGTCATCCGTTTAGGATCGGTGCGGTAGTCTGAGGCGGCCGGACAACGGCGAACGGTCGGAAAGAAATTCCTGGCAAAGGGAGAGGGAGAGAGAATCGGGAGGGAGAAGAGAGAAGAGAGAGAAGAGAAAAAGAATTTTGGGCTTTTCCAAACCGGCCCAACTTCTTATACTTACAAAATAAAACTCAACTCCAAATATTAAACACCCCAAAATAATACCCTAATAAAACTTACCTTTTTACTAGCTAAAATTTATCATTTTTACCGTCGTCATAATTTTCTCCTACGAATAATTTCTCCGATATATTTGTCCCTCAATACTCCTCTAGGGACCTTTAAAATTATAAACTCATTTACGAAGATGGTAAAACTCTTATCAATATCAAGCTACTAATAAATTAAGAGTCGGGGTGTGACATTTATCTCCTCGAACATTTGGCAAAGATCTGGTCCGCAGGCAAAGTAGATCCTGAGTCCTAGCTTGGTTGTGGACCTACCATTGTGGTTTCGCTGAAGTTCGAGTTCCCAAACTTTACAAAAACATGTTCTTTGGTGAGAGGTCAGCAAGCCGCGCTGTTATGGGGCTTGTACCGTAATGACTTATGCTTGAGACAAGAAATCTGAGGTTTCTTGTACGGTGATTCGCCTGGTTTCCCAATGGTGAATTGGATGTTGTACTCCCAGACACACTGGGCATACCAATGTTTTGGCCATGATCCTCAGCAAGGGCAGAGAGGTAACTTAGCAGTACCAAAAGTAAACGAGGGTTGCGGGCGCGGAATGTGAACTGCGTGTGTGCTTGTCTTCTAATCAAACGAAAGGGCTCCGGTGCCACCTCTCGAACAAGGGATTACGAGTAGCTCACATATTCGCTTGCAATCGATACTCACTATGAATAGCAAGTAGAGCAACTAAATGGAAAAGTAACCAGTGGCGAGACAGAACAGACTCTATAAACTAAGGCGAGATGCCTTTAACATTAAGGTTTCGAGAAGCTCCAAGAGTTTTTGTTGTAGTTGTATGATTTGATTGTGTGTCTCGAATGATCCTCCAGTTCTCCTTATATAGCGACTTGCAGCTAGTTAGTAGAGATGCAATCACAATCCAATTCGGACTCAATAGTTAAAGTAACACAAGGACACGTTTCACTCGCGAACTAAACATCTGAATGACACGTGTCCAGTCTCAAAGCCAGACTCCGCCTAGGTCACAATATTTTTTGGCCCCGCGTCATCCAACTACAGTCTCCTATGCGAACTCAAACAACGAGCATCCTTATCTCGCTTGGTGCTACAGTCCTTGTAAAAATCTATCTCGCGCGCTACCGAAGTTGCCCTCCTTAACGGGTTTTATTCTTAAAAGGGTCACATGTATTGGCCCAAGTGCTATTCAGGACTTATTATTTAGTCTTTGACCGAAATACCAACTGGGTTCAAACAGTAAGAATGTGGGATATTATTTTGAAGTTTTCTAAAGATAAGATACCAAAGTTTTGCTTCGTTAAAAAGTGAGACATTATTTAGACAATTTTCCTTATTCTAAAGTGATTATAAACACAAAGCCACAGAGGCGTCTTTTTTTTCGATGAAACCACAGAGGACTCTAGAGGGAGTTTGTTGGACAGACTTACGTCCCAGAGTTCTTGGGGTCCATTTTTTAGTTAATACTACTTATGCCCATTTCTTACTTTGACAGTTTCACATTAAAGTACTCGACCTCTTCAGTAGTCCTCAAGTTACTAATCACATTGATCTCATACTATACTTCCTTCACTTTACCTTATAAATTTTACGACATGGGTTCAAATCGCCCCATAAAGTCAATTAACTTTATTCTTTACCATATAGCAAAGTAATCTTTTTCTCAACTCGTTTATAATACCACGCAATAATTTATTGCTACCGCATGGTATGTTCGACATACAAAACTATATGACGAGTTAAACAGCTAGCTTAGCATGGTCAAAACAAGTTAGAGAGGGTTTCTTATCCATTCCATGCATCCTACTTACCATTCCTTAACACGGTTGCTTGTTTCCTCTTCCATGTTCTCTAGCTTTTTTGATCAACATTAATATGATCACTCTTATTTGGTTTTGTGAGGAAAGGAAATCACTCCCATATATCCTTTATCTGATAAACCAGCTCCCACATAGGGACTGCACCTTGGAGAGTCTAAGGTGCTTTATACATATATGGACTTTTGATCAGCTACGTACCTCTCCGCTCGTGTCTTTACTCATTTATTTATAAAAGTAAGTTGTCCAGCTAGTAGTGGTACTACCTTATTCAATACATGAAATTTATGACGATAATAACTAGTTACCTATCTAGTTCTGAAGAATGAGCTTCGATTCATTTGACTATACACATGATAGACCAGGATTGAGGTAGACTCTTGAACAATTCAAATCATACCTGTCCTTCACTTTGATGCATGTCCATCACAGATCACAAGTCACAAATTGTGAAAACAAACAAACTCACAACGGGTATCTTTCAATATTATTTTGCCAAAGCAACCTCTACATTGTACCAAGATTGAAGAATCAAGGGTAATTCCCAAAACTAAAAATAAAAATAAAAAACGATATATACCTAGACATTTCCAAATGAAATTAAAAGCTTTTGGACGGTTCTCTTTAGGTCCCCTAATAATGCAGCCATTTTATCTTTTACATTTCCATGTCGACGAGCTATGATTGAGAATCGAGGGAAGAAGGTTTTGTCTCTATTTTTCAGTGATATTTTTTTAAATTTATTTTTTTTCATAAAATGAAAAAGAAGAATGAAGAAAAAGAATTAGGGCAAGAGTAGCCCGCCTTGAAAGCCGGGCAGACAAAGACGAGACTGCAATGAATAAGAGGGGGTAAGGGAAGGAAGGGTCGCTATCACATCCGGCTTGCCCACCTGTAAATTATGAGAGAAAATGTGAAAGGACAAAGATGTCATTTTACTTTTACTCTAATAAAACAACAGTACGCTCAGCGAGGCGTCAATCATAAAGCAATAGATTGCAAAATGATTTCGCCTCCCTCCCTCCTCCTCAGCCCACACGCCTCTCTCTCTCTCTCTCTCTCTCTCTCTCTCTCTCTCTCTCTCTCTCTCTCTCTCTCTCTCTTTCTCTCTCCAAATCCTATTGGCTCTCGCTGACACACGCTCTGTCACTTTGACCGCATCCCTTCGCGGACCACCTATGACACGTCACGTCCGTCGACCCGTGCGATGGATAATTATTTTCGTTTTTTGGTCATGTTTTTTGTTTTTAATTATAAAATAAAAAAGAGAAAATAAATAATAGGGATTCTGGTGTCCGGGAAAAGGAATGATAGGGTGGTTTCCTGAGTTTCCTGTTCTATTGGCTCCCGCGGGAATCTCGCCTCATTATGCGTTGTGTTGTATAAATTTGTAAGCATCTGTGTAATGAATAGGAATGGATGAATGAATTATATGAATGGTTTGTGCTTCTTCTTTGTTATGTCCTTGTTGTTAGTTTCTTTGTTTTGTTCTTAGACGCTTTCATATGTCAAAATATCCTTTTACATGCATGTGACATACGGTACCACTTCTCATTGAGGATACCTGTTCTTTTCCACCCAATTATTGAAATTTATCTATTTTTGTTCGTGTTTTCTTTGCCAGATGGATGGAAATGTTATTGCTAAAAAGAGATCAAACTTGTTTATGAGAATCAAAAACTAATTTTGGAAAAGGGGGTGAATGGCAAAAAATAAACACAATAAAAAGTAACGACCACATGAAAGTAAAGGGACATTTTTTGGTTTTTTTTTTCTCTATTAGCAAGGCCAGACTTGAGATTTGAAGACCTGAGGTGAATTTTGAGAATGGTGCCTTCTAACGGTCATACGACAAAAAAAAACAATAGCCGTTGTAAAAAGAAATTTCGCCGGTTACAAGATACGTATAAACCTAGTAAATGTACAATCTTAAATATGAATTTATGAAGTACTCTAATATTGGTCAAGTATAATGAACGCGAGAAACTGAGAAAAGAAGAAAAAATATAATTTTTTTATGAAAATTATATATATGTACATATATATATAATTTTTTTTTGGGTGCCCTCAAATTTGTGGTGCCTGAGGCGGCGGCCTCTCAGGCCTCTCCTCAGGTATAGGCATGTCTATTAGGAGTGAGATAACAAGTCACCTCAATTAGGTTAGTAAGTTAGTATCACCCACTTATGGTCAGTCTTCGAACTGAGGTCTAGGAGAGTATCCTAACAAAGTCAAACTAATCTCTCGCTGCATGCGCACGAACCTAAACACCCCTTGAACCTACTGGGCACAAACATGTCGAAGTTGAGACTCAAACTCTAGACATGAGATTTCATATTGAGCAGCTCAATCAACCAACTTTACCACGGTTACATTTTTTGGTTCAATCTGCTCCTCTAATGTTATTTCTAAAAAACCTAGCTTAAAGTAAATTGACATTTATCTGTTTTAATAAGCCATTTATTTTCTTGTCATAAATAAACCCTACAAAACCAGATTGCCTTCGTCACAACAGTGCTATAATTAATAGAGAAAACATAACCCATTGAAAAATAGTAAGCAAATGAAAACACAAATGCTCTAAAAATGAAAGATTGAAACTTATGATTAACATATGGTACTCTTAACTATTTTTTCGGTGAGATGGTCGAGGTTTTATAACAAAAATGAAAGAATGCAGGTTATAATTAATGGTGAAGTGAGATTGAGAGTATAGATAGGACAGTCAAAGTGATTAGTCAAGTATTATCAACTGCCCTATTTGAGCTTAGGTTTGTTGAATAAAAACTTGACCCGGCTGTCACCGGGCACAGACATTGCAACTTTTTCATGCAAACAAATAAATAAGGCTAGCTCCTCTTCTCTTACTTTTCGATCTTCTTCCTCCTCGAGTTACTCAAATTAAGACCTCTCTCTCCCTCTCTCTCTCTCTCTGTGGCCAATTTAGACAAACGATTGAGGGTGAAAACAATGCCCGACAAGAAATGAGAGGAGGGTCATCGATCTCTCTCACAGGTCACTCTAAGACAAATGTCAAATGGACCCGGCCGGCCCCGTCGGGTACCCTAGCAGATCGAGGAGGAGGAGAGGCAGTGGAAGCAGCAGGCAGGCAGGCAGATCTGACGGCTGACAGGTTCCCCAGAGGCGTCGTTATCGACGGGACAAGATGGCGACACGTAGAAAGTCGTAGACCCAAGGATGAATAATGATAGTGTAATGATGAATAAATAATTTGACATTCTGCATTGTGTCGTATTTTGCGTTGTTTGTCGTCGATGACAGTACCCTTACTGCAGTGACTGTAATAAGATCATCGATTTGTTACGTTAACACTGCAGCACCAACAGTACGGACGACGATCCATGCATCCTTCCCTATGGAACACAGAACACTACTGTGGATCGATGGACCTTGTATATTTATATCCAAGGAGTAGAATGATATGAATGAGATGGGGTTGTGTACGTAGCTCAAGGCTTGTAGCTTCAGAATCTGTCTAACCCTAGCTAGCCTTGAATTATTTCTCGATCTCCACTGCAACACACTATTCCTCGCTTTCGATTTGTCCTCACTCAGTCACTCCTCCTCGGTCCCGGCCAGACTGATCACAAGGACCACCCACCATTCTAGCTTCGTCTTTCAGTACTGCTTTTCTCAATGCATCGATCGATCATTCAATTCCAACCCCAGAAAGTGTCTTTGATTCAGATTAATTTAGCTCATCCTCTTGCTCAGCTACTACTTTTTTATGCTCCATATTTTACCGTATCACGTCCTTTTGTGCAACACTTGTCAATATTAAATCCGACACTTCAAAAGATCATACCATTTTCTTTTAGTTGAAAGAGGGAGTACGTATGGCCACACTACTAAATGGTATTTGCTCACCTAAATCTATACATATGTTCTAAAAGAAAATGGGTCTAGTGCTCTTGTGAAATCCTTGCGACATCAGCTACCTCCCTAGCAATGCTTGTCATCGACCTAACGTTCTTAGTGTCTATGAACGATTTGACGTTAATTTTCTCCTAGTGGCATGACCAGTATCATCCATGTTTAACCGAGCAAGTATAACAACAGTTGGCCTTCATGGAGAAGTGTGTCGCAGCACGCGAGATTAGAGGTTTCTTGTCCTTGACTTGGAAATGGCTTCACTAGCTCATGGTGCGTGTAGAGATATCAAGTATGACATATCTCCAATCGAAGCCAATATCCACATTCTAATCGTGCCAAATTTTCAATACATCATTATTTTTCTAATGAAGCAACCCATTATCCAATGGTATCGAGAAATTTGGTTTGTTTATTAAAGCTTCGATCAGCAGGCTGCAAGATATGATAATAAGAATTAGTATCTTACTATCTTAAGAACTATCAATATAATTGCTGACGCTAATGGACCCATTACTACTGTGATCCATCATGCAATAATCTTGCATCTCCAGCATAGGACAGTTTCCAAAGAATTGTCATATCCCTATATATATAACCTGACTACAGAACAAAATCACTGATCGATAGGAACTTGATTATCTATCTTAACTCTCCATTATATTGTCGCCTTAATCTCTCTCTCTCTCTCTCTCTCTCTCTCTCTCTCTTCTTATTGTTGATCTTCTTCACATCTGTCACAGTTTGAGGAATTTGGGTAGCAGTACATTGCACTTGTTAATTGCACGAACTGGTATGGCTATGTCGCCGCTTGAGTAATTGGGAGGGGGGTGTATATTGTTAGTCACAACTTTGCCTGGACCATTACTTTCAAGTCATGTAGCACTTAGTTTTTGGCGAAATCAAGTCAGATAGCACCCTCTAACTTTTCATTTCTACATTTTCCAGCTTTTCTTTCAGTACCATAGTCTCTAGCTAAGGCAAATTATTGAATTTTAGGAGTTTCTTATTTGGCATAATTGTCAATTTGCTACCCTAGCAGCTTTCATTTCAACCAATTTGCTATACCATAACTTTAAATATGCCAATTTACAACCATTTCATCAAATTTGCTACTTTTGGCTTTCAAGATTAACCAATTTACTTATCAAAATTTCAATGTCAACCAACTTTAACCTTTGATTTATATAGTTAATTCATATTTGGATGAAGAAATGAACAAAATAAAATGATAAAAAGTAGCAAGTTGGCTAATTTTAAAAACATAAGGTAGCAAATTGGCAGAAATAATAGTTAGGATAGCAAATTGGCTAATTATGAAAAGTTAAGGTAGAAAATTGACTTAAATGAAAGTTAGGATAACAAATTGACACTAAGATGAAAGGTAGGGTAACAATTTGGCTAAAAAGCCTTCTTATTTTTTTTGGGTGAAAGTTTTCAAATAATTTATGTGTGTATGCCAAGTTTCTGCTGCTGGGTGAATCCTATGGTGGTGAGGTGACTGAGGGTTCAGTGATTGAGTAGATCGGCCATTCTTTGGTTGATAGTTCTCCCGGAGAGACCCCCTCTAGTTTTGGGTCGTCATTATATGTAGGTTTACCTAAATAATTGGTTACTAGCTGGGTTTCATTCTTTGTTCTGCAACATAGAGAACTATCTAGTTTTTTAGGTGGTTTTTGTATGGTTTTTTTTGTAACGTAGACCGTGAGGGCGAATCGTGTTTATATTGTTTTCCTACTATCACCAATACAATTGGAATGACATCCATATCTCAAAAATAAACTTCTAATTGTTGTCGACCCATATTAAACTTAAATTTGAATTACATAGATAATAATGCTAAATACTATTATATTCATATAATTTCAACTAAAGGAAATATTTTTAACCACCGTGTGGTAAAAGTTGGTCTATTGCCTAGTATGGAACTCTCATGTTTAGAGATTGAGTCTCAACTCTCACCAGCTTAAGACCAGCTAGTTTGACTAGTTTGAGGGGCCTTGTATTCGTGCTTTTGTGGCTGGAGATTAGTTTGGCTTTGTTGTGATACTCTTGTAGACCTCGGTCTGGACAGGGTGGGTGTGTCATTAACTTACTAACGTAAACAATATGGATTGGTACCTCACTCGCAATAAAAAAACAAAATATACTTTTACTGTCATCTAAAAAAGCTAAGAGAACAACAATGATACGCAAGCATGAAAGAGAGAACAACAATGATACGCAAGCATGAAAGATTTTCTTTTTCTCTTCTGGTATATACACATAACTCCAAAGATAGAATTAGATTTCAATGATACATAAGAATGAAATGTTTTCTATTTTCTCTTATGGCATATAACTCCATGTCTCCAAAGATATACTTAGATGGATTTTAAACTTCTTTTAGTAATTAGTTATAGTTAAGAACATCGTCTCTTTTTTTAATGTACAAGGTCATTGGAGCTATATATGGCAAAAGAAAAGTGTCTACGGAAATTTCCTTTTCCATATATCCTCCTTTTGAGTTTGCATTTTTCATGTCTTTATCTCTTGCTCTTTAGATAAGTTTACATCCTCAATTCCCCTTTGTGCATATAGAAAGTGAAAACCATGTGATCGATAAGAGATAGAGAACATTGCAAGCTAGAACTCGAGTGGTAAAAATATAAATATATTTCATAACATGTAAAGTGCTCCATACAATTACCAAGGATCACTTCATACTTTTAAGATAGTTAAAGGTCTCATCTCTCCCTCTTTCTCATGCATTTCTCTCTCTTGAGTGCAAAAAAAGAACACACAAAATCAATTAGATTTCGAATTCATATATTTACGTAGGCTAGCTAGGATATGGAATAATATAATCTCTTGATTGGGATCTCACAAGAGGTTAATAGGAATTGAAGGACATGCTTTTCTTTCTTTCTTTCTTTTTTTCTCCATGCATCCCTTTTCTCCTTTGTTGCTTTCTGTTTTTCTTGTCTCCTTGTCTTTCTTTAGCTCTCCTTTTACTTTTCTTTTCTTTTCTTTTCTTTCTTTTTTTTCATATCTCTGATTTTTCCCAGCTAGAAGGGTACCCAATTCTCTTCACTCCCAGCTCCCATTCAGAGACACAAATCGATCATCTGTAATTAATTAGTGAAATTAAAAACCAATTAATCTGATGACTTAATCGATCATCAATTAACTAATTAACTTGGCCTCTCCCCAGAGTGAACTCCAAATTAGGCTTCACGGGGCTTATCCCTGAATGGTTTGTTGAAGAGCTTACATCTGATATTCTCTCATAGCTGTTTCTTAAGCCTTTGGGATCCATCATGTCCTTCTGAAACAAACACATGCATTTTTATCAGTTTCAAAGAATTATGCAGAAACCCAACAAACTGAACAAAATGAAAACAGAGCTGCAGAAGAAGAAGAAGAAGAAGAAGAAGAAGAAGAAGTAGCGTAAGAAGTGTGTGAAACTCTGAGGATGGGAATCAAAAGGACATTTTGACTCGTAGGGGTTTCAGGGAATAAGTGAATATTTATCAAATGAAAGAGAAACTCTGAAACAGTACCCACTAGAAAGCCTGCAAAACTGTGCTACTTCCAAAAAAATATTCCCTATTCATGCCCATCTTTTATTTCTTTCATATAAATATAATTGATTTACTGGGGACTTCATGTGATATGCATTTGACTATCTACTCATAGAACTCGATAAATATATGTGTCTATATATATATATATATATATATATATATATATATATATCACGTTCTACAACGCATATACAATAAAGGGTCAACCTATGAGCTTGGTGATTCAAATGGGTTAGGTTTTTTGAGTCAAGCTAGCTAGGGTTAGGTTTCCTTTATAATTAGTTTTATTACATATCGACCTTGTGTATAAAAGGGAAATTCCAATGGAAATTTTGAGAGGAACAAAGCTTTTTACATAACAAAGATCGACTCTTTTAAATTTCACCAGGGGTAAGTGAAAATGAAAGAACTAACCCTTCAATTTTCTAGAGGGAGCCAGCTTTTGTAAAGCTTTCCCTTTTCCTTGTATCTCTCGGTAATGTGCACGACTGATGAAGAAAGATGAAAACAGAATGACCTTTATTTGGGTTTTTAGTGAAAGGAGTTACCTTTTACTTTGTTCATTTATTCCCATGACATGCACATATATAACAATGCAATATATAAAAAGTGAGAGACTGATATAGCTCGCTAGCTTACTTAGCAAGAACTAACTTTCAAACTGCTCAAGGTTACTTTAGGAATAGTACCTCATGATCAAGAAGAGATGGCATATTTCCAGCAGAATCATCCTTTGGTTTATTTCCATGCAACCAAGCTTCTCTGCTACAAAACCAATAGATTGAGAGAAAAAAAAATTTCTATCAGTGGAAGCCATGCAAATATGCAGAAGCAAAAGCAATTACTGATAAAAAGAAAAGAAAGCAATCTTTTAGTACTACTCAATGTCTTTGGGTTTTGTTTATGTATAATCTTGTGCCATGCACTATACAATTTGTGGTGATTGAAATAAAGTTGAAGCCTTTCCCCAACCCCCATGTGATGGTAGCAACAGAATACAAGGAATAAGTTTTCAAACTTCAAGGGGTATATAGCTTTGGCACACTCATAGATTATTTCTCTCTACTAATTAAAATGGGTCCATCATATAAGGTTTATCTTTCACACTAAGTTTTCCAATTGCAGACCCCACAAAATCCAAAGGAAAGAGATGTATATATCTCCATCTTTGAGGTGGATTTTTTCCAGTGTTGGAATGCAATGTAGCTAATAGAAGGAGGGTGTGTTTGTTTGTGGGAGTGGGTTTCTTTTTACTCCCTTTTCACCCACTTCTTGAAGAGATTATAATTACCCCATCATCATGCATGGAGGAGTTTCTGTGTTCTGTGTTTGTGGACAGAGAGAGAGAGAGAACAAAGCAGACTGCTGCACATAGTGAAATCATCATCATTTCTCTCTTGTTCTTTTTGTGATTTCTTGCATGCAACTATTTTGTTCATGTCTATATGCGGGTGTGGGAGACAGTGATAGAGATAGGCATGCATGTTTATTTTGCAAAGGAAGCTAACAACTAGACACCACAAGTACTTGACAGCAGTTTTTGATTGATAATAGAAACGCATATCAGTACTTGATTCAAAATAGAAAATCCCAATTTGTAATACGATGAAGTTCAAAGCAATTTGGATTTTGAAGTTTTTTTTTTTTTTTTTTTGCGGAGGTTTACTTTAAAAGTGGTGATCGACTTTGTGTAAACGATGTTAATCACCAAATTACAATGCCTATAGACCTAAGTTCCACAATCTTATCTTTACTCCATTTAGTGGAAGGGGCCTCTAAAATCAAATATGTCATTTGTGTTGAGAACAGCAAACTTAACCACATTTTGAGCATAATAATCTGACAAGATTTGAATACGATTTCAGTAAAATAAACAGTAGTACTGCTAGCCAGAAGTGTATAATACCTTGAAGAATTGCTCCATAGGCCACCATAGTACTCCTTATCTTGAGCATTATTCGGTCTTCCCTGCTCAGAAGATCTTGTTGGGTTCTGACTAATATTGTCGAACATTATATCTTCAGTGGTATCCCCAGATGATGCATTTTCATATAGTTCAGATTGTCCTGCATACACGTCCAAAGAATATTAACATTTCCGTCTTGTCTTGCCAATTCAATCACATTGTATACAAATTTACAGAACAGTTCAGGAACTGAAAATATTAACCTGAAGTTGCCGCTGCTTTATCGGTAGTTTTCACCGTCCGGTACATCTGCAATAATGGAAGAATCATTATTAAAATAACGAACTAATATTATCATAGTTGTAAGAACAAGTTGTTGTTTCCTTTTCTTGTAGACATGTCGGTTTGATACACAGTTCAAGTACAGACAGAAACATTTAAGCATGCATGTGAACGATGATGGTGCACGCAGGCATACATGCATGTATTTGTTTATGCATGCGAGTCAAGTTAACCATGGTTAAATTCGAAGGACTCTACACACAAATAACCTAACCCAAGTACCCAACCCAGGTATCCATACAACCTGATATCTGAGGAGGAACATAGATAGAGAGATAGATATCATTGAGAAATGATGGTGTTTTCTGTACTTTTCCCTCCTTTGTTTTTTCCTCTCATCTTTCTTTGAGTATTATTATTATTATATTAGCATAACAGAGATCAGCTTGGCTTGCTCCTCCTCCTTCTCCTGCGACTTCTTTTGAATTATTTTCTCCTCTCCTTGGGCTTTGTCTTACTCGATTTCTGAAACCAAAACATACTAGTCTTCTCCTTCTCTCTCTTTGTTTCTCTCTGCTCTGCTGCTACTGCTAAGCTAGGATGAAAGATAAGATAGATGGAGAGAGAGAGAGAGAGAGAGGCATTGATTTTTTTCCTTTTCTTTTAGTTGGGTGGTTCATTCTTCCAAGCAAAAAGCTGTTTATTAGCTTTCAGAAACAGAAGGAAGCAGAAACAGCAGGAGGACAGAAAACCATCAGATTTGGAACGTTTATATATACGTAATATATAACACGCATATATTTTAGATTTTTTGGTAATGCAGACCTGCAAATTAGCTCATTTTTAAGTTTAGTTACCCTCCATTATTAAACCAAGTATAAGTACAACCTCAGCTTCAACAAGCAAAATGAATAAGAAAAAACACAGAATTAAATGAGTAAATCAACCACTTAATAGAGATTTTTAAGAAGTGATGATGAAGAGTAACTAGCTCACCTGCAGATGAGATTTAACATGAGCCAAGGTGAGATCCTTCACATCCATGAGCTCAAGAACTGACTTTGGCGTAGCCCCTAATATATACAAGTATATCAGCTAAGTAGAAAAAGAAAAGAATATATGGTGGAAAAGATCATAAGTCAACTTGTTTTCCATTTTCAATGAAGCTCATGACTACTGGGTGTAAGTTGATATAATTAAGAAAAACGAGTTATCTGAATCCATGAGTGAGTGAGTACTTACTTTCATGGCCACCCAACAGCTCAACGGCGTGAACGAAGCGAGCGTGTAGAGTGGTAGTCCACCGCATCCGAGGGGCTCTCATGCTACGTTTGGCCGGAAAACGGGACAAGAACCTCGACCGGAGAAATGGGTTACTAGAGGGTGAGGTTAATGTACTGTTGAATGAGGATAGAGAAGTAGCGGTAGTGTCGACCAAATTTAGATTAGGCTTAATATTTTGTGAAGAAAATGGGAACAAATTAGGGGGAGGATGATGGTGATGAAGATGAGGATTTGGAGGAGGGTTTTGGTACACTGGAATTCCTCTTATGGGTCTCAAGAAGCCGAGCTCAGGGCCTAGGAACCCTCCTTGCTGTTCTTGCTGGTGCTGCTGTTGCTCGAATACCCTTTGGTGATGATGAAGTTGGTGTTGAGGGTCTAGGAGCTGGTTTTGCTGAAAGGCATGGAAAAGGAGACCGTTAGTGTTACCATTATGGCCATTTTGGAGGCCGAAGTGGTTTTGGTGATGGAAATGGTTGATTCTGCTGGAGTTGGAGTATTGATCATGAGAGAGGCGAGTCGGATTCGATAGCGAGAGGTCGGAGAAGGTGTCGGAGGATATGGATGAGTTTCTGGAGTCTAAGGCTCTTTTCCAGAACCCCAAATCCACCTCGGCCGCCTCTTCTTCTTCTGCAGCACTTCTCCTCCAACTACCTGACGATCTGGGTTTGGTGTTTGGAGGGCTAATTTGCAGAGACAAATCTGGCTGTGCAGGGAACAGCTCCATCTAAATCTTCTTGGATTGATTCTCTCTACAACCAAAACAAAGCCCTCGTTTTCTCTTCTCTTTTAGGTCCTTCGTCTCGTTTCAGCACTAGCTAGGTTCTCTGTTAACTGGAAGTAGTAGTGTTTGGTGATCTGAGCTGATGGGGAGGTGTTAGCTAGATTTGTGGGTGTCTTTTGGAGATGGGTTTTGATCAAATGGTGGGAGTAGTTGCAGAGATTGGAGATGGAGAGAGAGAGAGAGAGAGAGAAGAAATGACAAGGTAATGAAGTGAATGGTTGTTTCTTTTGTGTGAAGTATATGTGAGAAAATGACACTTGAGGGGGTATAGGAGAGAGAGAGAGAGAGAGAGAGAGAGAGAGAGAGAGAGAGAGAGAGAGAGAGAGAAGAAGAAGAAGAAGAAGGTGTTTCTTTTGTGGACGTGGGGGGTAGGGTACTTCTACTAGCTAGGGTAGAAAATCAAAGTTAAACATAGTTAAAGGAGGGAAAAAAGTAAATAAATTTGACACCCTTTTTTTCCCTCCACGACTTGCTTCCTTTTTAGTTTCTTTTCTTTTCTTCCTCTTTTTCTTTTTTACCAAAATACTATATACTAATTTGTAAAATAGATTTTACATTGATTTGTGGTCTTATATGTGATTTTCTATGTATAAAAAGTGTGCTTTTTCTTTAGAGGAGAAAGGAAAAAGAGAGCTGCAAAAATTTTTACTGAAAAATGAGCTTTCACGTGTGCTTATATATTCCCATCTAAGAACTCAACCTTTTTCTAACCCACACAAGCAAACAGAGTCTTTGAACTCATGGTCCCTTTCCTATACAAACCCTAAATTGAACGGTTTTTCTGCCTGGAAATCTCTAAACCTACATTTCACGTACACTCAATCTGGCCAAAAATTCTTTGTTATCGAATCCAACACTATTTAAGATGTAAACAATTCCAAATACTCTAAAAAAATCTCTAGACGGTCTACATCAAATACGTTTATCACAAGTAAACGAACACTAACTGATCAGAATCCTAACAGTACATATCCAAAATTTTGTCTCTAAAGTTTACACTGCTCAATTGCTCATGAGTCATCATAATCATAGTAACGATGAAGCTTTAGTTTCCGGAAATGGAATCATATTCTTGTTGTGATTTAACTTCAAAGAGTTGAAGCAAAACCCAACGTTCCCAAATAATTTAGAAGAAGAAATAAATTCTTTAGAAGAAGAAATAAATTCTTCTAGGGTACATGGTTGTGGGCAGTTAGTTTGTAGGTGATGTAGGGCATGGTCCCTTTCCAAGTTCCATATATGAGAGGGGCAGTGGGAAAGTACAATTTACCATCTCCATCTATGTAAGAAAGAGAAGGGTAATAACGTCTTTCACCGTAATCCCTTACGGTCTAAGGCCACGACCCACGTGTAGGTGAGCCATGGAGACACAATGTGTGTGTTAGCAGGGACTTGGGGCAGAAGCAAAGAGGGGTAAAAGTAAAAGCTATGCATGAGTGAGCTGGGAGACTATCAGAGTCCCAAATTTACCACACCTTGTGTGACATTCTTTGACACCAAACCACAGGGGTATGTCTGGCGTACAGCTACACCCAGAGTTCATTTACCAATGTACTTTCTAACCAAAATGTATGTTCTTTTCCCTTCCCAATCTACGTACTTGAGATTCTTCTTTTTAATGTTCTAATTATCAAACTGTTGATTAACTACTGCCAATTATGAGTTTATCAATTCTTTTTATAGGTCGAAGTTAATTAGAAATCTCATCTTAATAAATTAATTAAGAGTAAATTACATAGTAGCACCTGACAAAATTTATAAACATAAAAAACTCACTTCTAATATTTCTTATACCAATTAAAATATGAGCCTCAGACCCACCTGATTCAAAACTGCTCTATCAAATGACCAAAATGCCCAGTTTTACAATAAAATTACATACATACTTCCCCTCCACACCTCGATGTAGCAGATTCTATCTATTCATCTATCTCTCTCAAACGCAACTCGAAGCCTGATGATGTGGCTGCCAAATTACACCACGTCGACGAAGGGGCTCCAAGCCAGAAGCACCAAGCCGACGACGAGGTTCGATGTCTGATGCATGACGACTACCAGATCACATCACCTCTATCCTCCGACGCCCGCCGAAGAGGCTTGACACACGACGACGCTCAGATCGTACCACCTCCGTCCTCCGATGCCGGATCTCGTATAACGTCGAGCTCTTAGATCTGGTTATGGCAAAGTGATGTGATTTGGTTGTCATATTCACAACGTGGATCTGGTTTGAATTTGAAGCATCGCAGATGCTAGAACAAAGCTTGGTGCATGGATTTGATCTTCAATTTATATGAGATGTTCTTGGATTTGATCTTCAGTTGGTATGAGATGCTTGGTGATCTAATTCATTAATGTCTCTCATTTGTCTCACTCAGTAACAGTGATATAAATGAGGTTGATTGGTTTGGGTTTTGGACCTTTGGTTGATTAGTAGGTGATTCCATATATGAATGAGGTTTGTTTTGAGAACATGAATGAGGTATGTTTATTTGAATGAGGTTTGTTTAAAAGGTTAAACCATTGTTGTGATAGATGTAGTTTTAGTGTTCAATACTAGTGATACATACAATAGTAGTAGCAGCACGCTAGCATCAGAATTGGCAGTAGCAACGCGCTAGCATCAAAGTCGACAGTTGCATCATACTAGCATAAGAGTCGGCATTAGCAACATGCCAACATCAAAAATTGCCTCGGAAAAAAATTACAATATATAGCACCGGCAGTAGCACTTTTCTATTGCTAGTAACACCTTCTACTTGGCAGTAGCACATTTCTCGTGAAAAATATTAAGTAAATAGTAGTTTGGTAAAATATGTAGTGACATATGGCATGTAGACATCAATTTGTCATAATTTGTTCATTTTTGTATCTTGCAAGAAATTTCATTTAACTTAAATTGCATAAAGCTTAAGTACGGGCATTTGATGTTTTTTAGTTATTATTTTGTTTGTACGTATCGATGATCAAGATGATATACATATGACATATATCTACTGAATCACAAATTTTGTTTCAATTAATTATACTTTCAAACTAAAAATTTAGTTTCGGTACTAATTTTTTTTAAGAAGGGCTAAAACGACCGCCCTCATGCCTTAACCGTTAACAAAACCACAGATTACAAGGAGGGACATAAAACATAAACCCCATTTTGCCTGAGCATCCCAAAATAATATCAGGAGTTCTCAATCCTATGTATTCAAACAAACATCATTTAGCAAGGAGTGTATCAGTGACTATATATAGTTTCGGTACTATATATATATATATATATATATATATATATAGATGAGTTGCAATTAAGAAAATAGTGTTCCTCATACATATATTATGTATTAGTCCCAAATGCTATGTGATTAATAGCATGATAAACATCTACAGTGTAGCTGGACGTACGTACCTTCGTAGCCAGGGAAACAAACATTAAACAGTACTATCGTAAGGTATACGTGCATATAATTATAATTAGCTAGGTGGGTGTGTGTGGGGGTTCCATCAGGGGATTTTTTTTTTGACATATATGAAGGATGAGAGATTATTCTAACTTTTCGATCACAAACCACATTTCCACCGTTCAATATGTAGGTCTATATGAGTAGATCACTTCTGTAAATTTTCAGAAATTTTGGTGATCGTTAAGGCATCCAAAACTATGATTTATAATTATAAGCATGAACGGTTCAAGTTTGGCAGATTTAGTTCGTTCATTGATTTAATCTTGTTCGACATCTTAACGATCACCAAATTGGCTGAAAATTTACAGAATTGATCTATATTTAAGGACTAACAAACTGAACGGTGGAGATTCAAAAATATAATTGAAAAGTTGGAGTAATCTCTCATCCTTCATATATGTCAAAAAAAAAATCTCTTAATGGAAGGGTCCTATATATATATATATATATATATATATATATATATATATATATATATATATATATATATTACCTAGCTAGCTAGTATTTATCATGATCACCGGCCCTGCCGGGGATTTTATCAAATCAAATGGGCACATTGTACCGTTAATTCAAAGACCATAAATTATTGTTCGAGAGAAACAGATCATACATTTCTTCGGTAAATAACATAAATAATGACAATTAGAACTACGTACGTACCACCTACGTACATATAATAAGGAAACGAAATAATCTCAAGTGTCAACAGAGGTTTGTATGTGTTAGTAACTAGAATTCGGCCATTGAGTTAGAGTTTAGGTCCATATATACATATGTTGAATAATTATTTCTCATCTAAGACCTCTTTTTGTCGGTTAACTAGGCCACTTATGAATTAATCAAATCTAATTGTTTGAATGAGCTTAGGTGTTTCCCAAAACAAAGCAAAAGTTGGCATAACTTTTTGACTTTATTCCTATTGATTAGGATGTCTAATTTTTTTTTAGGGAAAAAGAGATAGTTTCATTAATTAAAAATCATGATGACCAAAACGGTCAAGCATGAATAGTCCAAAGACCATACAAGCAGCATAGCTAGAAAACTAAATACGGGCTACATCTACGAATTAAGAAAACAACATCAAAGCTACATCTAAAAAGATGGATATGACAAACTAAAAAACATATAGCCTTCTAAACCCTAACAAACAATTCCACTTTCAATCGAATCAGGCCTAAGACTCAATGATGTATCTTTCATCGAGTTGAAAAGAAAGAGAATTGTTGTTAAAGGTTAGAAGGGATCTCCCTTAGCTGCACTAGGAGATTACTCTTCCTCAGCCTCGGACCCGAGGCCTTGAACTTCACCACTGTCACTCTGACCAGTACTTGGAGCCATGGAATCTGAAGCTTCAACTGCAATCCTTTTCTTGTTCTTACTGCCTCGCGGTCTTCCTCTTTTCATGGGAGACTTCCCAGTCTTAGCAATGTCCAAATCCCCATTAGGGTTAACAGAGAAACCGAGTTCATTAGGGTTCAGAGGCAATGGAACCATTGCCAAGGCAAGTCGAGCTCGTACCATTCAAAGACTCTTCCTCTTCACACTCACGCCGAACTCTAGTTATCTTGGTCGGAGAGGGGAAGGCCGGGATCTCCCTAATATTGGCAGCCCTCTTTTCTTTAGGGAAGAGAGAAGGGAGTGAAACATGTGTAGGGGAGGATAGAGTAACCAGCACGTTACCTCGAAACACCATTAAAGGTGTTGCTGCAGGACTTGGAGTCACCACTGGAGCTTCACCTCGTTCTCTAGGACAGAGGAGGCCACCATGCATGATTCAACATGGAGCAATCACGACAGCGACCCACCAACCGTTCATATCGGAATTCGATCTCCAGAACATCGATCAATCGGGGAAACCCTAATCCGCCATTGCACTTTCACAGGTTCATCTAAACTAAAGGTTAAGCGAACCCTAACGATACCTCGATTGATGTTGTTCTGATCCACAATCAGAACATGAACGATTGTCTCGCCCACTAATCGTGTTGTATCCACCGTTGTCAGCGCTGCCGGGAGACCAAGAATTTCCACCCAAGTCTAGACGAAATTCAAAAGGACTTGTTAGATATCTGAAAAGCCATCATAATCATTGATGATGATCATAACACGTTGGTGCACCCAAGGACCGCCCTTCTTGACTCACTTGACATCACGTTCGTTGGCGAACGTGAATAGATACCGATCGCCTCTTTGTTGGACTTTGACCGGGGAGGAGAGACGCCACATGTTCCGAACAGCACTGCGGAACGTATCGAACGCCACTACCCGAGCAGTGTTGAGGCACCCAACTAGATAGTATTGAGGGGCGACAAAGCCATTCTTTGGGCACCGAAGGTCACGCAGATTCACAGGTTCTTTCTGATGGGAGAAAGAGAGAGAGAGAGAGAGCTTCGAGATTAGCCTAGTTGTGAGGGAGGCTTGAGATGCAGCCATGGTAGCCATGGAAGAGAACTTGCGCTGCACAGCAAAAACTCTAAAACTATCGTGAGAGAGAGAGCTAGGGTTTGCAGCGGTATGCGTTTTTGGTTACAGATCGATCAAAAGCGACATTTTTGATTAGAATGTCTACTTATATGCATGGCATGCATATATATAATTTTTGTGAATTAAGGGTCTTACTATAGGGTTCTTAAAATGGTGCAATAAGAAATTTGCATATATATATATATATATATATATATATATACACACACACAAGTTGGGACGGATCCGTGGCATATAAGATTATAATCAATATTATAACAAAAAAAATCATCCATTTGATATATAATAACAACTAACGGTTGAGATTAGTCAATAAAAACTAAATCTTTTTTTTAAAATCAATTTATGAAATCGATCTAAATGAAAATTGATGATTATCATTCTTCATTCAAAATATAATTAAGAGAAAATAATTTGTTTCCTATTGAAACTCATAAACTAGACATGAAAGAAAATAAATTAAGTCTCAAATATCACATTAGAAAATTGATTGTAGTCGAAAGTGGCTATCTAATGCACTTTAGACATACTTATTTCAACTTTTTGTTGTTGTTGTTGTTGTTTTTTTTATGAATAGCTTCTTGTTGTTCATGGCACAAGATGATTTGAGTACTTTCATACATAATATGATCATAAGTTTTCCAACGTGTTATGACATATATCATGTGATGATTTTTTTTTCTTTGAAGAAGAAGAGGTATATGATGATGGTACTCTCTAGTAAATGTGTTAATTTTTTTTCCTTTTTTTATCTAGTTAATGAGTTTTAATAGGAAACTCTTAATTTCCTCTTAATTGTATTTCAAAATGAGAGTAGGTAATCATCAATTTTCATTATGTTTTTAATAGATAGATTTCATTAATTGATTTAAAGAAAACTATGTAGTTTTTATGACTAATTGGATGATATTTTGATTATAATATTGATTATAACAAGTATCATTTCCTTTTGTCGATAATATCTATCAATTATGATCATATCGGACACATACAATGAACAAACTTATATATTATGTAGTAATAATTGTTGAGTACGACTGTCGATCTATCCTGATTAATTTCTTACCAGAGAGAGGACTTAGATAAGAGAGGAGCAGCTCTTTTCTTTTTGCTTATCTTTGGATGTGAAGATGATAACTACACGGTTAGAATTTTGTGATCAACATCTATACATTTGTAGTAAATTTTTGTAACTGGTTAGAATTTTTTTTTCTCTCGATGTAATGAGTCAAGTAATTCTAAACTCTATTCTTCGGTCCAAAAGGGCTGGTTGTTGGATATAAGGTTGAAAAACCTTACAATGATATAGCTAGTTCCAACTCTTGTGAGAAACAAAGGTATAATTTTTCCCTTTTCTTTTTCCTCTTTTTATGAAAAAGTAGAATCATTTATCTTGGGCATATTGAAAGATGATGCAAAGCTTTTTATAAATTAAAACATCGGTATATGTTACCTTTGTTAATGTTGTAACTTTGTTTCTGGTTAAGTCATCCATCCATGGCTGGCTCCATACAAATTAGGGTCCCCCACCCCTTTGTCACTAATTAATACTTTCAAAATTTCTTCTTTTCAATTGGACAAGTGTACTCCTTTCCCCAACAGACTGTCAAAACTCTCAACCAACCAACACATTCATAAACCATGACCCATAAAGCCCAATAAGGATGGGGGTCCATAGCCATAGTTATTAATGAATTTAGAAATAGAAGAAAAATGACATTCAATTTATGTAGGAGATAACCTAAAACAGTCCATGCATTATGTGTTTTTAATTTTTATTCTTTTAAAAGAAAGCGCCATTTTATTCAAAAAATGACTAAACTTGTACAAAGTAAAGAAAATCACCCTCTCCCAATTGATATATAACAACAAAGTTTATGCATTATTGATTTGGGCTCAAGTTAGGGCCAGCTCCTAGCTAGCCCTAACTAGCTTCCATTTGAAGGAAGGGAGAGAGAGAGAGAGAGAGAGAGAGAGAGAGAGAGAGAGAGAGAGAGAGAGAGAGAGAGAGAGAGAGAGAGAGAGAGAGAGAGAGAGAGAGAGAGAGAGAGAGAGTAAAGGATTGCCGATGGCTCGTTCGATCGATAGGCCAAAATGATCGAAAGGCAAAGAGCCTTCTCCGTGTTTTGTGTATTTTTTGTTTCCGTTCTAAATTGTCAATTATATGATACATACGTAAAATATCATCTGATCTATTGACGTAAGTATTGTCTTCTAGTTGTTAAGGGAAAATCGTAAGTTTTACTCACGAAAGATTAGTTGTTGTACATCAATAATAATGCATATGTATCATACGTACAATTGCATGATTTAGAGTAGCCGAAGCAACAAAATGCCGTGTCCATACGACTTAACGGGAATTAAATACTTAGCAAACTAAATAATTAACAACCATCAAGGGACTGAAATTAATATAGCTAAGTAAAGACTAGGTGATTGACAATATACCCTCGATCCTAATGGAACAAGCTTACCTCAACCTCCACAGTACCACCACTGCGCGCCTTATATGATCAAAGGGCTCAATCCACCAAAATACCCTCAACGTTGAGTCATCGGTCACCTTGGTTCTAGTTAAAGGGAACTGAATAATCAATTAACCATGCACGTACCTTGTTCTCATACTAATTAACGAGTCAGGGTGGATACTTCTACTAATTCAATTTGATACAAATGCAAATCACTCTCCCAATTAACGAGTCCATGTAAGAAACCAAAAGTGAAATAGAAAAATGGACGTGTTGATCCTACACACACAAAGGACTGAAAGGAGTCTCTACAATTTTTTATTTTTTTGTGTGGGGGATAATTATTCTAGAATATCATTTGATATATTATTGCTAGTTGGTACAATTGAATCAATCATCCAAATCAATTATTCTTGTTTCCTCGGTTTACTGGCCAAGTTTTTCTGATCAGCTCCCCAAATTAGTATTTGATCTGGTCATGAATACATATTCTCAAATTAGTTTTTCCTTTTTTGAGGGACCTTGTGCTTCCTTGAAAGTTGAGTTAGCTTAGACGCTCTACAGTAGTCTGCTACACTATTAAGCATAATATTGTACCAAACTATCTCAAGGTTAGTCGATCATTGGAACAACAAAGAAACCCTACCTTGAGATCAACAACAACCAAGGAAAATATATGTAAAGCACAAGGATTTTGGTGGGAAATTTGCATCGAAGCTTGAAGGCTCATACTTCGAATTCTCAAGTCAAACGAAGTGTCTCCAACCTAGCAAGACTTCCTAAGTCTTGTAATGTATAGAAGAAGATCGAATTTGTTTTGGGGCTGGGGCATCATAATATATATATATAATGAATCGGTTTTTCCTAGGGTTTCTGACAGACAGTATTGGATGCAATGTACTAAACACATAATAATTTGTTAATTTGTTTGTGTCCTTTAATTTAACAAAACTCATCAGAGGAACATTGTTGCGGCGACCAACACGGAACAGCGTAGAAGACTGACCACTTTATCTTTGTGAGGCAATCGATGATCGTATCATTAACTAATTAAGATCAATGCATATGGGGGATTAATATTTTGATTTTGAATAGTCAATTAACAAGTGATTAATTTTGAGGGTTTTGGATCCATCAGTTAATGTCAACCTTGCTCGGAAATTGAGATTAGGGTTTTCATGTTTTGAGGAATTTTTATAGGTAGATTTGTATTGTGGAAGCATCTAATACCGAGAATTTGCTGGTTATATTATTAGTATTTGTTTTTCAGCTTTTCCACACAAGTACTACTTTTGGCCAAGAGGTCAAGGAGCTTGGAATCTTACATTAACATTAGTACCTTCTCATTACAAATTAAGGATTTGTTTACATATATGGGAGCTAGCTAGGGAGTTTTGATTTTCATCGATCGTAATGTCCTCTTTCCTTGGTTCACCGCCACCGCAATCACCCCCTCCTTCTCTCCAGGAAATGTTGCTCCAATCGAATCAGGAAATTTTGACTTAATATATAAGAGGGGAAGTTAAGAAAGATCACGTGATGATGATAATGTGAATTTGATTGTGATCGATACTATTCCATCAAATGATTATTCATATAATTGCCTCCCTCCAATGTACGTATCACTTTCTCGATCTCAAATCTCAACTACGTACATATATGCCCCGTCGTTAGAATATACGTAACAAATTTAATGAAATCTTAGTGTTTCTTTTGAGTTTGTGTTCTTGTGAATCTTGTCTGCTCCCATTGTGATTTCTCTAAAATTAGTTGTTTGCCTTTTATTATTGCGAATGGATAACTAAATATTTCGCTATTTGATTGGATTCTTTTATGTATGATCTTTAAATGGCACTCGTTCAGAAAATATTTTGATAATGACATGATCGAATAAAGTGAAGATTTGTTGATCGTAACTAAAATAAAGAAACAAGTTCCGATTGCATCATATATAACGAGGAACATAGTTGTGTGTTTCAAAAATATAATCTCAATATGCATTTTCAAAAATAAAATCAAATTATCTATACCGAAAAATCAACATGAACACCGCATTAAAAGTTTATGCGTGATAGAGTATTCCACATATACAGTGATTACCACTGAGTGATAGACTGAGATAGATCGTGCAGTTTCAAGTGATTCGAGCTAGTCTCTATAGCATAGATCTAGTTACAGAAAGTTTAAAACTAGTTAACGCATAATCTACATCAGCTGCATTAGCTGTAAGATTTTGATTTTGAGTTCATGAACATTACAAAGTGAAAACAATGATTTCAAAAGTACATAAAGAATATATGGTCTATTGATTACTAGGTACTTTTGTGCACGCAAGTTATTGCTCTTTCACCGTATATAGCTTCAGAGCTTCTTATGTATACCGTCCAACAGAGAATAAATCATATACTTTGGTTCATGATCGATACTTTCAGAGAGTCATTGTCTGACTGCATCGATCATTCATGATACTCTCACCTTCAAGTCTTCAACCTCAACCATTTTATGTCAAGCACGGCAAACGTTTCTACAAATTTAGTTCTTAATTAACTATAATTAGCTAGTTCGGTTAAACTAACAACTATATACATATTCAACTTTTTTGCTTAAGGTTAGGTATATCGATCATAACAAATAAGAGCTAGCAGTGTTGAAAATCCAAGTCTCAGAACTATTTATACTATTTTGATCTGCCTTTAATGATTCTTTTTTGCATTTTCCTGCTTCCATCGATCCTAAAATTAAATTACCGGTTTAATTATCACCAGTTAACTTGAACTCCAATTTTAATTTTAGGTGCTTCTATAAAGAAACGTTACGTACAGAACATCAAAAAATGAATAGCTAATTAACGGGTACGTTCAACATTAAAAATTTGACGTCGTAGAACAAAAGAGGATGGACAAGGCTCACCAATTTCACTTGTCTGATTGATTTCCCACGAGGATGGATGTATATATTATGGTGTATGTTAAGTAAATTGTGTGTGTACGTACGTATTTGTTTGTGGGTTCTTGATGAGGACTTGTTTTGGATTTCTTTTGTTGCTTCGATCTCACACACACATATATATATATAGACACACACACATTTGTGATCATTGGTCATTCTCTTTCTGTTAGATGGATTAATTTCCTTCACAAATCCCTCGCTCTCCCATCTGTCCATCCCTTACCACTCTCTTCTTCTTTTGTTTTCTTTACAAATATATAGAAAATTTCATCAACGAAAAAACAAACATAAATAGAAAGACTGATATGATTCTCTCTTTACTCTACTTTGGTTCCACGGTTTCACTTTGTAGATGATGACTAGTTTTGATCATTGAAATCTATTTTCTTTGTCGACTAATAAGCAAGTATATATATTGCACTTCCTCATGATACAATAATTAACCTCAGCATGCAGTAGACCAACCTAGCTAGCTAGTACATAATCTTTCTGTTTGTTTGACAAGAAAACATTACCACCTTAATTATAATTGTCCCATAGGTTTAATTTTTGATATAGTATAATATCAATCATGTTTTCGACTTATTTGAATAAAGATCATAAGCGATACTATCAGGACTCATCCCGAATTTCATCCTGAAACCTGAAGTAAATCCTGCAGAGACCACCTCCAAAGAATATATTACCGAAAATTCGGTATAACCTCTCTTGAAAATGGGCAACCCTTCCTAATAATACCTGCATACACTTCTAAAAATTCATCTACTACCTTCTACTCCTAGAGCCTTTGTGCTCTCCAAATCACAACATCTCCCAATTTATTTACTAACTTTAATAAGAATAATCCCACAACCAACAATCACAATTCAGAGCAACTCTATTTGAGAGGAAATGAACTAGAAATATAAAAATGAGCGGAAACTATACTATTGACTATGTCTCTTCTTCATGTACGCCCGACCTTAACTATGCTAACCTACATACTGAGCATTTTTAAAACGAATGACCCAAGGGAAAGCGCGCATTTACAAACGTTAGAGTGAGTGGACAAAAATGAATTCAATAAAAATATTTATGCATTTCCAATTTAATTTTCATAGAATTTATGCCGCATGCAACAGCTTAAAAGCTCTCAACTCATAAACTGGCAAATACATGACTAGCAGCTCTGGCTAGTCTCCAAAACTTAATAAAATGGAGTCTCTCAGGCTAAACTATATATAAATATATATATATATATATGTGTGTGTGTGTGTATTTACACTCGTGAAATTCCTTTTACGAATTCTAAAATAAACAATAACCATATGACTCCACCGAAAATCAAGAAAGATCGCCAAATTAAAATGACATCACATGCTCCAATAAAAACAATTGTTCCACACTAACTTAATGCATGCATATTATTTAAAACAAACGTCCACTCACAACTTTAGGCATAAGCCCGACGAAATCCAATTTGCCACTCAAGTGAGGTCTCCTTGAATCCTGACACAATAACCATGCTTAGGACCAAACTTCAATTTCAGAAAAAATAATACTTAAATATATAACATAAAACCTTTCCTCCTAACCCACTACCCTTTTTAGGGTTAAGCTTATCAGATTCACACCAAACTCCAACCACAACCTCATTTCATTTATTTCAACATTCTAAAACAATAATAAGGGAAATCCAACGGTCAGATTCTACCCAATTAACCGCCAAATTCACTAATCTTTGAAAAATTCCAAACCTAATCAAAACTCCTCCAAAAAATTCCAAACTTTACAACAATAGACTCCCCTTAATACAACAAATTAAAAACCATGAAAAACCACTTCACAGTGGCGGCGCCGGCGGCCAACTCCGGCGACTTCTGATGCCTACCAAAATTTAACAACATTTTCCTCTCAACCCGCTCTACAACTTTCCTAACTAACACAAAGTCCAATTTTAATCTTAACTAGGTCAATCGAACCAAAACACACAATAAAACCCTAGAAATTCAACTTGACAATTCACCTTACATAGTCCAAGAGAGAGTGAATCATTTTAAGGAATTGAAGCACGGGAGCAGAGCTTCCTATTAAGCCATGCAGCTTTGGCTATGGCCACCGGAGGAGGGAGTTCCGGCGACGGAGCACTATGAGGCAGTCAGAGCTTCTGGGTGCGATTTATCTCTCACGGCAGCGTTAGAGAGGCTGCCACCGGTCCAAAAAGGAAGCTAGGTCGATGGTCGACCGATTGGGACCGGTGTGGGGATCCCCGGTGGCCGGACGACGGCAGACCGAGCTCGGGAAATTCCGGCAGAGAGAGGGCTTGGGGAGAAGAGAGAGAGAAGAAGAAGAAGTTGGGCTTTTTGACTTCAAATTAACCCGGTCCACACCTATAAACCCACTCCAACAAATAAAACACCCCAAAAATATACCCTAATAAAAATTAGCTTTTTTACTTAAAATTTACTCTTTTTTTTACTGTCGTCAAATATTTCTCCTACGAATAATTTCTCCGAAATAATCTTCCCTCAAAACACCTCTAGGGACCTTTGAAACTATAAACTCATTAACAAAGACGGTAAAACTCTTATTAATACCAAGCTAGTAAATAAAGTAAAAATTTAAGTTTCAGGACGTGATAGATATACTCATTCACAACTGCACTAAATGATAGGTTTATAAAAGTTTTGCCAGCATGATTGTAACAGTAGTTGGTAAATTTTATTTGGTCAAGAAGATCGTCTTTGCTGCATGCATGATTGAATGTTCAAGCTGGAAGCATCTATCTCCAGGATTAATTAGATATGTACGTCCCTATCCATATATCACATCCATCTTTTTTTTGCATATGTAATTCAGTCCTTTCTTTAATTCCACCAATTGCCAAAACCAACTGATCAAAAACTAAAGTTCCACAGAGAATTATTTTCTGTCAAGTCTTTAAAGATGTAATTCTCACTTTCTCAGCATTCTTCCGACAAAGTACAACATTCTTGACCATAATATGGATTAAAATCAAAGTGTATATTAGTGGAAGATTTGGACAATATTCGTGAAATATATGCAGGACCTTGAATTACCTTAAAATAGATAATAGGATGCAATATGAAACATGATACACGGCCAGGAGGTTAGTTATGCAATATGAAACAAAATATACTCGAGAAAATGATGGTGCACATCTAAAAAGAGAGAACATCTCCATTCAAACCCAACATGCATAACGTACTACAAGACTTAAAGTAGCAAATGCTTCTTCCTTCTTCTTCTTCTTTTTTTTTTTTTTTCTACATGAGTCCCATCTATATACTAGCCTAGCAATTATAGGGTAAGAGGCATAGCATTCTGTTTATTATATATTGTAGACCTAATTCAAATTAACATAAAAAAGAGGAAACATTATGAATCTTTTCCAACGACTTAGAGCAAAGGGGAAAATAGATAAGTGCCCTACAAATCTCTTTAGAACTAGTGAGTGAAAGACATGCATATCTAGGATTTTGACAGGAACCCATATTCACATATATATGCTTTAGTATTGTTCTACATGCATATTTTCCTAGCCTTGTTTCACTTTCACTTTCCACCATTCCACACACTTATTCTCCTCCAATAAAATGGGCCTTCGAAACTTTTGAGGCATCCAATCAAATTAATTTTGATAGGGAGTGCGGTGGAGGTTTCCCACCTAACAGGAATTATGTAATTTGGCTTCAACGAAACCCTAAACCTTACAGATAAACGAATGAATAAAGAACATGAGAAGGAAATCTGTGTTAAAATGGAATCTGGTCCTGACCAAAATAATTGTGACCTAACGAGCATGCTTGGTTTTAGCATCTGCATGCACTACTGTCACCAAATACACCACAAAAGCCCAACTCTAGAATTAACTAGAGGGATAAACAATGTTGATAACTTGATATTTCAGATAAGCAATGTTGTGCATGCGAAGGAACTAAGTGAATGTAAAGCAAGAAATCCACAACAGCAAGATTGTTTATCAGGAAATTTAACATTTAGGACAAAAAACTAGAGCTCGAGTCCATGAAATATGGTTAGCCTATGAAGGAAAAATGATCGTATAAGAGAAATCGACTGCATGCAATTAATCCACAGCTCAATCACTACGATCTCATCGTCTAACGTGACAATATATATCTTCTGCAACTACTTCAATCTTAAAGTGAGAAACAAGAACGATAACGTTGATTGCGAAACAATGCAAGGATGTATAGATCGATTATAGAGATTCGTACAGAAGGTAGATTGCTAATTAAAGCTTAACAATATTCTCTTAATTCTAATATAATTAAGCGAAGCTGTTAACGAATCTGAATGTAAAGGCTGATTAGCATCTTAAGGAAAGAAGGCGAAGAAGAAAAGAGCATCCAAGCGTCTGGGTTGTGTTCATCTCTCTAGTTGTCTAAATACTCAGAATGCATGTAGCTGTTTGGAGAGATTGCGAAACTAGCCCGCAAAAATTGAATGAATCAGCCAAAAAGGTTTCAACGCATGCATCTTCCAAATCTAATGTGCATAATGAAGCTTAGAATGAGAGTCCAATTCTATAGACAAGATGTTACACTCGCCACGCACCTAGGTAGTAAAACACCCGACTATTGCTGGTTAGTTAACGAAGCTTATTTTTCATAGTGAGAACAGTTCTGGTAGCAAGAGTTCACCTAGCCTAGCTCCTGGATCACAGTGCGCAGTATCGATCTACCATGTCAAGCAATTAAACCCTAAATACTAGCAGCAAAACTAAAAACAGAGTTCATTCTAGACATGGTATCGTTGACTAGCATAATGGGAAAAAAAATGCTCATTTAGTACTAATTGTAACCCTTGATTGCATATTCCAATAACAATATTTTATATGAGCCCATTTGAATGAAAGTAAACTTTTTTCGTGTTCAAATGGTCAAATCTTTACTAAAGTCTTAACAAACTATATTATTTTAAGACTATTTTGTCTTCACCTCTTCAACATGAAAAGACTTGGCATGAACCTTAGACTCCGGTCACTGGCCGCCGGACTCCGGTCACCAGAATTTCCTCAGTAACCAGTTAATGACCCCCAGTAACCAGTTACTGATCCCTAATAATCGTGTTACTCACCCCTAATAATCAGTTACTGACCCCCAATAATCGGTTACTGACCCCCAGTAATCGGTTACTCACCCCTAATAATCGTGTTACTCACCCTTAATAATCAGTTACTGACCTCTAATGATCAATTACTTACCCCCAATAATCAATTACTAACCTATAGTAATCAATTACCGGTCCCAATAATTTGTTACTGATCCCTAGTAATCAAGTTACTGACCATTACTAATTAAGTTACAGACCACAATAACCATTTAAAATAGATTACTGACTCTGAATCGAAGAAAAGAGAATAGGAAGAAGAGTACTTAACACTGATAGATCTAGTTTGAAAGCTACAAAGTGGAGTAAACTAATATTAGTGCATGCAAATCAAATTTACAAGTTACAACATCGTTTCTATTACCACCGAATCATCATCCTCAGATGAACTAATCTCTCTCACCACCAAATCATCATCATTTGTGAACTGTCATCGGACTGTCAACGGAGGAGGAAGGAGCCATAGCAAAGGTGATCTCCAGAGCTGACTTCGGCTTGGGGGGCGAAGAGCTAGCCAGGCGGCTACGACAGGCAACATCGCCTCAGGCCAAGGTTTCAACTGGAGTCCTCGTTTAAGCTGTCAGCGAGGTCGAGGTCGAGGTCGAGAAGCTCATCGGCGAGGCAGCACTGCTTCTGCTTCAAAGGGACATCCAGATTTGGAAAATCTAATGAAGCCAGTGGCTCTACCACGACAGTTCTAGAGACGACCGCTCCTCCATGTCGATCCTCTTCTCGATGGCTACTGAAGATGAATCTTCGACCTCGATGATCTAGTGGAGGAAGAGACCTGGAGAAGAAGAAGGAGGATGAGGAGGAGGAGGTGTAGGAGGGGGAGGAGGAGGAGGAGAGAGAGAGAGAGAGAGAGAGAGAGAGAGAGAGAAGATCGGGAAAAAGAGAAGGAGCAAGAGATAAGAGATAAGATTTGTGTGGTTTAGTTACATAGGGTAATAACGTCTTTTTCTCAAGAATCATTAGAATGGGCACAAGGATAAGATTTTCATTGGAATGGAGTTTCTTTTTGCTGTTTTGGACTAAATGGGCAATTTTCAAAAAAAATGCACAAGCTACTAGCTAGTAGTATTGAATAACATCACACTACCAATTGAACGGCTAGTGTGTTTTTCTTTTACATGTCTGAGATGTCCATTCTTGATATCGATCATAGCCGGAAGATCAAGATCTGGTGGCGACGACAAATATGCCGGCGTTGAGGCATGCAGCTGGTAGCTAGTATAAGCATGTACAACATGGGTGGGTGCTTTCGCTGGTGTGACCTCAAAACACACTGCATATATAACACGGATATCTTTTGGCACCAGAACCGCATATGAACTGTACAACATCTCCTACCCAAATTTGGAAACAGTTGATCTGTTCATACATTTGGAGCTAGCTGCTAGCGATTGAGCTCGGATCATAATCAGACAACATGATCATCATTAAGCAGATACTGCATAAGCTAATAACCCAATATATATCACACTTCTCATTATACTACTAGTCTCCACATGGACCTGCATTTCAAAAGGCAGGCTGCGCCTATGCGATATAGGGTACCTCACTGGCTCGCTCACTCGCAAGTCACAATGAGGTAGCTCACTCTATTTTTGAACATTTTTTTATCCATAATTAAATTTATATAATATTAATTTACGAGGATGTTCATTTGATTAGTAATAGGCTAAGAAAATCATGCTCAACTATCGTTCTATGTAAATTCAATAGTGAAAGCAAATATTTATATGTTAAGTTGTTTTATTGTCAATAGTTAAATTTGATCCAATAGTAATTGAACACTACTGAAATACTAATAAGGTGAACACCACATTTATATTCGATTACTACATATGTTCATGCCGTAACTTCCTATCCAGTTTCATTGATTTTATTCTTTTGCTATGCACTTCCAAGTTTCCAATGAAGAATTACATTTTTTTACTTTATATCTTTGAACACTGATATGAATGGTCGACGATTATGATAACAGTAGAACTTAACTGCTGTGGCTAAAGAAGTTTGCAAGTTATGAACTTGAGGAAATCCTTGAGAAATCATCTCGTCATGTATAACATAACAAGGTGAACATTATTGTCACAATCACCTAAACAAAGGGCAGAAATTACCCAAACGAGAACGAAGAATCAAATGGTGAGGGTAATCGCAAAAGGACACAACACAGGAATAAAGGAATTGTTGGCCATTCCAGGTGCAGTGGAAGAGCAGGGATCCCCACATTGTCCCCAGATGCCTTCCCTCAAAGGGCACGCAAAGAGTTGGGTGATCTTCTACGGCAAAGGATAAGAAGAACAAGGTAGGCATTGATTCTTAGTTTCTAACTTCTTGCTTTTCTACAAGTTTTACTGTGTTCGTTCGATTTGACTGAGTTTTTTCAACACCATATATCATTCAGCACAAACTAGTCCAAAAGAAGCAAAACATTGATTGCTGTAAGATCAAGGACTGGCAGCAATGGTAAAAATTACAATAACGATAAACTGTCTACCAAGGTCGATGTAGAAACAACCATCCCAGATGCCTAATGCTCAACATTAATAAAGTATCTGAGAACAACAAAACCAAAATGCACCAAAACTCAAACGCAAGCATAAAGTATCTGAGAATAACAAAACCAAAATGCACCAATACTCAAACGCAAGCATAAAGTATAAGCACATATACCATGGCGGGAGAAAAGAGAAGGTGAAAAGCATAATGAGAATGAAGAAATTTCTCTGCATTTTATTCATGTAGTCAACGTGAAGGACCCGTTGCTACACAAAGAATAAAGAACCTATAAAGGAAGCAGCGAACACCTTAAGCAAGATCAGTGAGAATACCCACTTTCACTTGCAAGAATTGACTAACAACCAAATTTACATGGAATTCACTAACCCAATTTCTACTCCTCTTTTTAGTCTGAAGCTTTGCAGGAAGGACGGTTCTCCTGCCAAAGATGGACAAAAAACCCCGGCTCGAGAACCTCAACAATCACCAACGGTGCAAATTGCCCCCAATTTGAGGCCAACGCACCAAAGAATGTAAATTTTATCCTAAGTTATTTTTTTTCACTGCTCCCAGAATCAATCTTTACCTTTACCCATTTTCCCGTGTTGTTAGAACCCCATTAGAGAAACTGAAGTGGTTAGCAAAGGTCAGGATCTATAGGCCAACAAGTTAGTTGACACTTCCTAGTGTGATCCAACTTCAATTAAACCTGTTCTCTGAAGATAAGAAAGAAGGGCTTTTGACCTTAAAGCGCTTTGGCCCAATCTCCATTGGCGGAGGTTCCCTGCGGCTCTTTCCCAACTCAAGCTGGCGCATATCAGTTCTATGGTGATCTCGCTGTCTCCTAACAGAATCTTCATTGGTCAACTTCTTAAACTTGATAGACAAGGGAACGGTACTTCCTCTAGAAATGGTATTTCCTCTGGCAAATCTGTCATCTCTTGAAGCAATTTCTGGAGCCCCTTTGTTATTAGAAGTTGTAACCAGCTTAGTACTTGATTCCATAGTGCTGGAGCTTTGTAATGGCACTGACCTCCCACATCTGATATCAGGTTGCAGTTTCTTCAGTCGCTTAAATCCCTGCTTTTTGAAAATACATAACAACCGTAAGCGATATGCATATCAATGGATTAAACAACAGAGTTCAGACAGATAACAAGCTGGATTTACCACATGAGGGTTCCAAGAGAAGAAGATAATACAGATATACAATAGGACGGAAACTATTGACTCTACTCCCTAAAAAACGGTTGTAAGCAAAAAAGTGGGGCAACTTGAAATTGATCACAAACTTATCGGAAGTTAAATAGATCTGGACAAGAGTAAACTTTCCTCCTATATAACATAGATCACGAATGAAATCTTTAACATCTTCCTGACTTGAATGAACAGAGAACAAGCACACATTTCTGATCAACATGCTTATACAGTTATACAAAAATGATTTCAGTACAGAGTCTCCAACAGCAAATTTGAAAGTTTATTTTTAGTCTGTCTCCAGGTAAGCAGTAAACAGTGGCAAAAAAATGTTAACCTCATATAAAGTTATAGATGAAACTCAAATCTGTGGGACAAGCTTTGAAACAGTTGTAAATGACAAGGAACAAAGAGATAGCAAACAAATACTATAAACTGAAGTGGTATATGACTCAATGATGTATACCTTGTTCTCAGAAACATTTGATGGTGAGGCATCACTTATAGTTCTTTTCTCCACTTTCAATGAAGAACGGCGCTTAACCCTAAATATCTCTGAATCAGAATCATCACTGCCTTGATCTATAGGCCTAACCTCCAATGCATTAGAACTTCCTGGACGTGCACTTGAGCATTCATCATACGATGGGGAGGACCGAGAAGACTCATATGCAGACCTTTTGGAAGTTGGAGTCACTGTCTTAGAGTTGGCATTTCCCTGTATGAGCCAGTTAATTAGAAAAAATTCCATCAATTCATTGCAGTTTCAAGAAGTGACAAGTTTATTTAGTGAAATGGGGAAACAGATTTACAGGATAGACCAAGATCTTACATGATTACCCGCACACAAGCTCTCAAGAGGCTCAGAAAGAGAACAAAGTGTAGATGCAATATATGAAATGGAACCTTCTGACACTGCAGGACTGGAATATTTTCCACCATGAGAACAAGGTGCAGCTGGCTCTTGTGACTGATCCAATGTCATGCCAGTGAGTTCAGGGTTCAACTCAAATTCTATATTGCAGTAAGGGGAGTATCCTTTTTCTTCAGCTATCTGAGACAAATTTAATGGATATGAATACACATCATCACCATTTTCACCTTGACCTTGAATATCCTCCAACACTTCCTCTTCCTCTTCAAACTTACTGGCTGCAGCTTCCATTTGTGCAATCTCCTCCCTTAAAAAGAGAGTAGGATTGCTCTGACACGACAAATCCAATGACCTTACATCTGCATTTGAACAAGAGCATTATAAGGCACTAGAGGAAATTTTATATCGTAAGTTATATTTATATATCAACTCTAAAACAATTTATTAACAAAAACCAATAAAATAGTTCAGCGTCCCATCTAATTGAGCGAAAATCTGAGAATCTTCCATCATTTAAGAAAATTGTTCAGAGAGAAAGACACATACCATGGCGAAGGCACACAGGATGCATATAACAGTTGCAACTAATATATGCGAGATAGCAATCGCGCTTGCATATGCTGCAGAGAACAGTTCCATAAGTGTTTGGTAAGACACCATTGCATGCCCCAGACTTCATTAAAATCCAGCGAGCACAATGCTGAAACCGCATCAATTTCACAAAAGAAACCTTAATGCGATTATGGGAGACCAAGTCAGCAGAAGAACATTCTGAATCTTCAAGCTCTAAACTTGCATGAAGAAGCATGGCTTCTTTGCACAAGAGTTCTTCATGAGGAAGCAGAGGTATCCTATCAAGAAGTGTATAACGCCGGCTAGCAATAGCACCCAATGGGAACCAATCACCAATTGCAAAGTTGACTGCCTCACCACAATTGAAACCTATATATTCATTGGATAAGAATCAACACTATGTTGTAGAGAAAATATCTGAATAAATTAGACTAAATTTAAAAAGGCACATACCATGACTGAATCCAGCATGATAAGCTCTGGGGAAAGTAACCACAAACTCTCCTGGCTTTTGGACAGCCTTGTAGACAGGTACATCATGTTCCAACAATATACTGGGAGGAAACAGAGTTGTTTTTCCCAATAAGACATCAAAAGCTCCATCCTCTCCATCACTTTGTACAATATCATGAGTGTAGACATGTTCCTTGACAACCTTTTCAAATTGTAGGGCGGCATGACCCGGGATGCCATACCACGTTTTGGATGCGCCACAGTGATGATAATTGATACTGTCAACAAGAAACAACAAGTAGAAGAATAAGAATATATTTACTACTCATTCTCAGAACCCAAAGGAGGACACCTTGCTCTATTTAATGAGATTTAAGAGTGACATATACCTGTACAAATAGTGATCTTCCACATGCCAGGCAAACATGCTAAATATCATTCCAATGTATAGCATAGGATCTGTCACACCCTGTTATGGAACAAACATAGGAAAGTGAGGGATACAGCATATAAATAATGCAAAAGAGTATTCAAAGAGGCCTACTTACCGGAATTGCATTTTCCAGAAGACGCAGAATGGACTTGGGTAGCCTTGAAAGATTCTGAAAGTCATAAAGAGGTTAATCAGTTTATGTACATGTCAACAAGAAAACTCTCAAACAGTGATAGAAACTCTCATGCAGAATCATGATCACAAATATCATCCTAGCTTTCACTATAAAGAGTGACACAAGACTAGTAATGGCATTATAAGATCTTGATACTTGTTGCATTAATCTTGATAGAAAAGACCAATCTCCGGGGATCAGAACGCAAGTATAGCAAAACTGAGGACCTGAAGATACGAGAGTAACTCCACAAACTCATCGTCATAGTGCACTTTATATGAAAGTGGAATACAGTGCATACCCTTGATTATGCATTTTAATATCACACACTTAAAACCCTTCCATCAATTTTGCGATACAGTTTATGATTAGTTTTTCCTTGTACTTTCCGTTTTAACATGTCATTAAATTTAGTACCAGTGTAAAGCACGGCACTAATGTCACTTTCTTCAGTGTCCTGATCTGACGTGAATCTCATAAGCTAGTATTAACAACAAATATGGAAAGAAACACAAAAATCTATTGTTCAGTCTTAACTGCCCTGTTCTGGACATCATACTCAAAGACAGTATCAGCCACTGAACATGGAAAAGAAGCTACAAGATAAATTGATGCAATTTTTATAACAATCCCCTACACTTCTAGCATACAAACAAACAAAACAAAACAAAGCCAAGCAAAATTAACAAATATAAGTATCTGAATAATACCAAAGCACACCTTTAAATTCCATTTGCTACTTCCAAGTGGATCATTGGGAGAAGATGAAAATGCACTACCATCAACATCACATGCATATTCAACACTTTCTGTCTTTCCAGAACCAATTTCTTTCCAGAATTCCTTTTCCAAGTACGTAGGAGGAAGAGACCCAGAACTACAATATCTACGAGCAAAAACCTTGTTCGCCATTTTCTCGAAATCACGGAATGTATAGTTTCTAAAAAAGTAAACTCAAACTCAATAAAACTGAATATATCATTAATCAAACAGTATATGTCTAATTAGTGGAAACACACCTTCCGCTCATGAAAAAAGTGACTTTGTCATCATTGTCCCACTCAGCAAGGCGAAGAGGTTGTACTCTAGTTGTGAACTTAAACCCTGCTTTTTCCCTCATCAATACAATCCCAGCAGGAGTAGAAGCACTGACAGGGGAGATAATTTTGCATATACCTGAAGATTAGCAAGGCAAGAGTCCATCAATATCACTATGGTAAAACTTATCAAAATATATGCAAAACAGAACCTTTTTTATGGGAATGTAAATGAAAACATACTTATAATTCAATTCAAAAGCATTACCATATTTAGAAGCTTCTGGAGCTATTTTCTGTAAATAAACTAAAGGATCCTCAAACTCCTCCTTTGCTGGATAGTATACAGGACACTCAGGAATTTTCTCAGTCCAGCCTAGATCATTTGTTTCAAATTTATCCACCTTACGCTTTGAAAAGACATCTTTCCCTTGTGAAGCACCATTGGACCTAAAAACTGAATTGGCACCTCCATGTATTCTAACACCACATGGTGCGGGAGCTTTCAGAGCATCCCCTCCACTTCTAGCCATCGTATTAGTAAAGCTTACAGGCTCAGGAATGCTTTCTGATCTCATAGGCTGAAGCCTTCTTTGCTTCAGAGATTCTGATCCACTTTTTGCCTCTTTGGACAAACAAACCCTACCTTCCACCTGTAGACATAAGGCTAGTATTAATAACTAACATTCCGAAAACATGCATCCAAATCTCTAATTCAAGCCAAACAGTTTAAATCTCATGTTTATCAACTGCAAATTAGCACTGCCCGTGTAAAAACTTTCAAAGTAAAACTACATTTAGAAAATCAGAACAGAGAAAGACCTAATCAAACTTTACTGCAGAACTGGTTAAACAAAAATTCATCAATTAATCAACAGCGACATGCAGTAAAACTGGTAAACTCTGCATTGAGTTCATCATCACCCAAACAACATACTCCAACTTAGACCAAAAATAGCAACAATAAAAAAAATTGACCAAAAATAGCAACAAAAACCCTCGAAATTCCAGAACCAAATTCTACAAAATCACAACGGAAACAATCTAACACAAATTTATCAAAACTCATAGCATGAACCCAACCGGAAACGCATTAGGCCACCCATCCACAAGACCACAACGAAATCAAACGAATTCCGGAGCGAAAAAGTGATTTGACAATCAAATAGAAGACTAAATACTTGAGGAAAATATATATAACTTCAACAGAGAAAGAGAGTGCAATGTACAAGATCTAAACGGTAGAGAAAAAAGAAGAAAACAAAATCAACCGAACGTTCAAAGAAGAAAGAGAAAACCAAAGCAAGCACAACACACCATCTCATTCCGGAGACTCTCAGTATAGGCCGCCGTCTTGGTTCAAAAAGCCACCACACACAGGACAAATAGAGGCAAAAACCACAGGAAAAACAGAGCAAAAAAACCGAATCCAAATCAGAGAAACCAAACCCTAGATCACGATCCCAGCCACGGCCGATCACGCACAAGCCTTGAGCGAGACCACGGCAGCCCACATTCTCGCAAAAAGTCGAAAACGGCACCGTACGGTGTGAAACTCGGAGATCCAAGGCCTTCAACGACCGAGTCAAAGAAAGAGGCTCTCCGACGGGAGAGATCCGCCGAGAGAGGGAGGCGCTGCGGTTTCGGGAAAGAGACGGAGGCTATTCGCCGGCGAAAAGAGATTCCGGCGAAGAAGTTTCCCGGCGAATAGAGAGAGGAATAGTGAAAGAGAAGAGAGAAGAGAGAGAGAGAGAGAGAGAATAAGCTGAAGAAACCGAAAAAAGTGCCAGAAGGAGGATAATTTATAGTTTTATAGCCGTAAAATATTAATGCCTAATTTCCATATATTTAATTTATTTAATTTTTTACTTTTTTTCGTCTTAGACTCGCTCAAGTCCAACCCGTGGAAAACAGAAGTAAACCACATAATTACCATGTTATCCTCAGGTTCTTTTTTAAATTGATTTTTAAAGAAAATAATTGATCCATGTGTAATTATTTTATTAAAACTCATATAAAAACAAAAGAAATTGAAAGTCGTGTGAACCCAAGTGGTGGTTGTTAGGTGGTTCAACCAAACGGTGGACGGCCAAAACGCGTTTCTCCTTCCTCGCCCCGTTTTCTGCTTATTACCAAATTACCCCTGTGGGAAATCAGTCTGGAAATGTGAAGGAGGGTAGTTTGGTCTATTGAGGAGACGGCGTTACCGAAGAATTCTGGTTTGAGTTGGGTCAGAGAAAGAGAAAGTTACGGGAAGGATGTAATTATCACGTGTACATGAGAGTAGTCTCATTATGTACAGTGAGTGGTAATTTCGACCGTTGACGGGGTTTATGTGCAATGGAATCAACAGTTAGAGATCAGGGAGAGGACTGGGTCCAAGATTCTGAGAGGACGTGCTTGATCGTTGAAGCTGCCGGACTCGTACAGGATCAGCTCCACCTACCTTCCAGTTAGTTAACCCTTTCCTCGCTAAAGGACAATTTAATCCCCGGTTGGTTGCCCACGCAAAAACCGAGGGCGGTTTCGACTTTTCGCGCGCTTTGGCACCAAGAATCACTTCCGTATGAGTCGATTAACAACCTTCAAAGGCGCGAGCAGACGCAACTTCAGGGGAAGATTTACGTGCACCCGACACGTGGGTGTACAATCGGACGGCGAGGGCCACGTGGAGGAGGATAAGGCTGCAGTTTGTGGCAGTCTGTGTGTTACTGTGGGTGGTGCCAGGCGGGGATAGCTGGCAGTTAGAGCAGGTTTCACGCACCCTTATGACCGGCCCCAGCTTTCGCTTTTCGCACTCTCACGAGAACCCATATGGTCTCTCAGAAATAATATAATATAAAAATTACGAAACCACCGGCGGTGTCGGTTTCCGGTGACTTTCTTTTCTCTCTCCCCACCCTATCTGTTGGTTCCGGTACCAGCTTTTGTTACCCGGAGGTTGGGCTTAATGATTAGTTTTCAACAGTCAGCGAAAACAAAGCCTTTGATTTTTCATAGTGAAATTCAAAAATCAAATTTTTTTTTTCCACACAGAAAATGACAATTAAGGTCTTGGTCTTATGGCGGCTCGGCTGTTACACCGAGTCAAAATACTGCTCAAAAGGTCACCAATTCGGTCTTCGGCTCGATGAGTAACTAAGCCGGCTTAGCTTGGCATGAGCCACCAAGTGACAAAATAGCCAGCGGATGCTTCTAAGTAATTGTCATGATAAATTGATAATGCCCCTACTTAGTCACAAATTTACCGCTGGATTAGGTTTCTGTATTGTGTTCGGTAAGGGTATGTATGGAATTTCAATTCCTTGTTAGGGATTGAGCTGGAAGGTGGTGAATTGACGCAAATGCCTCTGTGCAAGATACGGATTCGGGGTTATTGCGCATATTGCGTAGGATTCATGTCATTGTTTGGAGTACACTTTTTCGTCTTTTTGCTTGGACCACCAACAAATAAAGTAAAGGAAACCAGCCTTTATTTTTAAGTTATAAAATAAAAATGGAAGGAGTCCAGAGAATCTTCATTTTCAAGTTTCAACCCTTTTTTTTTTTTTTGAGGAAAGGTATAGCTTTGCCTATATCAGAGGCACCGCTACCGATCCATTATTATTATTAATAGGAATTTGTGCCATCGAGGGGGACATAAAACCTCTATCTTGAGTGACACTAAGAGCATTACACTTATCTTCATAAAGAATATCCTGTAAGAAAACATGAGACTCACCTAAGTGCAACTCTACTATTCTATCTAAACTAGCAAAGTGCGCCAACCTATGAGCTGCACCATTTGTTTCACGATAAATATGTCGGATAGAAATATTCTCAAAAGAATTCATCAAAACTTTACAATCCTCTGTAATCCGACTAACCTCAACCATGACATCAGATTGTCGATTGAGAGCAGCTACTAAGACGGCACAGTCACATTCAACCTCGAGGTTTTTCCACCCTTGCTGTAGAGCAGTCAGCAACCCCAGCCTTGCCGTTTCAGTCTCTGCATGTAATGGAGAGTTCATGTTTTCCAACTTCTTGGACCACGCCCCAATCACGCTCCCATGTTCGTTCCTGACAATCAGACCAGCCCCTCCACATCCATCATTTCTGTACGCCCCGTCCACATTCATCTTCAGCCTCCCACTAGGAGGGCTCACCCATTTGACCCTTTCCCTTCTGAATTTTTTATGAGTGCTAGAAGAATGATGATTCTGATATTCTTCAAGTAATCCCAAAGCCCAATGTACAGTGCGCATAGGATCAAAAATTCCTCCATCCCATATCAGTTTGTTTCGTTCCACCCATAGAGCCCACAAAAGGACAAAGAAAACCTCAATTTGTTTGGTTTGTAATGTCTTCATCATCTCTGTCAGCCACTCTACCATATTATTAGCACCATGATTACGAGCCCTTAACCCAAGTGGGCTAAATAACCAAAAGCATGCAACCACATTACATTCCTTGAAGACATGCATCGTAGTCTCTATCTCCCCTCTACAGAAAGGGCATAATTTCTCCTCAAGTTGCACATGTTTCTTGCTCAGCTCACTTTTAGTGGGTAGAATGTTCCTTATTAACCTCCAAACAAAATTTTTTATCTTGGGTTGAACCCTTTGAGACTCCTCGATGTTTATAAGCTCGCAATGATTATGATCCCCTATATCAATTTATTTTGCCACATCGTTGTCCGTTTTGAACCATTTAGTTTTTCTGTTTTTTTTCTTTACGTTTCCGTCATAGGCTAACGTTACAAAACATTGTGAAAAACTGTAGTTATAATGTCCGGTAAAAATAAGAATAATGTTTTATCCATAAATAAATAAATAAATAAATAAGAATAATGTTGATTAAACTTAATGTTAATACATCAACAAAAGAGATAGTTTATGCTCAACGTGGAGAAGATAATAAGAAATATTCCGGCATCTTTTCTATTATGCTAGGGAATCTTTACCAAATCATATGCTTAATAAACAAGGGAATTACAATATTGTTTGGTTTCCACTCTGTTTTGAAGGTACCAAGTAGTAAATACAAGGAGCAGATTTCACACATCAAGGTATATTTGTGCTGATAATATATATGCAAGTCACTCGATTGAAGATGCGAAGATATAATAAATTAAGATTAGAAATCCTCAATTGCTCCCTCTGGCCTTGTCTTTTTTGATCCGATCATATTAAGATTTTGTAACTTCTTCCATCTCGGGTTCTCACCTCATGTGTTTGAAACAACGATTTTCTTAACGGCGATCGCATACGTGATAGTGTCAACGTGGATGATTGATCAAATAAAAGGATGATATTAAATGCCACATGTTCGGTTCACTTGCATCTTAGTGCGTACAAGAATTTTCGGTAAATACATTATGTAACATAACATGTATCAAACAAAGGTAAAGTGGTAAACAAAATATGAATTTTACCAGAGTCATTAAGTCTCATTACTCTTACAAGAATATCTTTGTCATTACTTCAATAGGATATATAAGTTTGCATCCCAGTCCAAATTGTGTTGTGTGAGCAAGATGAGAAGCGTTATGTTACCACATTTGTCATAAATAGGTTAGAATAAAGACCAAGTCAGCTAAATGCGGTTAACATATACATGTCCTAAAAGGTAAAAAAAAAAAAAAAAGTGAGAAATCCCAAGAGGGGCACCCAAAATGTTAGGAAGTAAATGCAATTGACCTTTTGAGAATTATGAAGTCCAACTTAATTTGGTCATTTGGAAGAGGAAAAGAGGCAGGTTTTTTCACTGTTGAACTAGACCCCATTTTTGGATCAAGGTGGTCATAGTATAATAAATAATTAAATATATTTTGAAATATAAGAAACAAATTTTAAGGGTGACGTGGGATGTTCAAAATTCCATTTGGATAATAAAAAGCGCAGCCAGCTGGAACTACTAGAGAATTGTCACATGGATCATTGACTTGGTTAATCAATTATGAGGTTTCTTTTTCTTATAAATATATATATATATATATATATATATATGAGTTTTTTTTCCTTTAATTCTCTATTGTGTCACTGATTGGTGAAGGATGATGAACATTTGGTGAAGGGAAATCAATTTTGTGAATGTCTTAGAGTTGTGAGATTAATTTTATTCTATAGGTTTCATTGAGTGCATCGTTTCTAAAAGAGGAATTTTTTCAAATAGTACCATAAGTTAAGCTCATTTATCATTTTGACATCTCAGTTTTGAAAACTATGATAATGGTACCTCAACATTTAAATCTAATCTAACATTAGTTCCTTCCATGATTGACATCGTTAAGTTGGACTTTATTCATGGGCAATATTATTTTTTCATGTTTTTCCTCCTCAAATCTTTTCCCTCCACAAACTTTTTCCTTCAGTATCTGAATTTGTAGTGAGTCATGTGTTGACTGTATACAAAAATTAGAGACATTTAGAAATTATAATACATCATTGGCCATTAATATTCATTATTAAAAGTAGCTTTTGCAACCCACCGGTGAGAGAAATAATCAACATTAATTAAAATGCATTTTGTATCAAGTACAAAAGTTCATGAAACATATATACTTAATAGAACAATTAAAGATAACTAGGTAATATGACTCACATTCATAGTTAATATCTTCAGGTCGAAAAACTATAATTCAACTGATAAGGTTTGTGGATGGAAAACATGAAAAAACAATTTTGCCCATGGACAAAGTCTAACTTAACGGTGTCAATCACATAGAAAACTAATGTTGGGTTGGATTTAAGTATTGAGGTACCATTATCATAGTTTTTAAAATTGAGATATCAAAATGATGAATGAGCTTAACTTGGGGCACCATTTGAAAAATTTCCTCTTTCTAAAAAGTTAATTTCTCCACTACTTATAAAAGAAATCTTATTCACACACCTCTGAGTATTAAATTCACATCCCTTTTTTATACACCAAACATTATATTTTAGAAATACATTAAATTTACCAAAAAGGACATCTATATTAAAATTAAAAATATATTTAGAAACTTGGAATATACTATCTTACTTTGTGTTTTCTTTGTCAGCTAATTGGCCATCTCGATCTTAAAGAAAGTATATATCATAGTTACACTATGCATAATAAAATAACTATCTTTAAAAAAAACAAATCAAGCAACTATAGAATTCATGGTGATCTCCGATTAAAAAAAAATTCATCGTGATAAAAAAACATATAGAATTCATGAATAATAAGCATAAGTGATGCCATCAAAACTCATATTGTCATTGTTCAGTTTTAACGTTAAGATCCGGTTGTTGTATGTTATGAACAACTCATAAACATTTTGAACTATTTTTTTTAAAGAACATCTTGAACTCTCTTTGATCGTGTTATATATGTTGATTAAGCATATAAATATTCTATCTCCTTTCGCAAAAAAAACAAATATATATATATATATATATCTATTTGTTCTTTCAGTTTTTTTTTCAATTAATAAAAAAAGGTTGAATCAGTATTTAGTGAACAAGTGGGTATTGTGAATAAGGATATTTTAGAAAGTTTGAGGTTGTGTATTAAGCAAAATAATAAAATATAAAAATCTTAAGACGATGTATTAAGTAAGAGATGTGTATCTAGTATATAGCAATGTGTGAATTTCTCTACTTATAATTACAAAAAAAAAAAAAAAAAAAGTTAATAACATAGCTACTACGTACTTGTATACAAAGAGAAAGGCACACAATTTCAAGCGAGCCTCTGTAGGTGTCTTTATGCTGTTGTCGGACGAGTGGTTCTAATGGCAAGCTCGAAGGAAGTGGGTTTTGGATGGCATACTAGAAATTCTCGCACATCTAGCTTTAGCAGCGGTCATGGATGACAATTATGTGTTCACAACGTCGTTTTTATTTGTAACTATTGTTGGAGGCGACCATGATGGTTGTCAATTGTTTGTTTCGGTTAGGTTTCTAGGTAATTCGTTTCAGGTTTTCTTGCTTTTAGAACAATGGAGGTCATGATGGCCGAGGTTGTTGTGACGGTGCTTCGGTTGCAAGGGAAGACGATGGCGGCGCCAAGTGCAGATGACACCGCTCATGATGACGATTTATGTCAAGTACAGAAGATGACAATTTGGGTAAGGTTAGGTAGGTCTATTGGGGCTTCCATGATGTTTGTCTTTGGGTTGTTTCCTTATATTTGGTCTAATAAATCGTGGGCTTAGTTTTGGCTCGGTTAGATAGTTTTCTCTACGGTTTTAGTTAATCTATGAACAATAAAGACGATCATTGTAAGAAAGCTAAGTACTTTTGTGCACTCTATCTAGTGTCTTTGGAGTAGTTCCAAATTGAGGAGGGTATCCGTTATTTCTATGTATTTGCATGTGTAAATGAGTATGTCTATTTTTATGTAACACTTACAGTTACCACCAGTATCATCTTGATTGTCTATGTCCTTAAATGACAACAGAATGGTATGTAACGATCTAGTTTAGCTACCACTAAGCCCTCATTGCTAGCAATTCAAAGTGGCGTTCGAATTCCACTGCACATGTTCGCTAAAGTCCAAACACCATCGTGAGTCCCGAATGCCACTAGGAGTCACCGCCACTAGGAGTCACCACCACTAAACCCTAGCAACTGTTGGCCGACAACCCACACCAACCCTCTTCGACAATGGGAAATAGACTGATATGAAAATGAATATATATATTTTTTTTCTAGAAATTAAAAAGGAAAGTAGAATATGTAATTCTTGTATTGAAAAATTCTTTGAATTGTTGTAGATTGAAGTGTCTAGTACCATTCAGTCTGGTGGCAAAGTTTCTCTTTTTGTAAGGTGAGATTATGAGTTTGAGACATACTAATTATAACATTTTTGAGCTGTTTATCGGATCAAAACAACCATAATTTTCTCCTTTTATTATTTGATCATAAAACCACAACATGGGTAGATTTCTTTATTTATCCCTAGGTTGCCAAAATGTCTACATCCCAAAAGTCAGTCTTCCTTGCAACCCAAATTGGGAAATACTTATTTACAAAGATTAATGCTGTCATTATATAATTCCGTCTCTTATTAGATTGTGTCACATTCTCAGTGGATGATTCCTTGAGAGAATCTTGTTTATCAAGAGCTAATCCACTTTGATTAACCATTCAATCATGCAGCAACCTCATCACCCATCTTTATAAATAACTATCCCACCTACTAGTCCATCAAAATTGTTAAATATTGTGTTATATCCAATTAGCGACAAGCCAAATAAACAAGACGTAACATCGGGGAATCTGATATATAAATATTATGAACACCCTTTACATGATTTAACTAATCCCATACAAGGTGTCCCAACCATCCACTAATAAGCTGGAGATTAGTAAGTAGGAAATGAAAAGGCAATATTGTTTAACAAAAAAAGTTGGTGATCCGAAACATGTTGCATCACAACAAGGTATAGTGAAGTCTTAATCAGCTCCTTTCATTTGGCTTTTAGCTTCTAGATAAATAAATAAGATATGATGTTTTGAGGTATTAGAACTAATTTTTTTTTAATCAGATAAACAACTTAAAAATGTTATAACTAGTATGTCTCGAACTCACGATATCACTGCAAACTTAATGCAATGGAAAATGAAGAGTATCTTAATGAGCATGTTTTGATAGAAAGCTTTGAATAGACTCTTACAATAGGAAGGAAAGCCCTAGAGAATAAGGGAAGATCGATGCTTCTACTTAGAGGGTCGGAACATGTAATTTGCTAGGTTAGTAGGTTTATCTGTCTAATTTGTAAAGTAAATAGTTCTTAGTATTTTTTTTTACTGTTCGACCATTTCTTGATTTTAGTTGAATAGTGTGTGTGTTGGGGGGGGGGGGGGGGGGGCATTTGAATTGTATTATTTTTCTATGGAATGCATCATATTTTGAAACAAATAAATAACTTTATTGGATGACTTTAAAATGAATGCATCATGAAGTGTTAGCATACCAAAAGGAACTATCACTAGCCTCAGAAGCAATATTAACTATTCTATGTGCTGCTACCGCTCCATCACAAGTTCAAATTCTTGGAGCATTGGCATATTGAAATGTTATGTACAGCACTCGAGGCTACTTTTATATCATCTACCAGTCCTCCCATAGCTACAAGCTCAAGATTGACATTAGCAAGATCATTTGTAGTTTCGATGCAAGCAGTCTTAATTCCTATTTTCCCAAATTGAAACAACTTGAGACCATGCTTAATTGATGGCAATTCTGTTTGTGTAGCGCGCAGAAGCAACATTGCTCAGAGGCACTGCAAAGGGAGCACGAAACTGACCCAAGTCATCTCGGAATAGTGAAGACACCCCCATTCATCGAGGTGCAGCATAGATTAAGGTAATCTTGAAGCGGATATATGCAACTTTGTAGGGTAAACAATAAATTGAGTAAATAGTTGTGCAGCGTAAGCTTCACCGCGATTAGTGACATTCAAAAATCTATTAATTGTAAAGAAAAAGAACTATTTAAGTGTAAAATTGATGAAATTAAACATTCATTGATTCACATATATCGTAATATGTGTATTCATAACTCTTAACATGAGGTAACTCATGTCTTCATGCAAAAGTATTGCAGAAGGACAAATCTATGTTTTGGTCTCCTTTCGATTCTTTTTTAGCTGTGTCATTCTTCTAAGAAGATATTATACGTGAATCATTCATTCGGTAAATAAATTCAAAAGACTCGTGAATCTAACATTTTCCAAATCACTAAATAAAAAACCTAGAATCTTGTTGGTTCCCTTTTGAAGCAACAATAGCTTGTTTTGGCAACAAGCAACAATAGCTTGAAAATTAGATACAACTATAATGGAGTGCATGAACAAAGTACATACGCCCTATATAGAGGGGAGTGCTTTAATCATTGGCATGAACGTGAGGTAATGATGGATAAAGTTGTTCCCTACCACCTATCATTTGGTCAGAGACCCAAAGCTCATAGCTAAGCCACCCTCCCTCTCTCCCTCGAATAATACACAATACCATGACTCAGTACACTCTTGAAGCTTGAAGCCAAGAGCAAAATCCTTATTGAAAATGACAAAGTCAGGAATCATCATGTATAAGACTTCTTCTTCTTCTTCTTCTTCTTCGATGATGGATGATGGGTGACGGGTCAGAATCATAATCATCAGAGGGACTTGAGTTTAGTCGATGTTTAAAATAATCAGACATGTAAATTAATAAAACTACATGTTTCTTCAAGCATATCTCAATATTATTATTTATTGATGGAGAATTATTATTGGTAATAGACCAAGTCCCATGTGCTAAGACCAAGAGTGATCACTGTCCTGATTAAAACTAAAAGCTTGCTAGGTCGTACCCAAAGACCCAAGTAACATGCTGACACCTTTGACCTATGAATAAGACGATCGAGTAAACAGTAATCATTCTTTCTGAGCTAATCTACCACACAAATAAGGGTCTTTTTATAATAAAACTGGGTTTTTTCTTTGTTATTAACGATCGAATCTAACTACCATTTAAAATTTTATTCATACAAATATATCTCTCATCTGAGTAATCTATTGAAAGAGAAATTTTATTACCCATATTTTTGTAAAAATATTTATTTCTGTTTTGCCCTTGTTCAAATAGACTAATCATAACTCCGATCGGGCTTCTCCACAAGGAAGAGCTCTGGGGTTGCAAATGTCGAAGCTCGTGATTTGAGTTGTGTGCGGTTGGCTGCCACAGAGAGAGAGAGAGAGAGAGAGAGAGAGAGAGGGTTTGCAGTAAACAATTACAAGTTTTGATTGCATATGAACTAGGTCTGACTTTCTCTTAATTCATTCTAAAATTGATTTTCATTACAACCAACAACCTAGGTTTTCAAAACTGAAATCATCTGCAAGAGCAAATTGTTAAGACTGCGGGTTCCAATTATGGTCGATTTGGATTACATGCGAAGCTATTCCATTTCATATGAAACTATGAATTCGGTGTAATCAATCAAAACTTTGATTAGCAAGTTATGCAAGGTTTCCCTGTATTTTAATTTAATTTTTGCCTTTCTACTGTGGGGATTTGCTGAAGATGAATGAGTAAAAGGAGGAACATAGAAAGGGTGAAAGAGGAAGAATCAGGAAAAAGATGGCAAAAAAAATTAAAAATGTGTATATTAAGAATATAAGGATGTGTGAATAAATGTGTGGTGCAATAGTGCCGGCCAAGCAAGGCGAGAAACAAGAGTACTAGCATACATTACTGCTTCAAGATCCGAGATTTTAGATTTACGAAAATAGCAAAGCTTTCATCAAAATAAAAACTATTATTGAAAAATCTACTCTACCAATGACCAAACGAAGCCTAATTAAAGCAATATAGTCAAGAATATTTAATTTCTTAACTTGAACAAGATTTTTCACTCTTGTTGTTAATTGAAGAATGAAATATAAACAAAAAAGTCAATCAGTAAGTGGAGATTGGGAATTATCAAACAACTAAAGCTAGCAGAGGCTTACACGTTATGATCGATATTAAGTGAGCAAAACACATTACATGAAATTTAGAAGGTATATACTTTGAAAATTAAGATCCCTTGACAATAACTCTCACGCATCTTTTATCAAGGTGTTGCCCCCAAATAGCAACTCTCCCAATGAACCACACCAAGCTTTAGAAGATCATGGGGACTCATCTGATCATCATCTCGCCCGGAGTCACCTTAAGTTAAAGGGACCAACACTCAAGCAAAAAGACTTAGTGGGAGTAGTAACAGTTTTAGGGACGTGAACTTCAAGAGTTGAATGATTGAACCCGACCATCAAGAACCATTCTTTCTAAAAAGAAAGACCTTGACAAGATGGTGGCCAAACTTCAGTGTTATGCGTTTGATCATTCGTCAGTAAAAGACAAGGTAGAAAGCTTGATGCTTGTGCTACTCAATATAACGCGGCAAGGCTTGTATGCACGCATAAAAGTATCAATTATGATAAATATTATATCCTATTTTTTTCTAAATTTTACACAATTGCCACCATTCAACTATAACATATTAATATAATAAATAAGCTTAATTGATGTTGTCTTAAATACCTTGATTATGAGTTTTTCTTCTAACACTAAAATTTTTCAATCAATTTGTAAGAATCATGTAGTTTTCTTTATTTTTATAAAAAAAAATCTAGATTAAAGGAATTCATTCTCTAATCTATACATAAGGTAACATATAATATGAATAAAATATATGATCTAAACCCTAAACCCTACACCCTAAATTACCCTAAACCTATACCTTAACCCTATACCCTAAACCATATACCTTAACCCTATACCCTAAACCCAATTTTGGGTTTCTTCTTTTTAGGTATATTATCATATCACGCCCTACTTAATAGGTACATTAGAAACGTAAGTAGTAGAGAGTAAATTGTTCTCTCAATTAGGATGAGAAATGATATAATATACCTAAAAAGAAGAAAATTAATCAAAGAGAAGAACGTGTACCTTACAATTAGACATTTTTTGACTGTGTAGAGAGATACCAAATGTGAGCTTAGGAATGAAAAGTATCATCCTATTACAAATGACATACTTCTGTATATAACATATATATATATATATATAAACTCAAGTTAGTAAATTAAAGAATGTAATTGATTATGACAAAGTTAAATCTAAAATTGAGAAATATACCAAATTTAGATCTACTGTCTGAAGGGCAAATTAGAGAAACCGAAAAATTAATAAAACTATTAATTATAGACATTTGCTCTATATGGTATGTTTGCTTATGTGAAATGAGTGTAAATAAAAGAAAAATATGTATGAGTTTATCTTAAAAGAGGTCTAATTTTCTCTTATATTAAACCATTGATACGTACACACAATGCCAACGTTGCACGACCTCAAAGTAGTGAAGCAGCTAGCATATAATAATAAGTTGTTGTAAAAAGCTACGGGCCTAGGGCTTTGCCTAACTTTGAAAAGAAAGAAACTGGCAAATGCTTTTTTCTACTTTGCACTACCTTAAGTTGAAGACTTAATTTGAAGAACAACTTTGACAAAGCACCTTTACATTATTAATCTGTATGTATGATGAAGTATGAACTCTCTAGCTAGTATATATCCCACGTGATTAAAAGAGGAATCGAAGAAGGAAACGAGGGCATGGATTATATATATATATCAGCGAGCAGGCTAGGTCAAAGTTGAGAAGGTGATCAATCATGGATCCCCTACGTACGCACAAAAAGAAAGACGACACGTACGAGAAAACATCGATCCAAGTAGCTTGCTTGCGACTGCGTAAGATTGACTCGGTAAAACAAAGACGACATATACGCAATCCAACAAATTTAGCCGACACGTACAGAGCTCTCTCTCTTTCTCTCCGCTATCTAGCTGCTACGCCGAAACCCAGTCTTCTTCTTCTACTCTCTGAATTCTGACCTATATATTAATATTTTTACTGCATGGAAATATTCCTTCACACGAACTCGACCTTCTTCGAAAACGATCCTTCAGTTCCCAGGTTAAACATTCCACCATCGATGATCACCAGCTATCAGCTAGATCGAGCCCACAGAATCCCTAAACCTTTATGTTGTTATGTACCAGGGGACTTATGACGATCATCATGACCTCAAGTAGTATCATATGAGAGCGAGCTTGCTTGAATCAAACAAGCTAGCTAGAGCTCCCCATGCCAAGTTTCGAGCTAGCTGTTGGTTTTGTCTTGTTTCCCAGCTCTCATATATGCACGTCAATATTGTCTTTGTCAGCTTAACTTTCTTCGGATTCGAATCTTCAAGTTTTGTTGTTCTTCTGGTTGAAATTCGAAAGCACTGTTGACAAATGAGAATGCACCATCTTGGCAATGGTGTAATCTTCTTGCGATTTATAGACAGACCAATTACTTGTTTCAGTGTAATCTATAAAAATTCTGGAAGAGAAAAGCGAGCACAGAGAGTGATAGAGACTGCAGTATGAGTGTATGAGGTAATGGAAGGCACCACGTACCATACCCTAAAGAAAAAGGCTACTCTTCCAACTTTACCACTTTATTCATAAATAAAGTTTTAATTTTGTGTGTGTGTGTATATATCAAGTTTCTAGTCCATGCATTTGAGGGAGGCTGCAGTGAACGAAATTAAGAAAGAAAGCCAGCCATGCTTTCCTTTCATTCGATGATGGCAAATTAATCAGTGCCGCATCTGAAACTTTGGTATAGTACCAGCCTCGCGGCATGGCCATGATCTATGATTGCATTCTTTCTTTCTTTTCTGGAGACTATCTGTGGGGTTTGAGAGCTCAAAATTCTTAATAGTTCTCATTTTCTTATGTAATCTTAGATTATTAGATAATAACACCACACTGACGATTAATAAAACCAGCAAGCTAGGATACTTTTTTGCCGGGAGAGCTTCTAATAAAGACTAGATGAGTACAACTTTTGAATGAGCCGTTTAATGAAATACATATTAAAATTTGTATCAGTTTAAGTTTAAAAGTTAAAACATTCATTCAAGTCTCAAGAGTTAATTCAAAACTCCTCACTCGGTCCTTATTGTGAGATCTTTATTAGAAACTCTCACATTTTTTATGATCTCCTAATATATATTATACACACACACATATATATATATATATATATATATATGGATTTCTACTATTCAAATTAAGAGTTCGTTTACTTCATAGGAGTCTTTATTACTTACAATCTGAAAAAGAACTTATTTTACTAACAAGAGATATCATCTTTAAATAATTAACTTAAACAAAGTTGAACTAAAGATCGATTGTAAAGTAACTATCAACTTGGAACTCTAAAAGAAATTTTAAGACCGTGAATCGCGTAGCATAAAACAAAATATCACACACTTAAATAAAACCCAAAACATCGTCATAACAACCACTTATTCAAAATTTAAGACAAGCTAGGTTAATTTCTTGTGCAAATAGGTTTCGGATGAACTATTTTTGAGTTATATATGATTATCAATTTTTTCTTCCTAATTTGTTTTAATCTGTCGCTCTCAGATAGTCAGATAAAGTCGATCATTTGTCTTAGCATTAGTTTCTAGAGACAAATCATACAATCCCAATATTTGGGTTTAGAGGAACTTATAATATCTTTCTGGGTTGATTTTTTTTTTTTGTAATATTTACTTTATCTTTTTAATAGTCAATGCTATATATAGCAATATATAGCTAGTTATTATTGTACTTCATTTATAGAAAAAACAATTGTGTGTTATTATTCTTATCTAGTTGGTCTGATGGAAGTCAATGCCATGCAGTGTATGTCTAGGACAATTAGCTAGGGTTTCAATATATAATTTAGGGATTGGAAGATAAGTGGAAAAACATATCTAAACATTTCCCAGCTATGACTCTTGTTTGGTTTCCACTTTTATCAGCATCATCAACTAACTTGCATCTAGTAAGCTCATTTTAGGGAAAACTGTTTATAACCATTGCCTCAAAAAAAAAAAAAAAAACTTAGAGCATGTCTCCTATGATTACTAAATATCCTATTAAATTTCAGGGTGCGAAAAGTTACTTATTTTGGTTAAACATAAACCATGCTTTTGGAGATGAATACAAATGAAAAATTAGAACCGATACGTGTACCTACGAACATTTTAGATCTAAAGGGAAAAGAATCAAAAGATTCTGTTCGAAGTGAATCATCAAAATAAATCAACTGAAGTGATTGATTTTGATTTGGACCGAAAAGATGAGGTTTTAGTCATGGTCTTTGCCAACAATTTCACTATCGCTCAATGATTCAGAATTTCAAACGCTATAGCTTGTCATAACTGAATTTGAAAGATATATATGGCTCAGCATTATTTGCCATCTACAATCAAACCCATGTGTTATTTGCAATATTATCCAGAAAGCAAGACTTTTGGTCTAATGATATCATAAAATCGTCAAGAATTATGCTTTAAATTTCAGACCAAAGAAGGCATGCATATATATGACATAGCATGCAGATCACAATGAGTCACAGTTAAATTCAAAGTCTCAAGCTGAACAAAATGGTATCGAGAATAACTTACACAAAGAAGATCGAGAATACCAAAATTATTTGTTGCTTGCATTATGATTAGATGTATGTAGTCATAACTCATAAGCCATAACCCTTCCAAACTTAAGAGTATTACAGTCATTATAAGACTTTAGTTGTAATAATGTTCATTAACTTCATAAACGGATAATTGTTAAATTCTTTTGAAGTTTCGTAATGATTTTGGTTACAGTTTCACATAGTATGCTGGTTATAATTTGAATGAAGGAAAGACACAGCGTCTTTGCATTTAACGAATCAGTTTCAACACACTTCGATATGTAACCTTCTTACCTCTCTTTGTATAAAGCATCGATTTAACACTGTAATTAGCAACGCAATGAACAAAATGTCACATAAAAGACATGTTGCAGTTCTTGCATTTCCGTTTGGCTGCCATGCAAAGCCTGTGCTTAACTTGGTGCGCAAGCTTGCAAAAGCTTCCCCAAACACACACTTTTCTTTCTTCAACACATCGAAATCCAACAACTTGCTGTTCTCGGTATCAAAATCAGAGATTTTGGATAACATCAAACCCTACAATGTATCAGATAGTGTTCCAACAGATCATGCCTTACCAAGAAACCCGCTAGAGGCAGTGGACCTTTTCCTCGAGGCAGCGCCTGAAAACTTCAAAACCTGCATTGAAGAGGCAGTGGCAGACACAAACATGCAGATCAGTTGTCTAATAACAGATGGATTCTTGGTCCTTGGTAGCCAGATGGCTGAGAATTTGGGTGTTCCATGGATTCCAGTTTGGATTCCCTTACCTTGTACCCTGTCTGCTCACATTTGCACTGACGCTATCCGCCACATATATGCAATTGATGTTGTTGATCGTCAAGACAAGACACTAGAAGCCATTCCGGGTTTGTCTACAATGCGCATCGATGACTTACCAGATGAAGTACTTCCGAGTGAATCTTTATTCTCGGAAACACTCAGACGAATTGGGCAAGTCCTCCCAAAGTCTGCAGCCGTTGTCATGAATTTCTATCAAGAACTAGACCCCATGTTTATTGAAAATGATCTCAAGTCCAAGTTGCCCAAGATACTCAATGTTGGTTTTCTCACCCTTTCGTTACCGCTACAGCCATTACCTCCATCAGAAACCGATGCCTCGGGATGCCTTTCGTGGTTGGATGCGCAACGAGCTTCGTCTGTGGTGTATATCAGTTTCGGAACTGTGGGAGCTCCATCTAGGAGTGAGATTGTAGCTCTGGCTGAGGCACTGGAAGCAACTGGTGCAGCATTTCTTTGGTCTCTTGGAGACAGATTTAAGGACGCACTGCCGTCTGGTTTTGTTGAAAGAACACAGAAGCATGGGAAAGTTGTGTCATGGGCACCCCAGACGCAAGTTTTAGGGCATAGCTCAATAGGTGTGTTTGTGACTCACTGCGGGTGCAATTCTGTTTATGAAAGTGTTTCCAATGGTGTCCCGATGATATGCAGGCCATTGTTTGGAGATCACAAAATGACTGCGAGGATGGTCGAGGAAGTGTGGGGTGTTGGAGTTAAAGTGGAGGGCGGGGTGTTCACAAAGAGTGGAGTGATCAAGAGCTTCGAGCGGATTTTGGAAAATGAAGAAGGGAAGAAAATGAGGGAGAAGGCCAGAGCTCTCAGAGAGATTGTAGAAGAGGCTGCTGGGCCTTCTGGGAGTGCTCCGCAAGACTTCACAACTTTGCTGGATGTAATATCCCTCTAGGAGTCCATATCTCTATTACTTAAGGTTTTGTTAGCTTACTTATAAGTTTCGACTATGATCTTATATCCAATGGTTTTTAATATCTTTTATGAATAATGAAAATATATAGTGCCAAAATATATATTCGTGAGAGGCTGCTGGGACTTCTGGAAGGGCTCTACAAGATTTTAGATTTTTTTTTTTTGGTCTGAAGATTTTAGAACTTTGATGGATGTAATTTTTTTCTTTTAAGGCAGAATTACTTGGCATATGTCGGTTGACGTACTATATCTAGTTATATACAGTTAATACTAGAAGCTATTTGCAAGTAACAATTAGTATAGCAGTGGGATAGCCACCGAATAAACAAGCTTGCCGATCGAAATGTTACATTGGCGCCCTTTCAATTTTAAGTCTTGATGCTAAATACAGTTTGCAAGAATGTGAGAATAAATATGATAGCTGCAAAAACTTGGGAATTCGAAGCAATTATATTGCCTATGGACTGCTGAAATGATTTCACACATTGCTCGCCATCTCGGCCAACGAAGTTCGTAGTAGTCATCAATCTATACTATGCTTCTGCACTAGACCGCGATACTGTAGTATGTTTCTTTGGTCTCCATAAAATTGGTGCTCTTCCAAGCATCACACAATAACCTGTGACTGATCTTCCTGTGTCTTTACATCGAGCCAGTCTGCATCACAAAATCATGTTAACTCGAGTTTTCCAGTAGAAGGTAACAAAATTCCTTGACCAGGCGTTCCTTTTAGATATCGAAGATCTAAGTGTGCTGCATACAAATGTGGCTGTCGAGGTTTATCCATAAATTGGCTCAAAACATGTACTGCATATGCCAAATCAGGTCTTGTAATTGTCAAATAAATCATGCGACCAACAAGCCTCCTATATTGTGAAGGATCTTCCAACAAACTTCCTTCTGATTGCGTTAGTGTAAGATTATGATCAACAGGAAAATGAGAAGGTTTAGATGCTAAGAAACTTGTCTTCAAGTATCACAAGTGCATATTTCCTTTGATATAAAGCAACACCATGCCGAGATCTTGCAACTTCGATTCCTAAGAAGTATTTGAGCTTTCCTAGGTCTTTTAATTTGAACTTTCTGGAAAGGAACTTCTTTGTGCTTGTGAGGTCTTCTAAACTATTTCCTGCAAGAATGACATCATCCACATACACTAGCAAAACTGTGAATTTGCCATCTTGATTTCAGATGAACAATGAGTAATCACTCCAAGATTGGTGAAAGCCTACGAATTTTAGAGCAAGTGACAACTTGATGAACCATTGTCTGGAAGCTTGCTTCAAACCATATAAACTCTTGTGCAATTTACACACAACATTCTCCCCCTTTGTCAAATCCAGGTGACAATTGCATATACACATCTTCAGTGAGGTCTCAACAGTGCCATCAGAATTGAGCTTTATCTTGTACACCCATTTACATCCAATCGGACGCTTGTTAGGAGGCAAAGGAACCAAACTCCATGTTTTGTTTTCCTGTAAAACTTTAAGTTCATGAAACATGGCATCACGCCATACTTGGTACTTGGCAGCCTCGGAAAAACTAGATGGCTCTTTGTGAAGGGAAAGCTATGTAGTAAAGACTCGATAGGTAGAAGATAAGTGATCATATGATAAAACATGAGACAAGGAGTGAATAGTACTTGTGCTCGTTGAGTCTGACGGGAAGGAGCGAGAAGGTAGAGTAGCCTCAACATGGATGTCATGCAAGTATCCAGGAGTACGTGTTGTACAAGAAGAACGATGAGGAAGAGTTGCGGAAGCAGGTGAATGAGGAATGTTTGGGGGTTCGGACTCTGGAGGATTAGTGTTGAAAGAAGAAGGGATAGAGTTGGAGCTAGGGTTTGGCATGATGGCAGTAGGATTTGAAGCAGGTTCAGTAGAGGGAACATAAGTGGATGAACTAGAAGCCCGACGCTCATTTGAATTGCCCAAAACCCGAGTGTCATTAGTGTTTCCCAAAACCTTGTGATCAACTGGATCATCGAGAACTTGAGGAGGATGTGGAGAAGGGTTGTGTGTGTCAGTCGAAGGATTACGAGACGGATAAGGGAACACGTCTTCATAAAAAATCATATCTCGAGAAACAAAAATTTGTTCTGTGTCTAAATCAAACACTTTGTAACCCTTCCCTCCATTTGGATATCCAAGAAAGATGCATTTGACAGCTCGGGGATCAAACTTGGTAGGTTTACGTGGATGTGTTGACGCAAAGCAAAGACAACCAAAAACTTTAAGATGATCGAAATTTGGTGTTTTCAGAAAGTCTTTCGAATAGGGTTTGACCTTTGAGAAGAGGAGTAGGAGTACGGTTACTAAGGTAAGCAGAAGTGAGAATAGCTTCTCCCCAAAAAGTCTTAGGGAACTGTGCTTGAAACAAAAGAGCTCTAGCCATGTTGAGCAAGTGACGATACTTGCGTTCAACAACACCATTTTGTTGTGGTGTGTTGACGCAACTCGTTTGATGAATGATACCTTTGGAAGAATAAAAATTAGGCATTTTAAATTCAGAACCATTGTCACTATGCTCTAGTATCATACTGATTTTCGACCATATGAATGAAATCAACAAGGAATTGCCTAGCTTCAAATTTCTGTACCATTAGAAAAACCCAAGTGCATCTAGTAAAATCATCAACAATGGTAAGAAAGTATTTAGCACCAGAAGTTAAGGGTTCATGATAACCACCCCAAATATCAACATGAATTAAATCGAACGAAGAAACACTTGAAATTGAACTTAAAGAAAATGGTTTTCGAGTTTGCTTGGCTAAAGAACACATAGGACACTTGCTTGAATCACAAGACTTATTAGAAAGAAACAGAAATGAAGAGTAAACCCTAGTAGATGGATGACCAAGCCGCTGATGCCAAATGGATGGAGAGGCACTGTCAACGGCATGACATGTAACTTGCTGAACTTTGTTGAGGAAATAGAGTCCTTCCTTCTCATTACCCGTCCCAATCATCGTCCTCGACCGTAGGTCCTGTATGAAACACACATGTTTGAGAAAAACAGTGATACATAGGGAGTCTCTACGTAACTTACTCACATATATTAGGTTGAGATAGAATAATAGGATGCATAGCTGTAGTCGGTAGTCAGTAACTACCTTCTCTGCCCATAGACCAGTCATGAAATTTGTAGATCGACGTCCAAGCTACCTCGCCATGATGAAGGATCATCAGTGCAGCAACGGGAAGCTGCTTCTCCAAGCTCCACAAGAAGACACCAAGAGAGTATATATGTGTAATCAGTCCCACATCGGAGAAATATAATGTGAGGGAACCTTCCTTAGCTATAAAAGGAAGGCTTCCCATGTGTAAAAAGGATCCCTGACTTCCCCATCTTTCTCTCCCGGTGAATGGTAACCACTCCATCCCGGCGGCATTGAGGCCTCATGATAGTAGATTCAAGTGGACGTAGCCATGCCCTACGATGACATGGTGAACCACTATAAATATTGTGTCTTTATGCGTATGTTTATGTTCAACCGTGTTTCTACATAGCTTGCGGGATCTTGCAGAAACAATTGCCGCCGTCTGTGGGAAACACTACAAAAAGTCATGTTGCTTTGTCTCCAAGAGGCAGTTCACTCATGTCCATGAGAGCTATAGGGCCATAGGGTCATCCCCAAACCCAGGGTTGTAGGTAGCCCAGTCAATGGGTCAGCAGGCCAATCAGTATGCTCAGGCTTTTAACGGGCCAGCAAGACCGTCCGGCCTGGTCCAACTATAATCGGGCCTAACCATCAGGTGACATAGCATGACCCGCCCATGTCCCCTTTACCATTGGGTCCTCACCAAGAGCCCGACTACAACGTCTCCAAGCAGCACTCGGAGATAATTAATCGGGATCCTGGAGAAATAGTTCATGTGAGGGGATCAACCATGCATCGTCGGTGTCCCGTTGGCAACTTTACAGATCTATTTCCAATTCATCGCCCTCAAATTCTCGCACCGCCTAGCATCATCCGTGTCTTGGTGTCCTGTTGCATCCTATTTGTCTGATCTCGCCGGTAGCTCCGCTCCGCCGGTATTGTCAGGGATTATGTCATCTTCAGAATGCATGCACCGTATCGGCAGGCGCCTTACCGGTAGCACCTTCATCATGATCGTTCTCGATACAAACCGGCACCCGATCAACCGGGTAACTCCCCTAGAGAAGCTTCGGGGTGGGACCTGATTATCTCTCCCGGGTCTTGTTCATCAAATCACCAACCGGAAACAATTCGTCGGGCTCTGGTAGGCTTCAGCGGCCTACAAATCTTTGTATCCATGTTGAGTTCGGTATCTGGGAGCATCCCTCTGCTCGAAGGGCATAGTGAATCATCAGAATCTGCTGGTTCCTGGAAGAAGGGTTATCAGGGTCAACCTGGTGATGTCATATATTGCGTACAAAGCGAACTTGTTTTCCTAGTGATGTCACTCTCCGCGCGAAGCTAACTTAGTTCGCCTGGTGATGCCACTCTCCACACGAAGCGAACTAGTTTGCCTGGTGGTGCCACTCTCCGTGCGAAGCGAACCAGTTCGCCTGGTGGTGCCGCTCTCAACGCGAAGCGAACCCAGCTCGCCTGGCGATGCCACGGGGGACGTGTAATAGATAATCGATAATCTATCATGGATCGGTGAGACCAATCGGGATCACGACGCTGGAGCTCACCGGAGACCAATCCAGGGAAGTTCACTCTATACACCCAACACCCTACTCTGGCCACCCGTAAGGCGCCTTCAGAAAGCTCCTAGATGATATCCTTATCTGTAATCCTACCGATGACACCCATTTTGCTTATGGTGCCTGGGAGTCGAGAATGCAGCTCTAAACGAAGTCATGCCCGAGAACTTGTATGAGGCAGGAGAAGAGGAAAAGATAGGTCCTAGAGAGTTGCTATAGGCACCGAGAAGTTGATTTGTACACCAGGCCGTAGAGCGCAAGCCACCGAGATCATCCGGATAGGTCTACTCCTGAAGGAGTTGCTCATCAGGCCTCTATGAATTTGACAACCCGCTGATTTGATAGGTGGCCAGGTTGGGACAGTTCACAGATCCGACGACCAGAGTTCAAGCAAGATACAACTGTCACCTGTCAGTTTCATCAACGAGCGGGAGCTAGAACGCGAAATCTAGGTTTGAGTTTCTTGTCTTGGTCAGCATGCCCGACAGCTCTGTTATCTTGTTGGTAGATATCACCAGAAGAACGTGTCTCATTTCTTGAACGATCACCCTGAAGCTATCTGGCCTCGCTCTACCTGCATGCGGACCCCGCCTCTTGGTCCTTCACGGGGTCTCTCTTGTGCGAAGCCATCTCGCCTCGCCTCCACGTGCATGCAGACCCCGCCTCTTGGTCCTTCACTGGGTCTCTCTTGTGCAAAGCCATCTCGCCTTGTGGACTACTATAGGAAGCCACTTCTTGATTCCATGCGAAGTCCTCATGCGAACTCAACTATGCGATCTCGCCGGCGGGCCATCACTTATAAACTCATCTATGTTGAGCATGTTTCGTTGTCAAACCAAATCATGACATAAACACCTATCTTGGTCCGGAACCCGAAAACAACCCTCCGATATAAATATGAAATCTGCTAGTGTATCGGGAGCACATAGATACATCTCAATCGGGAGCACAATGTTGCATGAGGTCGCGTCATCCTCCCAGCAGGCAACAACTGCCAAGAAGGAATCGTCGGCTCCCGATGGTTAGGGTTTAGGAATAGTAATGGCATGAACTTATCTGGTGATGATCACATAGTCCTATCGATGAGAGCAACATGACACTCATCTGCTCTCGGACGGTACGTATCTTGGCACCCCAACTACTGCCCAACTGCTATGGACACCCATCTCATTTTGTCCGAAAGAAGTCCTTCCCGGAAGCAATTTAATCTCTCGGTGAAACTAAGTCCCATGTGTGTTTCAAATGTTCTAGTAGTCTGTGATCAAAGCTTCATCTCCCTCCTGCTATTGGGTTCGCTCTTAAGGGCAGAAGGATATTCGAATTCCAAATCGACGGGACACCTCCTTATATATGCGGCATGAGAACCAATGCATGGACCACTCCATTTACCCACCGGGAATCTACCCTTTGCACCTATTGGGAAGCATCATCTACCAGCGGTTATCTCCTGCAAGCACCATCCGACATCCATATCTTGTCAACTCCAAACTTTTGACTGGGAGTGGGCCATTCGATCTGCTGGTGAAACTGTGTTCAATATGGTACCCACTAAAAAATTGCTATGGACACCCTGGGCTACCTCTCGTGCATCAGCTAACATACATATTTGCTTCAAGCACACGGGTGCTTCTTAGAATCAAGGCATTTATTCCACCGGAAGTAGCAGAGAAATCGAAGGCAAGGGAGCTCGGAAAGTTAAAAAAAAGGAAGGAACGTAGTTTCGGTCTGGACACCCGTTTTCATACTCCGGCCACTCGGAAAGCCAGAGTAGTATGGGCATGAATCAACACCTCATATGTGCACCCATTCGGCAGCTCTTTCCACAGATAAGTCCTTCATTTAATTACCTCTTATGAAAGTACAAAGCATGCTTCACGTACAATTATATCATGGTACGGTTGGCTCATCATGCATTATTGTAACCAAGTACGAACTATATAATATGTCGTCCATGATCACTATTGTCCATTCAAATTTGTGAGGTAAATGTACGTAGATCCCCCGTCTTCCCGGACATTGAATAGGGAGTTCCAAGTCTTTAAGATAGTAGTAAGTCCAGGATAAGTGTGGGAAAAAATAGCAGGAAAATTGTAAGTCCCGGATAAGTGTTACCTGGAGGAAGCATGCAATAACTGCTTAGGAAAATCTCGATTCCCGGATAAGAACTAACGGGAAGAAACATATAAGAACCGTTTCATTAGATTCTTATACCCGAGCAAGAACCAACGGGAAGCATACACGAACTCAAATGCATGAACATACCCAGACAATGTACCACCGGGAAGCATGCGCGAAACAACTAACGCCATGGAAACTGTAAGTCCCATGTACAGCTCCTGGAGGGTGGGGGTTGGGCAGTTCATATCGTCCCCTTCATACGGAGAATAGTGGCCTGATAACCCACGCGGGGATAATACCCCACGCTCGAGCAGAAACACATGATATATAAAGGTTCGCTACCTTTGTCCCACATGGGGATGAGAGATAGGCATTCGACCAAGATTGACATTCCACCGAGAGAGTGGCATTGGACATCCAATATTACACTTGCATGAACCATTTTTCTTTTCAATAATTATTATGTCATATCCATACTTGGTTAGTTCCATAATTGTGTCGATCATTTGTTCATTATGAAAATACAACAATCCTCGACCCGCCGAGTCAGAGACATTTTTTTTAATCTCATAGGCGAACTCAACAGCTCTCGGGGTAGTCCAGGCGCGGAGCGAACACAGCTCGCCCGAAATTATTGCACGCGGAGCGAACACAGCTCGCGTGGTTATAATGTGCAGAGCGAACACAGCTCGCGTGGTCATTACGCGCGGAGCGAACTGCTCAGCTCGCACCTCGGCTGTGTCAACAAGATCCACCTCGCGTGTGTCACCGAGACCCATCTCGCCAGTGTCACCAAGAGCCACCTCACCTGTGTCACCGAGATCCACCTCGCGTCTGTCACCGAGACCCATCTCGCGTGGAACAAGATGCACCTTGCCTGTGTCACGGAGATAGTCATTATAAGCGGAGCAGACTTCCACAGCTCGCTTGAAAATATTATACGCGGAGCGGACTCCTCGCCAGCTCGCCCGAGTGTCCGCCCTCCTGGGCGAGGCAGACACCTCAGCTCGTGAGTACTCATTGTGCGCGGAGCGCACTCCTCCGCTCGTGGGAAGTCCTTGTGCATGCGAGATCCTCAGCTCGGGCGGAACGAACTCCTCACCTCGCATGAAAATTCCAGTCCACGAGCGATAGGCATTGTGCACGCGGAGCGAACTCCAGAACTCGCGTGTAAGTATTGTGCTTGGAGCGCACTCCTCAGCTCACGAGGTAGTCATTCTGCGCTGAGCACACCTTGACTCACAGGTAGTTTTTGTTCATGCGAGATCCTTAGCTTGCGTGGTTGCCCTTTTGCGCGGAGCGCACTCCTCACCTCGCCTGAGTTTCAAAACTGTGCGAATTGAAGATATCAAGAAAAGTAGGACCCGTTCAACACACGCCCTGAGTACGGACTTGAGGGGACTGGACCGGGTGCCCGTTTGTAAATAACTGGTCTATGGACATTTTGTATATTAAGTCCCCACTCAAGACATGTCTTGAACTGGAACTTTGGGGGACTTGTAGTCGGTAGTCAGTAAACTACCTTCTCTGCCCATAGACCAGTTATGAAATTTGTAGACCGACATCCAAGCTACCTCGCTATGGTGAAGGATCATCAATGCAGCAACGGGAAGCTGCTTCTCCAAGCTCCACAAGAAGACACCAAGAGAGTATATATGTGTAATCAGTCCCACATCGGAGAAATATAATGTGAGGGAACCTTCCTTAGCTATAAAAGGAAGGCTTCCTATGTGTAGAAAGGATCCTTGACTTTCCCATCTCTCTCTCCCGGTGAATGGTAACCACTTCATCCTGAAGAACTCTTATAACAACCCAAGGCATTGAGAACTCTTGTAGATTCAAGTGGACGTAGCCATGCCCTCCGATGACATGGTGAACCACTATAAATATTATGTCTTTGTGCATATGTTTATGTTCAACCGTGCTTCTACATAGCCTGCGAGATCTTGCAGAAACAGTAGCACATTATGAAATGTGAATTAAGAAGAAAAGGTGATGGAACCAATGTGACTGACTCATATAGTGTGACCATTTGGGAGTTTAACAAAATGATTATGGGTGACATGAGATTCAGTGAACAAGGTATGGTCACAAACGATGTGATCACTAGCTCCACTATCAATAATCCAAGTACTATTATTGCTAGCAACATGGAAGGCTCTACCTGAAATGTCTTCAGAAGTAGTGATATTACCGACATGATTGGATGAAGAAGCCTTGCTTTTGTTCAAGATTTCCCAAATCTGCTTTCGATCTACCTTGGAGAAAGGGAAATCTAGCTTGCCATTAGGATCTTCCATGCTCGATAAATTAATGATTGCTCCTACTGATCTTACTGGCTGCCTCTTCATCCCTCTTCCTTGTGCGGCAATGCTCCTGGTCATGTCTCGTCCAACTACAATACTCACAAGTTAGATGAGCATGACAAAACTTGGTGGAGTGGTTATCTTTGCTGCAGATATCACACCACCGTTTTGCATTGGCAGGCCTCTTGGTGTTGCCGCGACCAGAGGCTCGTTCAGTGGCGTGGTCTGCAGCCTTTGCAGGCCCTTTCTCATACTCACAGTTCTTTTGGACCGAGATGGCAGCAACATCTATGATCTTGGTGTTGCTAGAGGCTTGCACTTGTTTTTCTTGACGCAAAGCCATTGCATAAGCCTTGTTAACATTTGGAAGAGGATCAATCGAAACAATATTGCTTCTTAAAGCATCATAAGTGTCGTTAAGACCCATGAGAAACTTCATGGTTTGTTGATTCTTGACATATTCTCCCAACTTCACTCCATCCTCACAATTACATACTGTAAGGCCACACACTGCATCTCGTTCATCCCAGAAGCTTTTAAGCTTTGTCTAGAAGGTGATTACTGAATCGTTGCCTTGTGAGCATAATATGATTGCATTCTCGAGATTAAATAGTTGTACCATGTTTGTCTGCGCCCAAACCTCTCCTTGAGTTCAGTCCAGACAGCTCTTGCAGACTTACAATGCTTGACACTTTTTGAAATGGAACCAATCAGCCAAGTCTTGACTAACGTATCACAACGGTCCCATTGTTGTTGCTCATCGTTTTGTTCAGTTGGTCGAGTGCTAGAGCCATTGACAAATCCGATCTTATTCTTGATCGTCAAAGCCGCGCTCATAGATCCACTCCATTCATCATAATTATCTTCCATCAAGGCCTGTGGTACAAGAACAACACCTGGTTGGTCTGAATGATGGAGGAAGAGGGGGTGATTCGAGTAATCCCATGGTTCAGGAGCGCGTGCTGAAGAACCTGAGGCAGACGCTGCATGCTCTTTCAAGATCTTTTCTTTCAGCAACGCAAGAGCCTTCTTCTCTTCTTCTCCTTCTATGGTTCAATTAGGATTTCAGTGGTGAGGGTAGGCTGATATTTGGAATGGTGCTGAGGATTGTTAGAGGCTATATTTCGAGTATATTGAGTTTATCGAGAGAGAGAGAGAGAGAGAGAGAGAGAGAGAGAGAGAGAGATTTGATTGAGGTTGAGGCCGAGGATAGGTGCTCTGGTACCATAAAGAAGCTTAGAGTTTGTGAAGAATGAATCTTATTCAACAAAGTTGTTTACAAGAGTATATATACATACATCTAACACACTAGGGTTTCTCCTAATACACGTCATGTACAATGATCCCTGATTACTAGGATTCTGCAGAGACTTCGCAGACCAAATAGGAAAGTAGTTGCTGCGTTATTCTCCTTTCCTCACAATCTGATTCTTTCCAGCTTGGACTCGATCTCCATCTTCAATACTATCTTTATCAACAGCTGCAACATCAACATTGTCCATAGAAGATTCCTTGCTACTCTCGACAGGCAGTGCAGCAGTATCACCATTTCTCATGGAAGATCTCAAACCATTTTCGACAGGGTACTAATAGGGAAGCACGATCTCTCTGGATTGAGCTTTGATCTCCTTGTTTGCCTTGAAAACGAAAATCAGTTATGTATATCAAAAATTTGTCCTAACTTCGAAATGATGCGCAAGTAGCTAGCTAGTTCCAACAAGATTGTACTTGAAATCGGCAAAAAATTATTGAGAATCTCAAGAATGTATAATTCAACAAAAAGAATGAACACTATAACGAACTAGTCTACACAAATGTACAAGATACCGTAATCCTATTATAGAGGTTGAATTAAACTACCCAGAAATTAAATTTGGTCCATATTTGTAGCATATATGAGAGCAGAAACAATACTTACTATTTGCGAAGCTTATTTGAAAAAAGGGTTTCTCGCTGAGATCTGTATGCTTCGTAGCCGATGCGTTGCTAGCTATTAGTATTTGATTGAATGGTGAAGAACCTGGAAAGTCAAGTCAAGCTAAAAAAAGGGTGTTGCATTAGTCGTGGGTTTGGTGAGCGTATAAAAATTTATGCTTACTGTGCAACTTCATAAAATAGAAACAATGATATATAGTGCGCGGGGGATTTATAATACATGCACCAAGAGGAATTCAACATACAACTATAAATAAAAAACAGCAAATGGATTTGGCTCCACTATATGAATGTGAAGTTGTTGAGAGTTGGTCGACCTATTAGCTAATTAGTTAAACTTTAATACTTTGTCGTGAAAAAAAAAAAAAACTTTGGTATAAAAGAAAATTTTATGGTGAAAATAGCGGATTTAAATCCTATTTATATCACTTACGGATACAGAGAGATGTGATATAAAAACGTGGATGTTGATAGCTAAATTGCAATGCTCTGGGTCTAACAATAGAGTTTCTTCGTCTTCTGCTTGTTGTTGTGAACTTGTGATGGTGTGATCGGAAGGTAGTTGGCAATACCGACACTAATGGTGGCCATAGTGCTCAGTCTTCTTTTGTCTAAATATATCTTACTATGCCACTCAAACCTTCACAACCTTTGTATAGAAGAATCCGTCTCAAAAGAAATAAAACACGATTCTTCTTGCCAAAACTTGAACTTGTTCAAAATAATGACCACTACTTACTCTATGAAATAAGCCACTCACAACCACCATAAAACTTCTTATCAGAAGGAGAGTGCAGACATCATATTAAATAAAATGATAAAAAAGATGAAAGAATTACCAAAACAAGTCCAACAGAAAAATTTAAATAAGTGATCTTGCTCACAAAGTCACAATCTACCAAAAACCCCACAACTAATTTAGAACAATATCAGTGTAATAGTGAGTGACGGTGCCACACTTGTCACTTTAATTTTGAACAAATTGAAGACAAGGATCACTTCTGATAAGTTTGAACTGTTTGGTAACTGTTAGACTTAGACAACGTCTTCACCTTTATTTCGTTTTCGCATGTCAAGAGAGAAGCTAAATTTTTTAGCCGATGCTATCACAAAACTAGGTTATGATGGTTGTGCGCGCACTTGCTCGATTGTTTAGGTTTTGGTTGTGTTAGAGGTTGTCTTGCAATTCATTTTCCTTCTTTAAAAATTTTGTTAGTTGTCAAGTCATCAAAAAGTGACAAGATTTTATATGTGCAAGGGACTACACTTCTTAGTTGGTAGCATGCACTTGTTACACTCATAACATTTTTGAATTTTCAATTGAAATAACCAATTGCAATATCCTTCAAAAAAAAAAAACCAATTGCAATATGAGAATTACTATGCATGTATGCATTATTGATATGAAACACATTAGAAAGAGAGAGAGGGAGAGAGAGATGATGACAATGAAAAATATTGTGGATGACATAAATTGCAGAAGCATTGAATTCAATATCTTGATCATAAACACAAAAGCCAAATAGAGAAAACAGAGAGACAAGGAGAAGTCAATACCCGAACCACCACCCTTGCTGACTGGTAAGGTCCATCGTCTTTAATACAAAAGCTTCTCAGAACCTGACCAGAAACCAAGGGTTCTCTTATGGTGCGCTCTTGACTCCTTCTATTCAATCAACCACACACACAGCAAAACAAGCAGTAATGATGCACAGCCTTCCTCACACCTACACACAACTACCCACCATTCCCAATACCTATACCTCTTGATTTCTCTTATTTACCAAAACACCTCCACCAACTAAAAACAAAAAAGAATGTTATCCAGCTGCAAACCCTAAATGAGATAATGTTACTACTTGGAGCTAGCAGCAGTTGGCTCGGAGCAAGAACCACCACCACCTCCAACACTGTTGCCATTATCAGTAGCTGTTGTGGTGTTGCCGAGAGCTGAGATGATCTGTTGAACCGAGTTGCACAGGTGGTTGTTAATTGCAGTAACGGTGGAGAGGTTGAGCTTTGCAGAAGGGTTTGGACTGGCAACAACTTGGAGTCCCACAGTCATCAGGCAACCCGAGTTTCGGCTGTATTGGTCAGACGGGGATGTTGTAGTAGTACTCTTGTTAGGGGACTCAACTGGGACAATGGCGAACCCTAGAGGAAGGAGGGGAATGCAGGACGGGTCCTCTCCGCTCATTGCCAATTGGATGTCGTTCACGTCCATGGTTGCAAACACAACCAGACTACCTGACTGATCGGTGCAGCTCTCTTGTAGCATCAGCTCTATGTTCTGAGTTGAGTTGCTAGCTACCTGCATTCCCACAAAATAAATAAAAATTATTAATTTTTTATGATAAGAAAAAAAGATTAATCCTTTCTGTAATAAGGAGTACAAGCAATTGAATTGACTGAAAATGAGGCTTAAAGTGGTCCTATATAAAGACAATGATGATACAGTACGAAATTTTCAAGGTTCCCTCCGTTTCTTTAAAATTTGAAATTTCCCCCTAAAAACAGTACACAAGGTATAATGAGAAACATATTTCAATGGCATTAACTTACATTAACGCGAAGAACCGAAATGCAGTTTCCAGGATGAGAGCCATTGGCAATGTGAGCCACCTCTTGTAAGGAAGTTCCATTGGAGAAAACATCAAGCTGCACAGTTAACAGATGCAAGAAGTTGGTAATTATACATTTATACTAACTAAAAGATGACAAACTCAGTGATTATATGAATTACTACTCAAATGAAGAAGACTAATTGATAGTAGCTAGCACCTGAGCTCTGCGACGTTCATCTCTTAAGAGCTCAAAGACACGGTAGCGAGAATAAGGGAGCCAGGTGGTGGAAACTGCACTGAGAATGACTCCATTGGGTTGGCCAGCCTCTGAGACTTTCCTAGTGGTAATTCGAATAGTGTCATCTGGGGAATCAGACAGAGCTGTCCATGCTTGCCCACCGGATGTGCTCATGTTAACACTAAATGTTCTTATCATTCTCTGGGCTAGTCTCATTAAATTCCTTCTTGCCTCAGGAGAAGGTATCACTGTATATATGAAGCCAGGGAGATTCATATGTTAATATATATAACTGATACACTATAAGAGAATGCATGCTTCCCATATGATAGATCCATACATGCAGTAAAACAACTATGACATTTACTTAATAGAAATAAATGAAACTTGGAAAGAACCCCTACAATATCTATCAAACAAGATCTATAATTTTGAATTTCTTTGCAAACTCAGATCCATATGATAGTTATTGATCCCCCTCAATATTTGTTTTATCCATTATTTTGCTCAAGCATCTCGTTGTTTAGTTGTGCATATCATTACTTGATTCTGATATACACATGAATTAGTGTAAACTAGTCTTTGATTGTGATTAGAAGGCAAAGAAAATTTATTGATCACCTCCAAGGTCTGAAATATTTCTGGCCATGAGACTGGCAACCCTTTCACATTGCCTTTGTAAAACAGCCAACCATCTATGAGCCCCAAAAGCCAACCCGCTATAAGCATAGTGACTGAATATTTGATGGACAGGCTTTTCCTCTATCTCTGCATGTTCTACCCATGTAACCTGCATTAAAGAAAGTTGTTTGTCACTGAAAACACCTTGAGAGTGTATTAAAAGCACTAATAAGCTCTACATACTAACTGCTATAAGAAAATTAGAATGACTGGGTGTATATAAGAAGTATAGGTGATTGACTGAATGAAAAAATCAAGTACTAGAAGCAAACTATGTACCCTTGAGTATCCATTAGGCATATCTTGGATGAGACAGCCAGAAGGCCATCTCTTGTAGCTCGGAAATGATGGTTGGAAGCTACCATGAAAACTGTCAATTGGAAAATCGACAATAGCCCAACTTCCCTCCTCCTCATTTTGATGACAATAGCGCAGAAAATGAGTTTCTCTAGTTGGCACCAAAGGAGAAACAACTTGCAATTCCGCATACATCTGCACAGTTAACAAGTATCTCAGCCATATGATCATACTATATATACACACAAGGATTAGTTTCATCTTGGCTAGAAATCACAGTCCGACCCAAGCTCTTAAATGAAAATATAACTTGTGCGAATATCTGAGTGTGATTTTTGATAAGACGGAATTGCCTTCTTTTTTTTTTGAATAAGGAATTGCTTCTTAATTGCAAGTAAAGATGTTAAGTAGTTCCCTTACCAGCTGAAGTGAGCCATTTGCTTGACCAGAAGGATCTGCTGAGATAACTTGAACTGTTTTTGCTTTAGACACAATAGAAGGAAACAATTCCATCCACTTATTAGCATCAAGGAAGGCATCCACAAGATTAATGCTATTCATTATGACCACAGCAGTATCACGAGTAGCTTCAGTTCTTAAATCACTTGAATTCTGTTTGAAGTTCATAGGCCAAGGAAACAAACGAGCTCGTTCTTCAGCATTAAGCATTTCCATCCCATTCTCACTGTTTTTCATCCAAAGAGGCTCACCAGCAGTGCACATCTTAACAAGTTCTTCAAGAGACGAAGCAGCGAGCTTCATTGCAAGTGACTTCTCGTCATCTAACAACAGACCTCCCTCAGGGAAGTGAGAAGGCTCTGGTGGCAAAATGCTCATGGGAATCATATGATGATCAGTGCATGAACTCATCATTGGGTCTGTGAAATGCCTTGAATAGATATTCATGTCCAAGTCCAGAGATGCTGCCATTAGAGGGGCTGCCGGTCCCATCATTTGGAGTTGTCGGCCCCCAGGGTATCCAGAGAGGCAACAAACTCGTTCCAACTGTATAACAAACAACACTGGTATAAATTCCCAAATACAAAAATAGTTGTAGAGAATTATTGAAAGTTTGAGGAATTCAGTCTGGTGATTCATGCTCACAAGAGCAAGCAATCAATGAAATTCAGATTTTGAATTGTTCTCTTTATCAAATTATACTCTTTATCTGCTCAAAACTATAAAGCTACAAGTGTGCGTCTAACTAGAAATTCCAAATGACTATTGCTAGCAGTTCTCTCTCTTTAATTATATTTTCATTAAATCAGTTGAATTTTACTATCTGGTTTCTCTCTTTAATTAAACATTCTTGTTATTCAAGGTTGCAAAACATTGAATTCATTTTAATTAATTACCACAATTTTCTTGTTTTTCTTTGTTCAAATTTTTATTCTCGATCTTTGATTCAATGAATATCTGTATTGGTTTTACCCTCACATAGAAAAAGAAAGAAAGAAAAATATGCCTGATTTATATCCATCTCCACTTGAAAAGATTGACAACAAGTGCAGAATTCAGTTAACACAAATTTAGGAATCAATACAAATACTGGCCTAATTTCCCAAATGTAGTTACATACCTCTTCTCGGAGTCGAGCGTTTTCAAGACGAAGTTGGTGTTCATCTATGGCAATGTCCCCAATTATAGCCGCACCACCACAGTTAGGGCATATAAGGTTGCGTAGTGCAGCTTGAAGCCTGTAATTCTCATTCTTTAAGTTATCATTTTCAGCTCTAAGCATCACATTATCAGCTCGATCTTGTTGTGCCTAAAACCATCAGTATAATTAATTAGTCAATTTAACCAGATAAAACATTAAGCATATTAACAGTGAAAATTCTTCTATGAACCAAGGTGGAAAATTTATCTATTAACAGACCTTGACATAGATAAAATTTGCAGCTAAGCTTTTATTGCGCATGCATACATAGATATGAATCATATGATGGAATACAGACTGTAGTATTTATAAAAAATGTGGGAAATAATTTCAGAAAATACAAAACGTGATTATGGCACCTTAGGTTTCCCAACCGTTTACGCGCTATCTTGGGACTCGTACTTAAATCTTAAGGCTCCATCAAAGCACTAATACAGAAACCAAGCCATAGTTGAAGAAAGTGCTCCATTACCTTCATTTGCGTACGGCGATTTTGAAACCAAAACTTGACCTGGCGTGGTTTCAGCCCCAGATCTAGGCTCAGCTTTTGCCTCTGCTTGTCATCTGGGTGTGGACACTCCTTGAATAAACTGCATGTCAAACATAAAACAACCTTCATTATCGTGACAAAATGGTGGGTAACAAATTTCCCAATGCGGAGTGCGGATCAGTTCCGCTCTGAAATCTCACTCCGCATTTGGGAAAAATTGTACAGGAGAAGGGGATTGTGGTGTGTGTCGTACTTTTCCATTTCCTGGATCTGGTGAGCTGTGTGACGATGATATCGTTTCTTCTTGGGAGGCTGTTGTTGCTGTTGTTCTTCGGTTTCTTGCTCGGAGTACTTTTCTTCAGCATGTTCACTCCCAGACCCACTATCCATCATTTCCTCCTTTCCTCTAATCATAAGCCCATTTTCTTCTTTCTGCTCATGGAAATATTGTTTCAGAAATTAACAAAAAAATGGGTCAACATATTCAACTAAGAAAATGGAAAAGGAACACAATGGTTTACCGGAACAATGGAAGAGAAAGGCTGGAAAGGCATGAAGTTGAAGTTAGGGTTTTGGATCGGCGAGGAAAACAAGGTTTCAGAGTTGACTACATTCCCACCTCCCATGGTTGACATTACTTGGCAATCCCCATACATTGTACACCGACTGAGATCACTTGCTTCCAAAAACTTCAGTTTCTATTATACTGGAAACAGCTACATGTAAAAACCACCTGTCAGGAAAATAAAAGAAATGGCTTTGCTTTTCTCTTCAGTCTCATCACTCTACAACTCTACCAGTAGTCACCACAGACGAAAACTCCTTCAAAATACCCAGATCACAGAACTGAGAGAAACACATGGCAGTAGAGAAAATCTGCGCATGCAGATGAAAAGACTAGCTCGCTGGGATTCGAAAACCCAGGTTGGAAAAATTGTCAAAAATGAGATGAAATATATTTTCATATCCAAAAACAACACCAAGTAATATTCAACATCACCCCATTTCAGTCAAAAACATCAAAGGAAGATTTAATGGGCGTGAATGAGAAAATACACCATTAAATACAGAGGAAAAAGAATTATACCAACAAAATTAAATGAGACCTTGAAGTTACAGAAGAAAAGATAGGCAGAGAAAGAGAGCATACACTTGAAGCTAGTGTCGGTGTGGATGAGAAGAATGAAAGGAGGGGCAAAAATGGCTATCTTGCTCTTACCTTTCTTCTATGGTTTTGATTTGTCCAGAGCTACAGCTGCAGAAACCAGTACAACTCTCTCTTCTCTCTTCTCTCAATCTCTCTATAGGAGTACTGCATTGGATATTGTGAATTTTCACATCGTCATAAATCCGTAATTTATTTGTTTACTGTGCGTGGTTAAATGCGGGTTGACAGAAACCGATCGACGCCACTTTACTCGTCTTCGACTGTTACACTCCACGTGTCCCTTTCTCCCTGGAAGACCAAAGCGTTTCCTTCTTCTTCTTCCAGCCTCTCTCCATCGTCTTCGTCATCATCATCTTCGTCCCCAACCCAAGTCAAAACCCTACTCACTGACAGAGCCCACGTGATCCGCAGTCGCGTCTGGTACACGCGACCTGCTCCATTAATATTAGTCTCTTCTTTTTTCTTTACCTCAACGTCGACGGTAAACGCAGAAATTGACTCCGGTTACCGAAGAAGATAGAGAGATTGACTTTGATTAGGGCATAGATCTAGCGATGTCAAGGGATCGTGACCGTCCGTTTCTTTTTGGCGCGTGGGGCCAGCCTGTAGTCTATGGACTTTTGTCTCCCACCGCTCGGACAAAACCCATTTAGGGTTTGGAGGCCACCGGGACCGACCGGGTAGTACACGACGACGGTTCGCTCTCCGGTTGTACAGAACGTTTTTCGGTCTTGTAATTGCATGGGTTTAGGTTGAAGTTCCATTTTTGAGCAAGTGATTTGAAATTATTGGCAAATTAAGGACGGAAACAACGTTTGCTAATGAGGTTCATAATGATGGTTTTACTGTACGATCGAATGAAAACTTGTCATCTGATGAACATCTTTACAATCTTATGGCCTACAAAGGTAGATTGATCGTGATGAAAGTAATCTTGGGAAATTAAGGTTATTTGAAAGGAAAATTGGCCCTGTAAATGTTGTTCAATCGGAGGAGAAATTTGTATCATCGGATAACGTTATATAATTTCAGCATATATACATGATTTACATCCATCAGATATTAAAAGCAGAACAAACAAGATCATATTTTGCCACCAAATCCATCATCAGGTTACATTTTGTATAGTTATTGGCAACAACATAAAAGGAGTAAACAATGCTCATACTGATATCTGAATGTATAACCTGATCGAAAAAAATGTATATGAATTACACCCCCGAAGATGATATTAATTTCTAGCTAAGACGTATGTCGCGGCTTGATCTCGTTTCACACCATTTCGACCTCATTTGTCTTATAAAAACCCATGTTGTCATCTAAAGTGGGTGTCAAATAATATAAAGAGAGTTCCATAGACCATAGATTAATTTGAAACATTCTGAGGCCGTTTTGAAATTAAAATGTGAGGTTACTTATTTCATTCACTTTTGTGTCACATTTTCACATCTCCATTATTCAGTGTCTAGAAGATAGTGTGTAGATCATTTCTGTAAAGTTTCATCCAATTTGAAAATCATTTGGGTACCAATTTAAGTTAAATGAATCAACAGAACAAAATATGTCTAAACAAAACCGTTCGTGTAAACAACAATTACATAAGCTCTAATGATCTTCAAATTGAATGAAACTTTGCAAAAATGATCTACACACTATATTTTAGATACTGCACGATGAAGATGTGAAAATGTGACCTAAAAATAAGTCAAATAAGCTTTACTTTTCATGTTTTCTTACATGAAAAATAGTTTTTAACACTAAAAGAGAAGAAGAAAGCGTTCAAAAGTAACTTTCAATCGCTTATTATGTTTTGGTCTAGTGGCACAAGCATCATCTTTTGAAGAATGAGGTCGTAAGGTCGACTTGCAATAGAGTTGTTGTTGACTTGTTGTATATGAATTCTTTGTTTGATAAAAAGAAATAAACTCACCAATAGAGTAGTTGTTGTATATGAGTTCTTTGTGTGATAAAAAGAAAAAAAGAAAAACTTTCAATCCCACACGTATTACACACACACACGCACACACATAAGCCTATTGGGATAATTTGGATGAAAAACCATTTGAATGAAAAATTATGACTTTAAGGACTATTCAGATTAAAATAAAACCACAAGGAGTGAACATATATCGACTTCAAACCACAAGGACTAAACACATTTCAATTCCTATTATTTTTTAGACAAAAAAACCTATGCAAAGTTTTCTTAGGGTTGATAGATTCATATTGCATACACATATATACCCTTACATGTAGGATTATATGCTTTGTTCTTGTCAATTGTGAGTCATTTACTTGGTTTTTGTGTTTTGTAGATCGAGTTGGAGAAAATGAGAATTTGGAGCTAAAAGTCGAATTGAGGATTGCAGTTGTGCTTTCTATCTTGAGATACCCAGAAACTATCCCTACTGTGCGTCAACTTTGTGGAATAAACTGTACTTTCTCACAAGAAATTAGGAGACGAGCCATATACCATTGGAAAGATATGAATGTTAGCTTTCTAAAGAATTTTGCGGAAGTGGATTTGCATTTTTCTAAAGCAAGTTATGATGGTTTGAGTGAATGCAGTGCGTGGAGACAGATTCTGACGAATTTTGCATATCTTCTCATAATTCCAATTTATGAAGCCCAAGTCCATCAATCTTAATACTACAAGGAAAAAGTCTGAACATGTCTACATATTTGATAAGCTATCATTACATTGACAATAATAACCTTGTGTTATTCGGAGAGAAGAAAACAATTATGTGTTGGACAAGGAGACACCAGAAAGCCTAAATCATTTGCAATTTTAAGAGGAAAGAAAGCAAAACCCTAAAGATGTTAAAACAAGGAGAGAGAACGCAACAAGAACGCAGAGCAAAGAAGAAGAGAGAGCCTCTCCATCGCTGGACACCGAGTTCCATAATTCTTCCATTGTTTCTTTCATGTTTTCTTTGTTTTTAGCCATGTTTTCTTTGTCTATAGATTTTTAAATTTCTAGATAGGGCTGAGATGAAGTCCATAGTATGATTACTCTAGTTCTTTAGTTGATTTGTTTTTAGATTCAATAGATTGCTATGTTAAATTCTCAATCACCATTTCAATAACACTTTTATTCAAAATCTTTGATCGGGATCAACAACACCTAGGTTTTGTTTATTAGTTATTTAGTTGGAAAACATGAGGTTTGATCGAAAGTAGATGTTTTCTAGGGTTCCAAAGGATTTTTAATCTTGTGATTAGAAAGTTGTAAGTTAAGAATACAAGTGTTTGATCATAGTTGATATTCTTGTCTGCATGATTTCCTAGTTCTTTTGTGTTTAATGGAGTTGAACATGTTTGCTTGAACCTGATCATAACGTGAAGAAAACTATAGTTTGACTACTTGAGTTCTATACGAGATCAATAAGTTAGAATTCATTGGTTAGAAGAACTTTGGCATATGTCCGGGATCAATAAGGCTTATGTACGGAAATCTTAAGCATGCAATCTAGGGAGTTCATTTGCTATCAACTAGAGAGGAGGGTAGGAGTATTAGGTGGTGAATACAATGCATTAGCATCTCCATAATCTAATATTAAACAATTCAGAATTTTATTGTTTTTTTTTGTTTTAGATTGTCTCTCTTTAATTTTCTGTTTGCATTCATAAACATCACAAAAATCATATTGTTATTTCATTAGGTGTAGTATAATTAACATAGTAAGTTGTTTTAATCAATCAATTGAGGGAACGATCTTGTGCTTGCACTTCTATTCTATAATTTGTTCTTCACTTGCGAGTACTATATTAAAACATACAACAAGAGTTTTCTTTCTCTCTTTGCATATCACGTCCTTTTTGTTTCACCAAAATCATGTTTGACGAGGTTTCTGCACGGCTCACGGTGTCTCTAGCTATCTCCAAGAAGGAGAAGATCATGTTTGATGATGGTGGTTGGGAAGACGGTGTTGTCACAAACCACTACGCGTTTGAGCGTTTGTACGTTGGCTTCAAGTGACTTTGTCCTCGATATGGGTTCTGAAGGAACAAGCTCTACATGAGGGTTCAAAGGATTGTTATGTTCTATGTTTTAAGGAGAAGAATGATTGCGACGATATTGTGAAGGGAGATCCATGGTTTTTTTTAGAAGATCAATGTTTTAATATTGTTGGTTAAGACGGGTTGGAGGATCCAAATTCAGTTATGATTGATTCAATTCCTCTGTGGGTTGAGATCCTTGGTCTGTCTTCAAAGCTTTTCACTGAGGTGGTCATGTTTGTTTTGGCCAAGATCCTTAGCGCGCGGGCGAGAGGTGAATAGCGAGCAAAGAAAAAGGAGATGTTGAGGCCGTGCCACCTCGCGGACGAGGAAAAGGTTGTATGCGAGATCTTGACTTCTTGATCAGGCGGAAGGGGTTTCCAAGTGCCACCTCAGATGAGGAATTACGAGCACAAGGTAATTCGATACTCACGGTAAGACGCGAGCAGATTAACAAAGGGAATCAAGGTGATCGGGGGCGAGTCCAGGAGGGTTCTGAACTAAGGCGTGGACGCTCTTAGTGTTAGGGTTTCAAGTAGCTCAAATGGTAACTGAGTTGCAGTTTGTAAAGAGATTGTCTCTGAGTTGTTGTTGTAAAAGTTGTGTGTTTGTAGAGAGAGCTTTCGACCCCTTTATATAGTAGTTCGACTTACGGCAGAAGAAAGGTAATCATAGTTCAAGTTGGATTCCGAAACCCTAATCTCACAAGGACACTGCTAAGCCCCGCGGACCAAACACTTTGTGACACATGTCCATTCCGCACACTCCGTATGGGTTTTTGCTTCCGCGCTGCCAACTGTAGACTCCTATGCAGACTAGACTTAGGAATATCCTTATCCCGCGGGGTGTCACAGTCTTTGTGAAAACCTAACTCGCGCAGGCTGCGGACTCAAACCATCTCGCAGGCCTTTCTAGCTCGGGGGCCAAAAGAAGACTTTTTAATTAATAAGGGTCACATGGATTGGCCCAAAGCATGTCAAAAAACTGGTGAGAGTCTTCAACGATTAATGTGATGCACGCGGACTCCGCCTATGCCTTCTTCGTGAAGCCTCCCACGCGAGCCAGCTTGCTAGCTCGCCTCGATGTAATCCACTTGCTTCACCTACGAGAAGTGTCAATCTCACCTCGCCTACGCGAAGTGTCAATCTTACCTCGCCTACGCGGAGTCAGCTAGTAATTCCGCACGAAGTCATTCCGCGCCCGAGCTATGTAGTTCGCGTGAAGTCCATTCCGCATGCGAACTGCGTAATTCGTGCGAAGTCTCGTTTGCACGCAAACTCTGTACTTCAGCTCGCGTGGTCTCACTGGCGGGCCATCACTTGTAAACCCAAAGAATTTAGGCTCGCCGGTGTGACATGGACCAAGAATTTAATTAATATTCACATAGACATTTATTATCCAGTAAAATATTAATTTGGGCGTAAACAATGTTCATGGTGGGTTGTATGTTGGGAGAAATTGTCTTCTTGAATGAGAATGGGATCTAGCCCGAAACTCATGCTAGTGTTAGGGTTCATCAGAACCTAGCCTCCTCGGTTTGAGAGCCTTTTCCGGCTTTTAAGTTTGAATTCACACATAGAGTGATGGCTTGGCTTCAGTTCAAGTTCGATAATGTGGTTGACTTCTATCGTTTGTGGCGGCTTTAGGGCACACAACGATGGGTTGTGGTTGTCCGTCGGCTTTCCTTACTAAGGTGGAGGATGCGAATACTGTGGTGCGAAGCAAAACCCTATTCATCGAGGTAGCATATGGAATGGTCTGGTGCTAACTATCGGCCTTGGAGGTACTTTGGTGATCTAGAACCATGGTAGCGGTGGTAATCAGATGGTGGTTCCCTAGGAACCTAGGAACGCCTTATCTTTCTTTCACCGACAATTAACACCTTGAAATATTTGCTCCTCTTCTCTATCCCTGGATTGACGATAGAGCTGTTAGTGCACCAGGCTTCTGCCATATATGCACGACAAAGATGCAAGATTTGGCAGCGCGTTAGCTACGGCTCCGACATCTCTCTGGAAATTCTAGCTCTGATCCTCATCACCATGTGTTAAAAGAAAGGCTGGTTTGGAAATATTGTTTAGGCCAAACGTCGAAGGTAGTTTTTCTTGCTCCCATGCAGCTTGGTGTCAAACCTTCCCTAAGGCTAGCTTCACTGGTGGGAGACTTAAAGGGAGTAAGAACCGCCTCAAGGTTGTAGGTGTTGATGATGGAGTGAAGGTTCAGAAGTTTCCTAAGCAACCAACTAAGAGGAAGTTCAGTCTCGAGGCTCTGAGCAGAGTGATAAGTTAGGGAAAATAAGTTAGGAAGAGTGCTTGAGTGGCTCGAAGTTTTTCACATCAAACATCATTTTGGTTTTTGTTCTTAGTTTGTTTATTATCAAAGACATATTACATTGAATCTCTAGGTTTAAGAACCTTTATCTCCTGTTACTTTTTAATAAACCAACGCCGCGGTTCATTTTTAAGATTTGAAAAGAAATTATTAAACGATAATAATCCACAAAAGTTAGCACCCTTCAAAAAAAAAAAATCAAAGTTAACTATATATAAGCAAAATCTCCGCAAAAAAAGAAGAAAAAAAAAGACTTTGAACCAAAACAAATGGCTCTCAGTCTCGTCTTCACCTCACACTCTTCACTCTCCTGCAAACCCCTCAAACCCCTCTCATTTCCAACCCCAAAACCCCAATCCCTCTCCCTACTCTCTCTCCCCTCCCCAAACCCTAACCCTAACCGCAAGCTCTCCTCCTTCCGCCCCCGGTCCTCTCTCTCCGACGACACCCCCGCCGACGGCGACCGTCCCTCCCAAATCACCGACGAGTGGGGCGAGTCCGCCGATCCCGCGACGGAGCCTGAGCCCACAATCTCCGAGTCTGACCCTCCGGTGAACGAGGACGAGTGGGGAGGAGGTGATGAGTACGTTGAAATCGGGAATGGAACTCCGGCGAAAGCTGAGGCTGAGAGCGCGGTGGAGGTGGAGGAGGTGGATTCTAAGCTCACTGAGCTGAAGAGGTGCTTGGTGGATACGCTTTACGGGACTGAGTTGGGTTTTCGGGCCGGGTCGGAGGTGAGAGCTGAAGTGGTGGAGCTGGTTAATCAGTTGGAGGCGGCTAATCCCACTCCGGCGCCGACGGAGAATCCGGGGCTGCTTGATGGCAACTGGGTTTTACTGTAAGTTTGATTTCATGTCTAAGATTTCGCTTAGCATTTCGTGTAAGTGTAAATGAGTAGATAATACTGATGAAGACATTGTAATGATTTTGTTGAATATCCTTTTAGGTCAATCTGCATTTGACTTGATATTGATAATTTTTAGAAGTTTAGAGGGGAAAATGACTGCGGATATGAGAGTGGATGAGAAATGTTGGGAGTATTTAGGGGCATCAATTGCTTTTTCGAGTCAAGAGTGGATTGGCCAAATGAAGTGGAAGAGTTGGGCTGTTGGCATCTGGAATAGAAGACCAAAGGATAGTTGCTTAATCCAAATTAATTTTTTTTATTGAAAAATCTGAATCAGGGTTCACTTATATCGGAATGTGTTTGAAGTTAGAATTTGGATCAATATGGTATAGATTTTGTAGAGCAAGAATTTTATACATTAGTTTTAAATAAATTCTTTACACGCATGAAGCTTAAGATTGAGAATTTGCATATTGGATTATATTACAGTAGACGGTTTTTGTTTTTCGTCACAAAATTTCATAATTTGGTAAATTGGGTCAGAAATTGGAATTGAAATAATAGCTAGTAAGTTGTAGTTTTCCAACTTGGGGGACTTTTGATCTGTTAGTTTGGGAAACTCTGGTTTCTTCCAAGATTTTGCTCTTTGAGATGAAACACGTGATGGTTTCTCTAGCCATTCATCTAGAACAGTGCATATTGCATAATAATGCACTTGAGTTACGACTTATTTATGAATAGAGCTAAAAAGAAGGCGAACATTGTATATATGCAAATATTCTTTTGCATTTCTATTCATCTCCCTAGGGTAAACTTAGTCATGACTTCGCTGTGATTTCATAGTTTGCTAGGAAAAAAAAGGTTTTTTTTTTGAAAAGCTACAAATTATTGGTTTTCAAAAGTTCCAATCTCGGTTTATCCATGACTTTTGTTTTCCCCTCTGCAATTATAGTGCAATGGTTGTGCTTCGAGTCTTCGACTGCATTGATTTTATTGGTATGGACCATGGAGGAGGATTCATATAAGTTGTATTATTGCCATTGCTCTGTTGAGGCCATTTTCCTTGAAGAAGATTTTCTTTTTTTGCACTTGGCTGTAACATTTTGTTTGATGTTAAAGCTGTTACATAGCAGAGTTACTCAAGATATGTGCTTAATTTCTTTATAGTCGGGTATCATATGTGTATAAGTTACATGCTCTAAAGTTTGATAGGTTTTTTGTCTCTCTTGAGGCAAAATGAATTTTACTTCACGTTTTAACATCAACTGTCTATGTATGTTATTATATTTATTTCAATTACATCATAGTTGCTATTGGAAGCATATGTACACTCCATTTCCTTTAGTTTAATTAAGGGTGCAATCTTATAGTTTTCTGCTCTGGATGGCCAAACTGCCATCTGTATCTGAAGTTCAGGTTAATGCTGTTATGGTGGCTATATCCAAATAGCAGACAAGTATTGGTACTGGTAGCTTAGCAGAACACATACTAGTGTTACTTTGAAATCAATGTGATGTATCAACTATGTATCTCAGATAATTCATTACAATTGATAAAAACATTTGTTCTCTATTTGCTTGTCTTTGATGTCTTGGAACAGTTTGATAATTGAAAAGTAAATTAAATTGTCGTGATTTTTATTTTTTATTTTGTTGAATGAATCAGGTATACTGCATCCTCAGAGCTGTTGCCACTTCTGGCAGCAGGTAGCACACCTTTTTTGAAAGTTGATAAAATCAACCAATCAATTGACACCAGCAGTCTGACAATTCTGAACTCAATCACATTGTCCGGCCCATTTGCCACTTTCTCTTTCAGTGCATCGGCTAGCTTTGAAGTTAGAAGTCCTTCAAGAATCCAGGTATAACATGTGTTGATATCAGAGTACAGGAAAGTGTATGTACTAGTTAGTATAAGGTTTGATCGGTACTTTACTTAGATAGACAAATAGAAAATAACTTGGGTTACTCGAACCCTAATAGTTTACTATCAATATATTCAGGTTCAATTCAAGGAAGGTACCTTTCAGCCACCAGACATAAAGGCAAGCATTGATCTCCCACAAGATGTTGAAATATTTGGGCAGAGAATCAATTTATCTCCTGTCCAGCAAGCTCTCAGTCCTCTGCAGGAGGTTGCTGCCAGTATCTCAAGAACCATCTCTGGTCAGCAATCACTTAAGGTTCCCATTCCAGGCGAGCAGACACAGTCCTGGCTTCTTACTACGTACCTTGATGAAGATTTCCGGATCTCAAGGGGGGATGGTGGTCTCTTTGTGCTTGCTAAAGAAGGAAGTCCTCTCCTAGAGCAGTAATCGGGCACATTCAGTTCTGTCCCTTACTACATAGTGACTTCTATTAAAAGAAGATGATTGTATTTGTATAATGTTGTATATTATAATTGTTTTCAGATAAATATCAAGGATGTATCCTACATTGCAGACACCTAGAATAAAACCCCCAGTAAGGAAGTGCTTCATTACTCTTAAGATCCTCTACATACATGCCTTGAGCTTTGAAGACTTGGTGAGCACCTCTTTTTGCCGGAAAGTGCTAGACTCGTCGACTTAACACCGTCGCATGTCTTCCGAATCAAGGTTAGACTTAAATCGAAACATCTAGCAAGTTGAGTGTAAACTCGACTAAAGCACAGGTATGGTTATTGACCAAAGTAGTTGGACCACATGTATGTTCATTGACCAAAAATGGGTGGTTAACCCATCAATTCTGGGGACTTTATAGGCTAAATTAATCATTTAGATACCACCGCCCTAGTCTTCAGTCTCTTTAGAGAAAGTCCCACTCCTGATAACGATCTCATACCCCCTAGCCCCAACAGTTTCAACCTACAACCTACCTCATCTTTGTTCCCCCGAAGCAACACAGGCCCGATTTCATTACGAATTCCATTCGCTCGAGTGCAGCATTGTTAAGAAAACGCAATGCAGCATTGAAGTACTTGTTCCATTTCGTTTGCCGTTTTACCCTTCTTGATCGATTACACATTCTAATTGCACGACAAGCTCAAAATAGTCATAAGCTTGACGTCTTCAAGAAGATCAATAGTCCAAAAGGGATTAATCAACCGTAGCTATAAGAGATTGAATTGCCTTGGGAGTATGAATAACCATCAGGAAGCTTCAGCATGAACCTACTAAACTTGGTTCCAATTGATATCAGTCTCCAAATGTTTTTGCTCGACTTTGACAGAACATGTTGCAGGTTATACAACTTATTTCTTGTTCAACTGCAAGACGCTACTAAGCTTCTCTAAGAAAATACACTAATTGCCAGATCTAAGAAACATAGAGATTGCTCAAGGAGCAGCTTCAGTAAGTAACCCATACCCAGGATACCAATTCCAAGCATCATTCATCATTTTGGTCTCTCATTACTCCAGCAATAAACGTTTCACCATCTCATTTCTACTTTACAATGAATAATTAACTTATAGTGATCTGAATCATGAAATTTTCTCTTTCTCTTTGTCACTTGGGGATGAGAAATTAGTCAAATTACTGATTCCGATTGGACCTTTAACCCATGGAAAACCACACTTTGATCAGCAAAGAGCAATTAGATTGAAATACATTCAAGACCCTCATGAATCAACTCAACTAGATCAACAACAATTTTGAAGACCTTAGTTGAAGACACTGCAAGTTCCGAATCTTGAGCAAGTAAAGTAGCATGCCAGCGTTAAGCTATACCAGTGAGATTAAGTAGGGATGAATGTGCCCAAATAGTGTTAGTTTTCTGATCGAATTATTCCGTAATCATGCCGGTGAGAGCCTGTCGGAGAATGATACCATTTTCACAAGGCCTTGTCTCCGTTCGGCTTTACACTATGACTTGTACTTGTTACAGTTGCTAGAAAATCAAATACCTTGGATGGTGCTAGATCTTTTGTTGAGAGCTACATTAGGGTTCATAAACTCTACTTTTGCGGTTCTCCCAAAAGATAACATGAGCAAAACTCCTGATCATTTTGAAGAATAAACTATTTCAACATTTTTGAAGAATAACTATTTCAACGTTGTGAATTAAAAGATATCGTATTACGATATTAATTTAACCTTTTTTTGTTTTATTCGTTAGTTGAAAAGAGTCTCAACACATTACAACTGCATGGTCTTTTTTTGTTTTTTGACTACACCTACAACCGTTTCATTTCAATTGAACTTTAAACTAATACCGCAGTAAATATTTCTGTTTTTAACGATCTCTGAAAGTTATTTAAGGTGCAAATATCTTTCATCACATCCATCTCTCTCTCTTGCTTTTCCACAATGACCTGTCTTGAATTCCACTCAGCTTTCTCATTACAATGGAAAGTAAGCTCAAAGCTCTTGAAGGCACAGACAACTCATCCCTACTCCCAGTTTCAAATCACGCTAATTCAAATCCTTACGTTCAGCAGTCTAGGAAATCACATTATATTTCCAAAGTTAGAATTGTCGACATCATAGTTCTAATGGTTACATTTGGAACAATCTTGTCCTTATTGCCTTCTGTGTTTACCTCCATGTCCATGGCTCCCCAAACTCCAAGTTTCCAACTCGACTCTCTTTTCCTTTCTAATTTCAACATCTCAAACACAACCTTCAGGACTGATTGGGATGCGACTCTTACTATAGAGAACCCCAACATGATCTCGACGGTTCACTTCAATAGCGTAAAGGGGTTGATTTCGTACAAAGACAACTCTCTTGCTATGTACTCGATCAAACCATTGGAGTTGGGATGCATGGAGCACAGGCTGGTGCATGTGAAGATATCAACAATGACAACGAATAGATGGATTTTCGAAGAGATCAATAGACAACGAGATGAAAATGAAGCAGTGAGTTTCAATATGACAATGTTTGTTTCAGCTACATATACAAGTGGCTGGTGGGGAATCGACAATGTTGTATTGAACCCTCAGTGTTTGGATATGAAGGTTGCATTCCTTCCTAAAGCAGGGTTGGGAAGTTGGGTAAATGGAGGGCCAATGAAATGCTCACTTCCTATATTGCGACTTATCTAACCAGATTGCTGTTTTCGTTTGCTCCCAAAAATTAGACCAAGCTAGCATTTCAATTCGAGATTACAAGAGATAGGTCGTAGTCAACCTGGCAATTCAACCCATTACCCGTTAACCGCCCGTTAACCGCCCGCTAAAAACCCGTCCATTAACCGCCCAAATTCATAACGTGTTAATGGGCTGTAAACCCGTTAACAACCCGCCAGCTAGTGGGCGGAAACGGGTTACACGTTGGAACCCAGCGGAACCCGCTAAGGAAATAAAAAATCAGAAAGAAAAAAAAGAAGAGAAAACCTTTGGAACCCTATTTGACTCTCTCAGACTCTCACTTCGTTCTTTCTCACTTCATCAAGAAAGCCGACTCAGCCGGCTACAAAATCGTCGACGAGATTGACTCCAATTTAGCTTCCAATTTATCCTCTCTAATCTCAGTAATTCAACTTATACCCTTATTATTCGTTTCTGATTTCTGGGTAAGTTTTGTTTTGGGAAATAACTCTTTTTGTTGCATTTTGGAATGAGATTTCACTTTGATTGTTTTTCTGTGTTCTGTATCCGAAGGATTGAGGAATGGTGAATTGAGGTGATTTGGGATTAAAGTTCTGAGTTTTGCTTTCATTTGGTGCGTTTTCATTGATATGTGAGTGGGGAAATTGAGAAGAAATTGTATGGCAGATCAAATGGCTTAGTTTCGATTTTAAAAATATTCAATCTTATTTTAGTAGGTTCGGAAACAAATTTTAAGAAGAAAAAAAAAAGTACAAATTTAGTTTCGGTTTTTGTTTCCTTACTCTTCTAGATTTATTGTTTTTGGTCAAAATCTGAATTGGGTCTGGGATTGTTGTATGAAATTGGTCTTTGTTGAATTTTTGACTGCTGTGTGTGGTTTGCTTTTTGGGCAATATCAATTCATGGATTATTTGCAAACTGTGGTGTGAATGGATGATGATGATAGTGTACTTGTTTTGTTTTCAGAGTAGTGGTGAGAATGGATGATGATGATATATCAATATCATTAGATATAAAGTTTAATAAAAAAAGAAAAAAACGTCTTATCGGATTCCAACGGGTAACCCGCGAACCCAATGGGTTCAACCCGCTACAACTGGTTAGCTAAACGGGTTGTAGCGAGTTGAACCCGTTGAACCCGCTAACCCGCCACAGCCCGCCCACTAAACACCCAACCCGTTTGCCAGGTTGAGGTCGTAGAATGGTACATATGTAAGATTTTTGTCAATTAACTGAATTAAGCACTCAACACTGATTCAAGTTGTGTAACAATTGTTGTGAGCCAAGGGGATTCAATTTCTAGCCACCACACAAACTTCTCTGTGTAAATGGATAAACAATTGAACATGGATGACATGAAATTGTTTTTGTTTTCAATAATTTAGTATGGGTTGGGGGAAATGAAAATCAGTTTTTGATTTCATTTACCCAATATGAAGAATCTTCTCATTTTTATCTTTGTATACGATTTTGTCGTTCAATCTTTTACCATCTCTTTTATTAAATCTTGTTAATATAAAGTTATCTTTGAAGGAGATGCAACTTTAAGATCGATCAATTCAATTGGTATCATTTGATTAGGTATGTAGTCGTCCTCAATTGCCATAAAATATTTGACATATAAGGTGAAAAAAATGACAAGGTAGTTGAATGATTGTGTATGTCTCATTATTCTCCTATTCTGATGGACTATAACAGCAAGAGGTTGTTAATGATTTGACTATCTCGTTTAGTGACTCTTAACTTATCAAATTGAAACAAGATGGAAACACAGGTGTACAAATGGTTTTTGAGCCAACACGTGACTAGGACTTCATGGTTTACATTGTTCACAAATAATACTAACTTCTATAAATCATACTTGAAATAATTCATCTCTAAACACACCACATTTGAATATATCCTTCCATTTAGAGAAACACAAAGAAGAGGCTATGGAAAGTGAAACACAGATTATCTGACCAACATGTAAGATTGTCCATTTCGGAACTAAACCCCTACAAAAAGTGTTCCAACTCATCTCCAGAGAATTAAAATAGCAATAATATGCATCAAGCTTTCTTCTTTTTGGATTTGAGCATCACATACCCAACGAATACGGAGAGAAAGCAGAGAAGCACCATACCAGCAAATACAGGGATTAAGATGGCATATTCTTGGGGTAAAAAATACCGGTGGATGAAGTGATCACTATTCACAAAAGGCTGCATGCAAAGATGGTTGGTGTCAACAGCAGGTTAATAAAGTGAGAGGCATTTAAAGAACACGATGAAAGAAAACAAAAGCCTAACGCACCAGAATAATGACCCAAAAGGTATAATAAGTAAATATAGATAAACTGATATAGGACAATAGAAATCCAACAGCCTTGTCCGCCCATTCCATTATAAACTTTATGGCTTTGCTACCTGCAATTACAACATGACGAAGATCAACATCTTGGCATGAAGTAGAAACACTTGGAACAAACAATTACAACTGCCAATAACATGACAACAAACACAAAACTATACCTAACTAATACAGTGCTTCATTCGTTTACCATAAGCAATATCATTTTCAAATTAACAATATAGTCCACACCATCCTTAAGTTATTTAACTTGATGTCGGCTGACTAGTTTGAAAAGAAACTGGTTTATGAGAAGGAGTCTTCTATAAAACTAAAATGTAACCCACCAATTCAAAAAAAAAAATGTAAACCACAAGTATGGACTGCAGATTCTGAACAAAGCCACCCACAGAGTGAGTCACCCACCGCCACCATCAATACCACACAGTTTGGTCATGGGCAAATGTACAGACCCTTGGCCCAAAACTGAACTAAAATATTATTAATGGCTGAATTTGAAAATGAAATAAACAAGATCAGAAAGAGCAGCATTTATTTACAACAACGGTACAACAAAAGGCAAAGTGGTTTTCATTACAAAGCACAACAAGATAAGATAAACTCTCCACTGAACTCAACCCAACCTCTCCTAAAAAAGGAACTAACAGAACCTGCAGACACAAACAAGTAAGGAATGAGCAAAACTACGCTCAGTGAATAACAAGCCAAAAACAGTATTAATCTCAGACATCACAGCCACAAGATTCTAAAGAAAATCATAACAATACAGAAACACTTCCTAAGTACACATTGTTATCAAGTTAGTCCCACAACAAGTCATCGTGAGTAATTAGTTTGGTAAACAAACTTCCACTTGAAAACAGATCAACACAATGATTAAACATTTCACCAAACAGAAACAAGCTGCCACAAGCTCATGGATAGCTTTGAGAAGCCACTGCATACCCACAGTTAAAATATCATATGAGGAAGCCACCGCAACCCCATTAACTATAATAACATTAGGAATGCCACTGCAAACCTGTTAATGGAACTAAAGTGGGCCACCACAACACAAATGGTCGTGCCACACCTAGTCCCATCAAAATGGCAATGAGCACATTGCCGGTACCACTCTCCTACCAGCTAGAGGATTCTATATATATATATATATATATATATATATATATATATATATTTTAGTGCTCCCACAGCACAAAACGGGAAATCATAGTATCACAAACACACTGAATCAGATCTCACATAAGTGCTCAAATTCAAATACTGACTACGTTGAAAAATGACACCATTAATCAATCAGTAGAATATCAACTTATACTCATAATAAATTGAATAAACTCACCATCAAACACCTGATCACACAATTCACCCATAAGAAGCAACCTTCGTAAATTTCAAAACCAATCATAGAAGCATATAAATGCAAAAAGCATAATCGAATTACAAAGCAAAACCCTTCTTCACTAAATGTCACAACTAATAGGAAAATTGAAGACAGAAAATAGTAATGAAGCGACAACTTTCTATGCTAGCAGTTTGGCTATTTGAGCCTTAATAGAGAAAAAATATTCTTAACACAAGGGAAACACCGATTGTCACAAAACTGAACCTAGGAACAAGGGTCTATGAAAGGAACTTGCACAACTCAGTCATGGATGCAAGACTAACAAATAGAAGAGAGGGAATGATGCAGGGCAGAAACTGAAAGTTTCTGTCTTGCGGCTAGATCAGGGATAAAGCTCTTGAGAGTGAAGATCTCAAGAGAAGAACAAACAATAGGGTAGAGATATTTGCTGTAGGGATTAAAGAAGGAACGATATATTGAGTTCTAGGGCAGAACGTCCCAAAGAAACTCTATGTATAATTTTATTCATAACAAAGCTGTCATACAAGACTCTAAAAGGCTAGATATATAGGCAATAGCAAACACTAACAAAACAGGAAAGACTTAAAGAAAAATAATAAAAACATTAAAAAAAATAATATCCTAATTTAGGACTTTCTGGATGCTCCTGCATCAGACTCCCTTGGTTGGAAAGAATTCGTCCTCGAATTTGAACCTTTGATTGTAGAAAATCCAGACAAAATCTTCCACTGCCTCAGATCTTCTTTTGAGAGATTAGCTTGCAATTGAATTCTTCCTCCCCAAATGAATAAATACTTGGAATACCTTCCTTTTCTTGACTTGGGAGATCTGCTCATAATAAATTTAGCTAACCCAAAATTGCTCTCACATCTCTTGATATGATTAACAATCTCAACTAAACCTTTGGGATTACCCCTAAGAATTGCATTAACTCCAACAAAATCAACAAGTTTGTGCCTAGTATTTTTCCAAAATACAGACTTTACTGTGCCTTCATTGTTGTCTTCATCTTTGTTTCTTTTCCTGCTGTATATGAGATCATCCTTGACTGCATCCTTATTGGTGTCTTCATCTTCTTCCACACCGCAATTGCCACAACAAACCTCACACTGACAATCATCATAAATCGGTGGCTTACTAAAATCCACAACACCGTCTTTTTTTTCTTTTTCTGAATTATTATTGACTGAAAAAGTAAAGATAGAATTTGAACCTTTATAGTTGAAACTAACAGGTTCTCCCTCTCCAGCAACATCATGAAAAGGGTTGTGAACATCCTGTTCATCCTCGGACCTACCTTCCAGTTCAGCCTCCGAGGGGTTAGGGTCACCATCTGGGGCCACACATTAGCTCCAAGCAATAGGTATTAACCGGACCACCACACAATAACACAAAATCCCCATCCATTCATCTATCAAAAATGATTTACATGATTCGAGAAGTAAACAATAACACATCACCAATTCACAAAATCTTAACTTTTAACATAGCCACAATAGATCAAATAAAGAAAAACAAGTGTAGTTGTAAAACAAAGGAGTCACTCACCTGTCATAAGTAGAACCAAGAAAAAAAAAAGAGAATAGAGGACAACACCCAGCGCAAGTAATTTGATGCCAGTCGTAAAACTCTTTAACCCGAACCAACAGATAACGGATTACTGATAGAGAAGAATGCCTAAACAGCATCATCAACCCAAATCCATAAACAAACAGACCTTCCCTCTTCACCCAAACCAAATCCTACAGCAAAACCCCATCACCATAGTGCTAGATTCTCTCTACTGCCTCCCTAGAGCAATAATCCCTTAACAATATTTTCTTCCCATTCACACTTCACTGAAAGCTAGCCCACATCTCTCCTTCCCTCGCTTTTCTTTTTCCCTCTTCTCTGACCTTCCCTTGTCTTCTTTTCTTCCTCCTCTCTCTCTCTCTCTCTGGGTTTTTTTTTTGTTTCCTTTTGTTGGCAACCCCCTCCATTCTCATCTCTAACAATACATACATGTATTTCAGAAAATATACCACAGTTCAAAAAGAGACCAAAACATGTTAGAAATCCAACTCAAATACACAAGAAACATGAATAAGAACATCACTGGCCCTTTATAACCTTTCAGATTAAAGGTGTATAAGTACAAATCCTCATTCTTATTGTCTTAAAACTGAAAACATACACAATGGAGTGTTTCTAAGCTTTCAGCATAAGCAGTAGCAATTGAAATCAATCAGTAATGGAAATCCGTATGCAACCAAATTAACCCAAATTTACATAACTGAAACAACATGGTGCAGACAACGAATCCAAGACTAGGCCAATAGGAAAATTATGAAGAGAACAGAATCTGAACAAAACCCATTTGTTTGATTTCCATTATTTGACTTTTGATTCTGGTATTAAAAGGGAGGGAATTACTTACCAGAGACAATAGTAATTGTTGTTTGAATCCCAGGGGCGATCTCAATCCGTCCGATTCTTCAATCTTCACTTCACCCTGTGTGTGTGGAAGAAGCCCAACGCCTTGATTTTCAGGTGCAACAAAAACTTGGAACAAAACTAAAGTTGAATTCTTCTCGTTCTCATGTATTTTTATTTAATTGGGTTGATCAACAAGTTACTCGGCCCGTCGGCCCAACCCAACTCGAACAGGAAGAGAGCGATGCAATTCAAGACAAGACAGCAAAGACCTCCTTGATTCAGGAGGAGTGAGCTTAATTTGCCAGATGAGAGAATTACCTGATGTGCAGAGATAACTTCCCCGATAATCATCCCCCGCATCCATTATAAACTGTGAGAGACAAAACTTGTAACGCTCTCTCTAAAGAGCAGAGAGGCGGTGTTTCTACAGCGTTGCAGGCTACAGCTTTGTGGCCTGGCTCGCCCAAATGCGTTTCAAGCACGAAATCGCACTCGTCACCATTATTTCATCTTTCACTATTTGAGGGAAATCTATCTAGGTTACAACTTTTAATAACTAAACTAGTGTTTTTAAATTAACTTCTACCAAGAGGCATGTCAAATATTAAAAGGTTGATAAAGCTAAGAGCCCATGCATGCATGCACGCACAATAAGCGAGAGAAACAACAAAAAGACCTCAAGAGCGCACATCGATCTTCGCTTTCGTTTCTAAAAAAATAAAATAAAAGGAGCGCACATGGATCATAATCTCATTATCTTAGTAGTTAGTAGTTTAGTAGATAATCAGTATATATATGAGCATTTGCCGAAGATGTGAATCCGTAATGGAAGAAATAAGTATAGTGAATGCTTGATTTCGATTTCTAAGTTATGAGCTGTTTGTTGTGTAAAGTTTCCCTGAGCTCCAATATTTGAGCCTATCATTGTTCTAGCTTAACTATTTGTAATGTGATGGATTTCTGTTCTTTTATTTTGGATGAGACAAAAGGGAGCCCGTACGTTCGGTACACACTGAGGGCACGTTTTCTAACTTAGAGTGGAAATTATCATGAATCGGTATCAACAATAATCGGTATGAGAATATTTCATACTATTCTACTGTTTACTTACCATAAGGAATCAAAACAGGAATGAAACTAATTACGATTGATGTTGTTTACTTATCATATAGAATTGGAATTAAAACTAGTTTTATTACTAAAATACTCCTATAAGAAATGAATTTAAAATACCCCTAAAATACAATATATATATTCTTAGGGTTGGGTAATTTAGAAATATTATAATTATGTGAGGATATTTTGAGGAGAAAAAATTGATTCTATATATTACCTTGATTCTGATACCCATCTCCCCTCTTGAGTATCGAATAAGGGGTTTCGTCAGGAATTGATTCTTGACAAGCAAGTGAGACACAAATCCATTCTAATACCTTGACATGTTAATAAATGCTGGAATTCACCCATTTTAAAATCAATTACACCACTCTCAATTTCATTACATGTTAGTAAACATGCCTTGAGTTACCAAATAGTGCAACTACGCGTGTTGAGAGTGGCTTCAAATTCGTGTATTATTTCATTAGTCACCGTTTTGATCCAAGAAGCATGCCCCACTTTTCACCAATTTGATATTTTGATTCATGTTACGATGGCTGACCATCGACCTGACCAGGTTGAGAGTGGCACCATCGGTGGTGCTTGGTCCTGCTCGGTCCGGACAAATATCATTTCCGACGACGGGGGACTGAGAAGAAAGTAAACAGAATAAATAGCACACTGACACAAGTACTTGACCCCCAAGCTAATAGTAAACGTCATGCTAGATGATCCTATTAGTTCAGCTTCTCTTGTAAATTAAAGAAAAATCCACTAGAAAAAATTTGTGCCCTAAAAATGAAGAAGATCGAAGATCATAACCTAAATATGATCGAAGATCGAACATCAAATCTCCCAATCACATATGTATGCATATGCCAGATATTTCAAAATGCATATTAATATGACGATAGAGAGGCAAGGAAGATTGTGAACATGACTATTAAAATGTAATGTGCCAGATATTTCATTCCCAAATACAAAGCCTCAAAAATTTTCATGAACCCTAAAGTTTTATGATCCATACGTACGTACCGTAGATGTCAGAATACTAGTTCTTGCCAACATTTCAACCAAATTTCCTGCTACGTATGTCAATAAACTCTACTAGCTTTACCATAATATGAAATTGTTAAATCATAATATGAAAAGAAGTTTAAGACACAATAATGACTAATAATACGAAGAGGAGATTTCAACCAACCGTCATTTCTTTTATGAGACCAAAACTAAAATTAAACAAGGGTACCCTTAAACAATGGGGTCATTTCTTATATACTCTTGAAATGATTGAAAAAATAGGAAAATTCTAGTATAAAAATTTACATGTCATACAAATTAAGTATATGACTATCATTGTTTGGGAAAATTCTAGGGCTATGCATCAACTCTTTTGAATATTCTTAACCGTTGGATATAATAAAACTTTGAATATATCTAACGGCTTAGATTATTCAATATTGGTAACTTGTTTACCAGGTAACATGTAATTTTATAATTTATATATAAAAAATATAATTAAAATAGAATTGATTGAGAACAGAAGTATATATCTAGTTGGGACGGGATTCTTTAATCAATTCTGTTGGGACGGGATTCTTTGGGTTTTATAATTCTTGTTCAAACGGGATTACAAGAATTGATTAAACCAATACTTATTAGAAACATGTCGCTGGGATAAAACCCAAAGTGAATATTAGAGGAGAGCATCTTCTATTCGTTGGGATAAATCTTTTCCTCTGCAGGGGCCTTGTGCAGTAAACCCCAATGGGCGGTCGTCCGTCGTCGTATCCCATTCATCTCTAGTTCTCCACATCAGAAGATTCTCCTCAATTTGAAGAGTTTAAGGTATGAATTAGTTGTTGGGTGTTTGGGTTTTTGTTTAGAATCAATTTGATATCAGTTTAGTTCGATGACAATTGGGTATGAGTTTTTGCTATCAGAAAGCTGCTAGATCATGTTGTGGGTATTTAATTGATAATTTGGTACGTTACTTGTACTGATTCCACTGGTCTTGGTGTGTTATTTGATAATATGGTTGAATCAAAATGCTTAAAATTTGATGCGCACCACCTGTTCGATCAAATGCTTCAGTCAGTTTCTATGGTATACGGTTATATACAATTAAAAACATTAGTCTGTTCTCTTCTATGTCATAATGAATTGTCTTGGTTTTCCTGTTTATGATTAAGGCGTGATTCTATGGTGGTACTGTTCTTGATTAAGGCGTGATTCATCTAAATTGGATGTTGCTGAGTTTGACACTTCGGTTTCCTTTTCTTGTACAACAGTATCATACAGCATTCATGTAGACAGTAACTTGTTTAGTTTTTCAGTTGATTTGTACTATCATATTCTGGTATCCTCTAACATGGTGCTTTCTACACCCTGGCTAGCTTGCTCTCTTTGAGTTCTAAGGAGTGGCATTGCTAAATAACGTGATGACCTACTATAATATGAACTCAGGATCTTCCAGTAAAAACTAAAGAAGTTATTTGGTTTTAGGGCAGTATATTCATCATTGTTTCAACTGAATGCAAATTCTGAAGTTGAGTCGACTGTAGTGCAATAGAAAACTAGTAAGAAAAGAATTTGAAGAAGTACAGCCAAAAAAAAAGGCCAAACATACAGGAATTTAACAATTTCTTTACAAACCATAAGTTTAGATGTGCTAATTCCGCTATATCATGAATCTAGAAAGTAACTTGCATTCTGAATACGCCATTTTAACATAAAAGGTTCAGCTGTTGCATATGAAAAGGCTATTCATCAACAGATGATTGTTCATCATCAGAAGACTTTGTTTCTGGGTAATTGAATGGATCCAATAGATCATAAGCTAGGAGCAAAACGCAGCCAGACCAAACCTTGATTAGTATTGGTACTTTGATGAATATAACTGAACAGATTTGATGAGGCTTGGTAGTTGCTACTTGCTAGTGCTTTGACTAGTTCATTTAGATTCTGAATCACGTACTTGTGTATAGAATGAAGTCGTTTTGAAAGACACCCTTGTTAGATTTAAATGTGTTGATTTGTGCTCTAGCTTCAGTTAATAAAAAGTTTGGCGAATGATAATGTTTTGGTACTTGATAAATATCTAGCTTGTTGTTTATGCAGCTTTTAGTACGAGAGTCTACTCAATGCTTGGTTTGTGCTACTGTCTTGTTAATATATTTTTGTTTTCATTTTCTTTTACAGGCATGGATGGACCGCATGAACGTTCAGCTTTTAAACAAAGTGACGGTAATGAGATGGAATATAAGGGTGTTCAGTATGATAAGTTGTCTACCGAAGACATTAAAGGGCAGAAATTTAAGACTATAGAGGAAGCCGAGTCTTTTTACTACGCTTATGCAAAGGTCATGGGTTTTGGTGTTAGACAGAACTACAAGAGACTTAGTACAATCACACCAGGGAAAATCACTTCGTTGAGGTTGGTTTGTTCTGCTCAGGGACAAAGAGATGTGGAGCGCATGACAAACAAGAAAAGGGTTCGCAGGCAAAAGAAAGAGACAAGATTCAATTGTCCATGCTTGTTCAAAGTGAGGTACTTCAACAATATTGATGCATATGTTGTTGTTGGTTTCATAACCCACCACACACATCCTCTTGCACAAGCACACGAGAGGTGTCTTCTTACACCACACAGATCAGTTCAAGATTCACATGTAGCCCTTGCCACGTCCATGCAAAGAGTGTCTGTTAAGCCTTGTCATACATATGAGTACATTGTTAATAGATCAGGGGGTTTCCAGCAAGTTGGGTTTACCATTAAGGACCTGTACAACAAGTTGGACTCGAAACGCCGAGAAATTTTACTAGAAAGTGATGCAGAAGCTGCGCTTGCATATATGAGAGGTAAAGTTGCTACTGACTCACATTTCTACTGCAAGTTTAGTATAGATGAGGATAACAGATTGGCGAATATGTTTTGGAGAGACTCTAATTGCTTGCATGATTATACTAGTTTTGGAGATGTATTGGTTTTTGATAGTACTTACAAAACCAATCCTTATGGGAAACCATTAGTGTTGTTTGTTGGTTCAAACAATCATCTATCGACCACAGTTTTTGGTTTTGGGTTACTAATAGATGAAACGATTGAGAGTTACATTTGGCTTTTAGAGACTTTCATATTGTCCATGAATAACCAAAAACCGATTGCTATCTTGACTGATGGGGATCAAGCAATGCGAAGGGCTATTGAAGCAGTACTTCCTGGTTGTCCTCATCGTTTGTGTACATGGCATGTATCAAAGAATGCCCGGAACCACTTGCGCAATAACCAAGCATTGTCTGAATTTCGTCGTTGTATGTGGGAAGAAGTAACTCCATATGGTTTTGAAAGACGTTGGACGGCCATGGTTAACAGACATAAGCTCCACAACAAAGATTGGGTTAATATGATGTATGAAAAGCGGCACTTATGGGCCGAGGCATTTGTTAGTGGGCATTTTTTTGCGCGTATGCGAAGCACTCAGAGATGTGAGGGTATGCACAGCTATATGAAGCCTTATTTGAAAAGTGGTGTGAAGTTATTCGAACTTGTTCCGGCGCTTGATAGAGGACTATTACGGCTTAGGTTCAAAGGTGTGCTTGAGGACTTCAAGTCAAATAACTCGACTCATGTCCTTACTTCTTCACTTCAAAATCTGGAACATCATGCAGGTAATATTTTCAAAGCTAATGTGTTTTGAGTATGTGCATAAATATTGTAGGTTATATACCTCTACCCATGTTTTAATTTATTGTTGTTTTTGAATATTTGGAACATCACGCAGGTATAGTCTTCACTGATAGTGTGTTTGAGCTTGTACGTAAAGAGATTATCGGAGTTGGCGATCTTATAATATCTCGGACTTTCCGATTTGGGTCATGTTGTGTGTACGTATCATCTAGTTACAACGATGAGGAGCCACATAACAAGTATATGACATCGTACTACCAGGATAAAGACAATCCTAGAATTGAATGCTCATGCAAACTGTTTGAATGTGAAGGGATCCCATGTTGTCATATATTTAATGTTATGAAACACGAGCGCATTAATAAGATTTTTTCGTCTTTAGTGCTGAAGAGGTGGACGAAGTCTGCAAAAGTTGATATGCAGACATCTTTTTCTGAAGGCGAGGTACCTAAAGAATCTATAGAGTTTGCAAGGTACATAGTTCATACTATAGTATTTTATCGTTGTTTTTATTTTAAATTGACAATGTCGCTCCTTTGTTGTTTTTGCATTTTTTTTCTTTTGTCTGATGATGTTGTTATTCTATTGGTGAATCATATTTATTGCAGGTACGGCGATTTGAATTGTTTTGGAAGTAAACTATGTTATCTCGCATCGAAAACAAAAGAGGGCACCGACATCCTGAATAAAGAATTCATGAGATTAGAACCCATACTATCAGACTTGTTGAAGCAAGAAAAAGAAAATGAAAACGAAAACGTTGCTACTCCAGAGAATTGTACTAATATCATAAAGGATCCAATTAAGGTGAAGACCAAAGGCACCGAAAAGTCCCCAAACATTAAAAAATCTCGACAATGCAGTTGGTGCAAGGACTATGGACACACAAAGACGACATGCCCACAAAAAAATCCTGACATGAAACCTCTAGTTGATTATTATGGAGGAACTTCTGGAAATATTCAGATTTCATACCTCATTAAGAAGCTAGATGGAACTAACCCAGTAGACGATCATTTCAGAGTTAACTTTATGTTGTTCGCTCTAGGTACCTTGCTTTGCCCCAATACATCAACACAGATACCAATGAAGTTCCTTCTTCCATTGAAGAATATAAAACATATGAGAAGTCTAAATTGGGCAAGCTTTTCGTTTAACTTTCTGTTAGAAAGTGTACGGTCGTACAAGCAGAAGAAGTCTCCCAAATACATTTCTAGATGTGTGTTGTTCCTACAGCTTTATTATTACAATGTCATTGGCTATGGAAGATCAATTGTCGATTGTTCAAAGCCCATTATTGCTTCATGGGGGGAGGAAAATTCTAGCAGATTAATTAAATTTGTTCGGGACAAAGGAGGTTATGATAGTCCAAGAGTTATTGTTGCGAAGCTTTACTCTTTCAGAGGTCAGGAAACCAAGAGTGAAGATGTTATTGCCATCCGAAATGAAGTTCAATCGATCCGGGATGTTATTGCTCGTTTGGAGATTAAAATTGATGGTTTCCCACAAATTTTACAAGAAGCATTGGTCAATGTATTGGGAGGCGATAGATATCAGTGTGTCAAAAAGAGGGATGCTAATACAGCAAGCAAAGTTGCTGAACCGTCGACAAATGATATTGTTGAGCAAAACCATCAGGAGCCACATGCTAGAACCGGTAATGATCAATTTGATGTTAATGATGAGTCATCATGTCAAATTTATAGTGAATTCCGCTCTAATGAAGCAGCACCTCCTACGGTAGGTTTTCATCCTCATCTTGTTTCAATTACATATAACCATATATGCTTGTATTGATTGTCATCTTTGTCGTTGTATATTTGGTTGTTGTCATTCTACCTTTTTTGAATGTAGGATGCCAAAGGTGCATTCTACTTTTATGGTAATAAAACTGGGAACATTTTTCATTGCAGGTTAAGAAACAACATGTCAAGAGTAATAAAATTGTGAATGAGACTAGGACGAGTAGGATCAGCCCGATCAATACACGTCGCACCGATGAAAGGTTTCCAAGTCAAGCAATGTCATCTCCGTATGTCAATATAGGGAGGAAATTAAATATGTCCAGCAACAGGACACTCAATTTGCGGTGGCTTGGTAACTTCAGGGGTCCTTTTAATTACGACGATGATGATTGTTATATCCTAAGTTTCATATTTGAAGAATTTGATAACGAGTAAGTCTTGGCATATTGAGTATATTGGAGATAGTAAGAATATGATACATCGATCGATGTTGTGAATTTTATATCAATTTTGGTGCACAGGTTTTTAGTTTTCAGAACAGATAGCGTCCACCTAACTCGGGGTGATATAAGATGTTTAGATCCGGGACAACTTGTTAGTAATGCTGTAAGTTTATTATGTACGATTTCAGGTTTTGTATTAGTCATTTATAAACAGTTTTAGTAATGAATAGTCTTTTTTGTACAGCTTATAACTGCAGTACAATCAATTTTGCGGGCACCTGGGTCTCTTCAATGGTTCATTGGTCCATATCTTTCGGTAAGATTGTATATAATTAGATTGTTGTGTGAATTTAGTGTATGATACTAAATTTTGTGAGCCAATTTAGGAGTCCGCAATATTCGCAGAAGATCGTAAGAAATTATCAGAGTTTGCACTCACGGCGAAAGAGACTTTCAACTATGATTTCCGATACACTGTATTTGAGAAATGTGAAAAGGTAACTTTTAATTTGTACACTAGCTTCCAGAAAAGAAACTTGGACTACAAACTGACAATTATCTGCAGATTTTCATTCCCCTCCTAGATAAAGGCATTCATGGGAATCATTGGTTCTTGATGGTAATAAAAATACCAAGTAAGGAAGTAGAGATATGGGATAGTTTGCCTTGTCGGACACGCGAGACTGCTCGAAATGAACTAGCTTCTATTTTGGTAATTGATGATGTGTATTTATTTTATTTTATTATAGGGTACATGTCTAGCTTGAATAAAATTACACTGTTGTTTGTGCAGTTGAAAACACTGGACATCATGTTTGAGGATGAGATTTACATATTTTTCCATGAAAGATGGTTATTCTCTTCATTTAAAATTTTTCGTCCCAGTTGTGTTCCTATACAACCAAATGATTTTGATTGCGGCATTTATATTATAAAATTCATGGAAGATTTTGAGAATGCATCCAAGGCAGGGGATAAGGTACGTAGTTATCTCAATTTCACCATGTAATACTTGTAGTTATTAGTAATATGAATTGTGACAAACTCATGCATGCAGTTTGATTCTGAGACCGAGCGTTTACGCATAGCTACGAAGTTGGTTAAGCATCCAGACAACCAAGCGCTTGTCGCTATTGACAAAGCAATAGAGGACCAACAAGCAGAAGACAGGACCACAAAGCTACCCAAAAAAAGGAAGAGAAAACAAGAGGACATAGCACCAATCGATAATGATATAGTCTTACGAACAAACCAAGTACATGCCAAAACACAAGTACATGCCAAAACCCAGGTACATGCCAAAAAGGGTCGTGGTCGACCTCCTGGCTCGACGAACAAGAAAAAATAGAATGAAGAACGATTCTGAGACCAGATTGAAGCATTTTAAGTTTATTTTACCTGACAATTTTATTTAGTTTGACCATCTTTTAGCTAGTTTTAGAGATGACAATTTTTTTTTACTTTGGCTTTGGTACTTTTGAGTTTGTGTTATTTTTACTTTCCAATCACTTTCTGGGTCATTGACATACTATTTTGAGGATTGGTTTAGTGCTTGATACGTTTCTGAATCATGTTGAAAATTGTTAGATGTCTACAATGTAGTGAACACAGGTGGAGAATATGCATCATCTATCGACCATAATTTTTGGTTTTCGGTTACCACATGGAACCACAAAATCGAGAAATAAGTAAGGGAAGTTCATCATGAAAAATTGAAAGCTTACATCTCCACCAGGTCCATTGATATACATATACAGGATACAAATCTAGTAAAAACCTTCTTGTTTGAGAAGCACGATTCCAATACCTACACTAAAGTACACCATCTAAATCCACCTTAATGCTATTAACAACCAAGTGGAAAGCACCCTAATCTTGTTACTCAACCAAGGATTACACAAATAAATTACACTACCATAAGTCCTTACCTGGGCAGAAGGCTCTTACTAACTTTGCTGTATAACTCAACCGTCAAGTTTGGATTTTTAGCTCCAAAAGTACCTTATCAGATACAAAACAAAATTCAAAAAATCGATTACATCCCACAAAAGAAGGCCAAAATTAGCTAATGGGTTTAACAACAAGGACTCAACATACCTAAAGATTCAGGCTTTAACCCAGAAAAATGCTTTATCGAGCAACTGTGGAACACCAATTACAGATTACAATCAAGAACGTTCTTTTTACTTTTGGATTGAAAAACAGAGGAAACCCAAGTGAGAGAAAGAGAACCTGGGAGAGAGTCTAGCTTGGGGCTGAAGGCTTGGAGTGTACGTCGTCGTGGCAAAAGAGACTGCCATTTTCGCGAGCACAGAGCTGAAGAGAATAAGAGAAACCTTGCAGCTTGTTTTCTGAAACCAATCTAAACTATTTTAGAAAGAAAAGCCAAGATAGTCGGGTCATGAGTATGCCCGGCCCGACCCGCTAAGGAAGGTCCAAGACTCCAAGTTGGGTCTTTACCGGAGCAAGTTGTTTTCTTGAACACATGGATTACTGTCTTGGATTAATTTAAGGTAAGGCTGTGATTATTTGGATATAAAGAGTACAAAATCAGTTTAATTTTCTTGTAAATCTAGTTGAATATAGGTTTTTATACTCAGTTATGAAGTATGAGCGCAACTTTGATACTTCAGAAGCTGCAAGAAACACCTCCAGCAAAGCACAGGTTGAGGCACTTGCAAATAAGAATGATCAGAAATGTGAACCGAACTATCTTGTACATTGGCATCGATTGCGAGTTATCAAATGTGCTATCTTAATACCAAAATGAGAGCAATGTTCCCTTCATGAACATTCAATCCAATATAAGTGGATAATGCAAGCAGACCTCACAGTTCTTTAACTTCTTTTGTGTGTTCACACGGAGGTAAATGCTTACTCATGTAGAGCTGAAATTCACTAATTTCAAGATAAAAGGATGATCGAAATCAAGGTACAATGTAAACATCTGGTCCATAGAAGATATTTAAGTAGGCTTCCATCCTTCAACGATGCCTTTATCTCATCAACTTTAGCATCATCCGGCAACGCCAAACTAGTGTTATAATAACCATAGCTCCTTGATGACCAGAACTCATCGTCTGTCTCTTCTCCCTCTTCTGCCTTGTGCTCCCCTTTGATTGTCAGATTCCCATGATGAACACTGATCTTCACATCCTCCTTGGTAAGTCCCGGCATGTCGAACTGCAACTTGTAGCAGTCGTCTTGCTCTTTGACACGCCCGGATACCAACCACGGTGATAAGCTTAGGTTCTGAAACAGCCTGTTTATGTTCCCTGTTGCTTGCATCAACGCTCTTTCAAGGCTTGAGGAGGGAAAAATATCAATGAATATCCACTAAGATCGAATGAATGGCTTAATCAGCAAATTTACATCATCATCTGATCATACATATAGGCCACATTGTACTAGGAATTAAGCTCTCATTAACGTGTACTAGGGATCATAGGATAAGTATTACGGATCCGAGAGTTCCTAGTTTAGCTCAAAACATCCAAACCTATCCCCATTATTCACTACCTGTATCTCTCGTGCTAATCTATATCGAAATTTAAAAAAAATCTTGAAATTGCGTAATTTTAGAGCAATCGGAGCGAGACTTACGACTCCACGGTTGTAGGCTTTGATCCTATCAGAGTACCCTCTGAGATCGGAAGGGTCGTCGGGGAGGGCTTCCGACTGGGAAATCCTGACGACGTCGTCCCAGGTGAAGGAGACATCTGAGGCTGTGAGAGAGGAGCCGCTGCGAGCAAGTGATAGCACCCACCTAAATCCCCGATCGGTAAGGCACCCACCAACTCCAAGCCGGAATCAGTTGATAAACAGGAGGTTGGCACAAAATTTGGCCATGGCGGCCACCAGTCTTGAAACTAGCAGCGACCCAAATTCTCAATTCTACGCACGTGGGGCGCGTTCCATTCCTATTCTAGACTTGGATTCTACTTGTTTGGTTGATTATGGTCATTGCTCATCGGGGAAGATGAGTTGCAGAGAGAAGGCATTGGAGATAAAAAAGAAACAAGAAAAAAGAAAGAAAAAAAAGAAGAAAAGAAATACAAAGTCTTCAAAATTTCATGTTACAAGTTTAGAGAACATGTATACCAATAAAACAATAAATGTATTGTAATACAAGTAAAATATTATTAATATAAGTAAATTGTCGTTGAGACCATTATGATGTTATGATGATGTTTATATTGTAAATCATGTCCTTTAAGAAGTTTTAGGTTATGTGACGATGTTTTTACATGGTTTATCGACAATTGATGTGAAAGTAGTAATTAATGTCGATTTCATGGTAGTTCTTTGTATGAGAACCCTTTGATTATTAAGTCGACTAATTGTTGAAAAAGTAGTAATCAAGCTTGTATTTGTAGTAATTTTTTCAATTATAAGTTCGAGAACTAATTTACCAATTTGACAACAAATTGTCATAATAATGGTAAAACTGATGTACATATAGTAAATAAGTTGTTTGTGTAATAAAGCCATTTATCTAGTAATTAATACCTTACTTTAAGTAAATTTTGTTGTGATTGAGATAATTACTTATAATACAATGTGTTTTACTATAAATTACAACAACTAAGGTATAATTGGTAAATATAGTTGTATTCTTGATATTACTTGGAATACGATCATTTTTACGAAAATAACAATAATTTTATCTCTAGTGACAACGAATATTGTAAATATTAATAATCAGACTTACATTATCTGAAGTCGTTAATCTTGTAAAATAATTATTTTTTATGTAATTATGGTCATTTTTTAAGTAAATTACACCATTCATGATATTTTTACTACAAATACCACATTTAACGTATTTAGTGGTAATTACAGTAGTAAACTAAGTAATTACAACATTTACGACCCTCATTACAACTTTTTGAACAATTCACGTATAACATAGTTAAAAGGTTCTTAAAATTGTAAATTTTTTACACATGTCACAATATTATTGGATGACTTGTTTACCTGTACAACAGGTACTTCATTTTTATATATTATTTCAAAATAGTTGATGCATACCATGCATCAACTCATCCTAGCCTTACCCCATTGTTTGAAGAATATAATGAAACTAGACAGAAAGCCCGCTCTCTACTGCGGGGTGACGGAAACCAAATTTGTATTCATTAATTCTTAGATTCTTACATTCTTGATCATGTATGAAAAGATGATATTCTTGATCATGTAATAGTTGTCCAGAAAACAACATTTGTGGATGAAATTATATCAGGTGAAGGTTATATTGGGAAGAGTAGACAACGGTGAAAATTCTAACTGGCAACAGACAATCAAATAGTATGAAAAGGAGACCACATTATCATACATAATTGAAAGTGATATACGGTTTCCATGTGTAGGGGTTAATAACACTGTGAATGGCTAACTGATATAATGCCAAAAGAAGGTCTCAGGCGCCATCATCTTTACAAAGAGATTATGTGTGCGTATTGCGGTGTTGTTTGGATTTGTGCCTAATTCTTCCTGGCACAACTCTGCTTAAAGGTCCAGCCGACAATTAATCATCCATTAAAAGTAGATCAATCAATAAGAATATGCATTCTGCTTTTCTGCAGCTTCAGAGCAAACAATTGATGACCAATATACCTTTAGATCCAGCCCCTACATCAATTGAGGGAACTATAATCAAACGAGAAGTGTCTTCAAACTATGAACAATTTTACCTTCAAAATTAAGCCAACCATAGCTGCAGTGCATTCTTTGAAAATAGGTGGATGTTGTTATAGACTCAAACTGTGGTCTCCATTTGCTCAAAAAGCTGCTTCTCCTATTTCTATAGGTACAAAATGTTGTTTGCATGGTGACTCGTGGTTGGTCGGATGATGATGTTGCTGGTTCAATGTCTGAATCCCTGTCAGCAAGCAAGCACATTATAACATGGAAGTTTGCTGGTTCAGTGGTTTCGTGTACTTTGGCATAAATAAGCAAGCACATTACATAACATGAGGTTTAGCAAGCACTTATATAACATGAAGTTTAGCAAGCTGTAGCATGAAGTTTAGCAATCTAGTAATGATGACGGAATATTATTACTAATCATAATTTGCATAATACACATATTATATATGCATATTAGGCCTTGATCATTTGGTGTGTGCAGATGAGACTAAATTTCATTCCTGTAGTCTCTTCTTTCATTCTATGGTTGGGACAGAAGAATTTTGAGTGATGATTTTGAATGTGTCAGTAGGCTTGAGAAGAGAAGCAAAACCGTCGAACCAACTTACTTATACAATATGGAAAAGGTAAATTATAACCCTGATAAGACCCTAATTTCTCCCGTAGTAGCAATACGGGATAGTATTACTACTGATCATAATTTGCAAAGATCTTTATCTTACATATGTTAGTGCGGAGCATTCTAATTCCTAAACCCTAAAAAAAAAATGAAATTCCTAAGCCCTAAACCTGAACAAACTTGAGGCAGAAACTGAAATCAGTAACAATGCAATTTCCTAAGATTAATTACCTAAGTAGTTTTGCTGCCTCAATAAGATCAGAACGCATTTCCCTATTGACAAATAAAGTCAGGCAGTCAGCTAGCTACCGTCATTTCTACTGTCCGAAAATTCCAGGCAGATTGTGAATTTTTTCGAAGTTTACCTTTGCAATTGCGAAATGTTTTGAAGGATCAGATTTCACATTTAATTTTGTTTTTTGTTTTCTATGACATCATCACCTGCAAACAAAATTCAAAGAATGTTGGACTTGAGTGTTAAGCCAACAGAACAGAGATAAAGAAAAGAAAACCTATCGATCAGAAGAATCTTAAAAGAAAAAATGAAGCAGCAACGGATAAGAAACAAAATACCCAGGTTCGTATCCGTCCGCTGTCTTTGAAATATTCAGTTGTCTCCTTCAATTTGCACAATACATCCTCCTCAATCTGATAAAGAACCCAACAAACATAGATTGCTTTCATATTGTGCATGAATCTGACGAACGAAGATAAAGAAAAAGAAAAAAGAAAAGAAGAAAATAAAGATCAAATGAACAAAATTTACCTGAGAAGAAGTCCATTTGAAGATTGGGTTGTAAAATTAACGGCTACAATCGAGCGATGGAAGCCACTCACAACTCCATCAAGAGAATCAATCCAGTTTCGAAAGAGATCGGGAAGCTGGAAGAAGGTATTTATACCAGAAAATAAACCCCTAATCAAACACAAGTGCACACAATCACCTCAATTTCAGCAAAGAATACAATACCTAGAGCAACAAACTGGAAACCCAGAAATCAGACATTGAAGATGAACCTTTTGTGCCCTATCAGAGGTTGCTGATCTTCAATCCAGGTCCAACACTGTGTTCGTGAACAGCGCTTTGTGAGATGGTGTACAGTATTCAGTGAAACGTCAGCACAACAAATATATATATAGGTTAAATTTACAATTTACCCCCTCTGAATACTATTTACATGTCTTTCATAAAACTGAGTGGATCATTTTTGAGTTCATAAACCATAGTAAACAAACCCCAAAAAATAGCTAGCCAGGTGGTAATTCATTTGGTCAACTTTCAAGGCCACAAGAGAAGATGAAGGGCAAAACTGTATTTCGATACGTCTGCTGTGTACCGCGGTACGTGGGTATCTATCTTTTGTTGGATTAGGTGTCGAGCCTTGATTGGTTATTGCATACTACACATTTAATAATCATGTATTAGCCACCTTTTTGGCCTTTGACACAACAACAATTTTACCAGTAGCTCTAAAGCCTGCTTCAATGGAGGTCTGGCGTCATCGCGGGTTGAGGATAAGACGGAGTTGTGGATAAAAAGCTGGAAAAGTCGTCGGAGGCAGTGTCCTCGTCGGAATTTTCTGAAACTACCCCCCATGCAGCTCGACAGTGGCGTAGCCAGATATCTTACCTAGAAGGGTCAAATTTGATTAATTAGAAAATTAATTTATTTTCAGTCACTCTTTAACAACAACACAATTTTACTTAAAAGAATGACGCAAACTTAATTTCAACAATATTTTTGTTCTATCATTATCATCTCTAATAAACTTTGGATTAGAATTTCATACACGATAAATATTGGAAAAAAATAAGATGTCGTTTCTTTTGTTTAAGAGATAATGCATGTTGATGTATGGTAAACATTAATGTGTTGTTTCCATTTAGTAAGGTAAAAAACCCTTAACACGATTTGTATTAATTGGATTAAGTATCTGAATAGTATAAATTTTTATTTCATTCCATTATTGTTGAAGAATATTTAAGACTAATTAAAAATTTATTAGAGAAGAAGGGTCAATTTATGTTTTATTTCCACTGATATCTAATACAAATGGAGGCTAATTACTCTTTTTGAAAATTTGAGAGGGTGCAATTGAACCCCTTGCCCCCTAGCTGGCTACGCCATTGCAGCTCGAGAAGGGGCCTGACTTGCCGGAAATTTCCCAGAAATCGTCAAGAATACTCGAAGCTTTCAAGCTTCACATCGTCGTTGTTCGTTGCTGATTGGATGATCCGATGACAGAAATACGTCGGCGCTGGGAAGAACAAGCTAACGCTATTTGAACCCCAAGCAGCTATGTCACTGTGTTTGTTTTTGGTTCAATTGTGATTACTTATGTTTGAAATTAACCCAGAGAGATGAGGTGAGATATGCAATTCCTTATTTTTATTTTTGGGTATATATCAATAGCTTTGGATTAACAGAAAGAAAAAACTGCAACCTTGATCTTTTGAGTTTTTATAGTGTTCAAGAATGATGATTCTGGGTATATATCAGAACCCAGAGAGGTATAGGTTGTGGTTGAGTAGCCTGTTGTAGAATGGAAAAGAAACAGTACGGCATTTGAAAATTGATGCCCTGTTACAGTGATGTACCATCACTGCGAACTATCTGTGATTGCAATACAAAAGATAGGAGTTTCCTGCAGTAAAATGAGAACCGTTGCAACTTGCAACTTAGATGTATTGAACACACACGTGTGTAATATGCATATTCATATTGTTAATGGGAGAGTTTAAAAGATGAGGCACCATACTCGTCTCTCATCCCGTTGCCTCTGTTAATTGAAAACACGTTTGGTTCTTCATATTCAAAAAAAAACTTTCCTTTCCTTTTCCAGTTGTGAAATGGACTAGGATTGCTTTTCCTTTTCCCTCTCAGATTAAGCAAACATTATTATTTGATAAAGAATAATTTGTCCTAGCCATTCGTCTTGGGTTTAAAATAAATCATCAAATTTTATTCTGAAAACAGATTAAATACGTAATGTCGTCTAATAAATATGTTTTTTAGTGAAAGTCCAATAAATATGCTATCGCTTCTTTTCGCCTCAATTAGAGGGTAATATTTGGGTACAAGACCAGCCCATTACATTCACAAGCACAAAGCTTGAATTTTCTTCATCAATCGACACAGTTTATGATCCAGCTTTAACCTCCTCGCAACAGCTACAGGATCTTCGTTTTTCAAAAAGCAGCATTCCACAATTGACCTGAACAGCCTCAGTCCAGAAGCTGAAGTCCCTACTGCAACCGCATTGCATCCCTATTCATTTTCAGCCAAGTAAAATCATCAAATTCATAATTCTCACATTTGGAGCTACTGAGGACAACAACAACAACAACAACAACAAAGTGAAATACAGTGAAAAGTACTCCTTACATTTATGTAAATATCACATTTCAAAAGGCGTGCAAGTTCCTGCATCCAATTCATATTGTTAGAAGACATAATTCAACATATAACCATCAAATACAGTGTAAAGCTATAGATGATTCGCCTTAATATATTTTTTATTCCTTTTGGGAGGGATAATCAGTAAAGCATAATGAGATAATTTATGCACCTTTGAGTTGCGCTTCAACACTTCCCAATTTTTACCATACTCCTGCACACAAAAGAAGAATTGAGGAACGAAGTGAGCTTTACCCCTCACCTCAACAGTAACTTACAAAATTGTAATTGGGCTGGCTAATCATGGGCGCTGCCTAATAATCAACTAATGCGCATATTATCCTCACATAAACCTAATACAACTAACTCAAACACTCCTTTGACAAGAAACTTTGATCACTACATTCATAACAGTACACTCAAGTGTTCAGCACCACGACTACACAGAGTGCTTCCAAACTCATGAGATTTTCACAAGATCTGTTTAAAAAAACAAAGCAAAACTACCCACCTTCTAAACATCCATTAAACCCCCTTTAACAAAGAACATTAATCACTAAATTCATTACAGTACCAAACTTAAGTGCTTTTAAACACATGAGATTTTAACAAGATTTGTTCAAGAAAACTAAGCAAAACTACCCACCTCAATATCAAATTTTGCACGAAGTCCACCATCCTGAAACCCAGTCTTGATGACTTCATATTGCAGGCGGCCATTCAGTATTTCTGCTGCCTGAAACGAAAAGGTGCCTTTAAATAAAATAAAAATCAGTTCAGTTCAAAATGGCACAAAGTTTCCAAGAAATAACTGAAGCAATATGAAATCTCATTAGTGGTAAACAAATTAAGCCACATAGTTGGATAAAAAAAATGAAAAAATATATACCATTTACCCTGTAGACAATGTTACTTTCATGTTTTTTTTAGAATAATGTTATTTTCATGTTGCTGCCTTATAATATAACGAATTACATTGAAATAAAAAGAATCCTATAACTTTAGCCACTACATCAATTCATCCAAACTTATAGAAAATAGCTCATTTGGTTCATGAAAAAATTGTTAAGTAGCACTAATTTGTGAACCACATGAGTGCTATTATTACACTTTCCACCAAACTACAAGGAACATTTGTAACTTTTTGAGAAACAGTAACAAAGGATCTGCCATACCTTAGTTGCCGGAATGTTAGTTTTACCCAAAAGTTCAAGAAATTTCCCAGCGTGGTCCACAATATCTGGATACATAGTCCTTCTGGTAGTTGATAATATTGTCAAGCAACGCTCAGCCTGACAAAATTAGATTTTTGTTTGTGAATTAAATTACACATTATTTGAAAGAAGCAACTTATCAATAATTAAAAAGCATTTCCATTGCAGAAGAGTTTGAAGTTTTGTAGTGGCCTACCGTATTCAGTGTGGAAGAAATGCCATATCCTTTTAAAAACCAGTGCACAAAGGGCCAAGCTTCTTGCACCTCTTTTTCTGCACAAAACAATGGAAAGGATCATGGTTAGAGTGTTTGTTATTTTTAACAGAAAACTGAAATTACAGAAGATTAAGTTCACATGGAAAATTACACACACCTTTTTACAGTCAATGAGACGCAAACTTGCCTTATATAGCACATTCGTTAAATGAGTCAAGGTTAATGCAAAAACACATGTAGTCTATTAACACTTGAATATCCACCATTAAGTAGTCTTCAACCTTTTCATCTTATCTGAAATCACTTCTCAGAATGAATTACTTAATTGGTTGAAATGGATCAAAAGCGTGATGGACTATCATGGAACGCATTACTAAAAGTGATTTGCCTTCAGACACCATATCATACTATATAACCCTCAATTTCCCTAAATCCCTAAATTGCCTAACAAGTAAATAAGGTACCTCGGCCTTTTAAGATGGGTGAACAGTAAGTGGTTAGTTGCATGCCAAAATCCAAGGATGGGCCACACTTCTCCATTTCAATGTCATCGAAGTCTGGTTGTTGAAGTTCAACAGCCCCGTATTTGTGTGAGGGTAGTCTTATCAACGTCTTCATACTAGTTTCTGGATTCTTGTCATTGACAATGCATTCAACAACAACCACCCTGACCGCTCCTAGAACTGAACCCACTGCAGCAAGATTGTTTTCCTATTCATAATGAAGCAAATTCAAAGTCAGTATACCGATAATCTCACTGAAAATTAAGGCCCTAAGAAGAGAATAATACCCACATTATAAAAAAAATCACCAGGAGTTATACTTACATTAAGAAAAAGATTGCACTCTGTCCGTGCTGCAACTGCCTGCACACAAGTATTATACAAGAAAGAAGAGTTAAGTGTTAAAGTAGCTATCAGAATGTAAAGCTAGAGATATAATGTAGAAACATGAGAAACACAGTTCTGTACCTCTAGGGAGCAGGCGAGAGTTTTCCATTGTTTTATAAAGTGTTCCTGTATAAAATAGTAGAGATTAGAAAAGGCTAGGCAGAAAAGTGATCTCCAGCATTGCAAAAGAAGAGGTCTTGGGTCTGACTCATCGAATAGTATGGGAAGAAGCCAAATTCAGGCTCATATTACTCATACGATTAACCCTAACACCTAGAAAGTTGTAAGCCTTCCATTCAAAAATAAAAAAATAAAAAGCTTATCCTATGACTAAAAGGTGTAGCATCACAATTTCCAAAAACCTAAATAATAAGCACACAATTTCTTTCTCTAAAGAAAACAAAGTAAGATGGTTTCAGAAAAAACCTTTTTTATCCCAAATTTTGAGCAAAGTCCACCTTCTTGATTCCCAATCTTGATGAGGATATGTTTCTGATTACCGTGTAGTATTTCTATTGCCTGAAAATCAAAATGTTGTGCACTCAAATCAGAAATTAATACAACATCATCTTCACTTGGGCAACAGCATAGATATCACATGTCATAACTCAGTTATACAAGGATAAAGTAGTAGGATGTAAATATTATGCAATAAAACCTGACTTGGCATGTGAATGTATTAACATAAAAGTTTGGTAATTAGACAGAAAAATCATATGGACATAAAGAGAATCGGTGATTAGTAATTAGAAAGAGAGAATGTGTGGTGTGTACCATATGTGGTGGAACATGAGTTGTTGTCAAAAGTTCAACAACTCGCGTAGCCTTGATAAAATAATTCCGGCCCTTAGTCCTTGTGGTTGTTGAGATTGTCACACAGCGCTCAGCCTGACCACAATTTGCATATAACATATAAAACCCGCAGTGTAATCTAGCTTAAATTTGACAAAGATGAACGATTCATACCAGATTCAAAGCGCATGCAATGCCATAGAATTCTAAAGATGACTCGACCACCGGCCATGCGTCCTGCAACTTGTTTTCTGCACAAAACAATACAAAAGTATTAGGTGATGCCTGGATCTTACAATTATATTTGGAAAATTGATTGGGAATCGATGAAACAGAGAAGCTTTGGCAGAGTAGGCACCGTATTTTTGAGGGAACGAGGCAGAGAAAGTGGTCTCCTTCGAACAAGGGTCGATCTCCATGGACTCAATCTTCACTCTGTGTTTCTGGGTTTTGAAATTCAAACGCTCAAACCCCCAGAGAACAGAGAATAAATAAGGGAAAATCCCGAGAAGGGTAAGCAGTAACTCCCAAATCTTAATAGGATACGAATTCTGCTTGGGGAAAACTTTTCTCACTCTCGCAGAGCTCAACTTGAAATTTCGGAGAATCCAGAAAGGCCAAGACTAACGACTCTCACTGCCACCTAACAGCTCGTATCCAGACTTGTGTGGGCCACCATATTTATTCTCGGGAACATACGTATTTCAAATAAATCTTTCACCTTCGTGGTTATGCATTCTTAAAAAAATAAAAATAAAAAAATTACGTGGTTAGGGTTAGTCACGCATACGCGACGTAGTGCACTCAACTTCTGGTTGGGTATCCTCTCTCGTCAGAAGTTTTCTTGTAACGTCCTCATTTTTAAAATTTCTTAAAATTAATTTTTTTTCTTAAAAATATAAAGTAAATGTTGTCACGAGTTCGTCGTATTTTTAGATGAATTTTTCAGAATCTTTAGCTATTGTTAACGATTTTCAAAGTTTCGTCAAGTTGCTCCGAGATGCTAACATGGCAACTTCTCATTGGTCAAAAGCTGTTGCTTAGTGACTAATAGTGCAGCCAAACATGTCAGCCCTCTTATTCATGAATCATGGGACATGTGTCAAGGTGGGAGACAAGATTTGGTGAGAGTTGGACAAGTGGCTTAAGTTGCTGGTGGAAGTGTTATCTTGTGACACTTGTCACACTGTGATTGGCTAGCTTACCTTATATATATATAAATAGACCATTGGCATTTTTTTCTTCATTCCGCCAAAATTTGAGTCTCTCTCCTCAAATTTTCTCTCACTAAAATTTTCTATCTAAGTTTGCGACTAAAACTTCGGCGGATCATAACTTTTAATCCGTAACTCTGATTCTGAATCTACAAAGTGCTATAGGTTCATCTTGATGTCCTCTTTCTATTATTGAGGTTTGGGCTAGATCCAATGGTGATTCTAGATGGGTCGTTTTAGGAAGCTCGGTTTACGATTGTTACTCGTGGTGGGATTTCAATGCCATCGAGGTGAGTGAATTTATGTAATATGTTTAAAATATTCTTATTTGCTATCAAATTAGTTGAAAAGTATGATTTTGATTTTTTACGAAATATCTCTCTTTTTATTGTGAAACATGTCAATTTGCGAAATATGTGGTGTTTATATATAATTATGTGTTGGATCCATTGCTTGACTAATCATGGAACATGTGAACTTCTTGATTGGTTATGCTAAAGTAAGGATGTGACACACGGAGGTATATGACTCAATGTTTTAAAAGACTAAGGCGTAGTCAAGGCAGTTCCGAGAGAGCCTCAACAAGATGCTCGTCTTGAGACTCAATTCTGTAAGCATTGTGTGAAAAATTATATATATACTTTATAACTATAAAACATTAGTAACATAAGAAAATAAATGTATTACCTAACAAACACATTAACATGTGCGAGAGAAGCATCATTGAGAACTGGTTGAATCCTGAGGAGGCGATCGACATCTTAAACAATCTTTATCTGGATACAAATGTTTCTTAATTATATTATCTTAAGCTATGTAGCGAGGTAAACGAGTATTGCAAGCGTTGTAGGCTGAGGTTACAAGCAATGCATATTCGAAATCATTTCAGCAATCCATGGGCAATTGCTTCGCAAGCTGTTGCAGCTTTTATATTCATGTCACGCCCCAACCCATAATTTTTACCTTTATTATTGGCATAGTGATAATAAGAATTTTATCGTGTTCGTCATTAAGTGTAAAATATAATTGATCCCCAGAGAGGTGTAGGGGACGATTATTTTATGAGATTATTCTAAGGAAGGAATTTTGATGATGGTAAAAAATGGTAATTTTTGCTAGTAAAAGGTAATTTTATTGGGGTATTATTTTTGGGGTGTTAAATTTTGGATTGGGTTTATAGAGGAGTAAGTGGACCGGGCCTTGTTTTTGCTGGGGAAAAATGTAAGGAGTTTAATGGAATAAGTTTTAGAATTTTTGGAGGAGTTTTGGATAGGTTTGAGAATTGTTGAAGTTTGGTATTTTTAGAGGATTATTAATTTAGAATCCGGCCATTGCTTTTTTATTTGGTGGAAGGTGTTTTTGAGGATGTCGGTAGAAATTTGTGGAGTTTTGAGGTTGGCAGTGGATTTAAGATTTTGGAGTGTTAGGCTTGGTTGAGCGCGCGAAGCATATTTATTTATGATTGTTTTGCGTTAAGCGTCGGTATTTTATTTAAGGTTTTATTTATTTGAAACAGGACGTGAGGAGACTCGAGCGAAAGAGACCTCCGACCGACATCAGGCTTAGGCCTAACCTGTGAGTGGACATTTGTTTTAATTAATGTGTTCGAAATGCTTTATCGTTTTGAATGATTTTCTGTTGTTGGATATTTCCCGAAATTGAGAATTTCGGTGATTATACTCTTATATGAGAATAGTATGTATATGATTAAATGCTAGCTAGCTATACGTGATTTCCCCTATACCGAGGTACAATTCTGGTATGGGTGACGTGAGCGTTAGACGCGAGCGTCGTAGCCCTGTGCGACTTTCTAATTTCGTATTTATTCATTCAAAGATTTCGTACAAGGAGTAAGCACGCATATATTACCACTCGGCCGCTTTCCCCCAGCCTGAGGTACAATTTCAGTGTGGGGTGATGTGAGCGTTAGACGCAAGCGTAGTAGCTTTGTATGATATCTACTTTATTCAATTTGTTCATAGATATCGTACAAAGGGTTAGGCGAGTGTGCATACATACTATGTATATAATATACTGGCCTGAGAGGCAATTTCTTAAAGTCTGGGAGTCTAGCCAGGCTGGACCCCAGTTCAGACTCTTTCTAGTGGAGCTCTTGTTTTGCCGCTGATGAAGCGTTTTCTTGGAAAGCATTTTTGGGGAAATATTTATTTGTTGTCGGAATCGTTTTGTCCACTCACTCTGACGTGTTGAATATTTTCCCCTGGGCTCTTCGTTTTTAAAAATGCCCAGTTTGCAGAGTTCTCGTGAGGTCTAGCAGGAGATGTCGAGACATAATCACCTATCTATCAACTACATTTCGCCAGTAGGTTACCTGTTTAATCTACTTGGGGTTTGTTAGCTTCCGCTGTATTTTATTTTATTTTTAGTAGCTCTGAAGACTTTTGGAATTCTTCTGTGTAATTTTTATTCTGGCTACTTAAATTTTGGAGTAAAAATGTGGTTCTTAAATTCTTATAAGTTAGGGTTGTCTATTTTCGAGGGAGGTTTGCCGAGTCCCCGCATGACTCTTCTCGGGTTTCGGGGTGAAATTCGGGACGGGTCTTGACAATTCATTCGTGCTTCTTACAAACAATGTTCAGCATTAAGAAGTAAAACTTTAAGTTTGTGTCCTTGAGGTGCAATATGATGCAAAACATGTGAGTAAGCTAGTATCCACCGCTACTTCCTTCAACTTATATGTTTTTGAATTTCTCTAACTTATTTTTGGTGGCATCTTTGTCTTTAATCTTTAGCTTATTTTTGGTTGTATCTTTCTCTTCAGTCGAATTATGGCTAGTTTGGTATTAATGTGACTTAAAAAAAGTTGTTGTTGCTGTACTATGAAAATAATCATCTGTGAATTAAAACAGTTTTGTGTTTGATAGATATTAGTTTTAAAAGTGTTGCCAAAATAAAATTTATTAATTTCTAGAACTATTTTTAAAAGTAACATTCAGGTTGCTTCTAAAAACTACTGTCAGTCTCTAATTTTTTTTAAAAGCTGGTTTTCTTTCATTTACCAAACACTATAAAATCTAAAAGTTCAGATATAATCTAATTTTTTTAAAAACAAAATTGTACCAAACTAGGTCTTAGTCGTGTTTTGCATGTTGACTTACTAGTCCCGATAACTAAAAGTCCAGACAAGCATATGCAACACACGGCCAAACATAGAATGATAGAAAGCTGTAGAGAATTAGCAACTACAGTTACCAATCGGTTCAATAACTGCAAAACAAATCTCTCATACTCCGACAACCATAGTTGCATACGGTAAACGAAGAATTTAGGTACTTTAGCTCAGAACTCAGAAGAATATGTGATATTTGTCCACAAGCTCCATCCACGAAATGAATGAACAGTTATAAAGTGACAAGAAACAACAGAGGAACAGTCAGACTTCGATCTTCCCATTTATTTAATTACATAATCATCTGGTGTCACATGCAACAACTTCTTCCCAGAACGAAACAAAGGCAACAAAAGTAGTTCATAGTATTTTGACAAAAAAAAAAAAAAAAAAAAAGAAGCTCTGGAGGCGAATTTTGAAAATAAAATTCAGATTCGGAGGAACTCTATTACATCCAAAACACACACCCTCTAAAATCATATGCTCCAGTAATTCAATCTCATGCATGATTGTTATGATTCTTTGGTCTAGAACACAAATTGAATACAATCTTTCGCTATCAATTTTGCTGCATCCACTGCATTATATCCTTACGTATAATTCCCCCAAGGCTACCTCGGTTGTAGTCTGGCCTAAATGTATCAGGTCTGTTAGTGAATAAGTTCCTATACTGAGTCATAGTCCCAGAAGTCCTTCTTGCTCTCATCATCATGGAAATTGAAGGGAGGGTTTTAGGCAGCCCATTTGTGATTGATGAAAACATATGCCTATCAGATTCCTGATTTCTGATGTGGGTGTTGCCTGGATTTTTCTGGTGGGATGAGTTTACCTGCTTCGTCATGCTCATACCCGAGCTAGAACCATTCTTAGGGAGTTTGAGTTCAGGCGGAGCTCGAATATTAGCTGATGGTTTCATCCGATCAAGCCAACGTAGGATCCAGTTCCCAAGGTTCCGACCCAAATCTATGTCTCTTTGCTGTATGTTCTTGTGAACACAGACCGCTGCGTCAAACACAGCACGAGTTCGCCTGAAAAAACGAAATCAAAATCAGTACGCCAGTCAAACAAAAGGAAAAGACAAGCAATTCAGCACCAAATGAATGGACGTTGCCAAGTGATGCCAGTAACATGTATCAACAAAACTTCAGTGAACATGGTCTAGAAATCCAATGGATGAAAAGACACATCCAATTATTGGAGGTTTTATAGATTTTTAGCAATTTGAGTGAACTTCCTTTCTCCTTCTCAGGATACATAAAATCATTGAAAACAATTTGACAAAAGAGAGAAACCAGAACAAGTTTAACCCAGAAAAGAAAGAAAACCAACATATTTCAATCATAATATTTTGATGCATATCTTTGGGTGGAGTAGAGGGGGCAGAATCTCTGTTATCAAACCAAAGAGCAAGTGTAGTTGATCCATTAGTATCAGGCATCAAGCATTTACTGACATGCAGTGAGTTTTACAAAATTATTCGACTAACAATCAAATGCTAATGCTAGTCCAGAACAATCAAATGCTAGTCCATAACACACAGTCACCCAAATCATAGATAATAAGATCCAACAAGCCTTAAACTAATAAAAAAATCCCACCAATTTTGAATCCAATCATCTAGGTAATTTACACTAATCGATCCAACTCATGCAATAATCTCTGATGAATTAGGAATGAAATACCTGTGAGCAAACTCGCGGATCTTTGGGTGCTTAGGGCTAATGACGCGGCGCTGAATCCTCAAGGTGTTAGTATACCTACTTTATATTGGCATTCCTATACATACAAAACACAAGGAGTAAGAGAGTTCTAATTGCTTAGGACTTATTCATATATATATATTTGGAATAAATCATTTTGACAGAAGGCTTCCGTGAGTATTTAGAGTCCTAATTATCATGGTTGATTAGGATCTCTTATATATGGTTAGATATGCGATTGATGAGCATTGTGTCTATATATATATATATATATATATATATATATATATATATATATATATATATATATATATATGCATGATGGGATTTGATTTGGTTAATCAAATATGCATGATATGAACGTGTATCTTGAAAGGAAAGGAGGAAGCCTAATACACGGCTTGGTGTGTTAGCTGTGATATGCAAGGATCCTAACTTAGTTAGGATGTTAATCAGATGTGGTTTATGCACTTGTAAAGGAAGGAAACCTAATGTGATTAGGTTTCATATACTCTGATTATTATTATTATTTGATATATATTTGATATATGAGATATATTTGATTGGTTTGGTGATTGTGTAGTTAACGGCTTTCCTTTTAAGGGTTTAAGTATACATGTTGACATGTGACGTTGATGATGAGGAGAAATAGGAAGGCTTTGTGCAAGAAGTTGAGTGATTATAAAAGGGACGCAAGGCTGCTACACAGACTACCTTTGCACGTATTTGAGAGAGCAGCTTATGCTGCGAACTTTAGAAGGTCAGAAGTTCAACTAATTCTTGTTGAGTTGAACTTCTTATTTATGTTATTGAATGATCCAAGGAGATAGTTTCTTGGAGATTCAATAGAGTTCTTTCGGTTATATTAGAGTATTACTATTGCTGCTGTGGTTCCAGGATTTATACTCAAGAACTCTCTATGTTATCGTTGGAGATGGAAGACGTGTTCAGTTTCTTCCTTAGATAGGTCATAGTTCATGAGAGGATAGATTGGATTTACAATTGTAATTAGATCAAGCTTGTTGGCTTATAAAAGTGATTGTGATCATTGCTTGATATACTTTGTAAACTCTGATTATTCATAGTGGATTTGATCTTAGTGTGGACTACTTTAAAAGTCTCGCGGTGATGTTGCCTTGAGGAAGGTTTACACCGTAGTGAACAAATCATTGTGTCTTTATGTTTTTGTTCATTAATTTGAAGGATTGAATCTACATATTCAAGTCTTCTCTATTTTATACCATCCTTGTACTTTCAATTGGTATCAGAGCGGTTCACTAGACATACTTAGTGAGATCCGTGGGTTATTTGAAGGATGGAACATTGTGCAGTTGCTGGTTAGAATATTAGTCCTCATCTCTGTGAAGTTTATGTTCTTAATTTTCTGTGGGGATAATATATTGTAATCTTTGTCAGCTTTGTTGATTTGGTCATGACCTTAAGTGTTTCAAAGTTCTTTGTTATGTTCCAGCCCCTTTTTCTTAGGATTATTGGATTTAAATTCAAGTTGGATCATAATCTGCAATTCTGAAACAGTGTTCGTCAATTCTGCATCAGTTTCTTTTCCTCTGGAAATCGTACAGTTTCATTTGAATTTTCATCTAGGTGTCTTCACAAGTTTTGTAGTAGACATCTTAAGGTTCATTCCAGTTTTTGAACCACTTGAAAATGACTTTTCTAGATTAAGTTATGATTTTTGGAAGTTGCAGGTCTGATGCATATATTTTGCTGAAAAACAGCAGCAGTGTTGGCCGTTTTCATTTCTTCTTCTGGCTTTCTATTCAATCATGTTGATTGCTTTAATCTCTTATATTTGCTTATGCTGATGCCCTTGAAACGTATGCATCTGCATGGTTTTGATGACTTTCAGTTGACACAAATGAAGTAAAGGAATGAGGATACGGAGGCCAGATGCATTAAGGATATAAGAATGAAATGCTTGAGCAATTCATAGGGTTCCAGAGATTGTAGTATCAGAAAATGCAGAAATACAAGTTGCAGCACCATCATTTCGAAGGTCTGAATTTCCAGATGATCAGCACCATCATCAAGACATTTTTGGGAGGCAACCCGTTGTTTATTTTCTTTCATATGTTGTTCCTTTTGATGTGTCTTGTGTGTGTTCAGGTCAATAGGAAAGGAGAAGTGAAGAAAAAGATCGAAATTGTGCACAAAGCAGAATAACTAGATTCCGAGTTCAGATGAGTTCACAATCCAAGTTGGAATGGAGCAAGGTCGGAGCAGAAAAGTGGGCGGTTGCACTAAATAAAATTCACGAGGAAGAGTTATTCCACTGCTTCAAATTGAGATTATTATATATGGATGGAAAGCTCTGGGTGTGTGTAACATTCCTGTGAAGTTTCAGCTCCATTGGGTGATCGATGTTCAGGATATAAAGGTATGAAGAGGTAAAGGTCAATCTGTCAGTTTTTCTGTCAGTTCTGGTTTTCACCTAACTTTGCAGAGCTGCCATTTTCAAACCACTTGGAGTTAGAAAACGAACTATATATGCTTGGAAAGCTTGCAACGCCCTCTTTCATGTCCAACTAGAGTCAGGAGCATTGGAGTTTTCTGTAGGAAGTTGTAATGGCTGAAATTAGGCCAAATGGAGTGGAATGTGCACAATAACATGAAGACTGAAGTTGCACCCTAAAAGTTTGTTGCACCTCAACGTAAGACTGAAGTCTAGGTAAGTATTGGTGTTCATTTGCATGATCATCAATCCAGGTATGTGCATAAATTGAAAACGTTTACTCCTACATGTTATCATTGTGGAAATTTGGGACACTTTTGTCCAAGATGCAACTTACTTTGTAGGAACAATCAAAGGAAGAGTAAGGTTTCAAAGTTAAATCCAACCGAGTTGCTCAAGCCAAGTAAAAGAACATATGATGACGTTCAAGAAGATGGCAAAGCATGTTTCAATCTTAAAGAAACAAAATTCGAAACATAAGCAAATATGGGTAAGAAAGGGTACAAGTAAGTATTTTTCTGGTATTTTTAATAGTCTTCAATTGTCCAGAAATTGTTGATTCTACTTGTTTACCATCTCCTATCGGATTAGATCAAATTGATGAATCACTTGGGAGTATCAATGGTGTGAGCTCTAAGTATTAATGGTCTCCCTTAGTTTGACATATTTGATATGCATTTACTATAAATCTCACGATACTTTGGTGCGTTGTGCAATTAATTTTCAGCATCTATTATTGATAACAGTAAGGATTGCATGTTGAGTTTCAATCATGAACTATCTGAAAGAGTGAGTTGAACTAAGATTACTAAGTTAGTTGTCATGGCTTTATATGTATAAGATTGATAAACTTGTTAGCAGGTTTGATATTGGTTGTCATGATTTTGTAATCTTGAAGCATTCTAGAATAATCATTGATGCCTTGAAAGACTCACTTGCACACTATCTTTTATTGTGGTGGTATGGGAATATCTTGATGTGTTTCTATCACTTAATGCTCATTATAACTCCAGGTAAAGGAAAAATGCTATATGGTACGTTTTTGGAGCTCGGCCAGACTATTCCCAAAGTAACCATGTCATGGTCGTGGTGAACGATATGTGATTATGGGGGAGAAACGGGAATGGTTTGGTCACCCCGGTGATTATATGAATTGAGGCCAGGCTGTTCCTAAAGTAAACATGCCTTGGTCGTGATGAACGATATAAGGTTATGGGTAGAAACAGGAATGGCTTGGTCACCAAGGAAAGTGGCCTCGGAATTTGACTTGAGTAACTGTCCTTTGGGGTGTCCTTGTTACACCTAGTACCCTAAAGCCAACTGGCTTCGGAGCTATTGACATGTTACTTGTTACACAAGTCTTCAATTCCAGATAAATTGAAAAAAAAAAAAGAAAAAAAAAAGGCAAAATGTGTGGAAGGCCAAAAGAAAAGGTTGAGAAAAATGAGAAGTGCTTACATAGAAGTTATAAGAGGGATGCATTACATTGTTTCGTAAGCTAAGTTGTTGAAATCTCAAGGTATTTCTCACCCCATATAAAAGATTGATCACTTTTTCACCCAAGGTACATGATTGATTAACATATGCTTCTTGCTTATAGGTTTGTGCCGATTGAGTCAAACATGAAAATTGAGTCTATCTATTTTATATGTATAAAGCTATGACTTGTACCTTGGTTGATTACTTTGCTTCTCCTCTTCAGATATTTCATGGAAGATAACCCAGTTCATTGTGTGTGTTTGCATTTCATTCTTGCATTATTCATATCATGATCACTCTTAGGGGGAGTATTAATACTTGGACCATATTTGCTTGAGTGATTCATAAGAAAAAAAAAATCGTTGATTTTAGGGGGAGATTGTTATCCTCAAGGAGAAGCTGTTCTTGCCTATTGCTATATGGAATATGATATGATAATATGTGTCTTTGCGACTCTTAATTTGCATCTATTTCTCTTGCTTTTCATATGGTTTGTTGCTGAAAGTGTTTTCAGGTAATTTGACTTAGATTGTAGGCAAAGAGACAAAGTCAAATCCAGTTTTGTTGCTAAAAGTTTGATTCCGCTGCTCAAGGACACATGTTACTCCAAAGATAGCCACTCTCCTCGGTGTCCCTTTGTCATTCCTAAACAAAAAGGGGGAGAGATAGTGCTTGTGCTTAGGGGGAGAATTGATATTTATATGATTATCTATTCTCTTGCTTTTTCAATTGATAGTTTGTGGATATGTTTCAGGCTTATGTGGTCAGAAAATTGAAAGCAAGGAGACAAGGAGTTGTCATCATCTATGTTATCATGTGTTTTGTATAGGAATGCCAAAGGGGGAGATTGTTAGTATACCTACTTTATATTGGCATTCCTATACATACAAAACACAAGGAGTAAGAGAGTTCTAATTGCTTAGGACTTATTCATATATATATATTTGGAATAAATCATTTTGACAGAAGGCTTCCGTGAGTATTTAGAGTCCTAATTATCATGGTTGATTAGGATCTCTTATATATGGTTAGATATGCGATTGATGAGCATTGTGTCTATATATATATATATATATATATATATATATATATATATATGCATGATGGGATTTGATTTGGTTAATCAAATATGCATGATATGAACGTGTATCTTGAAAGGAAAGGAGGAAGCCTAATACACGGCTTGGTGTGTTAGCTGTGATATGCAAGGATCCTAACTTAGTTAGGATGTTAATCAGATGTGGTTTATGCACTTGTAAAGGAAGGAAACCTAATGTGATTAGGTTTCATATACTCTGATTATTATTATTATTTGATATATATTTGATATATGAGATATATTTGATTGGTTTGGTGATTGTGTAGTTAACGGCTTTCCTTTTAAGGGTTTAAGTATACATGTTGACATGTGACGTTGATGATGAGGAGAAATAGGAAGGCTTTGTGCAAGAAGTTGAGTGATTATAAAAGGGACGCAAGGCTGCTACACAGACTACCTTTGCACGTATTTGAGAGAGCAGCTTATGCTGCGAACTTTAGAAGGTCAGAAGTTCAACTAATTCTTGTTGAGTTGAACTTCTTATTTATGTTATTGAATGATCCAAGGAGATAGTTTCTTGGAGATTCAATAGAGTTCTTTCGGTTATATTAGAGTATTACTATTGCTGCTGTGGTTCCAGGATTTATACTCAAGAACTCTCTATGTTATCGTTGGAGATGGAAGACGTGTTCAGTTTCTTCCTTAGATAGGTCATAGTTCATGAGAGGATAGATTGGATTTACAATTGTAATTAGATCAAGCTTGTTGGCTTATAAAAGTGATTGTGATCATTGCTTGATATACTTTGTAAACTCTGATTATTCATAGTGGATTTGATCTTAGTGTGGACTACTTTAAAAGTCTCGCGGTGATGTTGCCTTGAGGAAGGTTTACACCGTAGTGAACAAATCATTGTGTCTTTATGTTTTTGTTCATTAATTTGAAGGATTGAATCTACATATTCAAGTCTTCTCTATTTTATACCATCCTTGTACTTTCACAAGGCGAGTCTATAGGTTCGCCTAAGACCCAAGAAATAGGCGGTTCCCAATGTGATCTCCCACAGCACCATTCTTCTTCTTCTTCTTCTTCTTCTTCTTTCTTTGTTGGTTTTTGGCTCGTGAGGAATGAGAGAGCAGATTTTGATGGTTTGAGGTTTTCGTTTGGGGCAAGCTAAAGAGGAGGGGGAGGGCCGCCAGAAATTTCGATAGTCGTCCAACTTCCTCTGGGTTCGCGCACCGCTCTATCATAGGCGGCGTATGGGACGTCGGATCTTACATTCCACCTCTCATCTCAGCCGTCGGTTCGTATTTTTACTGGGTCGTGATTGTCGTCCAAGTCTTCTTAAAGCCCAAGGTTCGGTTCAGCAACCCGGGAATTAGGTTCTCGTAAGTTTATGAGCTTAATCAAACTCCCAATACTTGAATAACAAGTATTCCACTAAGAAGAATATTCAATATTCAACCTTAGACTATACTTGGTTATGCAAGCAAGTAAAATTAAATAAGGATGTCTATAAAGTTACGATGTTAAAAATAAGGACATGTCTGAGCAGTCTTGTTAGGAATCTTATTCACTCAAGTGTTATTGGGTTACAAAAAATGAACTAATTGTGTTATCACAACAGCTACAATATTTGGCCCGCTAAACACATCTCTAAAAGAAGTATACAAAAATTGAGTTGCGACTGATATGATGTCTTCCATTGTTTTGATAAGTCTCCAAAAGGATTCATTGCATAAATGATTATCTTGGCATCTCCTTCCATTTCTAACAGGTTATGCCCATTGTCTTTGGCAAAGACAAGGTTGTAACATAGTGCTAGGGTCTCCGCAACTAGAATTGAGGATTTTCTTGTCTTTGTTGAACTAGCAGCAATTCGAGTTGCTAAGAGAATCACAAATCACAAAACAGCCACCCCCTGGCTACTCAGTCATCAGCCACTAAATCATCAAAATTAATTTTCACTACATAATGTGTTTGGGCTTACCCCTTCTTTATGTAAAAAGATTAGCTAGTGAAGTAAATATCACGGTAGCGAACTATTGATTTTCGCTTATTGTTTGAGTTGTAAAATGACGTGGTTGTCAAAGTACCAAAATAGACCTAGACACTGTCCTATTTCAACGAATATGAGAGAGGGAGATCTCACTCTTCATAACTTGGTGGTAGCATGTTCTCTTGCTCACTTGTAAAGAGCAAAAAGAAAGAGAAAATATCCATCTACATATCGATGCTTTCGTTGAGATAAATCTAGCAACTTCTCATGAGTTTATTGATGCTTCTTAATAGATTCAAATCAATCATTGTTACCAACAAAATGAAAATATAATCTTCAAAATTTGGCTGATATTCATCCAGTTAATGAAACTAAACAATATTAGTTAGATCACGAACAAAAGATACATTAAAAAGCAAACACCAAGTTTACAACACAAGAGACGATGTTTCAATCAAAGTATCGACCCACAAGAAATGGAGAGATATGTAAGCACATGTTTTATAATATCGATTATTGTGTAATAAAGATTTGTTTGGTTGATAGTAAAGTTTTTTTTTTTGTTGATATTGACTAAAATGAAGATTATTAATTTATTTTTTTTGGTGTTTCAAGATTTGAATGATCAATTATGAATTATATAATATATCTGATTTTACCTTCCTAAAATCATACTTATTTTCCTTAAAAAAAAATCATACATATTTTCCTGTTTTAGACTGAAATCATATGGTATTAAATCTTCATAATTATTCTTGTGCAACATTTCCAGCAAGTAGCAACGGATAGGAACAGCATTGACCAAAAATAAACGAGCCAACGGATAAATTAGTAGAGAAACAAAAACAAAATTGATAAGCCCCTATATATAAAATCTCAGAATACAGCCTACACCTTCAGGACAGCTCACACACACCTACATCTTCTTCTCTCTCTCCCTGTGACTCTCTCACCATGCAAAGACAGTCCCTGGGCTCACCGCTCTCCAAGCTCCACCAGGCCCACGGTGCCCATGGTGGCGACGACTCTCTCGACGACAAGCGCTCCTCCAAGGACATTTTAGCCTTTTCCGCCTCCTCCTCCTCCTCTCCAGACTTCGACGACGACAGCAAAGCAACAAAGCCGCACCGACTGTCGTCACCACCGCCCACCTCCCCGGAAAAAGTCATCCACGTCATCCCTATACTCACCGTCCTCTGCTTCCTCATCCTCTTCATCTTCTCCCACACTCCCTCCCCCTCAGGTACTACTCACTCTCCTTTGAATTGGCTTGGCTCCTCTCAGCTATTATCCTCACTGTCCGTTTTTCTTTCTTTTTTTTCAGATTTGGCTCAGTTCAATGGCTTCACTCGACTCCCTTCGGCCAAGCGCATAGGTACAATGCTGGTTCTTCCATTCTCGCCTTCTCAATCTTATTCCCAAACTATTTGTAGTTTAATTCTGTTTGTTTGCTGTTACAGATTCGGCTGACGACGAAATCGCCGTCGGCGTCAAACGATTCATCGACATAAGGAAGAGCGATGTTTTGGCGATCCGGAGCCTGAGGGAGGTAGGATCCGAAACCCGGAGACTCGCCCCGAGATCTGGCTCCCACAGAAAAATCGCCGATTTCTAAGCCGCATTCCCTGGTTCTCTTCTCTACTCTCTTCCATACTGGTTCGGTTCTCCGGCCACTCGTCAGCTTTAGTTTTTCTCGCAGGTGCATAATTAATTTGGAGGACAGCTTTTTTTTTAGGCTCTAGTTTCTTTTTTTTCTTTTTTTTTTTTGTAAACAATATTACCAAAGTGAAAGGAATTCGACCAGAGAAATAGCGCGTGATTAATTTTTTTATTTAATTTTGGGAATTTTTGTTTAGTAATGTTCGAGTGTGGCGTACGATAATGGGGCGTAGTTTAGTGGGCGTAGTTTAATGGCGTACGTTAAACGCGCGCGTAGTGGGTAACAGCTGGAGGTTCGTACTCGACCGTTAACTGCACCACCTCGGGTTTTGGTCGGAATTTGCCAGCTGGAATATAATCATATATACCCGCTCCCTCTTTATTAAGGGCAATTGCACCCGTAGACAATTGGTAATTGCTGATTTGCTAATTAAATTGCCCTTGTCAATTCACTATTCATCCCAAATTGGCAATTGCCTCTCTTTTATCAATGCACCCGTTGAAGGCAATTTATATGTTAATTCATTATTACATTTTAATTTTGAATAAATTATTAATTAAAAATGTTAAACTTATAATTTGATTAATTAATAATGTGGTTTGGTTTGACATACTTGTTATTATTAATGTTGTTGAGTTTATTTATTACTTTATTAATGCATAGACTTTTATTTCATGAAATTAAAATTACATAAGCGGAATATAAATTACATAATTTCCTAAACAACATTTTATTATCGGAAAATATAACTAATCAAACCCAGATGTGTAGCAATCACTGCTACCATCATCAAACAAAGTTTTTGCCATAACACTTCTCTTCCTTGTTTTCCACCAACGCTTTTCATCTGGAGACATATTACTAGTATCCTTGCCCATAATTCTTGCATCCTCTTTCGCCTCTTCTAATTCCATAACCCTCTTTGAGTGAGCGGCAATTTCTTCATTTCTTTGCCTCACTAGCTCAACAGAAGCTTGTGTTGACTCGGCCATGGATTGAATAGAATGAGCCAAACTTGAAGCAACATCTTGCACTTTCTTTCCTTTCCTCATTGCTTCTTTGGCTCTCTTTTGCCCCATTGGTCTTGGCAAAGAGCTAGGTGGTGTCTCCATAACTTCATCATCATCCAAGTCAATTGGAGACTCGTTTTCGGAGGCAATATGTGTTGAAAATGATTCTGGTGCTCTTTCTTTGCTTGGTGGATCAACAAAATAAGGGTGGTGCTTAACTTTCTCCCAACAAGCCCACTTATCAAATTCCTTGGGATGATGTTTCATGTAGATAGATTGTGCTTGATTCATCTAAAGAAGGAGAATAAATTAATAAAAATCTACCGATATAATTTAAATATTTGTTAGGGATAAATTTGACATAAATAACAATAATGTTACAATTAATAATATAGAGAAGAAAAAAACCTGGTCCATCATGTTACAGCCGCTCGCTATATTATTGCGGGATTGAAGTTGTGTATTGTGCCAATCTTTGAGCATCTTTTTCAAATGCCGAAATTGAGATTGAAGAGCACTAGGGCTTCGATTTGTTGGAGGACCACGCCAATTTTCCACATAATCGGCAAAAACTCTTTCCCATAACTTTGAAAGACTTATCGATTTTCCGATGATTGGACACACGGTTACACGAGCCCAAGAATCACATAATTGAATTTTCTCATCTTCTTGCCAATTGCAATTAGATTCTCCCATAGTTGGATGAGATAAGAAGAAATATAAGCTAAAATTGATGAAGGAAGAAGATGGGGAGGAAAACTTTTGGTGTGAGAAATTATAGAATGAAGATGAGTATTTATAGGGAAAATTTTGACCGTTGCAGCTGCAATTATAGCCGTTGCAGTAAAAATTATGGAGCCGTTGCAGCTGATATGGTGGACCCTGTTTGTTATTGCCCGGGCGATTTGATTGCCAAAAATTGGCAACCGGATTGGCGAATCGATTTCTCTGACGCAGGTCCCATGATTTGCCCGAGCAATCAGTCTGCCGCTGCATTCATTGTTTGGCTGAAAAGAGATGGGACCCACTAATTGCCTCTTCGATCAGCGCCAGCGGTGCAACTGCTCTAATGTCACCGCGGGGAGCGACGATTTTCCGTGATGTCGTCATTTTCCGTGATGTCGTCTCGGTCTGTAACGTTTTCTTTGGAAGATTACAGTCATTAATTAACCATTAATTATGGAAAAGATTATGAGAATAATTTTGGTGCACTGAATTCTATGCTGGGAATCTGGGATTTTGTAGCTTGGTAGGTCGAAGATACTGTTTTTTTTTTTTTTTTTTTTTTTCCGAATTAAATCTTATAGGATAGTAAATTATTAAGCTGATTAATGAAGGCTAAGGAAACGTGGAGTTGGGTAATATGGAGAAAGCATACCGCGCAACAAGTGTCGGCCGGTAGGGCAGAACGGCTGAAGTCGATTGATTGAGTAGTTGGTCAGAGTACAAACGAACAAAAGCAATGAGCATATACCGTGGTAAGGCAATGCAAATGTTGTGGAACATACAATGACTTGGTAAGGAATCAGATTTGCTTGAATGATGTCTATTTCATCAGATTTGTTGTAGTGGTTGAATATCTATCCAACGTTATATTCTCAAGTGTTTCCTTCTCATCAAATGCTATATGATACTCCTAATTGAGTAGTTATCTTATCCCAATTGGTTGTTGGTCCCATTCATTATCACCAGTGGAGCTTAAAGACAATGGCTCGTGATTGTTCAGACTGTTTCTCTCTTTGTTTGGTGGAGGCTGTGGCTTAAATGAGCAAAGCATTAGAAATTGACATCCTAAAAGCTTCTCTTCAAATTAAAACAAAAATGTTGGCTCACAACTCTACTTACATATCCTATAGTCTAATAACCCCAATATAGATGACAAGTAATTTGTAACTATAAACCATAAATAAACAGTCATAGTTTTCTCCCAGTGCTAGGAGTAGCGACGACAGTACTAGATATTTTGAACCATGAAAACCGTAATAATCGAAACCTTCATCGAATTACCATGTCTATATTGCTCATAACTGAAATCGCCACTCCTGCAGCTCTCAATTCTTAATATGCTAATCTCGCATGATCATCCATGTCAAAGCTACTATTACCAAATTCATATTTGGATCGTAAATTAACATCCATACCATGTACACCATATTGTTTTTCTTTCGAACTTCTATGTTTTATTCTGCAATTGTTTTGTAATCTTCGAGCACTATATTAAATCATGTATAATCTTTCCCGTAAGGAAAAATGTTCCACGTTTAACAATCCTTTACTTGGAACTTATTACAATTCGTGAATCTGGAAGTTTTGGGTTTTGCTCTGTCCTAAACCTGCTACAACTCTACATTTAGGGGTGGGGCAAATGTATATGTCCACCTAATACACAAGAACAAACAAGGTGGAACCACCGCACCCCAGTACTCTACTACATTTTAAAGACTGTCAACACTAGAATAATTCTATGTAAGGACATCTAAATTTCCGATGCAAACAAAAGGAAAATGTAAGAAAATGAAAGTCTATAGAGAGAGAGAGAGAGAAAAAAAAAGAAAAAAAAAAGGGGGTGCCTACGAGGTGAGTTGTGATCTATGACATTGTGGTGGCCAACATATATAACAGAACCCCCTTGGCCTTTGCTTCAAAATATACATGTTTGGCGTTTAAGTCATTATCTCGATCATATGTAAATGAAAAGAAAAAAGAAAAAAGAAAAAAGAAAGAAAGAAAAGACATGAAGCCAAGGCCCTGCAAGAACAGAAAAGCAAAGAGCTCCGAAACAAGACCTACGATTGATTAGGATTAAAAATCAACCACCAAGCACCCCTCGTAGGAACGAAAAAAATACGTTCTAATCTATATCGGGTTGCTCTAAACTTCATGTAGAAGTTGATTCCAATCTGATCTTGAGGCTAACTTTGTCTAGGAACTTTTGTTGCCTTGGCCACTCACAATCTTCGGCTACAATTTGTTTCAACTTTCAACTCTTTCAAAATGACAAATAAATTATCACTGAGTGTTTCTGCACAATCCCGCGTGGGTGAGCAGAAACTGATGGTGGGTTATCCTTCTCCCGCCTACAATAACAAAGAGGACCGGGACGTTCCAGTCTTTCCTCCTTCGATGCTTTAGTCAGTAGATGGATAAATAAGGTGAAACAATAAATGATCATACCTGAAAAGCTGGCAACCGGGCCTTATATATGGCCCATGGTGAGTTCCTTTTGTCTGGAAACTGATGTGGGATAATGCCACTGCTGCTACATCAAACACCAAGCTCCCTCGTGCCTCAAGGAATCGTTCACGGCCCAGGGTGCTGTTACTGACATCGGGCTTGGCCCATCCTACACACGGATGGGAACCCTGGGGTGGGATCGGCAATCATGGTCGCGCGGGACACTTGCTGGTATACGAGATTGGGAGGTTGTTTTATGCACAACCGACTACACTGAGAAAAGAAAAAGGAAAATTATACTCATGTTTGAGAAAGTGTGGCATTGAGAAAATAGTTGTTCCTTCATAGAACCATCATAACCCTTGGCCAAAAGACCAATGAGTCACATGGTGATTTTGGATCCATTTGAGAGCATAATTATATATCTTAGTTCTCAAGCAACTGCTCATCATTTAGTGTTGAAGATCTTGCATATCCAGGTGGCTCCCTGTTTCAGACATTTTCTGCAAATTTCATAATTGAGATGTATAGGCATTTGTGCAAAATTGAAATGGAGTTGAATGCAAATTTTAAGACTTTAAAGTCTTGTTATACCGGAGCGGATTCTACACACTAAGGTGCACTTTCACTATTAATGTGCAAGTCTTCAAATCGTCGTATGTGAAGATCCAATGAAGTCCGCAGACCCTAAATTCCTTCATTTCATTTTTATTTTTTATCCGATCAAATTAAACGTTTATAATAAATACCTCATATTCAACCTCAAGTCCTTGCATCCTGTATTGAAAATATTTGAGACTACATTTTTGGGTTTCAATTATGTTAATGGTATTCACTTGCACCTTGGTACGTAGAAAAATTTTCGATTGCATATGGGGACTTTCAACACTTAGGAGTGAATTGGGGAATAAAACTGTACTGTATTAGGTATGAGTCAAGCATCTGATTTTGAAGCCTTTAGTCACATGGCCGGCCAAGATCACCATATTCCAAGTTAAAGATTACAAGAGATCGATTTTCTCTAGGCTTTTAACAGTTGAGAAGATGGAAAGGAATAGAAACCAAATGGTGGAATCAGTTCGGGACTGAAACGGGAATACCACAGGCTTCTACCCAGACAAAAAAAAAAACCGCTACTTGTCCTCACAAGAACCTACCATTTGGGAACGGGGGAGAGAGAGAGTGAAGAGACTGAGAAGTAGAGGACTGGGAAGTGAAAGATGAGGAGGGAGAGACATGAATATCTTTATGCTGTTACGTCTCCCCTTTCAGTGGTTGGCTTATAAAATTCATTGATCAAAGAAACAACGGACAGGGTACAGAGAACTTGAACTCAACAACTCCTTAATAGCATCATCTTAGGTTTAGGGTTCAAAAGAGTCACATCTAAGAGGCTTCAGGGCTTCTTAATAGCATCATCTGAAGTTTCAAGGAACAGCTAAACAGGTAGCAATAGCCAAAAACATGTATTTCAGGAAACTGAGAAAGGTAATATACCCAGAAATGGATGGGGAGCGACTGCAAGTTTGCAACCGATACTTTGTCCAACATGAAAAATGTTGCAATCCAATAAACAACTCACCACAGGAGTTTGCAACTAAACAATTGACAATCTTGCAACAATTGAGGGGACAAAACAAGAATCTCTTAAAAGGAAAGAGTGCATTGTAATTGATTCTATAGCTATAATAGTTTATACCAACTCGACATAAGGAACTTGTCACAAAAGACATAACAAATAAGTATCCCCTATAAAGTTTGGTTTACTGATGTTATCGTGCAAGAAGGGTAAAAATATTAATTTCACATGTCAAACAAATTTGGAAGAATATATCCTACATTCACCACTTTCATGCTTGAAGTTTAAAGCAATAAATCAACCGAGAAGGGCACCAAAAAGTTTGAAGGTATTTACAACAGATGAAAATTAAAGGATCAAACCTTTAACAGGTTCTTGCCCACTTGGTCCAGATGCTTTTGGAGACTCAGAGAGAACTTGAGCATAGTCATCCTCGATTTGTCTGTTCTTCTCCTCTTCCACCATTCCAACTTTTTCTTTTGTCTTCTGACCAACCTCTCCAGCTGCCTTTGCAACCTTGTTGAAAGCACCCGAAACCCATGCAGCAGAAGTAAACACATATCGGTTCTTCATAATGGCAGATCCAGCATTGCTGACTGTCTGCTCAGCAGCAGCAAAAGCTGACTTGGTTTTTTCCGAGACCTGGAATTTCTGATCCACTTCGCGAACTTTTTCACTCACCACAGAAGTACCAACACTTATTTTCTCAGTGAGCCCAATCTTTTTGTCAAAAGAAGCAACCTTTTCTGAAGCTGTCGAGGTCAACTGGTGTTTCTCATCAAAGCCCTTTGCCTTGTTGACTGCATCTTTGCCCAAGATAAAGCCCTTAGCAAGCATGCCGGTAACAACATCCTCTGCCTTCCGTAATGCAGATTCAGCACCAGCAGGGGCCTTATCAGTTACCTGCAGAGAATACAGCTTATACATGTCATTGAAATTGTAATTGTAGGAGTACAAAGTATGATGCAGAATCTCTGGAAAAGACTCTTACAGAAGGTGCTGTTGCAGCAGGTGGCAGCTCGTATTCTGGAGCCAGAGTTATGGTTACAGACATGTCGACTATTGTAGCTCCCTGTCATGACATAAAGCTATAAGTGATAATTAAACATGATTCGCCTAAAAAAGCAGGTCCACCATCTAAAATCACAAAATGCAATTGCTAAAGCAAAATCAAAGCTTCCATCAGTAAGTAAGAATTGGTATTCTTTCCAATTTAATTTTTTATATTAGTTATATGGACCACCACTAGCCAATCTGAGTCGAGACTACTTCCTGAATAATGTATTTGAAAATGGACTACCTGAACTTTGTGCAACAGCATTACCAGGTCTTGCTATATGATCACACACCCTAACTGAATTAGGCACTCATTAGTGAACTATAACTGGAGCAGCGAGAGATAATAGACAGACTTCCAACCAATATTCATAAACCTCTTCAATAATCCTACATATCAGCTTAGAACTATGTGAAAGACATAGTAATGCACTATCCTATGTCATTTACTAGCAGTTGAAGAATTTCAACTTCCAATAATGAAAGTGAAATAACCAATCCCAGGCTATGCTAGGTTCAGTGTGGCCTCAAATTCAACTTCCACAAACTCTTGTGTAACTAATTTCTTTTGAGAACGTAGATGATAACCACATAACCTACCAGGAGCTTTCAAAATCCCCAAAATGAAATAGCACCTATCAATGCAACAAATAAGGAAGCATGACTTCCGATTAGCTCAGCAAGGGGTCATAATCTAATTTGCATGTTATTCTCACCATCCCAGCCAGCAATATCATCCACCTCTAATTTAAATTTGGAATGAAAGTGAATCACACTAGAGCTAGAGCAAATAAAGGGTATGTAATCAAGTGAAGCAGTAAAATAATAGTTCAACTATGGCTTGGATAAAGTCTATACCAACAATAACCAGGTCAAACAGCATCTGTTTTTCAACAGCATACATGCATCAAATCATGATCGATACGAGAAGATCCAAGCAGTCGAGCAAAACCATTGTAAATAGGCTATCCAATTCTACTCACCAATCCCACCGACCTATATTAGCTATATGCCTATATCAATTTCAAGTGCATTTGTTTGTTTCTTAGGTGCCCACATGTTGGCAAAGCATAACTGATATACTTGGGGTGTCAGGCCAAATCATGAAAAGGGGATTAGCACGACAGCTGAGAAATGCTCAATAATTTATCATGAGTAAGTGAAGAGAAGGAAAAAGCGTAATAAAAGAAGTTCCATTACCGAAAGAAGCACGGCAGTCTCTGCTCCTTGTACATCCTTGAAGGTAACATATGCAATTTGGGACCGCTCAGTGTCACTGTATGGCATAGGATAAGCTTCATTCGTACATAATTACAGAAAAAATGAGTTGTGAAATCAAACAAAACAAAGCATCAAACTAAACAAGATATCAAACCTATGCATTTCCACATAGGCGATATCACCAGAAAAGGAAAAGAACTCCTTTATGTCTCTTTCACTTGCACCCAAGGAAAGGTTGCTGACCTTGATGGTGGTTACCTGCAAGAAAAATATATGAGTGAGCATAAACAATATTAGAAGCATAGATATGCAATGATTTTGGAGATATATCAAGCCAAGAAATAACAATGCAACAGAACATCGCTTGCAGGAGGTAGACAGGACATATGACACTAGACACAATATGCGGCTATGCCACCACAAAAAGAAAACCTACATTCTCCACAGAGTCAGAGATACCAATGAAAACTGAAGAAAAAAGTAGGGAAAATAAATGAAAACGTAAATATAAAAGTTCATTGACAGCGTTTGACAGGCAATAATGGGTCAGTCAAACACAACCATGCACTAATTTTATGAAATACCAATGACAGGAACCAACTGTTGGTGCTCACTGTTTTGACTTCGACCCCAACCTTCTACATTGATTAGTTCACTGGGTCAACCAATATTAAGTGGAATAAAATTAGGTACCCAATCTCAGTGCTCCCAACACAAATAATAGGTATTATACAAACCTTTTAACAAGAAAGAACCCATATAAAGTATAAACCTCACAAGAGAGTCGACAAGTGGTGTCCAGGGTTCAGCAACACTTGAGCTTCTCACACCCTAGTCCATCTTCCATCCAAACTATTTACAACCGTAACCTTTTGTCATCAGGGACATCACAATCTATGTATAGCAATCCACTCCTCTCTTTGACTCTCCTAATGACCCTCATTTACTTCTACCGTTTAACAGAATTCAAGTTGCAACAAATTATACGTCACAAAAAGGTTGTAAAAGCAGGAAACTAAATACGGAGAATATACTACTTTCTCACCTCTGATAAGCAAATCAATGCCATTTTTACAAGAAAAGGTAACTCATTTAGAAGTTGGCTTTGCTTTGACTTTAGTACACGCAATCGGATCTCTATAATAAATTTCTAATTGTAGTCATAACTATACTTACAAGACTACAACTACGGCATCATTCTAATCAAATCAACCTTTCAGAATTCTGAACCGCCTTCCGCAAACGATCATTGGCGATAATATGAACATATAAAACAAGTCAAACACAGAAGACGATATCCATTGAGCGTAAAAAGCACATTTACAGACCAAATCTATGAGCATATGCACACATATACATACATACATACAAATACGTATATATTTTTACATTTTTCCTTTGATAATATCAATCCAAATCAACCGAATCAATTAAATCTTATATTTGCATGAAGCTCCAAACAGATCTAAAATCACACTATTCCAATCAGGCAATCACTGAGAGTCAATGAGCAAACAAGTTCAAAAAAATCGCCGAATATATACAAAGAGAACCTACAGTTCCTAATCATCTATACACGCTTCAAAGCTCAAACACCTCAACTCAATCAAATTTGTAATAAAAAGAAAATCAGAAATATATATATATATATATATATATATATATATAAACATATATATATAAACAGAGAGATTGAGAGAGAGAAAGAACTGACCGACATGGCGAGGTGTTAGGGAAGAAGATCGAGCTGCGGGGGTTGAAGAAACGACGGTGCCGGAGACTGGCCGGAGAGAGGTGGAGGACTTGTTCTGACAGTTACGAGTCTTTGTCGCGGTCTTTGTGTGAGAGAGAGCGAGAAAATTTTGGGTGAAATGAAGAAAGAGAGATATTTTATAGTGAAGCAAGCGCCAAAGGAGGAGGGTTTTAGGAGGAGGCACGTGCGGGCACGTGAGGTCACGGATTGTGGCTGTGGGAAAAGCTTTGAAACGTGAGAGGAGACGTGAAACGTGAGCGTGTTGATTGGGATTTTATAGGACTGAGGTGGGGCCTCTCTTCTAGAACAGTTTCCACGACGCGGTTAGAGGAATGCATGACTCCGGGCAGCAGTGAAAAAGAAAACGGAACTTACTACTTACTAGCATTTTACCCGTTAGTAATTTTGAAAGCTGTTTTGTGATCTTAACTTTTGGTAGTACAAGAGTATTTTCAGTACACGATGTGTATCTTTACGTATATACATAGATGGTCAGAATTACAGAAAATAATATAGAAACATGATAGTCAAACATATCAATTGTTATAAACGGTTAAGATTGTGTCGTGTAAATACACGTCGTGTATATAAGAATTTCTATGGTATTACTTGATATTTGAATCCTTGTACATGATTAGGCTTCAGAACCAGCTATGCGCGAGCGAAAAGATTGCACTTTCACATGTTATTTTTTATTTTTATATTATTTTACCTTGATATGGTAATGGCTAGTACGCTGTTATTTATTAATTGTTGTTGTAGCTTTAGAGTGTGCCATGTATTTTTGTGGTATGTTAATCATTTTTGTCAGGAAAAATAATAAACCCTAGCCTTCTGGCACATACGAGCATGTGCAAAAGAACCACGCTCGTCCGTGCAAATACAAACTTTGGAGTAGTGCAAAACGTCATTCATATGACAAAGTTAGGGCACACGTGTATCAATGCTCACGTCTATGAATTTTAGTGTTGCAATGTGCAAATTATTTTCGAAAAACGTATTTCATATGTTGAAGTTGGCGTGTATGTACGTCTTTCATATTTTTAAATCACTTCTATAAATTCTTATAGCAACACATTTGTATAACTTGAAGCGATCGATTAATAACTAAATATGTCTTGTAATACATTGGAGACAACTCACACAGTTAGTTAATCCATGGAGTCTAGAGGGCTCCGTGAAAATAGGAGAGACTAGGGTTTTGGAAAAAGGGTTGTTCGATTGGCTTGCCCGGCGGCACCCCCGCGTTGTGCTAGCTTCTGGCCTCGTCGACGTCCAGTAGGTGTTGCCGGACGGGCTGCCTTGGTCTGGTGGTGGTAGGCTTCACGGGCTTATATTTTGATGGAGGAATCAGATCGTGTTTTCACTCAGTGTAACGGGGCTATGGAATCTCAAGCAATATGGCCGTCTAGATCTGGCATCGGTATGGAGTTGGATCCTCAAAGTGTAGAGGCAGTGTCTTGCAGCGAGGCTACGAACAACAGTGGTGCCGGGCTTGCACAAACCAACGCGTTTCTTTGTCCTCACAGAACAACGACGACTCTGTCACTAGAAGGGGCTTTTGGCTTTGTGGCGGGACACAGTGGCAGACAGAATGGATATTGGGGATCCGACGAAAACGGTGGTCAAGGTTTTGCGGCGGCGGCGTTGGTGGAGCAAAGCAGATGATGGTGTTGTGGCTCCGTTAGGTTGGGTGGAGCAGATTTGGGCCTCTCATAGTGCTTGCTTTGTGGGCCTGGGCCTGTAGGGTGTTGGGCCATTTTTGGTCCCTTTTGGTTTTTCTATTTTTTTAGGTATGTTTAGGGTTTCGGTGTGGTATTGGTCTAGGTTTAACAAGTCTCTGCTCTTTCGAGCGAGGGTTTAGGTGTCGTGTTTTGGTCGGTATGTTACTTCGGTGGTAATTTTCCTGGATATTATCGGCTTTAATATTGGTGTTGTCTGGTTGTCAACATAAAGATGGATTGTCTTTGTACATGGTCTGGTGGTATTTGGACACGGTGTTGAACAAGGGGAATTAGCTCGTTTTAGTATTGGTAGCAAAGTTGTATCGTTATTCTCAAGACTGTGTAGCTCTATTTGAGCGTGTAATTAAGTTAGGGGTTGGGCTCATTTGGCTCATGGATATTGCTGTTGGTGACAGACCCGTAACTACGGATCTTTTCTAGGAATGTGTGTTGTGGTGCAGCTACCACAACCGCTCATTCTCTTATGCTGTAATTTCTTTCCGTTATTAATAAAGTTATTTATTCTCAAAAAAAAAAAAACTCACACAGATGAAATAGTCATCACACAGGTCTTGGTGTGGTTATGTGAGCAGCACATACAAGCCGATCGAGGTCGAGGACCAAATACTCTTCATCAATAGTCCTGGAATCCTACCCTCCCCATTAACATCTTTCAAACTCCAAAAGTTCATCAAATCAAACAAATTTTGAATGCCAATCACAGCAAGATTTCTAGCAAGATGATACAAGCCTCCACAATATCGCATTGGTTGTTGGAACAAAGGAGTTGTGGTGGTTATGACTCTGAACTTCTCATTTCCAATTTTGAATGAGAGAACATAGCTATTGAGGAGCCAATAGAATGTCCCATTGTGATGCATAAGCTTTACAGACTTAAATTGCATCCACTCATTACCAAGATTCACCTCAGCAACCTCAAACTTTTAAATTCCTCTAGTTGAGGTCTCGCCAATGGTCCCACTATTATGATCCCATAGACAAAATCTTGAAGTGAATCTATGCCTTTTACAACATTTCGTTCTTCGCCTAAAAAAACTCCTTCAATCTCCAGGAGCTTGTGTTCATGAGCCACTATGTTGTATAAAAATAAAAAAATACAATGACTGTGGAGTGAATCTCAATCTCATAGGTAGCACTGTTGATGGAATAACATTGATTGGTGAGTGGCTGAACAAAATACTGATAGATCTTAATCAAACAAGTCCTTATGGTAAAACCTATAGAACAACACTAACCCTTCCACTCTTTGAGCCTGATAAGTGACGCTTGTAAGGTTCAGTGAATCAAAACGACTGAGATAAGTTGCACATGCCTCATCAGGTCCATCCACATCAACTACAATTGAGAAAAAAAGTTGCTTGTTCGGAAGTGCTATGTTCCATAAGTTGAAAATGAACATTTTATCACCGTGTCTCCTTTTATTCTTTAATAATAACAAATTTTTATCATATTAGAAAACAAAAAGTCATTTGAAGTCAATTGGAGTCTGCATAATTCCTTGTTCTCAATTATGATATTCTGAGCCCAGGTTGGTTCTTTCGAGTTTAGGGTTCTTTTAGTTGTCATTGGATAACCCTGGTTTGGTTCTTGGAGTTTGGGGTTCTTTTAGTTGTCATTGGGAGTTTGAGGTTCTTTTGGTTATCATGGGGCTCTAGTTTAGTTTGTTAATCGGTTTCACTTGCAGACTTAAAAGTTAGATTACACGTGAGGGGAAATGTTGGAGAGGAGAGATCCCACATTGAAAAAAGTGACAAAGAAAATATATATCTCATAAGTAAGTGGCTTATTCCTAATTGTACCGAGGTCTTTTGTGATTAAAACTAACACCTTAAAAGTTATTAAGTTTGGACAATATTGGTACAAAAATAATTCGCGGACCACCCTTGTCGCTGTTTGACAACTAAGAGTTTTCTAAAGCTTTTTGCAGGCTATGCAGCAACACTTAACAAAAGATTTTAGCACAAAAAGAGATTTTCGATATATAGTCCGGATTTAGAGAAGATTTCCTTAAATTCTTAAAGTAAGGATGTTTTTAGTTCTAGCTTGTATTTTGACAATCAAAACCACCTATTTCCTAGTTACTTATCCACATATGAATCCTACAAAAAATTAGTTAAAATGAAAACCGTTTAACCATTTGATTAGCATAATATTTGTTTTAATTTTATATAACGGCCTACAATTATTTATATCAATTTGAATGACCAACTGACTATGAAATTAGTTGAAATTTTGTAGACATGTTTCTTGTATATGAGTCTAAAGAATCAATGGTTGAGATCATTAAAAGAAGTTATCTACTAATGTAAAATAGTAGAAATCCTCAAATTCTTAAAATAAGAAAGTTATCTTTAAATCCTCCCTATATATAAATATATATATATAAACATATATATATATATATATATATAATTAAAGTGTGAAGTTCCTTATTTGATACACTTTTCGGTCATATTTCAACATCTCCACCGTTCAGTTTGTAGAACCAAATGCACAGATCACCTATGTTAAGTTTCATTAATTTTGATGATTGTTTGAGTGTTCATAATCGTGATTTAAACAAACAGTTCTGATTATACATATTTATGGTCTGTTCATTGATTTAACCTAATTTGGTACATAAACGATTATTAATTTGAATGAAATTTTGCATGAATGATCTATACATTAATATCAATAAACTAAACGGTAGAAATATTGAAATATGACTAAAAATATGTCAAATAAGGAACTTCTCACTTTAATTTCAGAGTGAAACTTCGCTCTGAATATGAACTATATATATATATATATATATATATCCCAATCAAATCTCCTTTGATTGTGATTGAGACACAGAAGGAAACTTGTTTTGAAAACAAAGTAGTTAGAAAAGATAAGATTTTTCTTAATTATTTTCATATCAGATATGCGCTTAGCTTTCCCAATGATATTTTCGTTAATCTAATTAGAATGAAAACCAATCTTTCTACAATCTTTGAAATCAAATATGATATGCATGAGCTGTATTTACCTAGAATGATCGAGACCAGTGTTTTACCGCAAGTTTACTGTAGTCAAACTGCAGTTCTCCCCCTTGGACTTTGCTTCTACAGTTTTGATTAGGAGACATAAATACGTGATGTTTTCCAGCTTTCTTTGTTTCTATAGGTTGAATAGAATGCCATATACTTACATATATATAGGGAGAGATCCCATAAATTAACCAAGTTAAGCTTGCTTTTGTGGTATGAACTGCAAATTGATAACAACAAACGATTATCGATCTTTCTTTGTCAATCTGTAGTTTCACTCGGCGAAGTCCAACACATGTTGTGTACGGGGTAGTCTTTATGTTTCTTTTTTCTTTTTGTTTCTTCTTGCTTGATGGAGGCAATAGCTTTACATCTTACATCTCAATTGGATTCAACTTTGAAGCAAATGTTAGCAAACATGAGTGGAGAATGTGGTAGATTTGTTAATGTTGTTACTTTATTGTATTCAGTTGTAGGGATCTTCAACCCATATGTTAGCGAGCTATTGGTCTTCTCTCATTATTTCTAGTATTGAGACATGCTCTTCATTGTTATTAGATTTACGGCCTCACGTTTGTAGGCTTGTACTTAATCAATGGATTATTCATTTCTCTTAAATAAATCTGATGTCCCCTAAGAGCATCTCCCATGGTAGGCTAAATCCTTAGCCAAATTTGGCTTAAAAAACAAGAATATTCTGTGGAATCTTTTTTTAGCCTATCAAAGTCTCCCACCATAAGCTAAATCTTTAGCCAAATTTATAGCCTTTTGACTTTAAAAAACACTCCCACCATAAGCTAAATCTCAAGGTAAAGCCATTTCTAATTATTTTGTCATATATATGTAATGTTATATTTCTATGCATTTTGTTTTGTCTCATATATATAAATATATATAATATTTAAAAAAATTTGAAACTACAAATATTGAGAATGACATACATGAATTTTATTCCTTCAATATATTATAAACATTTATTCCTTCAATTTATTTGAAAACAAAATATTTATTTAGAAATAAACATTTAACAATCACGATTTCAAACTTATGTTCTTCCATGTCGCTGCCAAATATGTTCAATCAAAGCATCTCGAAGTTCATAATGAGCTTTCTTATCTTTAATTTTTCTATGGCGATCAAGAAATTATTGGTTAAATCTTGTTGTTTCATCAATCACCATCTCAACAGTAGGGGCGGGTGCTTCATTAAATTCCCCAATCGGAGCCGATAAATCTCGTTCATCCTCGATAATCATGTTGTGCATTATGATGCATGTAGTCATTATATCATGTAAGACACGTTTATCCCAAAATCGTGCTAGTCCTTTAATAATTGCCCAACGTGATTGAATTCCATTTCGGATCCGAAAGATCGTGAGTATTTTGAGATGAGAAAAAATGAAATTAGGCAAAGAAGAGCTCGTGAATCCCAACAACAGCAATCACCCATGACGTTTGGCTATGACAATTTTGCTAACATGAATCCGTTCCAAGGTGACACACAAGCTACATTCAACTCTGGAAGCTTTGGTAATGCACTTCAAGTTTCAAGTCAATATGGATCAAGTGGTGAATACGGAGCAACGCCAAATTATGGAGGAATTAGTGACTATGGAGGAATGAGTCTTTATGAAGGACCTTTTGGATATGGAAAAGGTAAAAACTATGGAGGAAGCGGAGGTACTGGAACAAGCGATGGACATGGAGGAGCCCCGTAACGAAAGCGGTGTAGTACTGAATTGATGGTTATTATAATATCGGTTTTTTTATTGAAAAATAATATGTGTTTTTAATAAGTCTAGCATTTTATGTTATTTCGTTATGTTGTTATTTTGTTAAGTCTAGCATTTTGTGTTGTTTACGTACGTTTTAATAAGTAACGTAACATTTTTCATGAATAAGCTATGTACTTTTTTTAATTCAATAATGAATCAAGTATATGATTTTATCTAAATATATTAGATATGGGGCTTACATGAAATGTCTCGTCGAGATCTTCGTAATGGTAAAAAAATTAAATAGAAACGAGTTTTTAATTATGTAGTTGTGAGGGATTAAAGATTTTTAGTTTAAATTTAAAAAGGATATAAAATGAAATAAGATGATAGGTAAAAGGGCAAATCTGGAAAAAAAATAAAACTGAATAAAATATTATTTGGCTTTAGCTTAAACCATCTCCCATGGTAGGCTAAAGCCAAATTTAGCCTATGAAAATGGAAGGCCAAATTTGGCTTACAAAATTGCTTAGGCTAAATTTTTTGCCTTGGAAATTGAAATTTGGCTTATGGTGGGAGTAACCATAGGCTAAATTTGGCTTTTTAGCCTACCATGGGAGATGGTCTAAGGGGCTTGTGAGAGTAAGTATTGAAAACATAAGAATTGCAATCGTTCAAATTCTTGGATGTATTGGACAAATTCTTCCTAACAGTGGGACAAATTATGTAATTTGTACATGAGTTTCTTCGTTTGGTTTGAAAATTTGAAGATTGAGGCAAAACTCATCTTAATTGATATTCGGACATGTATGATGGTGTGGAAAATTATTATTTGTACTCAGAATACTACCTGTTTTATGTTTCCTTTTAATCTTATTGGTCCAAATGTTTTATTTTTATTTCTGATTGATGTATTTAATTTTTTCTTCTTCATAAATCTGAGTTATATGATTAGCCGGATATACTACATAATAGTGCCACGTAGTGTTCCGGGTACAGAGAATAATTTAACAACTTCAACGTAAAGACAACCGCACCGAATCACTCACACATAACCTTTTCTGTTACACCCAAAAACAAAACAAAAAAATTAAAAAAAGAAAAACCTCTCTCTCATTCTCTCTGTCCCTAATCATCGCCTCGTGCTTAGCTCACCTTTCTGTGCCCTAATTCTTTATTCCCATCGAGGTTTCCAGATCCCAGTACCCAAATTCTCACTTCTCTCTTCTCGAAATTCTCGCCGGAATCGTTCTCGTGGGAAGCGCTTAGGGTTTGGGGAAGGCGGCCGAGATGAGCTTTCAGGATTACAGGGATCTGGAAGCGGGCCGAGGGTCGGCTCAGTCCAGGCGCGACCCGACCCAAGCCGTCGCATCCGGCATTTTTCAGATCACCACCGCCGTCTCCACGTTTCAGAGGCTCGTCAACACCATCGGGACCCCCAAAGACACGCCCGAGCTCCGCGAGAAGCTGTGAGTTTGTTCGTTTCTCTTTTGATTTTCGATTTTGATTGAATTCTTTTGAGAATTTCGGTTGAATTGTCTAGGTTGAGTGGAGTAATGAGAATTGTGAATCTAAGGAGTTGATTAGTGTTTGATCGGATTAGATTAGGAGGTGTTTGGCTAGCAATAATGTACTTTAGGATCGTCATTGTAATTTTGAAATTGAAGCAACTGTGAGGGAAATAGAGCTCAATTGTTCTGAAAAGAGCTTCGTTCAAGGATATCAAAGGCCAATTAGTTCTTGCATTTTGGTAACAGTGTTGTGGTTAGTCAGGTGTTCTTTGTACGATAGAGAATAGAGCTATGCTACCCTGTTATGCAATTGTGTGATGAGTAATGGCCACATTAGTGTCTGGTGCCAGTTTGAAATGTTTACTTGCATGAGAAGTTCCATCATATGGCACTTATGTTTATGACTTTTACTGATTTTCAGGCACAAGACGAGACTACATATTGGCCAATTAGTAAAAGATACTTCAGAGAAACTTAAGCTAGCGAGTGAACGAGATCACCATACTGAAGTTAATGTAAGTCTCTCTCTCGCTCTATATATACTGTATATGTGTATATATATTACATATAGTTCTTTCTCTCCATATGTTAAACGCATGTCTTTTCAAAAAGAGATGATCATTCATAACTTCACTCACATGTCGTTTTCTTCTTATGCAATAAAATATGGTGAAGTTTTTGGCTTTTCATAGATCTAAACTAGCATTTTCAACCAGCCACGTACTGTTTGATTTACTTATGTGTATGGTTTAGACTCAATGTCAGAAGTTTTAGAACTGGTGTACTGACTGTCTTTGACCTCATATAAGAGTTTGGATACCCTTCAATGTCTCAGTTAATTCTTTACTATCCCTCCATTGTACTCCTCATTTTTTCAGATTGATCATTTTGAAAAATTTCTGTTCAAACAAGTTATTGAAATGCTTATTCCCAATGAAACCTGGTGCACTAACTGTCATTGACCTCATATAAGAGTTTGGATACCCTTCAATGTCTCAGTTAATTCTTTACTATCCCTCCATTGTACTCCTCATTTTTTCAGATTGATCATTTTGAAAAAATTTCTGTTCAAACAAGTTATTGAAATGCTTATTCCCAATGAAACCTGGTGCTTGTGAGGTTGCATAGAGTATGGTTATGAAATCAACACTAACTTAACATCTCCCTTTTCCAAAAATAATGTGATTTTTCCTGCTTAGGAACTTTCCCAAAGAAGCCCTCAAAATTGAATTGTTCATTTGGTTGAAATGGTGGATAGTTCCTTTCCACACTGGCTTTGCCTTAAAAGAACCCAAATAATTATTTGGCCTTTTATATCTAGCTATATATTTTTTCTTCTCTGCTGTTTAGTGTGTTTTCCGATCTCGAATGTCTTCAATTCAATTGCAGGGAAGACAGAAGGTTGCAGATGCTAAGCTTGCCAAAGATTTTCAAGTGGTACTGAGGGACTTTCAGAAAGCTCAACGACTGTCAGCTGAGAGGGAAACAGCATATGCTCCTTTTGTTCCCCAGGCTGTTCTTCCATCAAGGTAGTTTTTGTAAAATGACAGTGACTTGAGGATGATGAGTTTAATTATGTGATATATGCTAGAAGATCTTTTCTTGTTGCAATTAATCTTGTGATTTCAGTCCCTCAGTCTTAAGTTAATAGTTAATTATTTCATTTTATGCAGCTACACTGCTAGTGAGATAGATACCTCAGATAAGAGTCCAGAACAGCGTGCTCTCCTTGTGGAATCGAGAAGGTGATATTTCCATACTGAAATGCGTGTGTTTTTTTTTTCCTTCAGTTTGCTAGAGCTAGCTGTACTCACTCTAGCATGATTTTGAAAGATCGATGCATGTTTCTTCTGGCGAATTATATATCTTTCTACTCAGAGAAAGGTAATAGCTATGAATTTATTACTTGTTTAAATGTTATCGAAGTACTGGATCCTCATTTTTCATGTATTCGGGTCATCACCGGAAAAACTTCGGAAATAACTTGAAATCAAATGTTGAAGGGAACTAGGAAAAGAGTGCTTTTCAAGAAGCTTCAGTTTGGAGATAGAGCGCTCTGGATGACCATTATAGGTTAGGTAGTTTCCTTTTTGAGGAGAGAGTTGTAATATTGAACTAGCTGCTGTAGTGGAGGTTGATTGTATTTATTGATACTCGTTAGAAAGTTGGTGGTATAGCAAAGGGGTTTCAGAGAGAGAGAGAGAGAGAGAGATTAGAAAGATTTCTTGGTCAGAGTTGTAGGATACTATTACTTGGAGAAGTGAGGTATAAGGTATGAGGTTGGACTAGAGAATTAACTTTAGTTTGGGTTTGATGATGGTGCGATGATAAACTCTGTGGCCCTATTCCGGCCCTCTTTTCACTCACGATGGCCAGAGTGCTTGTCTTGGTATTTGTCCTGGCAAGATGATGCGGTCCCGGAATCTTGTTAGTTTATAGAATGTTCTTGGCAGGGGATACTTTTACTTAAAAAGTGAGGTATAAGGTTGGACTAGTGGATTTACCAGTAGTTTTGATTGATGATTGGTGTGATGATAAACTATGTGCTCCTATTTCTGCCCTCTTTACATTTACAATGGCTAGAGTGTTTGCCTTTATAATTATTTGTCCTGGCAAGCAGAGTACACTGTTCTGGAATCTTGGTACAAAATTCATGATTTGGAGGTGGTGTTTATTTGTTTACTTAATTTGACTTTTGGATTGTTGCATGGTCCCTGATGAGGTTTTACACGTCTGTAGTTGTTAGGGAGAGAAGGTGTATTTCTGGGCTTCTTTAGCATGAATGGCTCTTGTAGCTGCAAAAATGTGGTTCATCCATTATTTGATTAACCAATTGAGTCTTTGAAGACTATTTCTTTTCAAGAGAATACTGTGTCTCCTATTACTTATGGAGTCTAACTCTACTTATAGTAACTTTACTTATGGAGTCTTTCAAGAGAACACTGTGTCTCCTATTACTTATAGTATACTATCCCTGTGAGTCTTTGGATGTTTTGTTTTTCGTTTTTATTTGTGTGATGCTTGAAGTCTTAACTTTTCAAATTAAGCTTTAGGGTGCATAGTGCCAAGTATATTTCTTTTTTGGTGTGTGCTTAGAACTATTACCGACATGTATGATTTGTGCATCTGCTTGCTTATAAATGGTTTGCATTACAGACAGGAGGTCTTGCTGTTAGACAATGAAATTGCCTTTAATGAGGCTATCATCGAGGAACGGGAACAAGGAATACAAGAGATCCAGCAGCAAATTGGAGAAGTGAATGAGATTTTTAAAGATCTGGCTATCCTGGTTCATGAACAAGGAACCATGATCGGTTAGTTATCTTGTTGTGTCTTGAACGCAATTTATCTGGCTATTGTTTTCTTACCTTGATCGTATCTGCTTGTAGAGGATATCGACTCTAATGTTGAGAGTGCTCACGCTGCAACTGCCCAGGCAAAGTCACACCTTGTGAATGCCGCAAAGACCCAAAGATCAAACTCGTCTCTGGTAATTTACTACATTTCACAATCATTTCTCTCAAGTTTGATATGTTGTCATTTTCTATTCTTTTTTTTAGGTTTTTGTTAAGGCTTTATCTCTGTCATCTTTTGGTTTCTGCAGGCGTGCTTGCTGTTGGTAATATTTGGAATTGTGCTTCTCATTGTGATAATAGTACTTGCAGCTTAAACAGACGGTTATCTGCATTTGGTCAGAGACAACTCGTGATCTGCCCATCCCTTTTGCTAGTGTATACGATGGGTTGTTTTCTGGGGTCATCATGCCCGACTTGAGTATGTCATTCCTTGGTCCAGTTTAGTATATAGCCTTCTGTTACATCTGGTTGTTTTGGGTGGGTGGTGGGAGGTTGTTTTTTCTGCAAGTTGATGCTTGGGCTTCTGATGGGGGTATTCTACCTGTTATGTAATGGTCAAAAGTATATGTTAATAAAAGTCATAATTCATTGGGGAAAATTCTTAGGTGCAACAGCCGCACCAGGTGTCACATGCGCAACCAACCATCCGGCGACACGTGTTTTTTTTTTTTTTTCACACCTGCCTTCTTCTTCTTCTTCCTCCTTTCTCCGGCGAAACAGATCCCCTCCGGCGAAGCTTTTTCACAACTCTTCTTCTTCCTTCTTCTTCTCCTTCCTTCCTTCCTCTCTCTTCTTCTTCCTTCCTCTCTCTTCTTCTTCCTTCCTCTCTCTTCTTCTTCTTTCCTCTGTGTGATTTGCACAGGTTGGTGGAGGTGCGGCTCGACGACGGCAGGTTGTCAGGCTTATGGTGGAGGCGGCGGGGGGTGGGTTTAGGCGGCGGCTGGGCAGAGGGAGCTGCTATGCTTTGATCGGAGGGGATCGGTTTCGCCGGAGAATAGAGCGACAGGAAGGAAGAAAAGCTGCGGGAAAAAAAAAAAAAAAAACACGTGTCGCTGTGCGACTGGTGAGTCGCACAGGACACGTGGTGCGGCTGTCGCACGTAAGATTTCCTCATTCATTGGTCTTCGTGTTATCTTATGTATATGGTTTTAGCATTATCCTTTTTCCATTCGCATAGTTACATCAGTATTGTTTTTTAGAATGAGATATGGGGTCCCTTGAAAGGAGTTCCCCTATTACTAAATCACTTCTGCAACTTCGGTAGGTGTGATTTGTGTCAAATAGTTGATTGTGAACTTCTTTGGACCTTTTATGGTGTTATTAGATGACAAGTGTTTGAGAGATGCAATTTCTAGTCTGCACTTCGGCATGTCATATGTGAATTTGATTTTACTGCGAACATGACTGGCATCTTGCAAACATGAGTGATTGCATAACCGGAAATGCACTGAATCTATTTACTATGCATAGCTGAAAGAGTGAAACTAAACTTTCAAAATCATGCACCGGTTGTTATCATCTTCTCATGAGGCGCACAGACAAGTAACCAAGGATTAGCGAGGAGATCCTTTTCTTGAAATGGATATTGGTGTTTGCTCGGCTTATCTTTTACAGGGCATAAAGGGCTTCATGCTACTATTAGCCTATATTAGGTCTTAGTAGTTAGTAGGGGCCGTAGTTATTCTTAGTAGGACAATTGATGTATCCTACATTCTATAGTTCGTTTGAGGTGATGATAGCAAGCTGTGAATAATTCGGAGAAGAGGATTCTGGCCATGTCTGGCTGAACTTCATAGTGGGTGAGTTCTGTACCCCATGTAGATGAGGCAGAGACATCTCCTAGTTCAAAAGGTTCTGGGATGAGACTCACCTCATCACCCCTGCTTCTCTTGCTAAAATCCTCAACTTCTATACCTGCAGTTCGCTTTACACCTGAGAGGTCGAGACTGCCTCAGCCATAATCAGTTCACTACTAGACGACGCCTGGGACCTGGTCCATCTTCTTCCCCAAACCAGAGCTCGGAACCGGTTCAGTTGAACCGGCAGAGATCCCAGGTCTGGAACTGCGTGGACTGGAAAGAGTTGACCACTGGAGCCCTAACTTAGGAAGGACTAGCCAAAGCTACTGTCCCTGTTCAGTTATAACACAATTTTTTTTTCTTGTGTTATAATAGTGTTTTCTTGTGTTATAATAGTGTTTGTTGTCTTGTTCATTCAAAGACTGAAGGCCGGGGATGAACAATCAATGGTTATTGTGATTAATCAAAAAGAGAAATTAGGTCAGTCAAAAAGTTTGTTCTAACACCAGTATATTATCCCGGTGGTTTAAGACGGGCTGTTTAGAGTCGTCCGTTCTAACACGAATACATGATATTATCATGTGTAAATCCTCAATGACTGCCTTACTTGAAGAGCAATTTCAATTCCTGAAAGTTTTAATTTTAGTACATCCTAGACGAGACGAGGATATAGAACGTTGTTAAACCTTTCATTCATCTAGAACTGCACTTAAGGGAGGACACGTGAGGCGCACATGATTTGGTATTACTGGTTCCAAGACTCCCACATCGAAGGAAGCGAAAACAAAAAGCTGTTCATATATGAAAACTGTGCAGTAGAGCTTGTCCCTTCGGGGACATCCGATAAAATTGGAACGATACAGAGAAGATTAGCATGGCCCCTGCGCAAGGATGACACGCATAAATCGAGAAATGGTCCAAATTTTTTTGGCTATTTTTCCCTCCCTCCCTCATTGATTCCAGGTAGTGTTTGAGTTCTGGGTTTTTGCTTTCTGTTTACGTCTTGTGATTCTGAAGTATCGGTAACCCAGTCCTTGACTGTTTTCTGTATAAGAATGCATATGGCAAAATGAATATTGTTGCTGACCTCCTGTTTGATAAAATGCGTGTGAGAACCTCTTCTCTTTCTTATGCATACTTGATCTGAATTGTGTAATTCTTGGGTTTCAAAGACTGATGAGGCCAGTAGACATTATTTGTTGTGGAAGTATGCTGCCAGTTAGTAACTAATGGTAATGGTGTGGCCAAAAATAAGACGAGTAAGTTGATGAGAACTGGACTATAATATTTGTTCCCCGAGTGTTATCCTGGGGGTGCTAAGTTAACATAGGTTGGATACAGAATTTCACTTTCTTGATCTCAAAGCGGGAACCATGTTTTTTTTTGCAGCAATTATCGTACAAGATTCATACAATATCGCCATTTGTCTGCTTCATAGCTTTTGTATCTTTCAGTTCAGCCCCATTGCAGCTTCAAAGTCATTGAAGCTTCCCCTCAGCAGTAGTGGTGTGCCCATTCAGTTACCAATCAGTGCTGGTAATCGCCTCTTCTTCATCTTGACTCAGCAGCACGTCTGAAATCCGAATGCTTTTTGAATGTGAAATCAGATCATACATTCATCTCATTGTTCAGTCACACACACTTGAGCTGGAAGTGAGCTCAAGGAAGATGTCTTCACTGCAGGGGATGGTGATACCGCCCATGGGATGATCGTATCCAAATTCTTCTTCAGCTTGACTCAGCAAATCCATAAATGAAGGTTGGTTCAAGTATGATATTGGAATCACAAACCGCTTCTTCTGGCTCTCTCCGACATAGACTGCAAAGTAGCCTTTTGGGATATCTAAGGTCTTTGAAGCTGTCTGGTTTCCATTAGATGAAGATCGAGTAAGACTTCTCTTGGTGCTTGAAATTCTGGGGAGCCGGAAACCCATAGTTTATATATTCTTAAGAGGAAGGAAAATGAAAATTCTTGAAAGGATTAGGTAGCAGGAATAAGCTTTGATGTTTATGAAGGAGATGACTTGAGTTCCTGAAGATTGATTTGTGTGTGTATATATAGATGCTGAAAGGGGGTGTGGAAGATCATTGACTACACAAAATAAGTGGTTCAGTTGGCACTGATGAGGAACAACAGCTTGTTTCAAATCAAGAAATCACATGGGTTTGTCTTGTCCTTCACATAACTCATCCCCCAGCAGATACATATGCTACTGTCCTTTGGTACTTACTTGACTTGACAGACAAGAAAGAACCACCCAAGGTGAGATATCTTCCCGGCTTGAGACTTGCAGTTCTATAGTACGCTGGTTTGTAGGGTTTCTTTACAGACAAGAATTGATGGATGACCAAGCCAACATAGCATGTGGTTGTGCTACTTCTTGTTTGATCTCTACTTCCAACAACTTGAGGAATTATTTCATTTTGTCCAGTCAATCAACCAAAATCAGTTGATGGTCAAGCATGCTGAGAAAGCAGCTCAGGTAATGATATGACTATGAGCTTCAAGCTATTTACTCATCTACTTTTTACCCTGCCATTAAGAAATTTGGACAATTGCAGGTACGTAGAAAGAATTTTTCACCCTGCCATTAACCTACTCTTTAGGTTCCTATGAATTCTAGAATCTGTTCACACACGAACAAGATAACCTTTTCAATTACTTGAACTTGCCGATTTAGTATTTTCTTGAATCATTTACAGTTATGTTTCCCATTTTAAAACTCTTCCAGTTCACAGTTGGAGTCTTCTCTCTGGACCACTAGTAGAGCTCATACAATGACACCATTTGTCTGCTTCAAAATTATATCTTTCTCCTGAGCTAAGCGGCTTGGAAGATGTTTGTCGATTCAGTGGATCATGATGCATAGTTTAGCTTTGTTCAGCCAATGCCCTTGTCCACTTCTTGCATATTGTTTTTTTTTCCCCTTTCTTAAAGTCTGGTGGGAGAACACAGATGCTGCAAAGCATGTTGACCCTGAAATCTTGTTTTCTTTGCTATCCTATTAGTATCCATATTCATTAGCATAATAGGAAGACAAGACTGAATGTATATCTATGCTTATAAGAATAAAAGGTATATTTAGAAATGACTTCCATGAAATCATCAGTTCTATATGCCAGAAGTATTGCCATGTTTATAGGTGGGTTTCAATATAATCATCGCAATCACGATTTTTGTTTTGGATGCTGCATTCAGAATGAGGCCAATGAGCTAGAAAATAATGAAGAATAAGAAAGTGGATGATTTGAATTATCAGTTCTATATGCCAGAAGTATTGCCATGTTTATAGGTGGGTTTCCATATAATCATCGCAATCACGATTTTTGTTTTGGATGCTGCATTCGGAATCAGGCCAATGAGCTAGAAAATAATGAACAATAAGAAAGTATTTCAATTATATTCTCAATGCTTTTCTTGATAGCAATAGAAGTAGCCACACAGAATTCTAACTGTGAGTACAATAGTTAAAGCTCTAATCATGGGCCAACTGTTATGCAGTAATACAGAGCTCGTATGGCATTCGCATTGGTCTTCTTCACAAATTTGGTATCTTCCTGCATGCTCAGCTCAAGTGCAGCTTCAGGGTTCTTGAAGTTTTCCTTGAACAGGTGGTGAATCCATTGAGTTGGATCATCAAGCGTAGACTTGTCTTCAGCTTGGCTCAGCAGCGATTTTCAAAATGAGGAGGTTTTGGATCCAAGATCCACTTCATTAGTCTTCCTTCACAAACTTAAGCGGGAAGTGAGATCAATGAAGGTGTCTTGACTGCAAGGAATTGTGATACCTCCCATTGGATGATGGTATCCGAATTCGTCTTCGGCCTGACTCAGCAAATCCAGAAACAATGGTTGGTTCAAATATGATATTGGAACCACAAATCGTTTCTTCTGGCTCTCTCCAACATAGACTGCAAAGTAACCTTTTGGGATATCTGATGTCTTTGTGTTGGCAATTCGTGGCAATCGGAAACCCATGGTTAATCTGTATATTTTGAAGTGATCAATGAAGGACGAAAATGATGCAAAGGTCTTGGGAAGCAGAGAAAGCTTAATCTGATGCTTGCAATGAGAGAATGAGTTGAGTTAGCTCATAAACCTGATAATGTGTGTATATATAGATGAAGAAATCCTATGTGGAAAATCATCTGCTACATGAAATGATTGGTGAAGAGGCACTGAGATGGGCTCCAGGTAGGAAAACTGGCTTTTGAGAAAACACATGGATTTGTCTTCCTACTCAAAGCACATGTAAATGGTACCAACGTGTATACTTGGACAAAAACAATGTTCCCTGCATCCTTTATTTGATATATAGTAGACAAGAGGAGGACTACCACAGATTTCACTCCAACTACAAACAATCTATGTTGAAAGATGAGGCAGTGCTATGATAAGAGGCTGGAAAATGCTGAAGCTGGTTAGTGGTGAAGTAGGTCTACCGTATTGTACAAGAAATGAGTAATTGAATGAGGGACACTGGCTTTGTGAGAAATTGTGAAATCGCATGGCTTTGTCTTGCCATTCTCATAAGTTATTGTCCTCCCATAGCTTTCACATATATATACTACTGAAGAGACCAAGTCCTCCTGTCGAAACATGCTTTCCTTGCCAAGACTTAAACATAACATACACGAAAGTGACATATCAGAAGTGAAATCATTATCTAAGAAATAATTAGAAGCGGGATTTAAAAATGCAGGTTTGTCTAACACTTATAATCAATGCTGTTACCATGAATTGGTGGTGCTAAGACATGGGGCCGGAGCATGATTAGTTTTGTTGTTTTATCTACAATCTATGATATCTAGTTTTAACAAACTGATAAAATGTTTGTTTTGTTTGTTCATCCAAAGATAACCACCCTAAACTGGGTGTTGGTCTTTGATCATTTAGAGATCAAGTTTATGTGAATTGAGCACCAGTTGTTTGATAATGAGTCTGAGAATCTCTGATAGTTTTTTATGTTATTTTTCCCTCGTGCTTATTTGAACTGATCAGTCTGCCTTACACTTAGTTTTGTTCATCAGATTACTGATTTTTCTTTGCACATCTGACTGAGCTACATGAAGATTGTTATTAGTTTCATGATTATTAATGCAATTGTGTTCAACTTAGCTGTACTTATTTGATTGTTACTCTTACCTGTAACTATAAGCACTCCTGTTTATTTGGTTTTGAATATATCAATGTAAGACATGTAATATAACTTATAGGTGAGTATTCACATAACCGTAATGCAAACACGTTTGTTTTGAGTGCTGCAGTGCCAATCAGGCTAATATCTTGAAATCTATTTCTGCAGATATATTTTCCAGAGGAAGGATCCCCCTCAATCATTTGGGATGACTGGGTGTGAAAATGGTATGACACTAGTCCTGATTTGGAGCTATAGGCTATATATGCTGTTACAGTTTGTTTGTGGTTAAAATATTCTGCCATTTAGTAAATAATGGTAATGGACTAATGGTGCAAGGGAAAATAAGACAGGAAAGTTAATCATGATCGGTATTATATATTCCCATAATATGGTAATGTTTGAACTGAAAAGTAAGTTTACATTGTATTGAAGACAAAATGTCAGTATCTTTGAGTTCAAAAATGGAGTAGTGACACTTGGATGACTTGTTTTTATGGAATCATATAGTCGCCATTCGTCTGCTTCATCATTATAGTATCTTTGAGCTTCAAAGCAGCTTCAGAGTTGCAGATTCTTCCCATCAGCAAAGAGGTTACTTGATTCAATTGACAATAAATCATAGCCTTGCCTCTTCTTCAATCATCTTGGCTCAGCAGCATGTTTTCAAATGTTGATGCCTTTCGAATATGAAGTTGGATCCCACTGTGATGTTATCAACCAGTCACACACTTAAGCTTGAAGTGAGATCAAGGAAGGTTTCTTCACTGCAGGGGATTGTGATGCCACCCATGGGATGATCATATCCAAATTCTTCTTCAGCTTGACTCAGCAAATCCATGAATGAAGGTTGGTTCAAGTATGATATTGGAATCACAAACCGCTTCTTCTGGCTCTCTCCGACATAGACTGCAAAGTAGCCTTTTGGGATATCTAAGGTCTTTGGAGCTGTCTGGTTTCCATTAGATGAAGATCGAGTAAGATTTCTCTTGGTGTTTGAAATTCTGGGGAGCCTGAAACCCATAGTTTATATATTCTTAGAGGAAGAAAAATGAAAATTCTTAAAAGGATGAGGTAGCAGGAATCTTTGATGCTTGTGGTGGTGGAGATGACTTGAGTTCCTGATGATTGATTTGTGTGTGTAAATATACATGATGAATAAGTTGGGGAAGGCCATCTGTTACATGAAATGAGTGGTTAATGATGGACACCAACTTGTTTGAAATCAAGAAATCACATGGGTTTGTCTAGTCCTTCACATAACTCATCACCCAGCAGATACATATGCTACTGTCGTTTGGTACTTACTTGACAGGCAAGAATGAACCACCCAAAGTGAGATATCTTCCCTGGTGCTTCAGACTTGCAGTTCTATACCAAGCTGGTGTGTAGGGTTTCTTTGCGGACAAGAATTGATGGATGGCCAAGCCAACATAGCATGTGATTTTGCTGCTGCTTGTATGAGATCTATAATCTCCTCTTCCATCAACTTGAGGAATTATTTCATTTTGTCCAGTCAATCAACCAAAGTCAGTTGATGGTCAACCATGCTGAGAAAACAGCTTGATCTACGCATTTTATGCTTGATTATTAATGTCTTTCTCTCTACATTTTGCTTTGTTATGAGCTTAGTAAATATGTTTATAACTTGTTTTATGTTTTTAGGTAGAAAATAAAGGAGAAATAATAAAGGAGGCGATTTGGACCAAAATATGTGCAATTACATGGTATTCTCGGCCAAAGAAGAATTGGAGTAAAAAAGGAAGCTTGTGTTGACTAGGAAACAATTTCCTATGTTGACTAGGATATGGAGTAAGTAGTGATGCATGAACATTGATAAAGTCTAGACGGGGAGCTAATATGCATGGAGTGTACGTAATTGCATGGAGGATATTTAATTACATGCATGAGATGATGGCATGAAGTGATGAGCTAGATGGCAAAAACGTTTTTGAAGCTAATGCAAATGGATGTAACAGTGGTGAGTAAATTGGGTGAAACGAATGTATAATTGAAACGGTTTTGAATGGCTACTTAAATAGCTTAATTGACAATTGCATGGATGGTGTTATGGCTGGATTTGAAACTGTTTTGCATGGCTTAATGGCATGGTTGAAACGTTTTTGAAGCTTAATTGCATGATGTAATGGTGGGAGCTTAATAGCTAATGGTTGTAACGGTTTTGTATTGAATGGAGCATAATTGTGCATGGTTGTATTTGAAATGAGTAGAACATCACCAAACCATCTCCTATATAAGGAGGCTTTGGGGAAGAAGAAAAATATCTCTCACATCATAGAGCTGAAGCCTTGTCCAGACACCATCTCCTCTTCTACTTAGCCAGAAATCTCCCATAGCCGAAATACCATCCACCACCTTCCAAATAATCCTTCCTCCATCCGTAGGCATCCTTTGCTCGATTTGGCTGGGGTCTCTGCGTGTTCACCATCACCAAGGAGCTGTTGCACCCGAAGCTTGCGGAGCGAATATCCCTCGGAGCCCAAAAGTGTAACAATGACTTGTACTTTATTTCGGTTATGTTGGTGTATTTCGACACTATGTGTAAAGAGAACAAGTTTTGATGTATGGATGTTTATTTTCAGACTTGTTTGATGCCTTCCATGTGTTTGCAGCCCTAGATTCGAATATGCATGCTAGCATTCCTACCCTTAATGCGTTGGAGCTTGTATGGATGATACTCGATTTGGTTCATCCTTGCATGTTTCAATGAACTAATCAAATATAAAATTGGACTTAGGAAGTTCACTCGATTTGGTTGCTTCTTATTTTCAATGTATGCATGTGTGTATGTCTTAACCTTGGCTGGAAATTTCGTAGGTACCAAAGGAGGAAGAGGTAAACGGTTTCAAGTGACTAGATGTGATGATCACTTGTAAATAATAGATTTAGAACCTTATTTTCGGCTGGATGCATGTTTAGGATTATGTGTTCTTGATTGTTTGCTTGTCTATGAGTTTAAACATGTTAGAACTTGTGATTTCTTGATATGTATCTAACCAACTTTCTGTTTTTAATTTGTAGGAATTTAGAACAAAACTCTCGCACCCCCCTAATACCTTAGCATAGTTATGCAAGCACCCTCAATCCCCGGTTAAGAACGATCCCTACTTACCAATGCTACATCTACAAAGAAGGGTTTTAATTGTATTTGTGTTTGATTGAGTGTTTAATTTAACGTTTGAAAAGACGCAAAATCAATTTTGGCGCCGTTGCCGGGGATTGAAAAGAATTGTGTGATTATGCTTGTACATTATGTTAATAACTTTCTGTTTTGCAGGGCTGTGCACTGCCCAGTTTTGGGTAAATTGTTTGACGTAGCTAGAGGACTCATAAAAATCTGAAATTTTGCAGGATTGTTTGGTTATGTGTCTTGTTTATGTCTGAAAAATTTCAGCCCCATCGGATTAACCAGTAATTCTGCAGAAAATCGACAAGCAGCTGCGCGCAATTTGCGCGATTCTGGAATTTGTATATGTCCTGTGTGAATTTGTGAAATTTTGTGCATATATACTTGTAAATTTTCGAGATTTATACTAACACTTGTTCATAATGTTGTTTTTGCAGCCATTTAAACGTTAAAGAAAGCTTGGATTTGCATTGAGTACATGAGCTTGGTTGATTAAGTCGCACTCATTGTTGAATAGATGGCGCCTCTTTTCCATGTTTATCTCCTTAACCCCTCGTGATGTATGGATTTCATCACCATACACCATAACCTAAGTGAAGTTATGGACATGAGGTTGAGGGCGGAGTCTACATTGGACTATGAGGGAGTTGTACATTTTCGAAAGATTGGTTGAATGTCGGACATGGTGTCTAGACACGGGTTATGACTGGTGACAGGATTTGGATCTAAGAAAGACTTGCATCAATAGAGTATATACCAATATCTTGGTGAGTGGATGAATACTTATCTTTGAGTAAGAAATTCTTGGTGAATTACTAGCTAATTCATTAAGTCTGCCCAAAGAAGATAAGGACTAAATCTACTTTCCATGGTCGGTTAGCCTCGGGGTGTATTGTCGAAATTAGTCCTACCTCTCGCGTTATCTCTATCCCCAACTGGCCATGTTTTTCGATTGAACCAAGACCATTCGATTGAAAGTGTACACTTTATCGCGCGGGTCGCACGTCCTTTGAACGACCTAAAGATCAAGCGAATGTACTCTCTCCAAATCTAAAGCGCAACACAATGAACCCTACTTGTGCATAAAACCAACGTGTTGTATGTAACCAACGTGTAAAGGACTTAACCACTTGCATTTGTAGCTTGCATAACCCTCTGGCGGCTTTGTGATGCTCGGATTTCACCACCGGGTACCCTAACCTAAGTGAAGTTAGGGACATGAGGCCAAGAGAGTGGTCACGTTGCATCATTTGATTTAGCACATAACTCTTGTGTTTTCTGCAGGTTCTAACGTTTTCTCTTAATGCATTCACTCAATCTTTCACTTAGGTTCTTGCTTGATGCACTTTGAATGAAAGTTTGAATGAATTCTTGCATGAATTTCGTGAACTATGGAATGTTTGCATCTTTTGAGTAACAACTTGTATTTATGACGTTTTACTTAGTGTATATACAACTGACCCCTGCAGGATACATGTACAAATGTACATAACTTGTCCGTAGTAACTTGCATTCATTTTAGGATAAACTTAGAGCCCTTGCATTTCATGTTAGTGTTAAAACCATAGCTAGTGATTGTACAAAGTGTCCAAAACATAGCTTAGTGTCTTTGTGTGTTTTTGGTGTGTTTTAGCTTATTTTGAATTCGTGTGTTATGTTTTTGTGTGTTTTTATTGTGTTTTTGTTTTTTTTTTCCTTTTGTTTTCCAACGTTTTTGGATCAAGTATACTGCATTCCTTGTGTATTCTTTTAATACTAACACTTGATCTTGGTTGATTTTCTTCATCTAACGGTTTCGTTTATATCTTACTCGTTGTTGATTATGTTTCAAAATGGGTGGAAGCAAAAGCCACCCGTACTAATGATTCGCGAGTTGTTGCAGATTTTCTCAAGACAAACATATTTTCAAGATTTGGAATGCCACGTGTTCTAATCAGTAATGGAGGGAGTCATTTTTGCAACAAAACCGTTGAGGCGTTGATGAGGAAATATGGAGGCAAGCACAAGGTTTCTACACCTTATCATCCACAAACAAATGGCATGGCGGAGGTATCAAATCGAGAAATTAAGAAGATCTTGGAGCGAACTATCAAGCCAAACCGCAAAGACTGGAGCCAGTGTTTGGATGATGCTTTGTGGGCATACAGAACAGCATACAAGACCCCTATAGGCATGTCACCCTATCGACTTGTTTATGGGAAGTCTTGTCATCTTCCGGTGGAGCTTGAGCACAAAGCTTGGTGGGCGATCAAGAAGTTCAACATGGACAAGGATGAGGCTGGTCTGCATCGAAAGCTTCAACTTTGTGAGCTTGAGGAGATCCGGAATGAAGCGTTTGACAATGCTTGGATCAACAAGGAGAAGACAAAGGTGTTTCATGACAAGATGATCCGCAAGAAGGAGTTTGTGATTGGTCAACAAGTTCTCTTATTCAACTCTCGACTCAAGCTTTTTCCGGGCAAGCTACGCTCAAGATGGATCGGCCCTTTCATTGTTATTAAAGTCTTCTCACACGGAGCTATTTTGATCAAAAGTCCAAAAACCGGCAATGAGTTCAAAGTCAATGGCCATCGTTTGAAGCCATATTATGCAAATTTCAAGGAGGAACTCGTTGAAGATGTGAAGCTTAAGGAGCCGCCAACTTCGACCACATGAAGGATGCATCACGTCTAGGTTGTAAGACGTTAAAAAACAAGCGCTTGTTGGGAGGCAACCCAATGGAGGAGTCTACAACAGATTTGCATTCTCCTCCCTTATCTCTTTTATTTCGTTTCTTTTGTTTTACTTAGTTAGATTTTCGTAAGTTCTAGCTTTCATGCTTAAATTCTATGACTTTACTTTAGTACATTGAGGACAATGTAGAGTTTAAGTGTGGGGGAGGGGTTTACAACTTTATTGAGTCATAAAAAAAATAAAAAAATAAAAAAAATTTGAGTTTTGAGTCATACTTAGTGTATTTTGCGTCTTTTTGTTTAACTTAGTGTTTTAAAGAGTCTTAGGATGCCCTTAGTTAGTCGATGATGAAAATGGACCGAAAGAACATACATATGGCGTTGGAAATCATTAAGAATAAATTCATGTGCTAATTGAGACATCTTTGAGTGTTATGACATGTAGTAGATATGGTTTGCAAAACTTGGTACAGAAATTCGCATGTTAGAATAAGTTTTGAATCATATAAGCCTTAAAAGTGAGATTTTGAGCCTAAACACTACTTCTTTGAGAGTGAATTTTGTGCATTACATATGATAGGTCTCAGAATCATTCATACACTCACTTGCCATAGATCTTAATGAACTAGAGAATACTAGAACTTACTCATGCCGACTTGCAAAGCTTATAATTGATACATACTCTGATTTTGGATATGATTAAAGGCACTTAGGTTTTCCACCACTTTGCCAAAATGCCATGTATCCCATATGTGCGCACGAGTTGCGACACCCCTAGATGAGCCCATTTGAGCCTACATTAAGCCTTTCTTTCATTGCCATACATATCTAAACACTTTAACCTAGTGTAGATTATCCATACCTTTGTTCAAAAGACTTGGTGGGGATTTTTGAAGCTAGAATCTTGGAGATGGCGTGAGAATCATGTAAGGGAATGTATGTATGGGGATAGACTTGTTCAAACAGCTTGTTAAAGTAGAAATTGCCGACAATAAAGAAAGAAAAGAATGATCAAAAGCTTTCCGGCAATAGGTTCTAAGTGTCTAAAGTTTGGATTAATGTCCCCCGTACTTGTGAGTTTGGAGTTTGTTTCGAATAGAAGGCCCAACAATGTAAAATTTGGCCTTTGTCCTGTTCACAAAGCTCAAGGGAAGTTTAGAATGAAGTTAGGGCCCAACAAGATGAAATCCGGCCCGTGGACTTAAAAGAAACACATGGTGACGTTTTTGGTGATGATGGGAGCGTAAAATTGATCAAAGTTTTGGTGATTTGGGCTAAGTCTTTTGAATGTTCTTAACCACCACATATCTAAAGTTTCGAATGCCTTAACCTTAGCCCCATTACAACCCTTAAAAGTCCTTTTTGATCTTTAAGATGAGTAGCCTTCAATCTGTGGAGTAAGTTGCGTGAGTAAGCATATGGTTTTAGTTCATTTGAGCAAGTAATTCATTCCATTCATTGATTTAAACACTTTGAGTGAAATCTTTGCATGAGTGGAAATATGATGAGAGCATCCATGTGAGTTGATTTGAACTTCATTCGAAGCATGCACAGACTTAAACTCACCATTGTTTTCTCTATGTCTTACTTGTTCATAGCGTGATCATGTCTCTATTATCTATTGAATTCAAAGGTCATTCATGCTTGACACATTGTGATTCCATTACCATATACATTAAGAAATTTCTGAGACAAATTTTGACTAAGGGCTTAGTGTTGTTTTACTTAGTATCTCTTACGTTTTCAAACATGATAACATGAAAATTTGTGGCTTTGAAACGTTGAGACTTCTAAGTGTTTTTGTGACGTTTTTTCCCATTGTTATTTTTCCCTTTATTGTTTTTCTTTGTTTTTGAGCCCTTGTTTTGTTTTGTATTTGCTAGGGACTAGCAAAGTCTAAGTGTGGGGGAATTTGATCTACGCATTTTATGCTTGATTATTAATGTCTTTCTCTCTACATTTTGCTTTGTTATGAGCTTAGTAAATATGTTTCTAACTTGTTTTATGTTTTTAGGTAGAAAATAAAGGAGAAATAATAAAGGAGGCGATTTGGACCAAAATATGTGCAATTACATGGTATTCTCGGCCAAAGAAGAATTGGAGTAAAAAAGGAAGCTTGTGTTGACTAGGAAACAATTTCCTATGTTGACTAGGATATGGAGTAAGTAGTGATGCATGAACATTGATAAAGTCTAGACGGGGAGCTAATATGCATGGAGTGTACGTAATTGCATGGAGGATATTTAATTACATGCATGAGATGATGGCATGAAATGATGAGCTAGATGGCAAAAACGTTTTTGAAGCTAATGCAAATGGATGTAACGGTGGTGAGTAAATTGGGTGAAACGAATGTATAATTGAAACGGTTTTGAATGGCTACTTAAATAGCTTAATTGATAATTGCATGGATGGTGTTATGGCTGGATTTGAAACTGTTTTGCATGGCTTAATGGCATGGTTGAAACGTTTTTGAAGCTTAATTGCATGATGTAATGGTGGGAGCTTAATATCTAATGGTTGTAACGGTTTTGTATTGAATGGAGCATAATTGTGCATGGTTGTATTTGAAATGAGGAGAACATCACCAAACCATCTCCTATATAAGGAGGCTTTGGGGAAGAAGAAAAATATCTCTCACATCATAGAGCTGAAGCCTTGTCCAGACACCATCTCCTCTTCTACTTAGCCAGAAATCTCCCATAGCCGAAATACCATCCACCACCTTCCAAATAATCCTTCCTCCATCCGTAGGCATCCTTTGCTCGATTTGGCTGGGGTCTCTGCGTGTTCACCATCACCAAGGAGCTGTTGCACCCGAAGCTTGCGGAGCGAATATCCCTCGGAGCCCAAAAGTGTAACAATGACTTGTACTTTATTTCGGTTATGTTGGTGTATTTCGACACTATGTGTAAAGAGAACAAGTTTTGATGTATGGATGTTTATTTTCAGACTTGTTTGATGCCTTCCATGTGTTTGCAGCCCTAGGTTCGAATATGCATGCTAGCATTCCTACCCTTAATGCGTTGGAGCTTGTATGGATGATACTCGATTTGGTTCATCCTTGCATGTTTCAATGAACTAATCAAATATAAAATTGGACTTAGGAAGTTCACTCGATTTGGTTGCTTCTTATTTTCAATGTATGCATGTGTGTATGTCTTAACCTTGGCTGGAAATTTCGTAGGTACCAAAGGAGGAAGAGGTAAACGGTTTCAAGTGACTAGATGTGATGATCACTTGTAAATAATAGATTTAGAACCTTATTTTCGGCTGGATGCATGTTTAGGATTATGTGTTCTTGATTGTTTGCTTGTCTATGAGTTTAAACATGTTAGAACTTGTGATTTCTTGATATGTATCTAACCAACTTTCTGTTTTTAATTTGTAAGAATTTAGAACAAAACTCTCGCACCCCCCTAATACCTTAGCATAGTTATGCAAGCACCCTCATTCCCCGGTTAAGAACGATCCCTACTTACCAATGCTACATCTACAAAGAAGGGTTTTAATTGTATTTGTGTTTGATTGAGTGTTTAATTTAACGTTTGAAAAGACGCAAAATCACAGCTCAGGTAATGATATGACTATGGGTTTCAAGCTATTTACTCAAATATTTTTTACCCTGCCATTAAGACATTTGTACGCACGCACGCACACATACATATGCATCATGTATATACATATATTTATGCTGTTTGCTTGTTTCTCTTGAAATTCTCTGAATTTTAGTTACTTGTGTTTTAATTAAGAATGGTATTCAGAGTCCTTTTTCTACTCCTACTTTAATTCTCAGAAATTGCCATGCTTCTGATCTGTACTTGAAAATGCCACCACAGGCACTTCTTTGTTTATTTCTGGGTCTGGTTTCTCTTTATCCCATAAAGGCTATTGTATCTCTACTTTGTTTTTGTTTTTTGTTTTTAATTTTTTTAATTTTAATTTTCTCATCTGATATAATAATATCATTTACCATATTTACTGTTTCAGGCTTTATCTAAAGATATCTTAATGGTAATGTTAATATCAACGTGTCTAATTGAAGACACCATGTCATTCTTGTGCAAGATGATCATGTTTCTACTAGAAATATAGATACTAGTGTCTCTACAGGAATTATAGATACTAGTGATAATGGAAGAGCTAGTAGTCCAGGGGTACAACTTCATTTATGAGGCAGGGAACTCCTACTACCAACACAAATCAATTTGCTATTTTGGCTTAGGAGGTCATTGTGGGAGTTGCCAATGATTTAATTGAACAGGTGGCAGACCAAGTTTTTCATGAACAAGATGATCAGTCTCTTGTTGTAAGACAATCAAGGGAATATGGTAGTGAGGCTTCTGCTGATGAGGGCTCATTTCCCACCTCCCCAATTGTGGCAGGGGAGAATGCAGTTGTTGTTCAAGAACAGGAAGACGATATGACCGTTGTTCTTTCTAAATCCCAACAAAAAAATCATAAGAAGAACATGCGTGAGAAACCTTTGGATCGTCCTACCCGTAATAGGGTTCCCACCTCACGTCTTAACCTATGAAGGTTCTTTACTGGAATGCTCGGGGTATGGGTAACGCAGATATCAACCTTCACTTATTGGTATTTCTGAACCTTTTATTAGTTTAAGTTCACTTAAATCTTCCTTTTGGCATTCTTTAAAGATGTTTCCAGCAGCTGTAAATGATCGGGGAGACCAAACACCAAATATCTGGCTTATATGTGATCAAGCTATTCAGCCGACTCTATTGCTAGCTACAGAGCAGCAGCTCACAATCTCTTGCACTTTGGACAATATCAGTTGTGTAATGACGTGAGTTTATGCTAAAACAACCACATAGGAGCGCCGTCGACTTTGGGAGGATCTACTTCATATCTAAAACAACTTTGTTCAAGGGCCTTGGATAGTGTTAGGTGATTTCAATTGTGTTTTAGGTGCTCATGAAAAAAGAGGTGGAATTCTTCCTAATGCTGTTTCTTGTTCTGAGTTTCAAGACATGCCGTCTAATTGTGAACTGGTTCATCTACCTACTAAAGGCTTGCCTTATACTTGGACAAACAGAAGGGGTGTTAATGCAAGTGTTGAAATGAGACTTGATCGATGTCTCAGTAATTTCTCTTGGATGGATGCTTGGCGCAATTTGGAGTGCACCACACTTCCTCGTTATTCCTCAGATCATTGTCCTCTTTTAGTATCGTTCTCAAAGCTCATACTTCACCAGAGATCACCGTTTCGGTTTCAACACATGTGGTTGGATAATCCGAATTTCCTTTCCTTGGTGTCAGACGTCTGGCAGAGTGCTCAATTTTATGGTAATCCAATGTTTTTCTTGGCCTCTAAGCTTCGGACTCTTAAGCAGCGAATTCGGGTATGGAATAAAACTGAGTTTGGGGATGTCAACAAAATGGTAGAAGATTCGTTTGTTGATTTGGATAGAATTCAGCAGGAAATTGCCAGCTTGGGTCCCTCTGAGGACAGACTCTCCAAGGAAAGTGTTGCTAGTGCTCACGTCCATGTGGCCCTTGCTCTTCAAGAAAAGTTCTTTTGTGATAAATTGAGGGTTAAATGTCTTACAGAAGGCGATCGTAATACCTCTTTCTTTCATGCGATGGTTAAGGTTAGTCAACTTAAACAGTCTTTATCAATCATGAGAGATGGAGGTTGTATCATTGATGAACCGACAGACATTAGTGATCATGTAGTCATTTATTTCAAAGACCTATGCACAGCAGATTCGGCAGTAAGAGACATTGGTTTAGTTGCTCAGGTAATTCCCAAGCTGGTGACTAGTGAGGAAAATGCTCTACTGACAGCCATTCCAACGTCAGCTAAAATATATCAAACTATGTGTTCAATGGATCATAATAGCTCACCAGGGCCTGATGGTTTCAGAGGAGTTTTCTTTATGAAGTGCTGGTCAATTGTTGGGGTGGAGGTAATCCAGGCGATTAAGAGTTTTTTCATAAGTGGCTACATTCTTCCTCACTTTAATTCCAATTTAATGATCTTGATTCCTAAGGTTCCCGGAGCAGACCCAGTAACACAGCTACGTCCAATTGCTATGGCGAATTTTGTATTCAAACTCGTTACAAAAATAATTGCTGACAGATTGGGATCTATTGCTGCTTGGATCATATCCCCAAACCAAAGTGTTTTTCTTAAAGGCCGCACTATCACAGATCCTATTATTCTGACTTCAGAGTGCATCAACCTCTTGGATCGTGAATGCAAGGCAGGCAACATAGCAATAAAGTTTGATGTACGGAAAGCTTTTGATACTCTTGATTGGGGTTTCTTACTTCGTGTTTTGGAAGCTTTTGGGTTTTCAAATTTTTTTTCAGGATTGGATTAAAGCTATTTTGGGGTATGCACACTTATCAATTCTGATTAATGGTGCAACAGAAGGGTTCTTTACATGTTCACGTGGTGTGCGTCAAGGCGATCCCTTATCACCTATTCTCTTTTGTTTGGCTAAAGAGGTATTGAGTTGAGGTATCTTCAAGTTGGTTGAGGAGGGACATATTGATTTATTATCAGCTCCTCTTGGCATTACTCCACCCTCTCATGTTCTTTTTGCAGACTATTATGGTTTTCATGCGAGGAACCAAGCGCTCATTGAAAACTCTAATGCATTTTATGGAGGAATATGGGTTGAATTCAGGGCAGCAAATCAATAAAGCCAAATCATTAGTTTTCTTGGGGAAGTATGCTTATCGTCGACGTACTATTATCCTGAAAATTCTTGGTGTCAGGCAAATGTCTCTTCCTTTCACTTATCTTGGCGTTCTAATTTTCCAGGGTCGTCCGAGAAGAATATATTTTTAGGCCATTGCAGACAGAGTACGTTGTAAATTGTCATCATGGAAAGGTTCTTTACTTTCGTAGGCGGGAAGGTTGCAGCTCATTCAGTCGGTGATTCAAGGAATCTTGGTGTACAGTTTTCAGATTTATGAGTGACCGAAAAGCTTACTTCTTGATTTACAATCTTGGATTAGGAACTTTTTCTGGACAGGGGATCCTTTAAAAAGAGGCATGCCTCTTGTAGCTTGGCATCAATGTTGTAAACCCAAGGAGGAAGGTGGTTTGGGATTACGTGATCTATTTGAGGCTAATCGTGCTCTTCTAATTAAGAGGTGTTGGGATGTGCTCTCTTCTTCCTCTCCAGCTTTTGTTTTACTTAGAGCTCGGTTCTTGAAGGAAGATTTTCAACCTCTAAAGTCTTATAAGAGATCTTCAGTCTGGTTGGGTCTAAAAAATGTTTGGCCTACTTTCTTTAATTCATTGCAGTGGTGTGTGGGAGATGGTAGGAAAATTTCATTTTGGCTTGATAATTGGCTGGGGAAGCCGCTGGCTTCTAGTATTGGAGTAATTGGCTTCATCTCTCTTCATGCCAAGGTGAATGAGTTTATTGTGGATTCGCATTGGGCTCTACCAACTGCTTTTATAAATTTATTCCCTCACGTTGCATATAAAATAAACAGGATGACTTTACTTATAGTGGGCACACCTGACTCACTTATATGGCCAGAATCCTCCTCAGGAGCTCTAACAGCAAAAAAAGCATTTATGTTTTTTCAAGTCATATTGATTGCCGAAACTGGGGAAAAGTTATATGGAGTAAAGCAATCCAACCACGCAAAAGTCTTGTTGTTTGGAAGGCTCTTCATGGGCGATTGTTAACTGATGATGAATTGCAGAGGCGTGGTTTTTCCCTCCATCTTGTTGTTCTTTCTGTGGTAATCATGCCGAGACAGGAGTACATCTTCTTCTACACTGCCCTCAAATTGTGGTTTTATGGAAATGGGTGTGCCTTCTATTTAATCATTCTTTTTCCCCATGGAGTAGTCTCGAAGATGTATTTTTTGGAGCTTGGGTGTCAGCCTTCTCCAAGTAGAAACGAAAGCTTTGGATTTTTGTAGCTTGCACTCTAATCTGGTATATTTGGATCACTAAAAATTTACTTCGTTTTGAAGGTAAGGTTTTTGATGCTTTAGATGCCCAGCGTCATCTTCTGAGTTTGTTCAAGGAATCAGTTAGACAATCTTTTCATGCCTACAAAAACCATAGAGTTGTTTATGTTTATTCTATTCTTGGTATCTCATAATTATCGGTCAATGCTCATAGTTTCATTTCTCAATATGGGCAATGACATGAAGCTATTGACTGTGTTTTTTTTATGTAGTCCACATTTGTGGGATTGTATGCATGCAAGATTAAACATTTGTTTATCATCTCTAGTTAGATAATTGCATGATACAGGATGTCAGGTTTTTATCCCCCTCTTTTGTATTACCTTTATATTTTTTTAATAAAATAGGGGGCTGATTACCCTCTTAAAAAAAAATTTCTTGTAAATCAGATAAATTCATTATATCACGAAGTCTTACTTCCTTTTCAACATATCCTGTGATTTGGTAATTATATCGCTGCAAGAAAATGATATATATGAGAAATTAGACCCGAAAGTTTATGAGGAATTGAAATATATTCTTTTTGAAAAAGCTTTATGTAAAGCTATTGTATTACTTGATTGAAAACGATTACAAGAGATGCCTATATATATAGGCTGTTTAAGATACAAACCAGCAGGGTTTGTATGTATATAGTTACAAAACTAACCCTGTAGGAATAGGTAGCCTAGTTACAGTAGGTAACCTAATAATTAGAGATGATTCTTTCCTTCAATACTCCCCCTCAAGTTGGAATGTATGTTTAGAACATTCAACTTGCTTAAGAGTTCAGTGAATTGCTTTGGATGCAATGGCTTGGTGAATAGATCAGCTGGTTGATCCTTTGTCCGAATGTGTGCAGTCTGGATGAGTCCCCTTTGTATCTTCTCACGAACGACATGGCAATCAATTTCTATATGTTTAGTGCGTTCATGAAAGACCGGATTTGATGCTATGTACAACGCTGCCTGATTGTCACAGTATAGCCGAGTTGGAGTAGCACTTGAGACATCCAAATCCTTGAGTACATTTTGTAACCAAGTTACCTCACAACATGTAGAAGCCATAGAGCGGTACTCCGCCTCCGCACTTGACCTCGAAACCGTTCCTTGCTTCTTTGTCTTCCATGAAATAGGGGCATTGCCGAGGAATATGCAATAACCAGTAACAGACCGTCTAGTGTCTCTACACCGTGCCCAATCAGCATCGCAAAAGGCTCTCAAATTCAGTGAACCATTTGAAGGCAGTAGTAACCCTTGACCGGGAGTAGCTTTGAGATACCGAAGCACATTGTAAGCTGCTTCAAGATGGATGTCCCTTGGCTTGTCCATGAACTGGCTGAGAACATGCACGGCATATACTAGGTCAGGACGTGTAATAGTGAGATATATGAGTCTACCAACTAACCTTCTATAAAGTCCCGGTTCAGTCAATAAAGTTCCATCTTCTTTACTGAGCGAAGTGTTATACTCGATAGGACACTTTGCAGGCTTGGCTCCAAGGAAGCCGGAATCTTCCAGTATTTCCAACGCATACTTGCACTGACAAAGAACAAGCCCTTGTGTTGACCGAGCTACCTCTATGCCAAGGAAGTATCTCAGAACTCCCATGTCCTTGAGCTTGAAACGGTTTGACAGAAAAGTCTTTACGGCATTGATGTCTTCAAGGTTATTTCCTGCTAGTATTACATCATCAACATAGACCAACAAAGCTGTAAAGTTACCTTGTCGTCGCCGCACAAACAATGAATAATCAGACCATGACTGAGTAAAACCGGCAGCCTTTAGTGCGTTGGAGAGTTTAATGAACCATTGCCGAGATGCCTGCTTTAAACCGTATAAAGACTTGTGTAATTTGCAAACTCTATTCTCCCCCGTTCCTCCAAATCCTGGAGGAAGTTGCATATAAACATCCTCATAGAGATCGCCATTAAGAAAAGCGTTATTGACATCAAGTTGATGGAGGTGCCAACCGCGAATGGATGCAAGACTAAGAAGAACCCGAACTGTTGTGAGCTTGGCCACAGGAGCAAAAGTCTCTCGGTAATCAATGCCTTCAACCTGGCTGTAACCCTTTGCAACAAGGCGTGCTTTATATCGTTCAACGCTGCCATCAGGATTGTACTTGATTTTGTACACCCATTTGCACCCAATTGGACGCTTGTGAGCAGGTTTCGGAACAAGACTCCAAGTATGATTGGCCTGAAGGGCCTTAATTTCAGTCTGCATGGCAGCACGCCACTTGGGATCAAGTACAGCCTGTGAAAAGGAAGTTGGTTCTCGATGCAAGGTCAGTGCAGCAGTAAAAGCCTTGTATGTAGGAGAAAGGCGATCATAAGAGAGAACCGTAGAGAGACAATGAGCAGTACCTTGTGGGGTGACCACGTCCGAGGAAGTTGATGGGATAGTGCGGGAAGGAATGGCTGCCTCAATATGAAAGTCTTGTAGCATGGAAGAAGTTTTGGTTGGCCGGGTGGATCTCCGGGGAAGGGAGATTGTCGTTGTAGCCTCGGTGGATAGGTGGGAAGGTGTCTCGGTAGTTGGAGGAGGAGGTATTTGTGGACTGGGAGGTGTGTTGTCGGCAAGGACAAGTGTAGTGTGAGGAATGGTGACATCTGAAGGTGACGCAGCGGAAGTGGGAAGTAAAGTAGCGGCAGGGGATGGAGAGTCGAAGTTGGCTGTGTCAGGGGTAAGAGGTTGACTGGTGCTAGGGTTCGGAGAAGAATGTGTTGGAGTGGGAGTGTCATATACAGTAGTGTTTTGTGGCTGGGGGAATGAAGTATCACGGCTGGAAACAGACTCTAGAGATTTGTAAGGAAAGTGAGTTTCAAAGAAAATAATGTCCCTCGAAACATGAGTTTTCTTGCTCTTTAATTCATAAACCTTGTAACCTTTCTTGCCGTGAGGATAACCAAGAAAGATGCACTCGGTAGAGCGTGGATCGAACTTAGAAGGCTTGGAGGGATGAGTGGAGATAAAGCAACGACATCCAAAAACCCGCAAATGAGAATAATTAGGAGGTTTTCCATGAAGACGTTCAAAAGGGGTTTGTCCTTGAAGAAGTGGAGTAGGTGTGCGATTAATCAGATAAGAAGCTGTAAGAATCGCATCACCCCAAAACTTCTTTGGCAAATTTGCCTGGAAGAGAAGAGCTCGAGACATGTTTAAAAGATGACGGTGTTTTCGTTCAGCGACTCCATTCTGTTGAGGAGTGTTGACACAAGATGTTTGATGTTCAATGCCTTTAGAAGCATAAAAGGTAGGCATGATAAATTCAGGACCATTGTCACTACGGACGACTTTGACTCGTATTTCAAATTGTGTTTCAACTAATTGAATAAAATCAATGAGGAGGTGCCGTGCCTCAGATTTTTGTTTCATGAGAAAAACCCATGTACCCCTTGAATAATCATCAACAATGGTGAGAAAATATTTGGCACCCGAAAGAGAGGGAACATGATAACCACCCCATATATCAATGTGAATTAAATCAAAACAGGCAGTACTTTTACTAATGCTCAAGGGAAAAACTTGACGAGTCTGTTTAGCTAAAGGACATATCAAACAATCATTGGGAACATGACTTGTGGTTGAAAGAAAAGAAAACTTAGACAAGACTTTTGAAGAAGGGTGACCGAGCCTGTTATGCCACAGGAGAGGATCGGTTTCTAAGGTGATGGTGTTGGCCATGCTACACGTTCCTTTCCGATCCGACTTGAGGCAGTAAAGTCCATTCTTCTCACGGCCCATCCCAATCGTCTTCCCCGATCGTAGGTCCTGTATAACACAAACATGTCTCAGAAATATGGTGATGAAGAACGAATCATATGCCAATTTGCTCACAGAAATCAGATTCAGATAAAATGATGGAACACATAGGACATTATGGAGTGTGAAATCCGATGTAAGTTTTACTGTTCCAACATGTGTAACTAAGGCTTTGTAACCTGACGGCAATCGAACGGTGTAGTTGACTGCCGGCTTAGAGTAAGTGAGCAGTTTTTCATGGCATACAATATGGTCAGTAGCTCCACTATCAACGATCCATGTATGTAAGTCAACTTGTGAAATAGTCTTACCTGAGAGCTCTTCATAATTCACTTTACCGACTTGATTAACCGAGGCAGTGGTGGCATCTTTCAGTAGGCTAAACAACCTACCACATTCCTCTTTCAAGAAGGTGAGATTCAGGTTCTCTTCTTTGGCCGAGACAAGGTTGCTGGAGGCCTGACTGGAACCTTCTCCGGCTGCACGAAGAACAGCTTTTCTTTTCCTGCACTCATCTTGGGTGTGACCTTTGAAAGTGCAAAAGGTGCATGTAAGATGAGCTTTGCAGTTCTTGGTTGTGTGATTTGTTCTACCACACTTTGCACATTTCGAACCATCAATCTTGTTCGAGTTCTTCTTCCATGCTTCCCGGTCCTCTTTGCTTGAGTAGAAGGCCGCTGCTTCAGCAGAGGATGATCCTCTATTTCCCGACACTGCTGCTTGCTTTTCTTGTCGCAACACCATAGCATATGCCTTATTAAGAGTAGGCAATGGATCAATTCCGATGATGGTGCTTCTTACCGCAGCATAATCATCATTGAGACCCATCAGGAATTTCATTGTTCTCTGCGTCTCAAGAGCAGTAGCGGCTTCGGTTGCAGCCGCACATGTGCATGGCGTAGATGTGCACAAGGCATCCTTCTCGTCCCAAAGAGCCTTCAGGTTGGTGAAGAATGAAGTCACCGAGTTCCCTTCTTGAACACACTCATGAATGGCAGTCTCAATATTGAAAAGATTCACAGTATTGGTTTGTGAAAACCTTTCTTGCAACTCAAGCCATACACTTCTCGCATCCTTGCAATGCACAACTGATTTCCGGATCTGTTTGCTCATTGAGTTTTCCAGCCAGTTTTTCACCAAGGCGTCGCAGCGAGTCCACTGCGTCTTCTCTTCCTCGTTGAACTGAGGACAAGGTAGGGTTCCATTGACAAACCCTATCTTGTTCTTGATTGTCAAGGAAGAGGCCATGGATTGTTTCCATTCGACATAGTTGTCTTCCTCCAAAGCTTGCGACACAAGGACTGCGCCTGGTTGATCGGAATGGTGAAGGTAGAGTGCATGGTTTGAGTTTTCCCATGCTGGTGTTTGGTTTGAGGACTTGGTGTCCGTCTTGGTTTCGTCTTCTCCTGCCATTGGGTTAGGGCTTTGTTTTGTGGTGGTGGTTGTTTAGGTCCTCAAGAACGTGGTTGCTCTTGATACCATGAAAAAGCTTTATGTAAAGCTATTGTATTACTTGATTGAAAACGATTACAAGAGATGCCTATATATATAGGCTGTTTAAGATACAAACCAGCAGGGTTTGTATGTATATAGTTACAAAACTAACCCTGTAGGAATAGGTAGCCTAGTTACAGTAGGTAACCTAATAATTAGAGATGATTCTTTCCTTCAATACTTTTGCATTCCCATATTTTCTAAAGAACAAGGCAGTTTAACGTAGGCGTAAAAAGACAGAATTTGACTGTCATTGAGGTCAAAATTTGGAGTCTCATGAACTTTAGGATAATTGCTTTGAGAGTGTATACAATGTTCATGTTTGCCTGCTTCATTAGCTACGATTTGATTCTTCTTCAAAATTTGGAAAGCCCTCTTCAACACAGAAGCAGTACAGCAGGCTGGTTTCCCCTCCACACAAGAATGATTTGATTCTGTGGATGATCAAATTATCAACTGAAGCTTCTTCATCTTGACTGAGCAGCAATTTTTGAAGTCAGGATATTTTGGATCCAGGATCTGCCTCATTAATTAGTGTTTACTCACACACTTAAGCGGGAAGTGAGATCAATGAAGGTGTCTTTGCTGCAAGGAATTGTGATACCACCCATTGGATGATGGTATCCAAATTCTTCTTCAGCTTGAGTGAGTAATTCCTGAAACAAAGGTTGGTTCAAATATGATATTGGAACAACAAATCGTTTCTTCTGACTCTCTCCAACATAGACCGCGAAGTAGCCCTTTGGTATCTCTGATGTCTTTGTGCTAGAAATTTTAGGAAATCGAAAACCCATGGTGTCTAGATACTGAAGTGATCAAAGAAGGAAGAAAAGAATTCAAAGGACTTGGAAAAGAAAGAAGCTTAAGTTGATGTTTGGAAGGACAGGAGTTGTGTTTGCTCATTAACCTGATCATGTGTGTATATATAGAGAGATGATATGTGGAGAATTATCTGCTACATGAAGTTTCTTGATGAAGAGGCATTGAGGTGGGAACATTTGCTTGTGAGAAACCACATGGGTTTTGTCTGCCTACTCAAATCATGTATAACTGGTACCAAACTGCTTACTACTATATAAACATTGTTCCCTACCTCCTTTGGATATACAGCAGACAAGAAGAGGGCTACCACAGATTTCAATCCATCTACCAAACTACATTGACAAAAAAAGCCTGGGGTATGATAAGAGGTTGCAATCATCTGCTACATTCATAAAGGATGTAAGTATGATTGTGAGAAATCATGTAATCAGATGGGTTTGTCTTGCCCTTCTCATAAGTTAGTATCCTCCCATCGATTTCACATATGCCACTGAAGAAGCTCTGTCCAATATTGTAAAAAAACATGCCTTCCCATCACCCAACTTAGAAGTGAAATTTCTATTCAACAAGAATTGAAATACAGTCCTGTCCTACATTGATACTTAATTCTGGTCACAAGTCGCAACAAGAACTGTTGGTGCTGCACTGCTGCTATATAAAGTCATGCTATATATCTTGAATGGAGTATGGAGCCAGTCTAGCATTACGTTTTTTGTCTCACCTACAATCTACGATTTCTAGTTTCAACAACCTGAGGAAGTTATTTGGTTCTGTTTGGTCAGGTCAGGTATGAGGAAATAGTCGGACAACTACTGATTCTTATGCTTCAGAAGCAGTAGCAGGGACGAGGAACATTGATTCTTCAATGATTAGAATGTACTCCACTTATTAGATTCTTTTGAAAGAGTCACCCGATGAGTATCTATTTGATTCTTTGAAATATTTGTTTTCACTTATTGCTTATCGTTTAATATCTGGATTTGCTGTATCCACTGGAAACTGAGGTTATTTTCTTGTGTGATAAATGTTGTCTTGTTGATTCGAATACTGAAGGGGCCCTAATTTATGCTCTGCTTCTCTAAACTGCTGTGTATGGTCTTGGAAGTATAGAATTTGGTAAACATGATCTTCAGTCTTTAACTGCTGGTAAATAATAAACAATCAATGGTTATTGTGATTAATCAAAAGGATAAATTAGGTCAGTCAAAAACACCAGTATATTATCCCGGTGGTCTAACACGAATACATGATATTATCATGTGTAAATCCTCAATGACTGCCTTAATTACTTGAAGAGCAATTTCAATTCCTAAAAGTTTTAATTTCAGTACATCCTAGACGGGGATATAGAACGTTGTTAAACCTTTCATTCTTCTAGAACTGCACTTAAGGGAGGACACGTGAGGCGCACATGCTTTGGTAGTACTGGTTCCAAGACTCCCACATCGAAGGAAGCGAAAACAAAACGCTGTTCATATATGAAAACTGTGCAGTAGAGCTTGTCCCTTCGGGGACATCCGATAAAATTGGAACGATACAGAGAAGATTAGCATGGCCCCTGCGCAAGGATGACACGCATAAATCGAGAAATGGTCCAAATTTTTTTGGCTATTTTTCCCTCCCTCCCTCATTGATTCCAGGTAGTGTTTGAGTTCTGGGTTTTTGCTTTTGTATTTGTTATTTCTGTTATTGACAATTATCAGTGACTTGTATCGTATTGTTGCTCACCACCTGTTTGATGAAATGCATGTGAGACAGTTTTTGTTATTTTCTCTCGCTTTTTTTTTATTCCTTCATCCATTGATTGTTTATGGCTAAGCAACTTAAGTTTGAGTTCTTGGATTTATTGGTTGAATAACTGAGTGTTGGTCTTGATATGAACCTGAGAATATCTAATGTATTGTTCCTTATAACCCATCAGGAATGTCATTGGTTTATGATGCTTCATAATGTTCTGACATTGTAGGCAACTTAGCTCTACTCTTTTGTTCATTCATTATTCATAAGTCATAACTCTAAACTGAACCTACTCTTTTGGTTACTATGAACTCTAGAATTTGTTTACACTTGGAACTTGATAGCCTTGAATCGTTTATTGTTATGTTTCCCTATTTAAGACTTTCTACCAGTTCACAGTTGGAGTCTTCTTTTAGGACCAACCGTAGAGCTCATACGATTTGTTTCATAAATTATAGATTAGTCTTCAACTCCTCATGTGGACCAACAGTTGGAGTCTTCATAGATTAGTCTTCTTTCTCTTCAGCTAAGCAGCGTGGAAGATGTTTGTCGATTTGTGGATGACCATTGATTTCCTCCTGAATCAGCGAGCACTGAGATCATGATGCATAGTTTTTAATTAGTTTTGGTACAGCCGTACAGCCAAAGCCATTGTCCACTGCTTTCAATTTTTTTTAATCTTTTTTTCCTTTTTTTTTATCTGGTGAGAATGTTATAATATTCAGACCAAAATAAATAAAATAGTAATGAAAATAATATGAAAGATTTCATGAGTTACACAAACGTTACATGAGTTACATAAGGTTACATGGATGGTTTTGGAGTTATAGTCAAGGCATGAATTACAGGAAGATTTATGAAGTACCATTTATTGGGAGAGCCTAATGAGAGGTCTAGATGGTTCCTCCTTAACCTATAAAAGGAGTCATTTGCTCATTCCAAACATCTCATCCATCTCAAGCATTTCTTCAAGAGAGAAATATCAATCTTCCAATTAGAGAATAGTGTCCACTCCAAGTTGAGAGTGTAGAGTAGTTGATAGCAGCAAAACAAGTGTGAGAGAGTGTTTCCTTCAAGTACTGTTCTTGAAGTTGTGTATCTCGTGTACCCATTATTTCATATTGGAAATTCTTGTTATTGCTGCCCCGTGGACGTAGGCACATCGCCGAACTACGTTATATCCGGTGTTCTCTTTCCTCTATCTTTTACATCTTTGTATATTTATACTTTGTGTGGTTTTGAGTTGTTACTTCCATTATATTATTTTCCCAACAGTGGTATTAGAGCCCTTGGTTCGTAGGGCGTGTGGGCGTTAAAATGGAAGGTTCAAGGAGTACAATGGTTCGACTCAACCACTCAAATTGGATTACATGGAAGCCACGAATGGAGGACATACTCTATTGCAAAGATTTGCATGAGCCCATCGAAGGAGTTGAGGCTAAGTCGAAAGGGACTTCAGATGCTAATTGGACGAAGATGAATTGTAAGGCAATCGGCCATATCCGAGAATGGATGGATGATAGTGTATTCCACCATGTGGCAAATGAAACTGATGCGCATGAGTTGTGGACAAAGTTGAAGTCGTTATTCGAGAAGAAGACTACCGCCAAGAAAGCTTTTCTAATTAAAGAGCTTGTTAACATGAAGTATCGTGAAGGCGTGAGGGTCACCGAGCATCTAAACAACTTCCAAAGTACAATCAATCAATTGACGACCATGGGGATGACGATCGATGATGAATTACTAGCACTGTTGTTGTTGGGGTCATTGCCGGACAATTGGGAGACTTTTGTCATCATTGCAAGTAACTCTGCTCCTGATGGTAAATTGATATGGATAATGTCAAAAGTAACTTGTTGAATGAAGAGACAAGGAGAAAAGCCTCAAGCTCCAACAGTAGCCAAGTCTTCGTGGCGGAGAACAGAGGAAGGAGCAAGAGTAGAGGACCCAAAGGTCATGGAAGGAGTGTAAGCCGATCTAGAACGAGGTTCAACGGAAAGTGCCATCATTATGGCATTTTTGGGCACATGAAGAAAATTTGTCACAAGTTGAAAAAGGATCCAAGGGAGGTGCGAGAAGGCAGTTCTAAACCAAAGGATGACACAAGGAACACAACCGCTGCCGTGTGCAATGATGTGTATGAGTTCCTTTGCCTTGAAAGAGAATGCCTACATGTTCATGACGATACTCCCGGTGTTCCATGGGTCATTGATTCCGGAACCTCTTTCCATGCCACTCCAAATAAGGAGTTCTTCTCTACATATAGAAGTGGAGAATTTAGGATTGTAAAGATGGGCAACGAAGACTACTCCAAGATTGCAGGAGTTGGAGATGTTTGCCTTGAGATTGATTTGGGGAACAAGCTTATGTTGAAAGATGTTCGACATGTTCCCGGCTTACGTCTCAATTTGATGTCAACCGGTGTGCTTGATCGGGAAGGATATCATCATCACGGAGGAGACCAAAAGTGGAAGCTTACTAGAGGATCACTAGTGGTGGCTAGATGGAAGCTGTGTTGTACCCTCTATAAGACATACGACAACATATGTATATGGGAGTTGAACGTTGGAGAAGACTCTTCCCCAAGTCTATGACATAAGCGGCTGGGACACATGAGCAAGAAAGGATTGCAAGTTCTGGCAAAGAAATCTCTTATTCCCTTTGCCAAAGGTACCTCTCTTGACTCTTGTGATCACTGTTTGTTTGGTAAGCAACAGAAAGTCAGTTTTTCTAATACATTCACCAAGAAGGAGAATCTTTTAGACCTAGTACATACTGATGTATGTGGCCCCATGGAAGTTGACTCACTAGGTCATAACAAGTATTTTGTTACTTTTATTAATGATGCTTCACGAAAGGTTTGAGTGTATTTGTTGAAATCAAAAGACCAGGTGTTCCAAACCTTCAAGGAGTACCATGCCATGGTGGAAAGAGAAACGGGGCGAACCCTTAAGTGTCTCCGCACTGATAATGGCGGAGAGTATACTTCGAATGAGTTCAGAGGTTATTGTTCGAAGCATGACATTAGACACATAAACACAATACCTGACATCCCACAACATAATGGTGTAGCAGAAAGGATGAACCACACCATTTTGGAGAAAGTGAGAAGCATGCTGAAAATGGCGAACCTTGCAAAGAAGTTTTGGGGCGAAGCAGTAACAATCGCGTGTTACCTCATCAACCGAATACCATGTGTACCGCTGGGCTTGGAGACCCCAGAGAGTGTTTGGACCGGTAGGAGCGCTTCATACTCTCACTTGAGAGAGTTTGGGTGCAAAGCATTTGCACATGTGCCAAAGAAGGACAGATCAAAGCCAGATGATAAGGCCATACCATGTATCTTTCTTGGGTATGGAAATGAAGAAATGGGCTACCGGTTATGGAATCTGATAACTAAGAAGTTATTTAGAAGTAGAGATGTGGTGTTCTATGAGGACCATACTGTCACGGATTTTGACAAGACTATCCTAAAGGATGCATACCGCCTCACCTATGACTCATCACTGCTTCAAGAAGAATCTACAGGTGCCGCGAATGAAGCTGCAGATGTGGCAAATGATGAAACACAAGTTGCAGAGGTTGCAAATGATGTCCAGGAGGCCGCGAATAATGATCAAATTCAGGAGGATCATGATCAGAGAGAGTCTAATCAAGAGCAACAACAGGCGAATGCCCAAGTACCAGTTCGAAGATTTCGAAAAGCGCCGAAGCCAAGCGCCAAGTATCCTTCTTCCCAATATATTTTGCTCACCAGTGATGGAGATAATCCATATTCCAGATACATTTTGTTGACCGATGATGGAGAGCCTGAAAGCTTTGAGGAAGCAAAGACTTATGCAGACGGCGACAAATGGATGTTAGCCATGAAGTCTGAGATGGAGTCCTTGATAAATAATGGTACCTACGAGTTGGTGGAGCTTCCTAAAGGCATAAAAGCTCTCAAGAACAAATGGGTGTTTAAGCTGAAGAGAGATGAGAATGACAAGTTGACAAAGTTCAAGGCATGTTTGGTTGTCAAAGGAGGAAGGAGTTGACTTTGAGGAGATCTTCTCACCTGTTGTCAAGATGACTTCTATTAGAGTAATCTTGGGCATGTCAGCTAGCATGGATCTTGATGTGGAGCAGTTAGATATGAAGACTGGATTTCTACACGGTGATTTGGAGGAGGAAATATATATGGAGCAGCCTGAAGGTTTTAAGGTTGAAGACAAAGAGCATATGGTTTGCAAGCTAAAGAAAAGTTTGTATGGGCTGAAGCAAGCGCCAAGACAATGGTACAAGAAGTTTGACTCATTCATGGTGGGTCATGGATACAAAAGAACTGATGCAGACCCATGTGTGTACATTCAACGGTTCACTGGAGGTAAATTTGTAATTTTGTTGCTTTATGTTGATGATATGTTGATAGTGGGGCAAGACGTTTCTATGATCCGCAAGTTGAAGGCAGATTTATCAAAGTCTTTTGATATGAAAGACTTAGGTCCAGCTAAGCAGATTTTGGGCATGAAGATTACCTGTGACAGGAAGGCAAATAAATTATAGTTGTCACAGGAGAGGTATGTTGAACGGGTGCTTGAAAGGTTCAACATGAAAGAAGCCAATTCAGTGAGCTCACCTCTAGGTAATCACTTCAAGTTACGCAGATTATTATGCCTAACTACACAAGAGGAGAAAGACAAGATGACATGTATCTCTTACTCATCAGCTGTTGGTAGTCTTATGTATGTCATGGTATGTACTCGTCCAGATATTGCTCATGCAGTTGGAGTTGTTAGTAGATATTTATCTAACCCTGGCAGAGAGCATTGGGAAGCTGTTAAGTGGATACTCAAATATTTGAGGGGCACCTCAAAGTTGTGCTTGTCTTTTGGTGGACCCGAACCCGTTTTGGAGGGTTTCACAGATGCAGATTTATCTGGGGACCTTGATAACAGAAAGTCCACTTCTGAGTATTTATTTACATTTTGTGAGGGAGCTGTATCATGACAGTCTAAGTTACAGAAGTGTGTTGCCTTATCCACCACTGAGTCCGAGTACATAGCGGCAAAAATGAAGCAGGCAAAGAAATGATATGGCTACAAAGGTTCATTCAGGAGTTGGGTGTGAAGCAAGAAAGGTATATGGTGCATTGTGATTGTCAGTGCAATTCACTTGAGTGAAAATTCAGTTTATCACCCTCGCACTAAGCACATTGATCTGCTCCACTCAAAAGCTTCCCTTGCCGGTTTGAAACCTTCTTGGATAGGTTTTCTTTAATAAACTGAAATGTTGCTGTTTTTTTCCTATCAACATAAGTGAGAAGACCTAAGTATTTTTCATGAGACAACACTACCTTCACTCCCAATAAATCAGACACCTCTTCCTGCATAAATGCTCAAGTACTGCCACTAAAAACCATTGAACTCTTCTCAAAATTTAATAACTGTCCCGAAGCCCTCCCGTATGTTTCTATAACTTCTTGAATGTGGTAGCAATCCTCCAATGAAGCATTAGCATACATCATGCTGTCATAAGCAAATAAAAGGTGATTAACTGGAGGACCATCCACACAAATCCCTATCCCGGGCAACCACCCTTAAGTCTGTTTGAGTTGTAAGAGAGCCGAAAAACCCTCAGCTCCTAGTAAGAAAAGGTAGGGAGAGAGAGGACCTCCCTGCATAAGTCCACGACTAGGAATCACAAGACCTCTTGGTTTCCCCTTCACCAAAAAAGAGTATCTGATAGATTCAACACATTGCATAACAATATCGATCCAAGCTGCTGCAAATCCAAACAATTTCAAGACTCTTCTAAGAAATAGCCATTCCATACGATCATAGGCTTTACTTAGATCTAGTTTGAGAGCCATATAACCCCCTGCCCCTTCTCTCTTGTTATGAATGAAATGGGCTATCTCATTAGCAACTAGTGTATTATCTGTGATAAGTCGACCAGAGACGAATGCGCTCTGATATGGAGAGATAATCTGTGGGAGAATAACCTTTAATCTGTTTTCTATAGCTTTTGAACATATCTTATATACCACATTGCACAAGGCAATGGGACAATGATCAGACATATTCTCCGGCTTTGGAACTTTGGGGATAAGACATATATGTGTGAAATTAATTTGTCGAAGAAGATGACCTGAATGCAAAAAACTCTGAACTGCAGCACTCACATCATTCCCAATCAAATCCCAGTAGTGCAGAAAAAATAAAGGAGGCATACCATCTGGTCCAGGAAACTTTATGGGATACATTTGAAATAGCGCACACTTTATCTCGTCTTGAGAGTAAGGGGCACAAATCTCCTCATTCATACTGGCTGTCACACAGGGTGTTAAAGCTGCCAAAGTAGTTTCCATAGCCTCTATATCAACATTCTCAGCAGTAAACATATGTTGGAAATAAGAGGATACTACTTGTGCAACTCCCTCGTCATTTTCCACCCACTCTCCATTGACATCATAACCTTTTAAAGTATTCTTCCTTTTACGGTTACTAGCTTTTCGCTGAAAAAAACTAGTATTCCGATCACCATCCCGAAGCCAAGTAACCTTAGCTCTCTGCCTCCAAAATGTTTTTTCCTGTGTCAACAGGCTCTGCAATCTAGTGGTTAAGCTCTTCTTCTCCTCTACAATATCAATTGTTAAGGATTTATCCAGCAACTCCTCCAAACGGGACCGAATTCCCATCATCTCTATCTGATGTCCTCAAAAAGCAACCTTCTGCCAAGCATCTAATTTGATTCGAGTGTGTGAAATTTTCTTTATTATCTGGAACATAGGTGTTCCCACAACATCAGTCAGCTAATCTTCTTTCACCAGTGCATCACATTCACTGTGTTGTAACCAATGTGCTTCCATTTTGAATCGATGGTAACACGATCGTTGTGGGACTGGAATAGTACTGGCTCTTAATATGATGGGAACATGATCTGAATCACTAGGCGGAAGATGCTGCAATCTAGCATGACCAAATATATCACACCATGTTGGCGTGCAGACAGCCCTATCAAGCCTCAATTGAGTCTCTGAGTTCCACCAAGTCGCACAAGGTCCGTGGTAACCCAAATCAAGGAGATCTCCATACCCTAAAGACTCTGAAACCACGCATCTGTCTTTCTGGTCGTAATAGACCACCATCCTTCTTTTCTCCACTGTTCAAGATCTCATTGAAGTCACCTATGACAACCCAGGGCAGTGAATTGAGATCACTCAAATCCCTTAGAAGTTGCCAAGAACGATCACGATCTTCAGTTCTTGGCCAACCATAAAAAACTGTCGGCCTCCATCTAGGGTTTCCAGGACCCCCATCGATTTCCGCATCAATATGATGAAGAGACGACGATCCTATTATCACTTTAACATCATCATTCCAAAACATTCCAAGACCACCTGAAAGACTTGCGCTGAGAACACACTTCCCATGTGCAAAGCCTAGCGACAGCCGTAGATCCTCAAAAGCCTTTGAGTTGTTGATTTTCGTTCAAAACAAGAAAACGATTTGAGTTCGATTTTGGGAGATCACATCTTTCAAAGCTTGAACGGTTGAGTCCCTGCAAATTCCTCTGCAGTTCCAACTGAGTACATCCAAATCCATGGTCGACTCAAGATCTTGCTTTCTAGAACCTAGAAAGTAAACCCTAGCAGAGCGGCTAGGTCAAAGTTTTTTGTTGATGACTTGATTTATAGATTAGATGAGTTAACGCCTACAAACGAACCAAATACCTTTTTCTCGTTGTCCTTGCAATTTCCCGTAAGACTTTCTGGGGGAGAAAATGAACTGTTTCTGAATCAAATTTGTTGAAGAAGACAAATAGGGCTATAGGGCTTTTTTCTTTCTTTTTCTTTGGGTACAAATCAAGACAAATGCTTTAGACTTTGCTCTTACTAATCCCTTTAACGTACATTGATTGGTTACTAGATCAATTGCACCATTTTTTTTTTTTTTTTTGAAATCATGCAGTGTCCCCTTCATATATTCCTCTCCTTATTTTGGCAATTTACTGTATTATAAATATAAAGCAAAATACTCGATTGCAGCAAATTTTTGCTCAAATATGGAGAATGTGTTGAGAGTTTAGACTTTGCTCGAAGCAGTACTCTTACTAATCCCTTCAGGATTGATCGCTTACTCAATTGCAAGATTTCAAATCCCTTCAAGATTGATCGGTTACTCAATTGCAGCAATTTTTTGAAATCTTGCAATGTCCCCTTCATCGATCAGTGATTGAATAAACTCTGTCCAGTCTAAATTGACAAATTCATCTCTTTACATTCTGGTATAGTTTCTACCGATAGGGATTGATCTGTTTGGTTCATTTGAACAAATGTGCACATGTTCGGTCCCTCCAGTTTGTGAAAGAATGCCAGGACAAAGAGACTTATGGTCTGTAATGCAATGGAAGTTATACTGAGCTGCTATTGACTAACACTGATGCAAAATGACAAGTGTAGTTAGAGGAAAGCGCAATGTATGATTGAAAATATATTGAATACCGAGCTTGGTTTATATACTGATGAGAAACACATAAGCACTCAAGCAGCATACAAAGTACAGCAACAAAATTTACACAACGAACAAAAGAAGTATAACAACAAAATTGTTAATGAACTAAGATTCTTTTGAATGTTTGCTAGAGTTGTCTGAATAAAATATGGATGTTACAGCAATCAAGATGGCTGAAATCAAGGCAGCAATAAAAGTACCGAGGGAAACCATTCGAGCATGCACCTTCATCCCAGAAGGCATGTTCCAGACAATTGTACCTGATGTAGGATCAGAACCATCAATATCTGGTATTCTATATAAACAGCTTACATTATGTGATAGTCCCTCAACAGTGCAGCGCATGACAAAATCAGGTGTACCAAATTTGACTTCCCAGTAGCCACTTCATCTAGAGGCTGCACCCAGAAAAGAACAGTAGAGTAAAGCAACTTTGCAGGTTTTCAAAAGGCAAAAATGGTGATATTGTACAATATATAGTCCAGAGCACAAAAGATGATCCACTCTTTTAGATCTACACATTTTTATTATTCAAACTCCGCCTTCATACTGAAAAAAAATCTTCTTACTACTCTAAATGCATGCTGTAGTTCATAGTAATCTTCTTTTAAAATATACTTGGCTAAAAGTTCCTACTCTGAGACCATGTATGTGTAATGCCAAATGAAGAACCTAGTTCAGTAGTATGAGTAACCAAAATAAGCCAAATACAGTTACAGTTTTATTGGTATTCTTCACTTACTGGATATCGTGCATGTAGGGGAATCTCTATATTGATGTTTGACTCTTTACTCTGACCCAACAAGAGATCATGACCAACATCCATGTGAACCTCGACAGCAGAACGATTGGACAGAAAAGAAGGCAATTCTAAATTTGTGTCTCCAAAAACAGCTATATCTCTGTACACTGCATTAATGATAAAAAAGGTTCAATTATCAAGAAATAAAATCAGTGCCATATGCTTATAGAACAACATGTTATGTTACTATCTAGGATGAAAAGAATTACCACCACACTGAAGGAGATGTTGAAGCTCAAATGGATCGGCAAATACCCCAGATGGTAGTCTCTCAATGACTATAACCTCACAGTGGTGAGAAGGAAGCTCAAATATGAATTCTTGTTCAATCTTAAGTCTAATGGATGAGGTAAGATGACGATGAGAACCATTCCCTATCAGATTGCGACGAAAAATGGAGAGTCTCAAAGCGAGACTCGGATTATGTGGCATCACCTCACACAAACCAATAGGAAGTTCTTTTGCTATAAAATCTTGGAAACTTGAATCTAGTAGGTCTTCATACTTTTCATAGTAAGACTGCAACACAAACTTCTTGGAGCTACAACTAATGCTCAAGCCACCATCATTAGAGTTTGGATCACACCTTTTTACCTGAAAATGAAGGTTATCTGTAAGCGATCAAAGTCTAAATGTAATCATGAAGATGGAAAAGGAAAGTCGGTAAAAATCATATTATTTACATTTTATCAACATGGATACAACTATGTAATGACTGAAAAACCTGAAAAAAAGACAAGTATATTAGAAAGAGAGAGGAAAAAATTGCTATTTAGGTAGCTACAATAAGTATTTTCTACTAAAAATGAAGATAATTATTCATCTCCAGAAAGTTCTAAGGTGATTTCACATTATAACTCAATAAACTTGTTAGACACAATTACAATCTATACTAGTTAGGGGTAACTGCATTGTGAATGTTGATAAATTAATCAAAGCACCATTAGTCATGACATCTCTGAGTTCCAGATTGTGAACTCTATTGTTGTTAATGTCACAATACATGCTCTCATCCTATAACTATTTGGAAAGTAAGTTTCTCTTCTCAGACAAATCTGGCATGTCCAAAATCATCAGAATGTGAAATATAACTGTTCATCAACTGTGAGTCATAAACTCATAATTCACTGTGTAACAACATCATATCATAGATCTGGCAAGAGCTCATTCCTATTGTTTCAGATATATCACTGATGATGCAACTTAACAATAATATAGATTCATCCGAACTATGTTTCAGTAACACATGTATGTATCCGGTATTACTATACACCTGATAGAAATTGTTGGCTCTAGACAATGAAGAAGTAATTTGTCAAGCAAGTGTAAAGGTGTTTCTAGTACTTGGATCCAGCAGGATTCATAATCCTGATAGTTACAACAAACAAGATTCGTTTGCAAGATTTCAACTTTAAAACCAGAGTCCCCCAGTCTCTAGCAAATTCTTTGATGATGAAGCCTAAGAATCTCCAAGGTAAGAGAACCTAACCTCACCTTTTCAAATTAATAGCTTGAAATATAGTAAGTCAACTGCAGATTGCAGAGGAACATGCATTAATAATAAAGAAAATGGAGCAGAAGACAGTGAAGATTACGTGCCACTGGGCTGCTCTGCTTTGAAAAGTTCCTAAGAAAAACAAACACATACATATTACCAAGAAAAGACACAAGGATACCTATTTAAGTCCCAAATATGGCTGATAACTGAGCATCCCAACCCAAAAACCAATGATGTTCACCCCCTTAGTCCAAATCTTTGTTCAAGCCGCTCATCACAACCTCTAATCCACTATAACTCTATTAGAAACCAATGGGATACAACACAATAAAGAACCTTCCTATACAGGAGTGCCAAACCCAAATTTACAGGCCATATACCTTCATTTTAGACAACATAATTTTCAGTTAAATATCCGTTGCAACCATAGAGCAAGTAAATGGAAACAATTGCAATGCAACAATGTCATATATATTGAAAAAAAACTCCACAAGAATAGAGCACTAACCTCATTTGAAACTGCAGAAGAACCAATGCAAAACCCAATGCCACAGAAGAATACCAACAAAACTCCCACTAACAAGGAATTGGACAACCCAACAGGTCTCCTCAGACTTTCCATAACAACAAGTTCCTGAAACAGAGCATTACTCTTAATAAACAAAAGAACCCATGAAACTACAACAATCCTCAATCCCAAAACTAGGGACATTTGCATCAGAACCAATCATACCATACATGTAATTTCTGGGTTGTTAACGGTGCATGCAAAATAAAGAAACAAAAAAGGAAATTGCAGAAGATGTAATCACTACCTGAATCTCCAATAGCTACCTATGCAGATCTTCTTGCTCTGTTTCAGAGAGAGAAGCCATGAAATTCTCACCTGGGTTGGTTCACAAATATATAAAGCTCCACTGACACGTGTCAGCTCTTTGAGGGTGGAACTGTAATTTTAAAGACTCAAGCTTTGAAAATAAAACCTCAAAAAACATAAAACTTTGAGAGCAAAAAGAGCCAAAATTGAGAACCCTAAATTGGAATTGGGGATTTTGTTTACTTTGTGGTGAATTTTCCGGCAGAAATTAGGAATGAGTAGTTCGTCGCCGGCGCATTCTTCGATGTCGACGACGGCAATTGCCGGAGAAAGAAATGGAGGCAGCAATGGTAGTGGTGCTGCTGCTTTGTCCACAGACGATTTCTACTTCCCAACTGATCTCATTTCGATTCAGGATCGAAAAGACGAGGCAATGCTTGGTTTGTCAATAACCCTCTTCTTTTTTATGCTTCAGTCTCAATTTTTTGTTTGTTTTGCTCACTAGTTTGTCAATTTGGTTTAGTATTTGGTGTTGGAAATATTGGTATGATGTTTATATATAATAGTTAGCGAAGAATAGCCAAATGGGTGTTTTGTTTGGGGTCAATCACACTAGTTGAGACTATATTTGGGTCAAGTAATGCTTTGGACATGTGTTTTCCCATTTGTAATGTTAGACAGGACTGTTCAGTTTGTTGCAGTTTCAGAAAAGATTATAAGGGATGATGGTAGGTTAAATTCAGTTGTATACCTTCTACTCAATCATCAAGAGATGCACGTTAAGACTTCACTTACAATAATAAATAGGAAAGGTGACAGGGGATGACCTTGTCGGATGTGTAGGCTGAAAGGATTTTCCCGGTTTTCCATTCAGTGGAACTGAAAATGAGACAGTCTTTGAGCACAGCATGTGAGCATGATCAAACTTTCTTCAGCATAATGGCCTCAAGAAAGTGCCATTCAATTCTGTCGTATGCTCTATTCACATCCACCTTCCCACCCATATCATACTCGTAAGTCATTACCAGACTTCTCAACTTTAGGAAATGATGCACCTCATGAGAAACAAATATGTTAAGTTGAATCTTAGTTGCTTGATTAAATGAAATAATGGAGGTAGTAAAGGTCTGACCCTGTGTTCTAGTACTTTAGAGAAAACCTTGTCTGAAAATTTGCACAGACTGATTGGTGGAAATTGAGAAATGACCTCAGGACTAGGAGCTTTAGAAGTGAGGAGAATGTGTGTTTTGTTACTACACAGCTTCCTTCACTTCATCCATAGTAATAGGTTTCAACAAATCACAATTTCTGACGTCACCACTCACCACCCTTCCACACACCTCAATACCCCTCATCCCAGTCTCTAGGGTCATCATTAGATATTCAATTTGTAAAGTAGTCAAAAAATTGTGTGCAACATGATCCAAATCATCAGGCCAGACTAGACTAAAGAAGAACAAGGGGATAGGAACTTTCAATTTTTTTTTTCCCAATACCCCTCACTATTTTTAATCATCTTCAAATCAGTTCTCTTTCTTCTCTGACTATTACTGACGCGAAAGAACTCTTAACTTTTTATGCCCAGCCTGTATCCACCTCACCATGGGACTTTGATGCCAGTGAAGTTCCTCCCTGGTCCAGAGCTCATCAAATTGATGAACAATGCCTCCATCCTGTCACATTGTTCCTTAACGATTCAATTTGTTTCTTTGAGATTCCAAACTTCTGTTTACTCCGTTCCATAATCCCCTCTTTGCAGGAGTTCAGATTCTTTCTCCATTAAGTTCATAACCTCCAGAAATATACTTACCCCAACATCTTTGGATCACTTTAGAGTATTATGGGGCCCTTAACCTTTGGAAAACAAGACATAATCACAGGACAATGATCCAATCCCACATATATACTGATAAAGTAGCCTGAGGTTCACATCTAAAACCAATTGACAATAGATGGAGTAGCCCAAACCCTTATAAACCCACAGGCAAGGTCCCATATTCCCGATGTGGGATTGATATCTCAACTATGCCATAATTCAGACCACTCTATATTCATGAGAGCACTGTCCAGTCTCTCCTGTAACATTCCACCATCATTGAATTTCCATGTCCAAGTGAAATAACTGTGTATTTTACTTACATGTCCTTAGTGTTTTGATAATAGTGTCTAGTGGTCAGTCTACAGTTGTGGAGCTTCAGAAGCCTGACTGGTCAGATGGAGAATTTGAAATATGTTCTTTTTCTGAAAAATAAACTCTAGTAGGCCAAGCAGCTATTAAGATTCTATTTAGATTGGGGAATTGATGAATCAGTATCAGGTTCCCTTTTCCTTATGCTTGCTTGGTTATCAATGCATATATCTTATGTGAAATGAGGTTTACTTTTTCAATTGCAGTTTTAAAGGCCAATCTCATGGCTGCACTTAATAAGGAGGTTAAATCACTCGATGAAGATAACTGGATGTTTGAAGGGCCCCGGTCTCGTATCATCCTAATATCCAGACAAGGTTAGCCCACGAATTTCCTTGGTTGATGTTTTCTATTACCTTATCTTGTGTGCCTTTTGGTTTCCTGTCATAGAGTAACTAAGCAAACAATACTAAACAGTAGGATGCCCTTAGTTTTATGGTATTTGGAGCATATACTTCCAGTCATGAATGTTGTTTCTTAAGTAGTTATCCAGCGCATTTGCTTCAAGTTTGTAAAGTTCATGGTCAATATCTGGGGATATCCCAGTGCTGATGTAGGTAATATTCTCAAAATATAGTAAAAATTATGGAGGGGTTGTCATTGCTGGTAGACATCTTGTCTAAAGCATTCAAAAACTCAAACAATAGTTTAATGCAACATATATGGAGGAAATTTTTGCTCCCAGCCAAATCAGGGTTCTATATTACTTGATTAAATCTAAAGGGTATCCAAAATCTGAACCAATCTGATCAGTTTGATCACATTATTTAAACACTCCTTGTCTGCCGAATTTAAGAATCTGCACAAGCTGCAATTAATTATCAAGAAAATATGCTGAAGCTTAGAAATAGGAACCTGGGGGACCTTAATGTGAATCGAGTACGGTTCCATAGCTCTGTAGTTATCAGTGAGAACTGCATGGCTAATGTGAGTATGATGGTTGAGAAACATGAGTCAGTATATGCCGTTATGCCTTGCATATTGTTTTCAATGGTACAAAACATTTCCCTCTTAAGAATGGACAAGCAAAGAGAGTAAAGGATGTGATTGTTTCCAACAAACTTTACTAACAGTTCTGGACATTTAGATTCACTTGCTGTCAGTTGCAACACTAGATATATGAATATTGCTAAGTCCGTTGGCTCTGTTGATGGAAGAGGAGAATGTGGGAAAATGTTTGTTCTGTGTCCCCGTTGTTCTCTTCTTATTTTTTCTTGTCTGTGGTTTTGTTGGCTGAAATGATAGGGTAAACTATGTATAAGTTATCATTTTAGCTAGCATAACCTCAGTCGATTAACTTATCAAATAGTCCTACTTTTTCATATGTAGGGTAAGTAATATTTTGAATTAGCAGACACGTCTAAAAATCATCATTTTAGCTACCTTAGTTTTCAAATTTTTGTACTTGCCTACATGCAGGGAAAGTAGTAAATTGAATTAGGGGACTATCTAGAAAATATTATTATAGCTAGTGAAATTAAATTTTTTAATTTTTTTTTACTTTTCCAGATGTGGATAAGTACTAAATTGTATTATCTGTACTGCATACGAATATTCGTGTAGAAGAGCATATAGATAAATGACAATTATTTGTGTTACGAATATTCATATCTCTTCTGCAGGGGGTTTTCTCCAGAAGCGACTGGGAATTTCAAAGAACTGGAATTTGGCCGGACCAAGATGATTCTCAGCACCTCAGAGAATTTTTTCTATCTCTTTGTTTAAAACTTTACATGTTGTGAGTATCTTGAACCCACATTTTCCAATTTTTTCAATTCACTGTTTTTTTTAAGAGTTTGACGTGTAAATCAAACAATATAACCATCCGCAACTTGATCAACTTTGTCCATGAAACAATATATATACTGTTGTATTGATCTTGATGAGTTTGATCAAATGTGCCCCAATCTTTTAGTGATGACTGGTCATCTGATCATGATTTGTCTGATTTGCTCTTCTGATGGGGTTCCACCATCCCTATAACCTAGTAAGTAGTAACAGGTTAGATAGTACAATGTCCATTTTCTGATTATCTCTTGATTCATATGGTTAATTCTTACACACAAAATCGTGGATTCGATCATATGCGTATTGAAAAGGTTCAAACTTGTCTTACAGAGTTCATACCCTTTAATTTCAAGAGCAGTTCTCCCAAAAGATAACAAGAGAAAAACTCCTGCTCATTCTGAAGAATAACTATTTCAATGTTGAATCAAAAGATATCGTATATTAATTAACATTTTTTTGTTTTATTCATTAGTTGAAAAGAATAACTCGACACAATTTTTTGCAACTGCATGGTCGTTTTCAGTTTTTGACTGCACCTACAACCGTTTCATTTCGTCTGAATTTTAACTAATACCACAGTAAATATTTCTGTTTTTAACGATCTCTGAAAGTTATTTAAGGGGCAAATATCTTTCATCACATCCATCTCTCTCTCTCTTGCTTTTCCACAAAGACCTGTCTTGAATTCCACTTACAATGGAAAATAATCTCAAAGCTTCTGAAGTCCCAGAAAACTCACTCCTACTTCCAGTTTCAAATAACGCCAATTCAAACCCTTACGTTCATCAGTCTAGGAAATCACATTATATCACCAAAGTTAGAATTGTCGACATCATAGTTCTAATGGTTACATTTGGAACAATCTTGTCCTTGCCTTCTGTGTTCACCACCATGTCCTTGGCTCCTCAAACTCCAAGTTTCCAACTCGACTCTCTTTTCCTTTCGAACTATAACATCTCAAACTCAACCTTCAGGACTGATTGGGATACGACTCTTAATATAGAGAACCCTAACTTGATCTCGACGATTCGCTTCAATAGCATAAAGGGATTGATTTCATACAAAGACAACTATCTTGCAATGTACTCGATCAAACCATTTGAGTTGGGATACAAGGAGCATAGACTGCTGCATGTGAAGATATCGAAATATCCGACAATGACAACGAATAGATGGATTTTGGAAGAGATCAATGGACTACGAGATGAGAATGGAGCAGTGAGTTTCAACATGATAATGTTTGTTTCAGCTACATATACGAGTGGCTGGTGGGGAATCGAAAATGTTGTATTAAACCCTCGGTGTTTGGATATGAAGGTTGCATTCCTTCCTAGAGCTGGGTTCGGAAGTTGGGTGAATGGAGGGCCAATGAAATGCTCACTTCCTATATTGTGACTTATATTATCTAACAAGAATGCCCTTTTTCTTTTCGTCCCAAAAATAAGAGCAAGCTAGCATTTCAATTCAAGATTACGAGAGATATAGAATAGTACATATGTAAGATTTTTGTCAATTAAGCACTCAACACTGATTCAAGTAGTGTAAGAATTGTTGTGAGCCAAGGGGTACTCAATTGCCATCAACTATTTGACAAACTAGACATATATGCCAGCGCTATGCTGCGGGTGTTGGGGCTTGGTCTAAATTTAGAAGCACTGGAAAAATGTTCATTCATTTAAATGATACATTATCTTTGTATATACATAACATTTTGAAACTGTATATATACATATCATTATCTACTAAAAATGGTTGCTTTCAATCGGTTAGATTTTGTTCTGCATTCATTTCGTGAAGGAGTAAAGCATAATGATTTCATCATTTGTCTTCTCGGCTGGAAATTGCTGCATATACTTTAACTCTGTCGAAGGCAATCTTTCTCTCCTCAGTCTGCAGTTTCTTCTTCTGTAAGAATTCCAGTCATCTCCTTGTGGTCTCTACAAACTACTTCTCAGCACCAAGATCCTTCTCGACTTCATTGTCGGCCTTTACCTCCCTAAGTTTACAAAATCTAAAGCTGTAATTCTGCACACGTAAACAGTTGACTCTGCAAATCTCTCTGAAACTTGAAGCTGCTCCAGATATCTTTTTGCAACTTGAAAACACCTTGACAAACCAATCAGTAAAGTTGAATACACATTTCAATTTCTATTAAAATTTTCCACCATCAGTGTTACACCATCTTCAAAGTTATAGAAGAGCATACTTACACTGAAACTATGAGGCAAAAAACAAAGCGAGTGATTCCTTCAATTATCAAATTCTCATTCCAGAGGTAGTATTGTCGGGTATAGAATATTAATGAAGCCTTGTAGTACATGCCTCTTCCGTCTCCAGAAGATTTCTCCTACACAGCACACCAAAAGAAAACAATGAAAATAAAATTCACTAATGAAAATCAAAAACAAAGAAAAGGAATGTCATAAAGCATTTAACTTACCTCAGGAAACCTGAGAGAAAAAAAAGATATTGCCAAAGATAGATCACATATTTGTAAACTACAAATAATTATGATATAAAAAAACTACAAATAATTAACTTCATAGTTATGTAAGTTTAAGATTTTGGAACACTATACAAAATATTATACAGAAACAATTACAACAGACAACTGGTAACGAGACAATTCGTAGGCACCTAAACTCACCTTAAGGTCCTGACATGATCACTCTTGTAGCTATCAAGAAGACTCAAACCACCCAATAATCTAAAATGCATTGCAAAGCAAAACTAAAACTTGAAGAAAGAACCAAGCAACAATTCAACAGACTAAAGATTTTACCTCAAATAAAATCTAAGATAACAGAAATGCCAATCAAGTTCATGTTGCCCACAATAATAACATACCTGAGAAGCTAATGTAGTCGGGAATCCAAATTGACATCAAAGGGAGCTCAAATCTTAGAACATCAGCTGCAAAAGAAAAAATCAAGTAATCTATGAGCAATTCATTGGAAGAAACAACTAATCAAAATAAGGTTAAGCTATAAAACTCACATATTCCATTTGTAAAAGGGCAGGACTTGATAGGACCTCACAGATTCACTTACAGCAGCATCTAATTTTTTCTTGGAATAATCCTATATGTAACACTGCCTCTCTAGACTCCTCCCTATTCAAAACAACAGTGAAAAGTGAGTGAAATATTTTCACCCTCAGATAAGAAGTTCCTAAACAAAAAAATCTCTTCCTTTTTTTTTTTTTTATCAAATTGTATTGGTAATACACTAATACATAACTAAACTTAGCATTACATGCTTCTACCATTCCTCTGGAAAATAACCAAGTCAAACATACAAAAAAACAATGCTATCACCTAACGGTAGAGTTTTAAGCCAGGGTAAACAACAAAGATTTTACATCGACTCTCTTTCAATGACCAGTTGGAAACCATACATTCGTACCAATATAAAACACAAAAGCATGCTCTACAACTATTAAGTTTGCCCAAATATAGTGAAGCCATCAAGAATTTTACATTAAGATTTGAGATTACTGTACCATAAGATTAAGTATTGGTAAGAGAACAAAACTTTAGGATAAAGAGACGACACATTTGCAAGACTGTATTGTTAACAATTGATTGTCCATTTGTCCTCCCTCCCCCAATGCCATTTACCTTATAATCTATTCCATCTAGACCAACTAAGTCACCAGAGAACTATGTACTCATTGCATTTCAAAGAGGAAGGCAAAACAAAATTTTCATTGCTTACTATTCAGATAAAGCAACTCATGTTCAATCTAATTTCAGAAGGCATCAAATCATACCTGGTCTGGAAAGTGGTTCTGTATCAGAGTTCGTTTGCGTAGATGCTCCTTAATCCGATGAATAACCGTGTTCTTACCGCTAGTTAATTTAAAACTTTGAACCCATTCTTCTTCAAGTAGAGATTGCTCCACTTTCGGTTTCTCAATCTATTTATCTGCCACCAAACAATGAAAGAATTTACATCAATAAACCATTAAATTGAACATATTCTATCATTTTGCTGTTACTAATGGTATATGTGGACAAAAACTTGCACATATATATCTATATATATATATATATATATATATATATATATATATATATATCTCAAATGGGCAGCTTGTATTCTCTTTGAAATTGCTCAAAAGGATAAACTTGTTCAAAAGAATATCATTTCAAATGCTCATCTTTAATCACCTTTTGAACATATTCATTCTGATTAAGATCAGGCATAATCATCTGCTCCCATCAATGTCTTCTTCAAGATCAATAACCTTCACAACACTGCAAACACATCTATACACGGTATTTAAACTCTTAGAATAGATCAGGAAACTGAGAATCTGACTGTCCGATCTCATTGGAACACAAACATAATATATGAGTAATTCCTAAGCGTTGCAGTGTGTACACAGATCGTGCAGCAAGTGCTCCACCAATAAACAGGCTACTTGTGATTCGAGATGGCCTCTCTGTATTTGCAACCTCTGATATCAATGAAATTCTCTCGAGAATGTGCTCAAGTCTGACCTGTTAATAAAGATAAAAGCGAAAGTACGAAAACACGAAGAGAAAAAGAGAAGGGACAATAGCTTCTGAGCAACATCCACCCTGAGCAGTGTAAAAAATTTAAATGTACAAAAGCAAAATTACCTTCAATTCATAAGCATCAACTACGCCGTTATTGTCACTACCCTCAAAGAAGCCAGCACTAAAGTTGTTCTCTTGGCAAAGTTTGACGGCATAGCTCTTTAGCATTTCATTCCACTGTTCCAATTCTTTGCTCGTTTCAGCATCAACCTGAGCAGTATAATATAAAAACACTTAAACACTTGTATTATAAAAGGACTGTATCACATAGCATGTAACTCACCCCTCCCAAAGGAAAAACTCCGAGTATGTTATCTACATGTATCTCCTTCTGTTGTCTGGTATACATGCAAGTACATTATCTGAGGTGTAGTACCCATGCTATAATAATCTCAAATCTCAAATACTCAATGGAAATGAATTTTTGTATTCCTCCTTTGAGGATAGCAGACAGCTGAAAAGGTACACATGAAATTCAATTTGGCAAACATAGAACTTATTAGAGAAGAAGAGCAGAACCCAGATAACAGCAGACAGTTGAACAGGTAGACATGAAATTCAATTTAGAAAACAATCTCGGAAAGGAAGATGAAACTCTTATACCCAAAAACCATCTTGCTAAACACATTACAGATGTTTGTATTTGTTTAATATATATATATGTAATTGATTTTAGTTGATGAATCTAATAGGAAAATGTGAGTTTGATGTTATCAAATCATCAGATAAACATGAATAGAGGTTTGAATCTCTATAGGAGCTTGCTTCTCTCCGAAATAAATATTAGTAAGTAAGGTTCAGCTAATACTTAGAATGACAGTACTTATGTCAATAACTGATCTTAGCAAAAACATGGAGGAAGATGAGATATAGGTTTGAATTTGCCACCTATCTTACTGTTGTTTTTGCTAAACTGATACTACATTCAAAGAACTGAGGTAGTAGTGTCAGAAATAAAGAACTGAGGTTAAGCCTCATAATCAGCTCAGATACTGATTATGCAAATTATCGTGGAACGGATCTGGGAGGTTTCTGAGAAACAGATAAAACAGGAGAGGTGAGAAGACGAAACACAGGCCCATCACTGTTCTTAGAAACAGGCCGAATAATAGATAGTTAAATAAATAAGGTGAAAAAATGATAAGGTAGTTGAATGAATGTGAATGTCTCATTATTCTCCTTCTATTCTGACTATCACAGCGAGAGGTTGTTACTGACTTGACTAATACATTTGCGCCACGTAGAGGGCATCAGCATTCCTCACAAGATAACCCAGTAGAGAAGTACATATGAACATATCCCTCTAACCCAACTCCAAGAAAGGTCGACGATCAAACCAGAATGGAGCTGCTCATTACCTTATCATGTTTTCTCATTCTTGTTTCAGTTTTTGGTAATTCCGTTCTTGCCTACAAGAACCTCACGGTGGGCGACTCCTTGGGTTGGTACGACAACCAAGTAAAGCCTGATGTTGATTACCAGAAATGGGCTGCAGCCAACAACTTCAGCTTGGGAGATTTTCTCAGTAAGCAAGCTCCTCCTTCTCTTTCTTCACTTCCATCCTCCATCTATATCATTTTCATATCTACTGTAGAATTGCTAGTTTCTGTGTGAATTTTCATCTGATGAAAGTCCTTGTGCTTCTAAGGAGATATGAATCAATACAAACCCTTAGCCAAGCTAGCTGCTCGTTTTCGATTCTTGTTTTGGAATAGAATCGCTTCCGATCCATTGAGTCCATTCCAATCATGAAGCTTTTGATATTTTCATCAAGTTTTTTCTGGGTCAGATATCTGTCTAGCTTATCAATAGGTAGCTCTAGTTAATTAAACAATTAAGCTGAAAGAGGAAGAGTTAAGAAAAGGTCGACTATACGTGATCGAGGTTACAATCATGGAAGCTTTCATAAAATGGCATGGCCATGTGCTCTTCACATGTAGCAAACCCGCAAAACAAAAACTCCCACCGACGCCTCTAATTAAGTAGCTTTATCCCCAGAGGGGTGTATATGTCGACAGCTCATCTACCAAGGCCACCGATGATGTATATAAGAATTTAGGATTAATTACAAAATACCACTGAACTATGATGTTATTTTTATTTTTATATTTAACTATTAAAAATTTACATTTTCATACCCGAAATTTTATTTCGTTAGTATTTTGATACATTGACTGCTAACACCGTTAAATTTTGAGGGCATTTTTATCATTTCAATAAATATATTATTTTGTTTACATTTACTTTAACAAAATAATTTATTTTTTGAGGTTATCAAATACAAATAAAACAATTTACTTTAGCAAAAATAAAAACCTCCAAAATTAAATATTTATTTTTGCAACAATAGTGATAAAAGTTTATAGAATTCTTGTATGTATATATATTTTCGGAGTTATATGTTAAACAAAACAAAATAAAATAAATTATATCGAGAAAATATCGAATATCGATAGAAATTTTATCAAATTTTACATAAACATATTTAATCTATTTTTGGTTAAATATACCATGTTTATATAAAATATGAAATGAAAAAATACCCTCAAAATTTAACGGCGTTAGTGGTCATGGTATCAAAATGCTAACGGAATAAAACTTCGGGTATGAAAATATAAGTTTTTGATAGTTAGGTATGAAAATAAAAATAACATCATAGTTCGGGTGGTGTTTTGTAATTAATCTAAGAATTTATGTACATTTTGGACCGATTTTCTTTGTGGTATATTCATAGCCGGCCTTGAGGCAAGACCAACTAGGCTGGTGTTTAGGGCCTCCCACAATTATAAGGGCCTCTAGATTTAAAACTTGAAACTTTCATAAATATTTTCATTAAAATTCATTAATTGGTTTGCTTTTTAGCTACTTTTTACTATAGATAAAAAAATATACATCAATTATCATATTTTATCTCCAATTGTATATACTTCTTTCCATTTTTGTGAATTCAATTTGACATTCAATTAACTTGTTGACATAAAAATGATTAACTTCCTTTCATTATGAATGTTTAGCTCTTGAATTTTAATTAATTGGTTAATAAAACTTTCTATGAAAACTAATTTTTAACTTTTACATCTAAAGCCTCGACTAACACAGGACCGGCCTTGGATATATTTAGTTTAATTTTTTGTTGGTATGTAATTAACTCTTACTGGCCATGCAGTCTTCAACACTGATACGAACCACTCAGTCATCCAAACCTATAACGTGACAATCTACAAGTTGTGTGATTATGACAATGCCGAGGAGAAGGATGCAATCCAATGGTCGCAATCGGACCCGTCAAACACTGCCACACAAGATGTGTCAGTGGCAGTTCCATTGTTGAAAGAGGGTGTCACGTATTTCTTTTCCGGTGATTATGACGGCGATCAGTGCAAGAACGGGCAGCATTTCATGATAACTGTTACCTATGGGCAAGGCTTGCCTAAGAGTGGAGACGATTCCACGGTAGGACCAGCAAGCAGTCCACAATCAGGCAATGGTGACGATGAGTCGATCCCGGAGACAATTGTCCCTAATTCCAACTTCAATGATCCCAAAGAAGAGGATGATAGTGATAGTGATAAAGAGACATCTGAATCCGTTTCATTTTCAGTTCCTCATGTACAAGGCAATCTGATTTTCTTTTTGCTAGGTCTTATGTACTTTTTGTGCTCATGATTTATGTCTTTTTTGTATTTTCGTCTGCCTTATATATTCTGCTGCTTTTAGTAACACATGAAATTATTTGAATTGTAGATCCGAATTATATATATTTATTTTCTTTTTCTAGTCTTATTGCCTAGCATCGACATAACACGTACATCATCACCAAGACTGTTGTTCCAATCTCACAAGAAAAGCAAATCAAGTGGGTTTCACTTTACAAGTTAAGTAGTTAACCATGTAAGTCATGGAAGTACATGATGATAACCAAATAACTATTGTCTCTCTTAGGGCTCTCTTCTCCAACGTACCGAGCAACTTATTCCTCTTGTCTTGTTCGTTCTAATATTTTAATGGGCTTCTTAACTCATCTTCAACTCTTATACGTTTACTAGGAATGTGAGGGGTGTGAATGATTATTGGGTAAACATATTCATGTGTTTATTAACACTTAAAAGTAATCGAAATGATTACGGGTAAAAGTATTATTCTGTTTACTGACATATGAAGGAATCAGAATTACTGTAGACCATCATACTTCATTATCATAAACTTTAACTTGAATAACTAAGGTGGGACAATGGGTTTATAAATCACTCTCACACCGATTTTTTCATTTTTCATTCATGTGGTCTCCGATTCATGACTTTTTCCATTCGAGTTATGTTTGGCTCATGACTTCACTCTAATCCAAGTATGTAAAGGTGTTAATATTTCTTTCTCTTATATATAAATCTCTTTCTGAATTTTTTACATTTTTTTTGCTGCTCCATCAGTGAAACGCTTAGTCAATAACCATAAAAAAAAAATATCGTGCTATTAACACACCATTTTTTTCTATTCACACACCTCATTTATATATTGCATTATAATGAAGGATTGTTCTATTACACATCTTTTTCTCTATTCACATGTACCACATTTCATGAATAAAACATTTGAAAGGGTGTGTGATAAGGGTGAGTTCGGTTTTGTTCGGTTCGGTTTTCACCTAAAACTGGAAATCAAACCGAATAAAAAATTCGGTTTGGTATTTTTTGAGACCTTGAACCAGAAACCAAACCAAACCGTGGTTCAGTTCGGTTTCGGTTTTTTTTTGTTTTTCTTCTTATATTTTAAAATAATTGTTCTTAAAATTTGTATGTTTTTGGCTTAATAAAAAATTATCGTATTTTAGGTTTTTTTTCCTTCCGCTACTTTTTTTTAAGCACATATAATATATCAATGAAAATTTTGGCAATGATTCTTCAACAAACCAACAATTTGAAAGTTTAATACTCAATAATTTTGAAATATTGGGAATTGACCACACTAGCACACCCTTAAACCATAATTTTAAAACTTCTAAGTTCATCTTGGACACAAAATATAGACTCCATAATTTAAAGTCCATCCAAATAAATTCTAAATTTTAAAGTTTAAAAATCATAAATTTGAATAAAGAAGAGAAAAATAAATTAAATATTAGAGTCTATCATCTAAAGCTTGTAAGAATAAAGTCTTTGATTTTAGAGGTAACATACACTACAGGAAAATCATTCATAACCGACGAAAATAATTCGTCGCCAAAGACACAATATCGGTCGCCTAAGATCTTGGACGACGAAGTTTCCGTCGTCTAAGTTTCGTTGGCTAAATGGCGTGAGGTAGATACTTAGGCGACATAAACTAACTAAGTCGTCGGGTAAGAACTCTCCTACCCGACAGATGATTTGCTACCTCATCGACAAACATATTCGTCGACAAGAATCTTTGTCAACAGAATAAGTTTGTCGGAATGTTTCTTAGAATACGAATACGGAAATTTTCTTAGCCGACCGAAAATCCGTCGGTACATATGTGTGCCGACGAATGTTGCTCCGTCCTTAGGCGACAAAATATTAGTCAGTAAAGCTCTAAACCGACGAACACGGAAATTTTCTTAGCCGACTGAAAATCCATCGGTAAGTATATGTGCTGACGAATGCTGCACCATTCTTAGGCGACGGAATATTCGTCGGTAAAGCTCTAAATCGACGAATTCATATCGTTTGTATCCGTCGGTTATGTGTTTTATCTTAAGCAACAGAATGTTATGTTCCGCCGCCTAAGTCAATTTTTTTATTGGAAAAAATGTTATTTTTGTGTAAATTACCTTATTTACTGTTTCAAAAAATTATATATCAGTAATTCCAATCAAACACCTACATATTCATATATACTGGAAGCATTGGATTTGGAAAACATATTTATATATTGATCATGATAACTAGTTAGATGGACAAACATTGTTCATATATAGAAAATAATTAATGAACTATGTAGAAAATTGTTCATACACTCTAGCTAAACTAGTATAAAATCACTAATGTCAATTGACATTCGCGTCTACTCCTATGTCGCTTAGATCATCATTGTTTTGTGGGAAAACATGTAGAGGAGAAAAAACAACTGGAGGAGGAGGAGGAGGGGGAAATTATGGAGGATGAGGAGGTGGCATACCTAGGCGCTTATATATGGCTGCAAATTTGGACTGCACAGCGCTATACATAGACTCTGCATGCAAAGCACGTTGTTCAGCCTCTTGAAATTGTTGTTGCTTCTCTTGGAATTGTTGGAATTGTTGTTGGGCACTTTCCTCTGATTTCTTTAGTCTCTGCTTATAGCGCTCTTAAAGCTCTAGGAGTTGCTGCTCATCAACTCTAGGAGGAAGACTACGTGAAGTGGAACCATTTGAAGAATGGCTCAAGTCTCGCTCGCCTCCTCGTCTCATCCCTATGATCTCATTTCCTTTCCGAGTTTTAAGCATCGTACCCAACACCTTAATTTGTTGGGACTGAACACTCTCCACAATCTTCTCCTTCGTCGTGTCAAAGTGTTGTTCCTTAAATACATCTTTTCGCCTACTAACCTCATCAACCATGTTATTCTATAATTAAAATACATCAATTAAGCGCTAACTTAACATTATGCAGAAACAAGAACCAATAACCAAATATAACTATTTACAAATAGCTCATTTTATGTGTACCTAATAAACTTGACGTTTTACATAATAAACTTCATAAGTGCATGCATCAAACAATAAAATAGTAAAAGTAAAGATACTTACATAATGCTTGGTCGTAGCTTCATCACCGACCATGACATAGGTCTTCTCAAAACCTTTGATAATTGGAAGTTTCTCCCCTTGTATTATGAGTTCCTCTATTGTGTAGATGATATGAAAAGACCCCGTGTGGTGGTGCATAGTCTTCTCCCCATGGTTCCGCTTATTTGTCAAGGAGAGTCTCTAATACACAAAAAAATATTAAATAGATTAGTAAAATACAAGGGAAACAATGAAGGTAATTTAAAAAATCACCTTGAACTCATCTGACTCGAAGTGAGAGCATAGAAACTCTCACTTGTTCTCTCTCCCAATGAAATCTGAAGGCATCCCAGAGGCCCCTTCCCTCAGATAAGCTTTGTGGCACTGGTACTTCCAGTCCTTGTACCTCTCATGTGCCGTCTTCAGTATCTAATTGAACATTGGCTCATCATTTTCATCCCATTCTTACTTCAGCTAAGTAACAAATAAAAAAAATTCAGAGTACTTGTTACGCACTGAAAAATAAAATAAACTTATGTAATTAAGTAAATTTACTTTTCAAACTATTTTCAGTGTTACTTACCGACATTGCATTTTACACCTTCGACTTCTCCTCCTGATCAAGGTAGTAGAACGTCCTTGCCCTCATTCCCACCAGACTCCGTATGGCGGAACCGATATCATGTGTCACCAAATTGTTTACCCCCCTCACGCTAAAGCCTTTTACACGGGGGCAATACTCCAGCTTGATCTTCTGCCCCGTTGTTGCAATGATATCCTCCGCCTTCTATCCAGAGCATAAACCCCGCTTCTTCTTCGAGGCCGGAGCTACAATTAATATATATACAAAACATTATCTGATTTAATGCTATATATAAGACAAATAGAAGTAATTAAGCACTTGAAAAAAAACGAAAAAAAAAATAGTAGAAAGCAGGCACACCCCAAGGTGCGTGCAGGCGTGCCCCTGGGGTGCGCACGCACGCATCCTGGGGCGTGCATGGGCGCACTAATACAAGAAAGCTTAATTTACCTGTTGGGCTTCTAACTTTCAACCGGGCGATGTTGACGATGCGTTTTGTAGATTCGGACGTCTGTATAGATGATGAAGTTCCCGCTGAACTATTGTCAACGGGAGGGGGCCGCACGATCAAAGGGGGAGCCCCTTGTGGTAATGTCTCAGCTGGCATGGGGGTAGGCTGGCCGCTACTACCCGTTGAGCTGACGCTCTTCCGTATAGAGTCCATCAAGGCACTGGCCTTAGTGGCTCGGTTCTTCCTCTTCCCAAAAAACATGGTCTTGCACATGAATAACACACAATTGTTATAGCTACACTATCAAGAAACTATAACAGGGAAAACAACATGTATATATTTGTTTCAAGACAAGAACCCCTACAATGCCAGCAGTCTAACAAAATGAATATACAACATACACATGTGCTAAATGAACCAGCTCCATTTACAATTACAGAAACACCTCTCATTTGGATATCAATTCAAACTAATTTTAATCAAGATACAGACATATATCATGTATTTAGTCAATTATTAATGCATACATTCAAGAATACTTGTATCTTTCCCAGTAGTAGTATCAGTACTAAGAAATTCAAACCAAAATTCAACACAGGTTCTTCTCAAAATTCATCACAGCAGGGTAAGGACCGAGAACGCTGTACCTTTTTTGGAGACAACACGGGTTCGAACTTGGGAGTGGAAATTCAGCGAGGTTATCAGCGAGGTCGGAGACAGACGGTGGGAGCAGCGACGAAGTCAAAGCAGTGGTGATGCGGTGGCGATGAGTGGAGGAGACCAACAGTGGTGTTGATATGGTTGTGGTCGAGTCGATGCAGCTGCGATCGAGTTGATGCGGTTGTGGATCGCTAGATGGTGGGGGTCTCCGATGGGGTCTACGGCGTCGCGTAGCGTAGTCGGGTTTTAGCGTACTGGCGATGAGTGTGAGTGAGGAGGAGGCGGAATAGTTGTGCTGTGTCAGATGGGAGTGATATTATCCATTTTCTCTTAGCCGACGGAACAATTGAATTTTTGTCACCGTACACTACCTACGGCAACGACAAAATCAAACTCCGTCGCCTAAGTCTTAATCAACGAAATCTATTTTGTCGGCTAAGACAAACAATTCGTCGCCTAAAAAAATCAATTTCGGCCCAAAAAAAGGCTCAAAATATACCCGCCCAATATTTTGACGTCCTACGGGACAGAAAAATCAGATATCCGTCGCCTTGGAAAACCTAACCCGACGAATTATTATATTTCAGTCGCTTTAGGATTCCAAATCGACTGAACTTGGGTACTCCGTCGCTTACGTACAAAATAAATTTTATTTGCTGCCTAATATTTAGGGGATACTACGCAACGGAAACCGAAACGTCTGTCACTTAAGATATACTAACGCGACGAAATCTTCATTTTCCTTTGACTAAGTCGTTTTCCAAAAATACGGTTGGCAAGGTCCCTTTGAGTGATGCGAAGCGAGATAGGAGGCGGGCGAGGTGAGGAAACTGTACTCTTTGTCGCCTAGGATGTCTAAAGCGACGAAATGTCCATATTCCGTTGTAGAGGAGCGTCTAAAGAGACGAACTCGTCATTTTCCGTCAAGTAAGTTCTTTTCAAATATTTAGTGGCAAGGCAAGGCGAGTTATGTGAGGCGAGATAGGAGGCTGGCCAGACGAGTGATGCAAGGCGAGGAGGAGGTTGGCCAGGCGAGTTAGGCGATCCTACGCGACAGAAAGTGGACCCTCCGTCGCCTAAATATTTCTAAGGCGACGAAAGTTCCATGTTCCGTAGAGTAAGTAGTTTTTTAAAAAATTTACACATTTTTTTATATATACATCTGAGTAATTTCGTGTAATTTATGAAACTAAACCCAAGTTAATTTAAAAATACATATCCGAACTTAATTATGTCAAATTCATGTTTACAAGTAGATTATTATAGACCGTTCATATCCGAAATAATATGAACAAGTACATTAATAATACTCATGATAATCTGAGTCGTCTGAATCATCATCCTCCTCAGTCTGGTGTCAAAATATTGATCATCCTCTATGTTTGAGTCATCTATGAACCTATCCTCATCATGAGTTGGGTTACGTTGTCGCGAGTTCATTTCGGATGGTGTAACTGTCATGTAACCTATGATCACCGGAACGTGTTGGTTGTTGACACGAATATCCGAAGTATCAGGGTCTACATGTGGAAATTCCTCTTGATATGGTTCATTCGGTTGATCAGTTGTTGGTCCACTAGGCCCACTCTCGTTTGACCAGAGATTTTTTGTTGAAATGAACTAAAATCTTTTTTGCGCCATCAGTCATATTAGCTTTTTTTTTCAGTCTCGCGTAGTTGTTGAGTGTTCGTAGCTCCTTTTTACGTCCTCTTGGGTGACTGGGTGATAGAAGTGTGGCACTTAGGTTATTTCGAATTACGAGTTGGCCAAATAGTATCCCATGCTCTGTAATTATGGATGACAATAATCTCCAACGGGACAGAGCTCCATTGGATACCCGGCACGCCCCAACGGGAAGATATCGGGAATTTGGGGCGGGTTTGGACGCCTAGTCGCAGGTGGGGATCTCGGGACGAGGAATCTCCAATATATTTGTATTCACTACCAGAAGAAAGGTTATAGCCGACGAAAAAAAAAAAAAACCAGGCCGACGAAGAATTTTTTCGTCGGCTATAGTGGGCTTTAGCCGACGAAATTTTCTTTCGTCGGCTAAGGTAAATTTTCGTCGGCTATGATGTCCACTTTAGCCGACGAAATTTTCTTTCGCCGGCTATTTTAAATTTTCGTCGGCTATGGCAAACTTTAGCCGACGAAAAAAACTTTCGTCGGCTAAAGAATTTATTTCGTCGGCTAAAGTTCACAAACCATGGCCGACGAAATATTTAAAAGTTTAGCCGACGAAATTCATAGTCGTCGGCTAAAGTGCTTTATATTTGCGGATCTGGGCAGCAACAGCTCATTTCGAAAAAAACGGGAAAAAAAACGGGAGAAGAAAAAAGGGGAGAAAAAGTTTGGGTGTTGTCGAAATCTGTCCATAATCAGTTTGTGGAGCCATATATAGGTACGTATATGTATATATATGTTGATTAATTGAGTTTTATTTGAGTTGATCGATTTTAATTAGTGTGATTAATTGAGTTTATTGATTTTGATTGTGATTGAGTTGATTAATTTTGAGTACGTTGGATGTATATATATGTGTTGATCGATTTGGTTGATGATTTGAATTGATAATTTATATGAATTAATTTGTTGTTAATAAATAGTAGATATATATATATATATATATATATATGTTAATATTAATTTATAATATTATTGTGTTGATATGGCATGAAGTTATTGATGATATATATGAGTTCATGATGATAATTTTGTAATTAATTAGTTGTAGTACGTACGTAGAATATATACTATATGAATTGAGATTTTATATATGGCATGAAATTTTATTAATAATTAGCTAGCAGCGTTATAAATATATATATATATTTTGTTATATTTTCAGGATATGGATAAGAGTTGGATTTCGCTTCTAAAATGGGACAAAAGATACGGTGCAGGAGTTATGAGTTTTTTAGAATATGCGCTGGATAATGCTAACGGGAATACAATTTTCTATTGCCCGTGCACGAAATGTCAGTGTCGCAGCGATATGTATCGATTTCCCATTGACAAAGTATGGCAGCACCTGAGGAGTAACGGGTTTTGGGAGAAGTACACATGTTGGTTATATCACGGTGAAACATCATCAGGGGGTCCGCATGATCATGGCCAATTTTCCGAGACGGGCAGTGCTAGTACATCCAATGATCCAACAACGACATTCATCAACGACATGTTTCCTTATGAGAGCGGTGTATGTGCTCAAGGACAGTATATGTCTGACCCGGTGCAGCCCTTCCCTAGAGCTGTGAACACTGCTGGTATTGAAAAGTACAACAAACTGCTTGCTTTCCAACAGACCCCTGTGTACCCCGGTTGTCAGAAGACCGTTCTTGAAAGTGTGATGGACGTAATGAAGATTAAAGTTGAGACAAAATCGACCTTGAAGGCTGTTGATGAGTATCTACAGTACACTGCTTCGATGCTGCCCAACGGTCATCGTCTTCCTACCACTCATCGGAAGGTCCGATGTATCCTGAAAGATCTTGGGCTTTCCTACATCAAGATCCATGCATGCAGATATGACTGCGTTCTCTTTTGGGGTAAAGATCCAGAAGGGAATGACCTTAGTGGCCTTGACGCATGTCCGGTATGTCACACTGACAGATATAAGCTGACTCCTGCAGGCAACAGGAAACCTGTAAAGGTACTTTGGTATTTCCCTTTGATAGATAGGTTGGAGCGGTTGTACATGTCTTCACACACGGCCGAAGCGATGAGATGGCACGCTGATAGGGAATTGCATGACGAAGATACCCTTATACACCCTGCTGACGGGGAGGCTTGGAAGCATATAGACAGGGAGTTTCCTCATTTTGCGTCAGAGGTCCGAAATGTGAGGCTCGGGCTCTCATCCGACGGGTTCAACCCTTTTGGCAACATGATTCTACAATACAGTATATGGCCGGTGATTTTGGTACCGTACAACCTTCCCCCATGGATGTGCATGAAGAAGGAATACAATATGTTGAGTTTGTTGATTCCGGGGCCCGGTTATCCGGGGAAGTGTCTCGATGTGTACTTGAGACATTTGATTGAAGAGCTTAAATTTTTGTGGGACGTTGGTCATCTCACTTATGACAAGTACACGCACGAGATGTTCCAGATGCATGTCATGGTTGTTGGCACCATCAGTGATTTTCCTGCCCGTGGGATGTTGTCGGGCAACGTTGTTAGGGGATACAAGGCTTGTCCAGAGTGCCTTAGCAATTAGGGGAGCAGCAGTCATTGCAACAAGATATGCAGATTGGGTCACCGTGCTTTCCTTCCATATGATCATGAATGGCGGTTCGATGACAAGGCATTTGATGGGACCATAGAACACGGCGTGCCTCCCAGAAGATGGATGGGGGAAGAAATTTTAGCGGTGCTTAATGAGTACGATTTTGGGCAGCTCAGCAATCATCCCAACATTGTGGCGGCAATACCTGAAAGACCCGAAAGGCACAAATTCTGGACACATAAGAGCATATTCTGGGAACTCCCATACTGGAGTAAGTTGTTGATCAGGCACTACCTGGATGTGATGCACATAGAAAAGAATGTGTGCGACAGTGTGGTGGGCACAGTGCTGAACTTGGAGGGGAAGACGAAAGACGGTCCTAAGGCACGCATTGATCTAAAAAAATGCGGAATAAGAAGACATTTGTGGTTGAAGGAAGGGAAGAAAAAAATGCCTCAAGCTCCTTACACCGTGAAGCCTGACCAGAAGAACCTAATTTTCAGGTGGATGAGTTGTGTGAGGTATCCTTCAGGCTATGCAGGAAATATAGCCCGGTGTGTGAACTTCCGGGACAATAAGATGTACGGGTTGAAGAGTCATGACTGTCATATCCTACTACAACGTCTCTTCCCTGTTTTCATTTGACCGTTCCTTCCCCGTCAGGTGGTGGAGCCGTTAGTAGCGTTGGGAAGATTTTTCCCGAAATTATGCACACGGGAAGTGTCTCGATGTGACCTCCGGGAAATGCAAATGGACATCATTTATATCATGTGTAAATTTATCGGTAAACACTGCTACAAGTTCAGATGTGTTATCGGTGAACACTGCTACACGGAATATTATCGGTGAACACTGCTACAAGTTCTTACGAGGATGACCCCTTCGTTTTTGCCACATCGGTAAAACAAGTGTTTTATCTTGATGACCTTGCTAAGGGTGACGCGTGGAAAGTAGTCAACCTTGTGCACCCTCGGAACATTTATCGGGCGGCTACACTTGGAGAGGCCGAAGACGAGGAAGAGGATGTTGCGTATCAAGAGCCCAACGCAATAGGTATTCCTAACTCCTCTACCATTCGCCTTAATAATTTTAAAGCGGGTCGTTCGGTGCGAATTCGTGATGAAGAGCCAAGGCTTGTTGATGTTGATCCAAATCAAGAAACAGACGAAGACTCTGGCGATGAGGAAATACATATATTACCAGAAATTAATTCTGACACCGAAGAAGACTCATCGGATGATTCCGATTACGAGCCTTAGTTTTAATGTATGATTCCGATTAATTTGTATAATTTTTCAAAGACTTTTTCCTTTATAGTTTACACATGTTGAATTCATATTTCAGTTATTTTATATGAATTTTGGTGATACATGATGAACAGGGTTTTTTTAATGTATGGTTTATGAATATCGTCGGCCATAGGCGTTTTTTATTTTTTTTATTACACACTTTAGCCGACGAAATACACTGTGATTCGTCGGCTAATATGGTTTTTGCCGACGAATAACCTAATATTTTGTCGGCTATAGTTATTTTTTTAATTTTTTAATTACATACTATAGCCGACGAATACGTTAGGGTATTCGTCGGCTAAACCCTAAAATATTTCTATTACCTACTATAGCCCTATGTTCGGTGGTTATTTTGCGTAAAATTTTTATACGACTTGTTGCGTGTCATCGGTTTAAAACTATTTTCAGTTAGAGGTCCGGCCAAAATACGTAATTTAGACGGTCGAACGACCTTTTCCGTGCGTTTAGGGGTTTGACTTACGAGATTGACCGTCCGGATCGAGCCCTTATTCTTTTCGGATCAAGTTGAATTTTTTCCCATACATGTATTTTATCATGATGGTCAGATCTGACGGCCGGATTTGTGTTTCTCAAGTTTGATCATCACGATCACAACATGCGTACTAATGTTGTATAACATTTTTACCAAGTGTTATGTAAATGTTCCGTTTCAAAAACAAACTATACGTAGAACCTTCAAACGTAAAAAAGTCGTGAAATAAGACATGACTAGAATGGTGAAATACGTCTACGGTTGAAAAATCACGGTATTCCGGTCATGTCTCGGTGCCGATAGTTGCGGTCAATGCAATTTTCAATTCTTTCTCCCTATGGGTAGCCCCGGGTTCGGTGGTTATTTTGCATAAAATTTTTATACGACTTGTTGCGTGTCATCGATTTAAAACTATTTTCAGTTGGAGGTCCGGCCAAAATACATAATTTAGACGGTCGAACGACCTTTTCCGTGCGTTTAGGGGTTTGACTTACGAGATTGACCGTCCGGATCGAGCCCTTATTCTTTTCGGATCAAGTTGAATTTTTTCCCATACATGTATTTTATCATGATGGTCAGATCTGACGGCCGGATTTGTGTTTCTCAAGTTTGATCATCACGATCACAACATGCGTACTAATGTTGTATAACATTTTTACCAAGTGTTATGTAAATGTTCCGTTTCAAAAACAAACTATACGTAGAACCTTCAAACGTAAAAAAGTCGTGAAATAAGACATGACTAGAATGGTGAAATACGTCTACGGTTGAAAAATCACGGTATTCCGGTCATGTCTCGGTGCCGATAGTTGCGGTCAATGCAATTTTCAATTCTTTCTCCCTATGGGTAGGCCCGGGTTCGGTGGTTATTTTGCGTAAAATTTTTATACGACTTGTTGCGTGTCATCGATTTAAAACTATTTTCAGTTGGAGGTCCGGCCAAAATACGTAATTTAGACGGTCGAACGACCTTTTTCGTGCGTTTAGGGGTTGGACTTACGAGATTGACCGTCCGGATCGAGCCCTTATTCTTTTCGGATCAAGTTGAATTTTTTCCCATACATGTATTTTATCATGATGGTCAGATCTGACGGCCGGATTTCTGTTTCTCAAGTTTGATCATCACAATCACAACATGCCAAATGTATAAAAATACTTTTAGCCGACGAATTTCAAAGGTTTAGCCGACGAATTTCAAAGGTTTAGCCGAAGAATTTAGGTATAGCCGACGAAATTTTAATCTTTAGCCGACGAACAAATTATTTCGTCGGCTAAAGTCTTCGGGTTTTAATTGCGAAACCCTAGCCTCCTCCCTCATTTCAACAGTTTTTCCCTCCTCCCTCCTCCCTCCCGGTCTCCTCCCTCCTCCCTCCCTCTCCCGTCGCCGCCTCCTCCCTCCTCCCTGCCTCCCGGTCTCCTCCCTCCCTCCTCCCTGCCCTCCACCCTCCTCCCTGCCTCCCGCCCTCCTCCCTGCCCTCCGCCCTCCTCCCTGCCTCCCGCCCTCCTCCCTGCCTCCCGCCCTATTCTCAGGTTCGGTGCTTAATTTTGTTGTTGTTGCTTAATTTTGTTGTTGTTGATATATTGGTGCTTAATTTTGTTGTTGTTGATAAATTGATGCTCATTGTTATCGTTTGGTTTAATTTGTCTTAATTAAATTTATGTTAATTTAATTTATGTTAATTTAATTTGTGTTAATTTAATTATGTGTTAATTTAATTATGTTAGTTTATGTGTTTATTTTTGAATATATGTGTTAATTTATTTTTGATTTCGCATTTAGTTTTATGATATGTTAGTTAATTTATGATGATGTTGATATATATAATATTGTTATGTAAGTAAAATATATATATATATTGGTATGTGTATCTATTTATTGAATAAGTATAATTTTAAACATGTATATTTTTTTATAAAATAAAGACAAAATAATCTAAAGCCTTAGATTAATATTTTAAATAGGATGAGCGGCTTTTTTCGATCGAAGAAGAGTTCGAATGGCCAAAGGTCCGAATTGTCTGAGGGAACCTCTAGCAACCCTCAAACGACGTTTCAGGGCCAGATGACAGCCAGACGTGCGAGCCTTCTGGAGACGGCGCCGGAGGTGCCCCTTTCATCGAGGCAGGCGGTCGTCCCTCGTTCCCCGAGGCCCTTGTGGCCTCAGACGGATGTGTCTGCACCTCGTATGCCCGAGATACACCGGGCGCCCACTCCGGGTCCTACTTCTTCGGATAGTGGGTCATCTGGGGTACAGATGTCGCCGCCTCATCTGTTCCTTCCACGGATGATACCGGCGTTACCTGTAGTCGATGGCTCAGGGACGCCGATTTATCCACTGCCCCCGCCAGTGGCTCCATCAGCGGCGTACCGGTTCCTGCCTTTTGATACGCCTCTTATTTCTGCGAGGGTATCATCATCGGCGACAGAGCCGGAATCCGTCGCGAGCTCCTCAGGTAATCAATGATGCATGATTACTTTTAAAGGGTCATATATATTTTAATAATCAATTTGGCCGAATCATGTCATAGGCACAAAGAAGAAGAGAGGCCCCGTCACAGGGAAAGCTCTCGAGAAGATGGTGAGTACCATGGGGAGGATCCCCATCGATACTGACGGGGATGGCCACGCAGTATCGGGCGGGAAGTCGAGGACGTACTCCGGCCGCGTGGGTGCTCTCATTAGGGATAGAGTCCCTATGTTGTGGTCCGACTGGGGCGAGGTCCCGCAGGAGGTTAAGGACATGGTCCACAATGCGATGTCGGTGAGTTTACAAAATAATATTATGTATTAAATTGTTGATTTCTCGAAAAGCTAAACTAATAATAAATGGTTAAATGCAGGTGTGGTTTGAGGTTCCCGAGCACCTGAGGGACAGCTGGGCCGACGTTGTGCATGGGGGAAGGTACGTTGGGAAGTTAATGAAAAACAAAATTGTATGTGATATTAATAATATTTCTAATACTTTTGTTGTATCTGTAGGTACAAGGAGTGGAAGAACGAGCTGCGGACCCATTGGACTACGCACGGGAACGCACGTTCTGGTACCCCTGCTGAGTTCCAGTACAGGGAGTACGAGTGGCGTTGGCTTCTGACATCAGAATTCAACAACCCTCGTAAACAGGTATTTAAATAAATTAGTTAGTTAATTTAAAAATAAGTACGTGCGTTTTAAAATATTATACTAATAGTTTACTTTTTTCTTTGAAGGCGGTTTCTCGGGTGAACGCTCAGAACCGGCAACGCAACACAAGGAACCATCATGCCGGTTCTAGACCGTTCGGTGTCTTCAGGAACATCCAGAAGTCAACCCATACGTCTATACGTACGAGAAGGCATATCCTGACTCCCAGGAGGATATTGTAAGTCACCTTACGTTTTTAAATTTTTAAATTTATGTAAAAATTTTAATTAGTAATTTTTTTCCTATCCATATAGGCGAGGGTGAGGGAGGCTAGTGACGAGGTCATGAGTACCGTAGTGAGGGAGGCATGGCCGGACACGCAGGAGGAAGAGATGTCCGAAGCCATGTCCCGGATCGACACTTCGGATCCGACGATTGGGGCGAGGATCATGGGCACAGCCTTCCCACCGAGAGGAAACAACTTCTACTGTCGAGGTCTAGGAAAGAGAGGCGAGGGGGTCCTGAAGACCACTCCAGGATTTCAACGAAAGGCAGCCTCGACCAGTAGCAGCACCACGTCCACGATCAACAGGACGACTCAGCTAGAGTCGGAAGTTCAGAGACTACGAGAACAGCAAGCTGCTCAAGCTGCTCAGGCTGCCTCGCAGGCAGCCTATATTGCCTCGCAGGCAGCCTTTAATGCCGCGCATGCAGCCTATGTTGCCGAGTTACATGCCATCCAGCAGGCCCAGCAGCAGCAGATGTTCCAGTACTTGCAGGACTTTGCAGCTGCCCAGATTCAGGGACTTCCAACTCCGCCCATGCCTCCGCCCATGACGCTACCCCAGCCGCCGCAACCTCTGCAGCAGCCCCCAGAAGATGACTTTAATTTAGACGATATAGACTTTACGTAGTTGATATATACTTTTATGTAATTGATACTTTTATGTAGTTCATATATTTTTTTATGTGTTTGTTGTTGGTTATATGCAATTGTTAAATATGTCTTTTGCAGCTTGCTTGGAATGGTAATTCAGAAATTTCGGGATTTTTTTTTTACTGGAATGCACTTATAGCCGACGAAAAAAGCCTTAATTCGTCGGCTAAAGTTTTTTTTTTTTTTTTTTTTTAAAGTTTAGCCGACGAAATATGCTTTAATTCGTCGGCTAAATGCCTATAAAGCCGACGAAAAATACTATATTTCGTCGGCCATAGATGTTTTATATTTTTTTTATTACAAACTTTAGCCGACGAATATTTTAAATTATTCGTCGGCTAAAGTTTGGAAGATAACCGACGACACAAAATGTCGTCGGCTAAGGTATGGACTATAGCCGACGAAATAATGTCGTCGGCTATAGTGCATATTTTGGCAGACGAAATAATGTCGTCGGCTATAGTATGACTATAGCCGACGAAATAATGTCGTCGGCTAAAGGTTGGACTATAGCAGACGATATTATTTCGTCGGCTATAGTCATACTATAGTCGACGAAATTTTTTGTCTCGTCGGCTAAAGTCATCACAGACGACCCTTTCCTGACGACACTATAGCCGACGAACCTTCGTCAGCTAAGACCTTAGCCGACGAATTTTTTTAACAGGCCGACGAAAATTTTTCGTCGGCTAAAGTATTTGTCCTGGTAGTGATTGATGCTTGGGGCAGGAAATGGGTATGTTAAGTATATACGACTCCGGGAATGAAGATGGTATTGTGATCTCTATCTCCACCTCGCCCCATTGTCATCCCAAACTGTACTGTCCCTCCCATACATTCTTATCATTTTCTTCTCTCTATATAATATATATATATATATATATATATATATATATATATATATATATGTGTGTGTTTGTGTGTGTGTGTGTGAATGAAATTCCTTCCTTAGACAAAATGGTTCAAAATTTTGGGAAAGAAGAACACCGTACCTAACGTGTGTGTAAAAGAGAAAAGAAAAATGGAAAATTATGAAGAAACTCAATCTACAAGGGGAACAAAATCAAATTATGAGCTCTTGATCAGTAGAAGCGCAACAAGTTTTATTCACAAAAGGGTGAACAAGAAGCTCATCAACTTTTGCTCTCTTCCTCCAATCCTTCTTAAGACACCTCCAAATGAAACTCCGAAACTCCGGTGAGGCCGTCTCCGGCATCTCCAGCTTCTCCCCGCCAAAGCAAATCACACACATCAACGTCGGCCAGTCCGTTTTCTGCTCCGGTCCAAGGAGCGGAAACCGGCCAACGTTGCATTGCAACAACACCAAACCGAGTGACCACACATCTCCGGCAAAACCATCTGCATTGTCACCACCCCACCTCTCTGGATCAAACCTCTCAGGACTCATGTAAGCGTACGTACCCATATACAAGTCCTCATGGCCACCCGCAACTATGTGACTCGCCCCAAAATCTGCAATCTTGATCTCCCCTCTATCGTTTATGAGGAGGTTCGAGGGCTTGATGTCCCTATGCACTATCTGCATAGCATGTAGATAGTGCAGTCCTTGGAGGACACATTTTGGCACGCCAGAGATTACCTGCTCCGGTAATTTCTGACGTGCTCGCAGCAGATCTTGCAGTGAGCCTCCTTCCATGTACTCCATCACAAAACACAAATCACCGTGACCTTCATTGTTATTATAATCCGGACTGATCATGAACGCCCCATTGTCAAAAACCCCGTGACATCTTATTACATAGGGCGAGTCGACCAGTTTGAGGATCTCCGCCTCAAGCGCCGCCTGTTGAAGGAAACCGGTGGCGGCATTGTTGTTAAACCGGAGGACTTTCAAGGCGTAAATGCATGAGCTTTTATTGTGACGTACTTTGTAGACAGTGCTGCCATTATCCCCGTGGCCAAGAACCGAAACTTTCTCCAGATCAGAGAGGTTTTCAATAATGTCTGGAGAGTCAGGATTGGAGGCTGGGGACAGTGCCGAGAAGAAGCTCCGGTGGGTGAAGTCAGCTGCTGCAGTACTCGTTGGTGGCGGCGGTGGAGACAGCCTTAGTGCTTGTTGATGCCTTCTCTCTCTCACTAATGTCATTTACACACTAACTACTCTTTCTTATCAAGATCTGTTGTTTCTCTTTTGATCCTAATCATCCTATGCTCTACTTAAATTTGTGAAAACATAAATATGTAAATTAAGAAATTAAAACAGAACCAGTTGGTTCTAAATTAACTCTTCGTAGGGGCTGACAGGTGGGTGTGTATATCCCAAAATTAACGGGCAGGTGAATTTTGTGTGTGAATTCGATGCAGTAAAAACGTTTAGTTTTAACCTTTTTGAGGTGAATACTATTTATCTCGACACGTATGCTTTCTTGTTGATAACCTATCCTCCATTTTCTTGTTAGGATCTGTTTGAGTTTACAATTGTTGTTGTGTTACGTTAGAATTCAGATAAGCAGATACAATTACCAAACAGAGTGCATCCAAAAGCATATGATTCGAAACAGAAACTGTGATGATCTTAGTCCGATGAACTACTCTAGTCCTATATTAACATTTTGGACACTAATTAGTGCCATGAGTTCAACTAGTCGAAAATTAGTGCAAATAATTGATTGAAATGCATTAGTTGCGAGTAGCAAGAGAGGGAAAAGATGCCAGCAACAGCAAAAGAAAAAACTGCCAGGATTTCTGAATATTGGAGTTTTAGGATCAGAATCCGACATTGAAGGCAAAGCCGTATGTTAAAGAGTGAGAGAACTTTTTTTTTTTTTTTGGACGAAAAAAGAGTGAGAACTAGTACCCTATACCCATGGTCACTAGAACAGAGCCAACTATTTGCAACAATCATGATGTTAGATACTTCAATACACATACATAACCACATGGTATATCAGATACTTCAGTACTCCTATTATACAGATACGGTACTTAAATTCCTATAGCTAACTCTTACTTTTGGTGATGCACAAACAAAAGAAACAAAGGAACCATGTTTGCAATATGATTGAATCGTAAATTATTCCATACCCTTTTCTTGAATATTCACAGCCTGGATTCTAATAGCATAAAATATAAAACATACAAGTCGTAAGCGCACATAATACTTTGCATAACAATGAAATAAGTTTCCAGATGCAGATATTAGTGCTATGATTTCAAGAGCAAAGGATGTGATAACAGGGATGTTAGTACAACCAAAGTCGAATGAAGCAATAATCATGAACTGGTTTAAGAAACAAGCTTCCCTTGGGAGCAATTACTTTGAAACAAAGAATGTGCCTGACTCTACCTAGAGCAGGACATCAACCCGTACAACAAAGATCAAAGATCAAAAGTTTTAGCCTCTAAAACAACAATGTCCACTGCCTTCATTCAACACCAACTACTAAAGAAGACTAAGGAGACTAGGGGAAATGACAACAAAAACATGTCCCTTATGTGCAAAATAAAGCCAGGATGAACTGATACAGAAGGCAAAGCTGCTTTTCCAATGACCATATAAGAGGGACCAAGTGATTGATATGATCTACTTAGTATGTGTCTGGGGGGTTTACCTCGGACGATGTCTGTAGCTAATGTACATTAGTAAACACGATCAAACCCCTTTAGTATTTGATTTTAGATTTCCCATTTGTTCAGTAAGTCTATCCATGTTCTGGGTTTTATCACATCCATTCTCTGTCCGCTGCACTTCATTTCCCACAGGTATGGCTTCTGCAGAGGTTGAATCCATTTCGTCAGGCACAGGACTTTGTTCAAGAAGATCCCACAAGTTCAATGCGTCAAGGTCATCATGGGGAATACTATCAACATCTAGAGACATAAAATCAAATGGTGAGTCAATAAATCCATCACCAGCTTCAGGAGCCATATCTTGAATTAGTCCAACACCTGCCTCAGGTGTTGCGTTTCCTTCAGGAATACCAATTACACCTCCATTTGCCATACCTTGTACCTGAGAAACCTCAGGGACTACTTCCTGAGAAATAAGAACTGCCGGTGCCTCTTGTGCTCCAATGAGGACATTCATATCCGAGAATGGATCTCTCATAACTTCTCCAGAGTTTGTAGCCTTAAGAGAAGATTCTATTTCTGAAATCGCAGGAAACGGCCCATGCCCTGAAGTAGGCAGGACCTCTTGAAGTGTAGCTCCAGACGCATGGCTTGAAGAGCTCCCACTCTCTACTGCACTGGATGATGATGTACCCTCACCTAACAAAAAATTCTCAAGATGGTTGCTAAAAGAATCCAGCTGGGAAGAAGTATTAGTTTTCATAATCTTCCTGAGCATTGCCTTAGCCGCTTCATTCATTGGAGGCTGATACTTAACTATCTGTCCATCAGGAGTATCAGAACGCTCATTTTCAGCAATTCCTTCCTGCCTGAGTCTCCGTTTCTTATTGACTTCAGTTATGCGCCTGTTGCTCTCATTTTGCTGTTGCACAAACTGATTCAAGAAACCAGGGCTCTGCACAGCCTTTGCAAGGAATGACATCATCTGTTGCTGTCGCTGCTCCATACCTTGAAGACGTTGGACCATTGTCTGCAGCTGATTATCAGTAGACTGTTGCTGCTGCCTCAACCTAATAAGTTCCTGCATAAGCACATTCTTGTCCCTCTTAAGCCTCTCAACCTCTTCCTCGAGACCAAACTTCCCTACCTCTACACATGCAGCTACTGAACTCTGTCCATGTGATGGTTGCTGTGGCTGTTGAAGACTATGTCCATGTGCAGGTTTTCGCCGGTTGATACTCTTTAGAAGATGCTTTTGACCCCTCAGAAAGCCCTCATTTGCAAATTCCCAGCGGTCAGGATCAACTTTCCTGAATCCCTGTTAGCTCCAACATAAAGGAAGGGTTAAATAACCATAACAGAAAGCAAAAAGAAGTGCATGATTAACAAAGTACATGAAAACAACAACCAATATAAGGATGAACATACAGACAAGCATTAATAAAGCGGTAAAAGAAAGTCATTAACACTCGTGAGAAATTTAAGAAATTTGACCATTATAGCTTTTGTTTACTATTAAAGGGGGAAAAAATATTCAGAAAACTGCAAGCGCCTAAGCTCATCAGTCATCACTACTGAACTACAGGAATTATCATTCAACTTGGGTCCCTGCATCTCCAAACCATATCAACATCTATATTCTTAGGGAAACAAGATGTTGCATCACTTCCCAATTTCATTCAGAGATGATCCAAGGAGATCACCAAGGTTTCATAGTGACCAAAAGTACAATATTTAAACCCTGTCAAAAAACCAGTTGTGATTGAGACCAGTAACACAAATGAAATGACATAAGGTAAACTAAACAGAGCCATTCTTCAGGTAGGGCCTAACCAAAGCTCAGTCCTGATAAACCATCTAGTCCGCCTAGAAGCAAAAACCAAAGAAAGACCATGGGGAACAAAAATCTCATACGGAGCTGATTCTTTCTATATGAAATATGAGCACAGGACCCCTAACCAACCCATGGACTCCCTCAACATGTCAGGCACCAAAACTATGCTTATATCCAGAGTAGTCTCTATGTCAGAGATTGTTACTCCCCATAATTCGACAAGCACATCAATATCAACTTTGTGAAGCACAAAGTAGTCATAAGAGATAAGAAACCAAACCCAGTCATTTTCCAAAAGCCATAAAGTCTATGGAAAAAACAATAGATCAAGGTATCAGACAGCATCCAACCTCCTAGTAACAAGATTCATAAGTTCTATAATGCAAACCTAACACTCTTAACTTGCATTTTCACAAAAACTAAATTACATTACAGTAGCAAACCCTCCTTAGATAAAATTATATTTCAGAAACTATACCTTGTTTAACGCTTCATACATCCATTCAAAATTTCCATGCTGTGTGATCAGAACACAACTATCGAGAATCATCGGAAACGCTTAATCAATAAGAGACACTAGCATTTGCCTGAAATCTATTGACAATCTACTCAGGATATAATATCGAAAATAAAGCTGAAACTATTTACCACTCACATACTAATTTTTCTTCTCTTATCCATACAATCTTGGCCTCATTCACCAAACTGGATTATAGTTAAGTAAGATCATATACCGAAATCGCAAATATAGACTTGAATCATTGACAAAATATGAATCACTAAACCAAATGGAGTAAGATAAAAGAGAGAGCTCTACATAAGTGTTGAGCTGCCTGACGAAACTGGAGAAGTTATTGTGCTTGAAGTACTTAGGCAAGAGGTCCCGGGCGAACTCCGGCGGGTTCCAAACCACGAAGCTGTTGTTGGTGGGGCTCCACGACACAATCGAGTCGGTCGCCGGGTCGTCCACCATGTCATACGTCTTGCTCAAAAACGGCGGCGGCGCGTTCGAGTTCAGTAACGGCGTCGGCGCCGGAGCCGAATCCGAACCCCCCGCCGCCGAAGTCTGGGCACCACCGCCGGCGGTTGACTCGTCGGGGTTGGTACTAGTACCGGCCATGAGCATTGATTAAGACTAGTATTGAGGGGAGAATTATAGGGCTAGGGTTTGGGGGAGGAGGACATTTTGGAATTGGTTAAACCCTAATTGATTGATTGGGGGTGGAGAGGAGCGGTGGTGATGTGTACGGAAAAGACCGACGAAATGACGTCGTTGCGAAATCTGGATCCTCTACCCCTCTCTTTTTGCTTTTTAATTTCCTCTTTTGCACTTTCAAAATCCAATTTTTTTTTCTTTTTACTGAAGTCCAAAAATTAAAATTGGAAAATTCAATATTAATCATTTTTTTCTGAATAAACGGCAACTTTCATTCTTTTTTTAGAAATAATCATCTTATTATTTTTTTAGATGCGTTTTGAGCTGAAATCTTCTTAAGAATAACAAAGTGAGGAGGTTTGAAAATTTACCTGATTATGAACTGTCATAATTGCTCTTAATAAGTCATCTGAAAAAAATAAAAATAAGGATCATTATAATAAATAATAAATAAAAATATATACGATAATAAAATCAGGAGGTTTGGAAATTCACCGAATTATGAACTGTTGTAATTGCCCTTAATGAGTCATCTGGAACAAATAAAAATAAAAATCATTATAGTAAACAACAAATAAAAAAATTAAAAAAAAATAATTGAGAATATCTTGTATAACTGCAAAAAAAAATTAACCAATCAACTTTCTTTTTAGATGATCGAGATCTCGTGCAAATGCACGGGTCAAAGGCTGGTCTTGAAAACAAAACTGTGAGGACCGGTTAACTTTAGCTCTCAAAACGAACAATATTCAAGTTATGTGGATTGCGTGGTTACAATAGAAGTTTGAAAGACCAGTGAGAGTCACAAGTTAGCTACTTCTTTTTACTTTCGGCACTGTAACCTCAATTCCCTTGGTTGAATTTTGTAATATTTGATAAATTTTTCATTAATAAAGTTATTGGTGTCTTGATTACAAAAAAAATATATATATATATATATATATATATTAAGATATCAGGGCCCTTCTAATGAGGGATCCCTTTTTTTGTTCATTTTTAGGGATAGATCATTTGACGAACTTTTCGATTACAAAATCAAATCTTCACCGTTCAGTTCGTTGGGCTATATGAGTAGATCATTTCTACAAATTTTCAGAAAATTTGGTGATCGTTAAGTCATCCAAATGAGGGATTTATTTTTAATAATATTGAACGGTGTAGGTTTGACATAAGTGTTAAGTTTTTTGTTTTAATCTCAACCATTCAAGCCCATTAAAAAACAGATCTAATGGTGTGGACCTATCCCTAGAAATGAACAAAAAAAGGGATCCCTCATTAGAAGGGCCTTGATTAAGATATATATATATATCTTAACCTAGTATCTCTTCTCTCACAAATACCAGAAAATCGGCAAGTCTTAAGGCACAAGGCAACAATTGTGGAGCCAAGCTTTGTTTGGGTGGGGTCAAACCCAACCGAGATTTTGACATTAAATATTTTAGCGTGTGTATTACAGTAATAAAAGAAGCTTCAATAGGCATGGTTTGATGCAAGTACTAGTAGCAATCCCATCTATGTTCGATTCCCAGTCTAAGCAGTAAGGACTCTTAAGTTAATGATTAATTAATGACTTTTTGGTTGATCTTAGTTAAGATAATAAACTAGATCAAATTAATGGACGAACCAAATCTGTCAAATACGAACCGTTCAAGTTAATAATTAATAAATCACACTTATGAATGCCTTAACAATTTTCAATATAGCTGAAAATTTAGAGAAATAATCTACTCATAAATACCTATAAACTGAACAGTTAAGATGTGGATATAAAATCGAAATGTGGGATAAGCTGAAAAGTCTTCAACAAGTTATCAACTTAAAGGTCCTTACTAAAAGAGCTCCATTTCTTCTAAAATGCATTTTTTCACTGGGCTCAAAATTGAACAATGGGCCTCATAACATTCTTTGGTAAGATGTTAGATCTGTTTTGGTATTTGTTATGATTGAATTCTTATCTTAACCTCCATTTTATCATATAAATAGTTTTAAAAAAAATAAAAAATTCTTTCTAACTATTGTAAATGGTAGTTTTGGATGAGTTTTTATTATTGCATCTCAATAAATAAATTGTATATCTAATATATTTTAGTTATAAATTTTAGACTCGTTAAATTTTCTTATTGTTTCAATCAACCAAAAAAAAAAAAATTCGAGCCCACCCAAGTGTTAAATCCTGGATCCGCCACTGCAAGGCAACGACTTTTCCGAAGCACAAATTACACTGCTTGATTCACACATGTAGTGTATGAAATAAATTACATAGTTTAAATTGTACAAACAAGCGTTTAAATTGTAAATGGTAATTTCATACACATGTAGTGTATGAAATAATTACATAGTTTAAATTGTACAAACAAGCTTTTTAAAATAAATTACAAGGGTCTTTTCATTAGCATACATTACTGTTTCATTTACTTGCACCGTAAAACCTAACTAGCATCACTTTCAGGTCAAGTTGAATTATTACTTCCAACCGGTTCCAAGGCTCTTCATGACAGAACTGGGTTGAGAAGAGTGTTGTGCCTCGCTCAAGCCTTCTAGTGAGAATACCTCCCACCCAAACTCTCTCAAGTAAGTGACATAAACTTCTGGAACATGACAAACTTTCCAATAATCATTGCCCTTTTCATGTGGAAGTAGAGTCTTGATTAGTTCTTCTGGCATATCGAAAAACTTAAGCACCTTTAGTTTGATAAGATGTTCAATGCCTGATGGTACTTTCTCCAGTGATTTACAGCGCCGGATGCTTAGATTTTCAAGACAAGGCATTGTTCCTACCTCCACCTCTATACATCGAAGTTCATCAGATTTATCGAGGCATAAATGCTTGAGCTTCTTAAAACCGCCATCTCCAAAACATAATGTGTCTCCTTCAAAAACCTGACACAGCTCGAGATGTACTAGATTGGGCAAATGTTGAAGAAATACAAGTGGATCATCCTTTAACCTGCTCCATTTCAAATACAACTTGACGAGGCTGTGAAGAGAAGGTATCCAATGAGGCAATGCTTCCAATCTCCCTCGCAAGTACAAACGCTGAAGCAACATAGGAGGAGAATATAGGTGCTCCAAATCAATGATCTCGTCCTCTTCCACTGAAGTTATGGACAATGCAGAAAGTTTGGACAACTTTTCAATGGATGAAGAAAGAGCCTTGCCATCTTCTTTCCTCATCTTAACAATGCCTAACCTTCTCAATTGAATTAGTTTCCCCAGCTCTCTCATTAATGCACTGCCACCTTGGTTGACCTCAATGAAACATAGCTTTTGAAGGGATTTCAAAGCCCCTATTTTTTCAAGGACCTTAAAACCATATGTAGAGTGAAAATCTTCGTAAGGAACAAACTCATAACGATACACCAGGAGATAGCGCAGACGTTGGAGTTTCAGGATTTCAACCGGAAGTTCAGTAACACAAGAATGCTTCATATCCAAAGTTTCCAGGTTCTGAAGCTTCCCTATAAATCTAGGGATGGCTTTTACCCTGGTATCTCTCAAACTCAGATACTTTAAAAAGTAAAGGTTCACAACTTCAACTGGGAAAACATTTAAAGGAGTGCTTTGCAAATCCAACACATTAAGCAGCGCAAAGCCGGCCGGGAAGAGTCTTCGTAGTGATGGTTTCTCAGCTACTGTGAACATAAAAAGAGAACGTAGTTGAGAAGCACACCTGTTTGTCTGTACATACTGCAGTGTGTTATGTATTGACAGGCGGCGGATTTTTTCTGGCAGTGTTACATTATGCTCTTTGGCTACTGTGGCAAAGTTCTGATCTCTTGTTTTGGAGGTGATTATTTCACGGAAGAGATCATGGATACGAAGTTTTGTAACCCTTCCATCAGCTGTTGTCTCTGCTGCTTGAATCATGCTCCTATTCAACAGTTCATTGAGGTAATCCTCTGCAACCTCTTCCAATGTTTTTCCTTGTTTTTCTTCAATGAAGCCCTCTGCCATCCATAATCGAATAAGCCTCATATGCTTAATCAGATGATCCTCTGGAAAGACGCTCAGGTACAAGAAGCAAGATTTGAGATAGTATGGTAAATCATTAAAGCTGAGTGAAAGTACTTTCTTCAAGTCCTGCAGTTTGTCGTTGCCCTCAATTTCAGCCCCAAGACTGTGGCCAACCATATCCCACTCATCAATTCTGCGCTTATCTTTGGCAGCTAAAACTCCACTAATAGCCACAATAGCAAGGGGAAGCCCCTCACACTTTTTCAAAACATAATTACAGATTTTCTCTAAATGAGGAGGGCAGGAATTCCCTTGGAATGTCTTCTTGCACAGTAACTCCCATGATTCCATTGGGGGCAAGGGCTCCAAAGTGTAGACTTCACCTCCAGACTCCATGCTTGTTGTCGAGGCTATATCTGCATTTCGAGTAGTGAGAATTACTCGGCTGCCATACATATTATTAGGCAATGCATACTTCATAGCATCCCATCCGCACAAGTGCCACACATCATCCAAGACAATGAGATACCTCCTCTTCTGTAGGAAGTCTTTAATGATTGTTTTCAGCTGGTTGGTACTCATGCTATTGATTTCTTGTGGAACTGGACTTCTGATTGCTTGGTGGAGCTGTTGAACGATGTCTTTAAGAAGTTCCCCTAGTTTGAAAGACTGAGTAACAGTGATCCAAGCGCGTAATTTGAAATTTTTCTTCACTTCTGCTGCATCATAGACTTGCTTCGCCAGGGTAGTCTTCCCCATTCCTCCCATTCCTGCCACAGAAACTACCTCACGTGCACAATCACCATTAAGCAGCCTCCCAACCATCTGCTTAATAGGCTTGTCTATGCCGACTATATCAGTTTTCTCTAGAAGTAAAGCGTCACCTCGATGGTCCTTAGAACTTGAGCCTTGTTCAGCCATATTGAATTTGTGGTGGAGTCGCTTATGAACCTCAGAGACTTTTCTGATCCTGGAGTTTATGGCTCTTAACTCTGAAGCAATTCGGTATCGAGCTTTTGTGTTCTTGATGCAGCAAGAAAGCTTATGGATTGAACCATATAATCCCTCCACCCCATGATCATGTGCTTGTAGAAGGGTAAACTCATCAAGAACATCTTCACTTTCATGAGCAATTTCTCTTAGTTGTTTAACCCAGACTTTGAGTTCCTCATCACTCTCTTCATACGCATCAGCAACCCTCAGGAAAGCCGTCATGCGCTCCAGTTCTCCTCTTAGATACAAAATTTCTTCCCTAACCCCTCTCAACCGTTGCCACTCATTTTCGATAAGAGGTGCAAGCTTGTCAAGCAGAAACTTTACTGCACTCTCCACCATTTTATTTCTCTTGGATTTCCTTTCTTCCTCAACTGGGTATCTGAGTTCAAAATGTCTGATTAAATAGGCGAAGAAACACTCAGAATTCTGAACATTGCTCCAGCAGTTGAATGACTTAGAACTAGAGGCATCTTCCCATAAAATGACAGAAATTTCCCAAGTCCATTTTGGTGGAGTTTGTAAGGTTCTTGGTCTTTCCGCTGGTGATCAGCACATCCACCAGATCATTTCCTCTGTGCAATTGCCTATAAAGAATAGCATGACTAAAGGGTTGAAATGATCAACACAGAAGAAATCAGTTAATTAGATGAAAGAGACTCCCATCTCATTATGTATTTACAATTGGATTCACTTGACAACTTGTTTCTAGTGCATACAAAAGGTAAGCAATTCCTGGGATAATTTCACTTGACTGACTGCCTCTCCAAAGTCCTAGTCAAAGCACACAACTAGCCTTCCCTGGAAAGCCTCATGAAAGTGGATGCAAGTTGTAGTGCTTACATTTAGTGATTGCCTAGTTAGTATTTTACATCTTGCATGTCTGGAAATTTAAATAAATAATGAATTGATTTCTTCTTTCAGTAGTGTTTTAAAAGTCAAACTTTTGTTAGGTAGGTAACTGAGTTCTTTTGTTTGCTGCACCAGATAATAAAACATCCAAGCTAGCGTGAAACATATCCTCTAGACTACTATATAAGAAACAGATGGGTATTTTAAATTTCTATAACAATGTCAAACAGCAGTTACAGTATTAACTCTGAAAAATTACCAAGTTGTTTTATGATACTTACAGGAAACTGTTGGCCCCCAATGAAGGAATAAAGAAAGATGTCGTTTGTGCAGTTTGTTAACTTCTATCGCTAGTTCTTTACAAGCAACGAGGAAGAAGAATAAGAGTGAAGGGAAGCACTAGTTTTCTTGGGAAACTCACCTGAGATGTAAACAAGAGGGATTATGCAAGAAGTATAAACATACGTGCACTGTAAACCAGGAATGTAAAGCAATAGACTATGAACGTCAATAATATTTGCACTACATGTTACTTTTGGGGACAATGAATACGTTACAGTTGAATGACAGATGATACAGATTATCTAGTTTTCCCAAGAATAAAGTATACGAAAGGTTTAGTCCGGCATGGTTACAGTGACATGTTATGTTTCCTTTTATCCATCCCGAACCACTTCTTTCATGGGAGATAAATCCTCAGAGGTTTGCATGAGCTGGGTTCATTTAGGGTATAAGCAAGGATTAAAATATCGGTATCGGTAGATATATCGGTCCTTTGAAAAAATGAGATTTCAGATATATCGGGGATATATCGGGAAAACCCGGGAAAAAATATCGGTATTTTGAGAAGAATTTTTTTTTTCTGAAATATTTAATTTATTGGATTTATATATAAATATTACAAATATCAACTTCATCTACATCCAAAATGAGAATCTAGGTTGTTGATAAGAGTCATAAGACACACGCTGATCCACAAAAATACAATAATCAGACCAAGACATATGACTCATATATATATAGTACAAATTGTAATGTTGCATATGATAATCATATATGTCTTTGGAGCTGCCGACTGTTTCCCCTATCAATGGATAGTAAGGATGAATCCAACTGGATAACTGATCACTGACTTCCGCGCATTGATTATAGCCATATTGATTGTTGCCTTCTTGAGATTCATTTGAGGTTCCAGTCCCACTACCTAAACTGATAGAATCAAAACTTAGCACAACTGAAGCAACATCTTGATCATCATTTGGACCTCTAGTCCTCCTCCCATATATGGTATCCTCTTGTGCTCCATACCTAGTACTTCTATAGCCATGATCATGGGAGGCATGATCGTAATTTTCTTTAGATGAAAAATTGTTCAATCCACCAACTGTAGAAGATTGTCCATATACAAACCCGGTGCCGGTATTTCCACCACCTTTTCCACTTCCACCATCTTCATCATCATCTGAACTATCCGGAGTTGCTGTGCCGCCCCATGCATCATCACTGTCTAAATTATCTTCTGGGTTTCCAACAACTTCTTCAGATAATACCCTTTGTACGTTGATTCCATTGGCAGTTGCAGTTTCAACCACTTCAGGAGGTGGATTGCCATCAGCATCATCGAGGTGTGTAGGCATAATCCAAGCTTGAAGTGGATCAATGCCATCATGAAGTGGTTCACTTGCAACATGAAGTAAATCGATATAGTTGTTTTCATTTATCACATTATCCTTTGCTTGTCTATCACGTAGACGCAACTTCATATTATAGTAGCAATATACAAGCTTTTCCAACTTCTGATATGCAAGACGGTTCCTTTGCTTCGTATGGATAAGAGCAAATGTGCTCCAATTTCTCTCGCAAGCTGAAGAAGAAGCCGTTTGTGCTAAAACACGCATCGCAATTCTTGATAAATTTGGTGCCGAATACCCCCATTGTGACCACCAATCAGCTAAAAATAAAACAATCACTTACTACCCGAACCAAATGGTCATAATTTTCTGATTCCATAAATCACAAATGTATAGATTATTTACCGGAGGCAGCTGTTTCAGCAAGCATGTTCTTAAAATGTGGACAATTAGCTTTGCTTGCAGGGACACCACCAAATATGAAAAATCTGGAAACTGCCTTTCCCACTCTTTCTCTAGCACCTTTTAGTATGCCTTTCATTGTGCTTTGCTTTGATCGACTTTTCTGGTGTGGCATTTCCACTGGAGGCTCTGGAAATGAATAGTGATAGGAGTTTGATCGATCAACTTGTTGTTGTTGACGACTGCTGCTACCACCTCTCGATTGTGTAGGAGTTCGTAAACTTTTGCTCTTGGTAAACTGAGAATTTTTATCACGATATATGGTTGAACGTCTTAGTGCTTCCCGATAACCATATTGTTCTGCAAGGTGCACATCAGCTGGATACTGATATCCATCGTCACCATCACTCTCGTCGTCATCGTAGAATTTTTTTTTACTCCCAAGATAATCATTTCGGAGCTCTTGTCTGATGTCCTCTTCAACGACTTTCTTATCTTGCTTGATACATTCTTTTTTCTTTATCCATGCTATCACCTCATGCTTGATATCTGCTGGCACCTTTTCACATTTTTTTACACTCTTGTGTGGATCATAACCTGATAAATGACTCTTCAATCTTGTAATTCCGCCACTTTGAAAAATGCTCTCACAAAATATACATTTTGTGCCAGAACGATTTCCTGGGATAACTGTTGCATACTTCCATGCTGGATCATTTCCACGGCTACTTGCCATTTTTGATCTATTACATAACAATACAAATTTTATTACACATTTATTGTAAATTAGTGAGTAACTACTAAAACAAAGAATGTAAGTTCAAAATGGCAATATATATATATATATAGTATATACCTGAACAAAACAACTTCTTTCAAAATAATTGCAGGAATGCAATACGTATTGCTTCTATGTTGATGTCTGCCTCTTGGGGAAGTTATGTAATTGAGATTTATGTTTTGGAGTAGGTATGTGATGTATCATGTATGATGTACCTAAAGGCCGGGCTAAGCTCTTATATAGAATTCTCAGTCCTCTCTCTCATCTGTATAATTCTCACATCTCTCTATGTCTCTCTCTCTTTCTTATCTCTATAATTGAAAAATTTATTCAGTTGGTCTCGTCTTTTTTGGATCAACACATTTTGCAAATCTTCATTGAGATCTTTCACTCAAGATATGATAGGACGTTGGAGTCACATGACTCATATATCTCTCTCTCTCTGTTTGTTTCTCATCTCTATAATCAGTCAAGATATGGTGAGAGTGTGGGACATTGGAGTCACATGACTCACATATCTCTCTCTCTCTCTCTGTTTCTCATCTTTATAATTGTGTTCTGTATCTTATGTCACGGACTCACATATCTCTCTATTTCTCTCTCTCTCTCTCTCTCTCTGTTTCTCATCTCTATAATTGTATTATGTATCTTATGTCACGGACTCACGGTCTCACACTCTCACGAGTACATATGTTCTCTATCTTATACTCATTCTCTTTCTCAAGTGTAAATATTCCTCCACTGTCTACTCATCTCCAAGTTTGATAATTGTGTAATAGATCGATCTACATCCAGATATATCTTGAAAGGAATCATGCTCTTCTTGAGAGTCGAGAGTCGAGACTAGTACCTTTGAAATTGACAGCACATAAACATGTGATTCTTATGTTCTTTTTCTTTTATTTTCTCAAGTTTAATTTCAAACAAAAGCCTTTCTCTTGGGTCAAGTCTTTGAAATAATATCTTGCATGATGAGATTATTGTGGTCACTGAAACTGACAATTGCATGTGGAGTGTGTAAGCACATTATTGTACTATAACTCGAGACCACCACTCTTCATTAGGATACACCTCAACGGAATTACTTTTCTTCCGGATAACATTTTAATTTTTTACAAATATTTTTTTAATATGTCGGTGATATATCGAAAATATCATAAATGTCGGAGATATTTCCTAAATGTCGGAGATATTTCCTAAATATCGGTGATATTTGACAATATTTCCTAAATATCGGGGAAATATCGTAGATACGGTGGAAGATAAGATATTGACCCCTAAAGATATATCGGTCCTTCGAAAAAAGGAGATATCGGAGGATATATCGGATATATCGCAGAGATTTTAATCCTTGGGTATAAGTATTGGTTCTTTAGGTGTAGTGGTTTCCTCTGTCTAGTTAGTTCCAGTGACCACAATAATCAGGGACTCGACAACTAATATATCTGTAGACTCCAGCTTTGAACCTCAGGTTAAGAGAACAAGTTGTTTTCATTGTGAATTCTCATATACAAGTACATGGTTTATTAATCCAAAAAAAAAAAAAATATGTACATGGCTTACTGTGACATTCATATCAACTCTATTCTCACAGTTTATTCGCATCAACTTTATTTCGAATGATCGAAGACAAACCAATGAATTCAAGCACTTAAAACTAAAATTTGCTGACGGCTGAGCATGAATGAGTGGAGGAGTGGAAAGGTAACAAAGAAAAGAATGAACGTCTCAGAAGCATTTCATCAAACACTTGGTGGGCTAACAATTTAGTTTGTCATATGCATTCATTCGTATACAGAGTACAGTGAAAGATGAGTCACCGCTGGTTCATGATCACAAAACGTAAACAGAAAGGAACAAAAGCAGAAACCCAGAAAGCCCCAGAACTCAAAAACACTACCTGGAATCAAAAAGAGATTGGCAAAAAATCTTTGCACCATTTCTCGATTTATGCTTGTCATCCTTGCGCAGCGGATGTCCCCGAAGGGACGAGCTATACCGCAATGTTTTCATATATGAAGAGCTTTCTGTTTTCGCTTTCCTTCGATGTGGGTGGGAGTGTTGGAACCAATATTACAAAAGCATGTGCGCGTCACGTGTCAAGTGCAATTCTAGAAGAATGAAGGTTTAAAACAGAACAGATTTTAACTGCTTACGGCACCTGGCTAAGTTAATATACATTGAATAATCTTTATACGAACTTGAAGATCATGTTACAAGGTTCTGTTTCCTGGTCTAGGATGTAATGAAACCACATTTCTATGAATTTAAAATTGTGCTTGAAGTGAGGCAGTTAAAGAGAATTTACACATGATGATATCATAGAACAAAACGACTGAAAATTAACTAGAGTGCAAGTTGCTATTTGTTAATTTTTGTAATTTATACATCAATTCTTCTAATGCTTGCGTGAAATTTTGTGAAATATTGATTGTAGTTGATGAACAGACTTTAATGTCGTTTGTTATTAAGTCCCTTAAATTACGCATGTGTGTTCCTCTAACGCTTCTTTGAAAAAAAAAATTTATTTAGACTTCAGTGTTGTTAGCTATTGAGTCTCTTAAATTACACAAGTGTTTCCTCTAACGCTTCTTTGAAAATGAAGAAAATTTATTTATTGTTCAACCAACTAACCAACTTTAGTTTCGTTGTTTGTTAGCTATCACTATATGAAATAGCGTCTTAGCCGACGGAAACAACTCGTCGACTAAGACCAATAATTCGTCGCCTAAAATCTTGATAGACAAATCATTCGTTGACTAAGTTCCGTCGGCTAAGTATGGTGAAGTAGACACTTAGCCGACATAACTAACGTTAGTCGTCGATTAAGAAATATCCTAACTAACGGATTTTTTCCTGCCTTGTCGATAACAACCTCTATCAACGGAACGTTGTAGTCGGTATGATTCTAAGCCGACGAATTTGAAATTATTCTTAGTCGATGAAATTTCAGTCGGTAAATCTACATACCGACGAATACTGCATCTTTCTTAATCAACAGAATATTCGTCGGCAGAGTTTTAAATCGACGAAGTCATAATATTTCTTAGTCGACGATACATCTTTGTATTCGTCGGCTAGCTTAGTCGACGAATGTTAGGGTTTCAGTTGCCTAAAATATTTTCTTTATTTATTAAAATTTAATTATTTTTTACTTTATTCACTGTTTCTAAAAATTATTAGTCAGTAATAATGAAGAAAAAATATATACAGTAGCACTGGATTTGGAAAACATATTTATATATTGATAACTAGATGGACAAATATTGTTCATATATACAAATTAACTTGTCTATTAATCATGTTTAGTGTCAAATAATGAACTAGCTAGAAAATTGTTCATACAATCTAGTTAACATATTAATAAAGTACTGCAAAATCCTAAAACAAAATGTCATTCTCGTCGAATCCGATGTGGTCGCCTCTATCATCATTGTTGTGTGGGGGAAATTATGGAGGAGGAGGAGGTTGCATACATAGGTGCTCATATATGGTTATAACTTAGGACTGCACAGCATTATACATAGACTCGGCACATTGGGCATGCTGTTGGACCTCTTGGATTTGTTGCTAGGCACACTTCTCCTAACTCTTTTAGTTTCTGCTCATAGCGCTCCTTCACCTCTTGAAGTTGCTGCTCATCAACTCTAGGAGCACGACTACGTGAAGTTGAACCATTTAAAGAATGACTCAAGTCTCGCTCACTTCCTCGTCTCATCCCTTTGATCTCCTTTCATTTTCGAGTTTTGAGCACCGAACCCAACACCTCAATTTGTTGTGACTAAACACTTTCTATAATCTCCTCCTCTGTCGCGTCATTGTATTTTTTCTTAAATATATCATTTCGTCTATTGACCTCATTAACCATGTCATTCTATATTCAAAATGCATCAATTAATAAACAAAACAGGAAAGCAACACCCTCAGCTTGAAACAATGTGTAAACCCTCAGCTTGATATACCGGTGTTCGCTACTTTTTTCGACTGTAATTCCTCCTTTTCTACTAAATATGTCCATTTTCACATTCATCCAGTTTGTATACAAATTCCTCCTCTTAGGACAACAAACTTTTTGTAAAGCTTGGCGATAACAAACCCAAAGCAATTTCAGTGAACTATTTTTTTTTTTTTGAATAATCATTAATCACAATCACCATCAGTTGTTCCCTCCCCCTCCTCCAGTCTTTGGCCTCTGTTTCAAGTGGTTACAGAAAATCCAGATATTAAACGATAAGCAATACGTGAAAACAAATAGAAGTGCAGCTTTTATTAACGAATCATATAAGTGGAGTACATCTAATTATTGAAGAATCAATGTTCCTCGTCTCTGCTACTGCTTCTGAAGTATCTGAATCACTAGTTTTCCAGCTTTTCCCTCATACTTGACCATCAAAATGAACTTGCTAGTTGTTGAAACTAGATATCGCAGATTGTAGATGAAACAAAGAACGTAATGCTAGGTGGCTCCATACTCATATTCAAGATATATAGCATGCCTTTATATCTCAGCACCACCAATTCTTGTTGCGACTTGAAACCAGCATTAAGTATCAATGTAGGACAGGACTGTATTTCAATTCTTGTTGGATGGAAATGTGAAAATGTCACTTCAATGTTGGGTGTTGGAAAGGCAGGTTTCTACAATATTAAACAGAGCCTCTTCAGTAGCAAATATATGTGAAATAAATGGGAGGACACTAACTTATGAGAAGGGCAAGACAAACCCATCTGATTTCATGATTTCTCACAAGCTAGTGACCCTCATTCGACCATCATGTCATGTACCTCCTTCACTACTTACATCCTTCATGAATGTAGCAGATGATTGCAACCTCTTATCATACCCCAGGCTTTTTTTGTCAATGTAGTTTGATAGATGGATTGAAATCTGTGGTAGCCCTCTTCTTGTCTGCTGTATATCCAAAGGAGGTAGGGAACAATGTTTATATAGTAGTAAGCAGGTTGGTACCAGTTATACATGATTTGAGTAGGCAGACAAAACCCATGTGGTTTCTCACAAGCGAATGTTCCCACCTCAATGCCTCTTCATCAAGGAACTTTATTTAGCAGATAATTCTCCACATATCATCTCTCTATATATACACACATGATCAGGTTAATGAGCAAACACAACTCCTATCCTTCCAAACATCAACTTAAGCTTCTATCTTTTCCAAGTCCTTTGAATTCTTTATCTTCCTTCTTTGATCACTTCAGTATCTAGACACCATGGGTTTTCGATTTCCTAAAATTGCTAGCACAAAGACATCAGAGATACCAAAGGGCTACTTCGCGGTCTATGTTGGAGAGAGTCAGAAGAAACGATTTGTTGTTCCAATATCATATTTGAACCAACCTTTGTTTCAGGAATTACTCACTCAAGCTGAAGAAGAATTTGGATACCATCATCCAATGGGTGGTATCACAATTCCTTGCAGCAAAGACACCTTCATTGATCTCACTTCCCGCTTAAGTGTGTGAGTAAACACTAATTAATGAATCAGATCCTGGATCCAAAATATCCTGACTTCAAAACTTGCTGCTCAGTCAATATGAAGAAGCTTCAGTTGATAATTTGATCATCCACAGAATCAAATCATTCTTGTGTGGTGGGGAAACCGGCCTGCTGTACTGCATCTGTGTTGAAGAGGGCCGGCTTTCCAAACTTTGAAGAAGAATCAAATCGTAGCTAATGAAGCAGGCAAACATGAACATTGTATACACTCTCTAAGCAATTATCCTAAAGTTCATGAGACTCCAAATTTTGACCTTAATGACAGTCAAATTCTGTTTTTTTACGCCTATGTTAAACTGCCTAGTTCTTTAGAAAATATGGGAATGCAAAAGAATATATTTCAATTCCGGATAAACTTTCGGGTCTAATTTCTCATATATATCATTTTCATGCAGCAATATAATTACCAAATCACAGGATATGTTGAAAAGGAAGTAAGACTTGGTGATATAATGGATTTATCTGATTTACAAGAATGACATGCCTAATTATGGTGTTTTCAATTAGACACATTGATATTAACATTACCATTAAGATATTTTTAGATAAAGCCTGAAACAGTAAATATGGTAAATGATATTATTATAGCAGATGAGAAAATAAAAACAAAAAAAAACAAAAAACAAAGTAGAGATACAATATCCTTTATGGGATAAAGAGAAACCAGACCCAGAAATAAACAAAGAAGTGCCTCTGGTGGCATTTTCAAGTACAGATCAGAAGCATGGCAATTTCTGAGAATTAAAGTAGGAGTAGAAAAAGGACTCTGAATACCATTCTTAATTAAAACACAAGTAACTAAAATTCAGAGAATTTCAAGAGAAACAAGCAAACAGCATAAATATATGTATATACATGATGCCTATGTATGTGTGCGTGCGTGCGTACAAATGTCTTAATGGCAGGGTAAAAAAATATTTGAGTAAATAGCTTGAAACTCATAGTCATATCATTACCTGAGCTGTTTTCTCAGCATGGTTGACCATCAACTGACTTTGGTTGATTGACTGGACAAAATGAAATAATTCCTCAAGTTGATAGAAGAGGAGATTATAGATCTCATACAAGCAGCAGCAAAATCACATGCTATGTTGGCTTGGCCATCCATCAATTCTTGTCCGCAAAGAAACCCTACACACCAGCTTGGTATAGAACTGCAAGACTGAAGCACCAGGGGAGATATCTCACTTTGGATGGTTCTTTCTTGTCTGTCAAGCCAAGTAAGTACCAAAAGACAGTAGCATATGTTATCTGCTGGGTGATGAGTTATGTGAAGGACGAGACAAACCCATGTGATTTCTTGATTTCAAACAAGTTGGTGTCCATCACTAACCACTCATTTCATGTAACAGATGGCCTTCCCCAACTTATTCATCATGTATATATACACACACAAATCAATCATCAGGAACTCAAGTCATCTCCTCCAAAAGCATCAAAGATTCCTGCTACCTCATCCTTTTAAGAATTTTCATTTTTCTTCCTCTAAGAATATATAAACTATGGGTTTCAGGCTCCCCAGAATTTCAAACACCAAGAGAAGTCTTACTCGATCTTCATCTAATGGAAACCAGACAGCTCCAAAGACCTTAGATATCCCAAAAGGCTACTTTGTAGTCTATGTCGGAGAGAGCCAGAAGAAGCGGTTTGTGATTCCAATATCATACTTGAACCAGCCTTCATTCATAGATTTGCTAAGTCAAGCCGAAGAAGAATATGGATACGATCATCCCATGGGCGGTATCACAATCCCCTGCAGTGAAGACTCCTTCCTTGAGCTCACTTCCAGCTTAAATGTGTGACTGAACAATGAGGTGAAAATATGATCAAATTTCATATTTAAAAAGCATCCAAATTTCAGACATGCTGCTGAGTCAAGATGAAGAAGAGGCGAGTGTCATGACTGATCGTCAACTGAAAGGACTCGCCGCTTCTGCTGAGGCGAAGCTTCTACGACTCCGAAGCTGCAACAGAGATGAACTGAAAGATACAAGAGCTATGAAAGCAGACGGATGGTAGCACTGTATGAATCTTGTACACAAATTGCTGCAAAAAACATGGTTCCATCTTTGGAATCTAGAAACTGAAACTATGTACTCAACCAATGAAATTCAAACCATGTCAACTAAGCATTCTTGGACAAATAATATAGTCCTATTCTCATCAACTTACTCGTCTTAATTTTTTGCTACACCGTTACTATTAGTTACTAACTTGCAGCATACTTCCACAACAAAGAATATCTAATTGCCTATATAGCATCGAATTATGTCTACGGAATATATCGAATTATTTCTCGATTTAAGCGTGTCGTCCTTGCGCAGGGGTCATGCTAATCTTCTCCGTATCGTTCCAATTTTATCGAAGAACCATCCTACAAGCTTCCCATGTATCAAGACTGTTACCTAGCAGCTGTTTCTCGATGTGGGAGTCATAAAACCAATATTACAAAGGCACGTGCGCCTTACGTGTCCTGCCTCAAAGTGCAATTTTACGAGTTCAAAGGTTTAAAACAAGGGAACTGAAACCAAGACACCTAGTCAAAAATCACCCATAGATATAGAGCCTACGCTCCATCGAGATTCAAGACTGCTACCAGTAGAATACGTTGAGGCCGAACCCAAAGGAATTGATGGAAGGATTTGCTGAAGTCACCTGATCCTATATCAAATTCGACGATGTTTCTTCAGCCTGTTCTTTGTCGTTTCAAGTTCTGAGTTTTGAACATCGAGACCATGGGTCGACATGGGCAATTTCCCAAAGAGAAGAACCTCCAATTTCAACATACACAAACATAAGGTACTTGTCCTACCTTGATTTAATCAAAAGGTTTAATTTTGATCGATTAATTTCAAAATTTATGGTTCGTATCTCTTAAAGTGTTATGGACTTTGTCATTTGACTCGTTTATGATGATTTTATAAAGTACTGTTTGACCTGGATTGGAATTTGATTGCTAACCTTTAAGATTTCCCATTGTTTGCTTGTTTATACTCCATTTGCCCCAATTTTCCATTGTCTTCTTCTCTGTCAAATACTCGAAACCATCATTGTCTTGTTTTTGTTAATTTCATTATAGTTCTATATTTATCTTCAATTTTTTAAGATGCAAATGTTGTATAGTTAAAGTTGAATTTTGACCTGAGTCTCTTTGCAACTAGCTAATGCTTACTAAAGCTATGAGTGGGCATATGGTGATATTAATAGGATAATATTGTTTGGCGTGGTTCTTTTCATTATGTTTCCTTTTCTAGATGGAAACAAACTGTTCATTTTTTTATTTTAGAATTCTAGTTACGATCTTTTAGCCTTTGCAGATTACCAGCAGAAGACCAAATCATTAGTTCTCTTAGCAATGGAAGGAGGGTCCTTGAATAACGAGTTGCAATTGATTCCTAATATGATGTCCTTAGATGATATTGAAAAAGAGTTACAATATAATCATTTGTCTACTATCATTGACGACATCACTGGTATGTTTTCCATCTCGCATATTTTTACTACGTATATATATGCTGAGCTTTACTTATTATTCTTTTCTTAGATTTACTAGAAAAAAAATAGTAGTCGTCTTCTGTGAGCGTTAGAGGGTAGAGACCATGATTGAAGAAAGTTATAACATATTTTTAACAATAAACAAGTGAGAATAACAATTGAAACGTAATTAATATTTATGTAGCAACTAGTTACTTAGCTAGTACCCTAACTATAAATATGGTGATTTATGATTCAGGGGATCAAACAATGTTTGTTTTTTCTGCTGAATTCCTCTCATTATCAACTAAAATTTTTGAAACTCGAGAAGACCTCATTACTAATGTTAGTAAGATTGGTCGATGCAAGGGTACATGTTTGTAATCAAAAGATCTAAAAGCAATAAATATGGGGACCCCAAATATGTTGATATTGGTTGTGATAGAGGTGGTAGTTATCGAACTGAAGTTGCACTTGAGAGCAGGAAAAAGAATTCATCTTCTCGACTGATCAATTGTCCTTTTAAAATTCTGGTTAAAAAAACAGCTGAAGGGGTGTGGAAGGTAGAGATAATTAGTTTGTCACATAATCATGAGACTTCCATAAACATGTCTGGACATCCCTATCACCGCCGATTTACCCAAGGGGAAGCCTTACAAGTTAAGCAAATGAGTAGGGCCGGCATAAAAGCACGCCAAATTCTCTCCTCACTTCGACAAAACTAATCCTGAGCTTCTTGCTGTTTCCAGAAATGTATATAGCAAGACGGCTCAATTTAGGAGAGAAGGCCTAGATGAGCGTTCAGTTATCCAAGCACTATTGGATGAGCTTGGTGGTGTTGGTTTTTCTCATAATGTCAAGTATGATCACAATGGTCATTTGACTAATCTATTCTTTGCTCATCCCACATCCATTTAGTTGACTAAAAGCTACTCTAATGTCTTTGTGATGGATTGTACTTATAAGACAAATAAGTATAAGATGCCATTACTTGATATTGTAGGAGTGTCGAGCTTCAACACTTAATTCTTCTCGTGTTTTGTTTTCATACAAAAAGAGGAACAAGAGGATTACAAGTGGGCTCTTCAAATGTTTAGAAATTTACTGGGTTATGGTAATCATCCATTGGTGATAATAACTGATAGGGAATTGACATTCCCGTTTTGTATTTAATTTTGTACTCAGATCAGTTACAAATACACTAAACCATCTTCTTTACATTTCCTCTTAGCAATTGAAGAAGAGCCCCTGCTGCTTAGTTGTAAATACAAGTAACTCTGTTTTGTTCATGTTTGCTGGAATGTCATGTATGCATCCTTTTATTTTCTTTTGAGTATTCTAAATTAAAATGTCAAAGTTGCAAGAGACAACAAGTCGACAACTAGCGATTCAGTATAACCTCATTTTGTAAAACTGAAAAGCTATCATTTTTCCTAGCCTTCATTTTGTTATCTAAAACCGAGTAGCGACTGATACTAAATAATGTGTGTTGTTTACGGTATAATGAAAAAAAAGTGATCATGTTCCCTTCATTTTGTTATGTGAAACTGAATAGCGACATGGTTTATGTTGGTTTTTGCAGCCTTCTCTAATGTATTTTTCTTAGGGTCCCTTTGCTTATTGTACTAAAATATGGGTTTTGTTTTGGTTTATGCAGACTAGATTTGACCGCACAAGTTAAAGAGTCATAAGTATTGCATTGGAGGCTTGTTGCACCTTCTGTTTTGAATCAGGGCTGCTTTGTTTTTTTTTTGGGACCCTTTTATTCTTTGGAAAGAGAATCAGGGCTACTTATCTTGGAAGTTTTTGTACTTTGAATTTGAAGTCGAATTTGAAGTGTTCTCTTGTCGCCTCTTGAGTTAAGTAAGTTGTTGAAGTGTTGCAGGCAGTTTATTTTTTCTTTTCTTCTGGACTTTGAGAGTGGATGCTTGGAGTTATTAACATAGAAATGTTGCACGTTTTGAGAAAGGAAAAAACAAGTCATAAGAGAAAATCATATCGATACTGATCAACAAGAATAACAACTTAAAATTGATTCTTATCTACAGGAATAAGGTGTGAGAAAAAAGAAAGAATGTCACAGAATTTCAGTAAAAAAAAATGGAAGGGAAAAAGGCAATGAGAAGAGACTGAGAAACGAGGAAGAGGAACAGTACGTTATGTGGGTTATGAGGGAGAGTATATAAAAAGAAAAATAGATTTAACTGAAAGGTATTTTTGAAAGTAAATAATGAGAGGAGATAAAGTATTATTAAAAAATTGAATGGGTGTGGATTTCAGTACCTTAAAACTAGGGGTGGCAATTTGGACCCTGGCGATACCAACCAACCATGTATCAACCGTACCAAACAGATTGGTATGCCAAGTAGTTGGTAACCGAGTTTTCGGTACAGTACTACCGTACCAAGTTTTAGAAGTCGGTTGGTACATGGTACAGATTTTCCCAAAATACAGTATACCATATACCAACCGAGTTATATTAAAAAAAATAAAAAATAATTAAACCTATTAATCTAAGCCGTTGATCTCTGTGGACTGTGGATCTATTCTCAGTAACTCACCTCTCACGCTCGCCTCTCTCGCCTCATCTCTCTGCTTCGCAGCACCACGCGGCTCCGCCACCTAGACTTCGCAACACCTCCTCGGCTCCGCCACCTCGCCTCTCTTGTCGTCAACTCAGCAGCACCTCGGCCACATCGACTCGGCAGCGCTAAGGGCAGCGCCTCGACTCTCCGACGAAGGGCAGCGCTGGGCAGCTCCTCGAATCTCCGACCAAGGGCAGCGCTGGGCAGCGCCTCGACTCTCCGACGAAGGGCAGCGTTGGGCAGTGCCTCGACTCTCCGACGAAGGCCAGCGCCTCAACTCGCCGTCGACTTCGCAGCACCAAGCCTCGAATCTCCGTATGTATCTATCAATCTATTATCTATGTGTATCTATCAATGATCAATCTATGTGTTATGATTGTTATCTATCAAGCTATGTCTTGATTGTGTTCTATACTCTGTGAACATTTTGATGGTGATTTGGCTTTGAGATATGATTTGTTGTGTTTCACTTATGTGCTTGTTTCGATTATTCTGCATTGGCTTTAGAGTTATGATTTCATCAGTTGGATGAATAGAAGGTAGATTATGAAATGCCGATAGCTTGGAAGAAAGAATGGACCTTTTGATAGTTAGAGAGTAGGAGTGAATTAGGTAGCAATGTTGGTTTCTGTTCAAGTTAGAGAGAATGAGAGAGAAGAAGAAGAGGGTAGGGTTTGAATGGAGATAGATAGAGAGATAGACTAATGTTCTTCTCTGATTGTTCAAGCATTGGTTCTTGTTTTGAATAATTCTCAAGTATTGATTATTGTTTATAAATACCCTTTGAGTCTTGTTTCTTTCACCAGTGCTTGGTGCCTTGGCGTTTTGTTCTTTTATTTTATTTTTCCCAGATTTTGGTTATAAGTTCACTTACCAGAACTTATGAACACTCTCAAGTTATATAGTGATATTAATAAGAAGCTTGAATTGCATATATTATGTAATATAAACACTCTCAAGATATCATACAGTGTATAAATGGCTGCAATACTGCAATACTGCAAATCTGCAATACTGCAATACTGCAAATCTGCAAAACTGACTTGTTGCATTTGAACTTTTGAACTTGGACGTTGTTGACTTGTTGCATTGGATATGTGTTGTTTAATTTTCTGTATAAGACTTTGGACGTTGTTGACTTGTTGCATTTGAACTTTTGAACTTTTGATCTTGCTTGTTTATGCATTTGAAATTATATGATGTGTGAAACTTTGAATGTGTTTGAATTTTGAATAGTTTGATAATTGATAGAAGTTTGGTATAGGCCCAAAAACAGGATTTAAATGAGCTTGGCCTTTCAGTTTATTGGGCCTCGATTTAAACTTGGTAGAGGCCCAATACCAACCGTACCAACCGAGTACCAACCGTACCAACTAAGTTGGTATACCAACTTTGACGGTTGGTTTTGGTACAAGATTTTGCCTACCAATTTTAAGTTGGTTGGTACATGGTATTGCAAAATATAGTTGGTATACCTACCAATGCCAGCCCTACTTAAAACAAACTAACAAGTATTGATTGAAGTTTATATTTATTAGATAATCTTCCTAAAGCACCTGTCTAAGTTTATATTTATTAAATAATATTCGTACGAATTTGAAGATCTTGTTACAAAGTTTTATTTCCGGGTCGAGGATGCACTGAAAGTATATTTTTATGAATTAAAATTGTGCTTAAAGAGAGGTAGCTAATTAAGGCTCATATGCAATGATGAATAAGGCAGCTCTCTTGTCTTGCAATCTTTTCAGACACTGGCACAATGGCACATACAAGTTTAAGATTCTTTCATTCATCGTTTCAGTTTTTGGGTCTAAGTTTCTTGATGAATATGATTTCTGTTATTTTTTATCTTTTTCTTATCTAGAATTGAGATTTCTATTCTTCAATAATGGACGGTCTTGATCAAATTTTTAGATTAAGTTTGGATATCATATACTAAACTCACCAAAAATGCATATTCTTTAGGTTGCTAGCTCTTTGTGCTCTCTCAAGCACCAGCAACTTAGTTGAATGTTTGCACAGTAATCACAAGGCCACAAGCTTGCATCAGTGTTGGTAGATTGATATGTATTTCACTTGCTGTGTCGCTTTCGTATCTCAATATCTGTTATATATTGAGAAAAGGTTAGGAATTATACATCTACAAAATCAAAAACCCAAATGAGCAACATGAGTAAAAGGCTGTTCGAGTTGAGGAATGACATTCAACTCATTCAAGCACAGATCTGTGAGTGAAGCCTTATCAATTTTCTGATCCCAACAACACACCAAACACCAAGATACAAGTTTCAGAGGCATATTCAAGGATACCTCCATATATATTATCACCTTTAAGCATTCGAGTGATTCAACCATCACACAAATCATATAGCAAATATGATAGACTCGTTCACAACAAATGCCAATTCTACAAACATGAAAACATTGTATAAACGAACATAAACAATTCTTCAGCCTGACTCAGCAAATCCAGAAACAAAGGTTCATTCAAGTATGATATTGGAATCACAAATCGTTTCTTCTGGCTCTCTCCAACGTAGACTGCAAAGTAGCCTTTTGGAATATCTGAAGTCTTTGAGTTGGCAATCCGTGGAAATCGGAAACCCATGGTTTCTTTATACCAGAATGATCAAAGAAGGAATAAAAGTATCAAAGGACTTGGGAAACAGAAAAAGCTTAATTCAATGCTTGCAATGAGAGGAGTTGAATTTGCTCATGAACCTGATAATATGTTTGTATATATAGATGAAGAAATTGTATGTGGAAAACCATCTGTTACATGAATGATTGGTGAAGAAGCCTTGAGATGTTACATGAATGATTGGTGAAGAAGCTTTGAGATGGCAGGGAACACCTTGATCAGGTAGGAACACATGCTTGTGAGAAACCACATGGGTTGTCTTCCTACTCAAATCACGTATAGATGGTAGTCATGGTACCAATCTGTACACTGGGAAAGAAACATTGTTCCCTACATCCTTGAGATGATATATAGAGAACTACCACAGGTTTCAATCTATCTAACAAACTCGATTTTGAGGATAAGCCTGGGCTATATGATAAGAGTCTGCAGTCATCTGCTACATGCATGAAGCTAGTGAGTGGTGTACTGAAGGACACTGGCTTGTGTTCACATGGGGTTTGTCTAGCTTGCTATTTTCGAAAGTTGTTGTCCGCCTATATATAGATTTTTCATTTATATGCTACTGAAGAGACTGTGTCCTTTTGTCTAAACATGCCTTCCTTCCCAAGAAAGCGACTGCTAGAAGTGAAAATCTTTCTCTAAGAAATAAGAGACAGGCTTGGGATTGATAATCAATGGGGATTCAATGCTGCTTACTACAAGAAATATTGGTGGTGCTGAGGGCTAATTAAGGCGACTTTCCATGGGGCCGGAGCATGAAGCCAGCCTATAGCATATGGTTTAATTTGTTATTTTATGTTCTCTAGTTTCAACAAACTGTATGCAAGTTTTGTTTGATCGGTCTGGAATTTTAGTTCATTTGATATATGGTCACGATAGAAGAGAATACCGTATCGGACAAGTACTGATTTATATACTTCAGAAACAGTAGATGAGATGAAGAAGTGAAGAACATCATTATTGCATTCTATATGTATCCACTAACAATGACCACTGTACTCATTTGTCGTGGATGAAAGAAGGCTGTGGGTGAGAGAAGACCAAGACTTGCATATATACACACCTGCAAGGCTGCAACTCATTACATCTCTGATGGCTAGCCTTGGCAATATCTTAAAGCACAAAATATCGGCCGGAAGCTGGGAAATATTAGCTCGGATATATCCATTATTTATGAGAAGAAATAACATTATTATTAAGTCTAGAAGGTTCTGCACTCTTCGGTCATATTCCTCTGTTGACACAAATTCCAGCTCTTTGAGGAATGGAATTCGATTTGAAAGCGGCTTATCACTTCTATATAGAGCGGCCTCCTCTCTATCTCACAATTAACAAGTTCCAGAAATTTTGACAAAATCCCAACTAACCATGCAGATATTCGTGAAAACCCTAACGGGCAAGACCATCACCCTCGAGGTGGAGAGTTCCGACACCATAGACAACGTCAAGGCCAAGGTCCAGGACAAGGAGGGCATCCCCCCTGACCAGCAGAGGCTCATCTTCGCCGGCAAGCAGTTGGAGGATGGCCGCACTCTGGCAGATTATAACATCCAGAAGGAGTCTACACTCCACCTTGTCCTCCGTCTCCGTGGTGGTGATCATATGGGTGGTGTAATATAATGGTGCACCATTTGGTCAATTTCTTTTTAGGCTAGGGTTTCTCTTTGGTCCCTTTCATGTTTTTCTTCGACCAAACAGTTTACAGTCAAGACTGCTATGTAGTTTCTTTCGTTTAGTAATAATAGTTTCCTTTCAGTTAAATGAATGTTGGTGTTGGCTTGTCTCATTGTGTTTGCTGATTTATCGATTTTGCTTTGGCTAATATGGTTGAGAATGTTTCTTAAGTTTTGTACGTAAGACACTGATCATGTTCTGGCCTGTAGTCTGTAGAGTCCTTGAGAATTAAAATTAGGTCTAGTCAGAAGCAATGTTCTGTAACTAGGTGAGCTTTTCACAGAAAACTAAATTACCACATCATTCAGATGAAAACAAATGAAACGAAATTGATGATAACCATAAACACTATGTACCACAATGAGTTGGCTACTTTCCAATTAGGTTTAGTCTGCATATTCATGACTGATACCAGTGTAGTCAGTATTACACCATATAAATAGCAGCTAATCAATCTTAGCTAGAATGAGTGAATAAGGATATGAAAGTGCTAAATTGCTATCCGATATAGAATCAGACATTGGGTATACAAATGACCAGTAAATAACATCTCAGTACATCCAAGATTGTCAAAACTTCATAAGTCTGTCATCTCATACTAAGCTAAGAAAGCGCTGTTTTAAACATTGAAATCAATTTTCCATCACATCTTTTAACGACAGCAACAAAGCTGAATCTCAATCTACTATAAAGATAGACAATAAAACAAATTTGAATCTCTTAGTTGATGCATCTGCAGAGAAGCCTCACTCCACCATCTCTTGAACACATCCCAGAGTCCTTGATATCTGAGTGCAAAGGAGAAATGGACGAGGCAAGACAAGTTTTTGGTGGTATGGAGTATGGACAAGACAAGGCCTTGCTAATCATACGATCAAAAACTTGTCTTGCATAGTCAATTTCCAGTAATGTACGATACATCTTCGAAAGGGTCGGATGACGTTGGACTAGTGAAAGCTGTCGTTTGGGTGACGACTGTCATGATTTGAGTGTCTACTGCCATTTGAGATACATCTGCACGATCGCAGACTTTGTGAAAGATTAATACATATCCCTCAACCAGACGGTGTTGCTCGGAAAACCTGAATGTCACACCGAAACACGGACGAACGAGTTGGGTTTTACTAAATTTGGGTCGGTTTCCCACAGGATTCCCCATATGAAGATCTGAAGATTTGGTTGGGTTATGGTATTGAGAATGAATCAACGCAGTGTAGTTTCTCGCGAAAACAACGAGACCAGTATTACAGGGAAGGCAGCAAGGCATACCTCTTGTGATGCTATTGCTGCAATAACAGACTGAGAATTATAGATTTCTAGACATGGGTCGGCGGAGAAGCGTTTGTTCTTGCTGTGAGTTTTCTTTGGTCGAAGTTTAGGTTTTTATATCATCTCTCAGGTTCAAACCCTAGAAAGCTATGATGGGCTTTCGTCCTGTTTTGGTTCAAAACCAATTCTTTTTTCTTGGGTTACAAGTTAGACCTGAAGCCCAAAACATCTAACTGAAGACTAAAAACCTACATACTGGTGTTTGCTGGTGTTGCTTCTTCAGGAAAAGTCTTGTTGTGGTGCGCCGTGCGCGAGAAGTGGGCATGGAGTTGATCATGAACTTATTACCACTACCAATGCCATGCTGTGCTTCATGTTGACACCACTCGCCACCACAGATGAAAACCCCTCTTCTAGCTCGCTCCGTGTGATTCGAGGTGACTTACGAAGTTCAAGCATGCAAATTCAATATTTCTGTGGAATGTTGTATATATCTGTTGTATCACTTGTATGAAGTTTTATTGGTGTAAATTTTCAAAGCATTCCCCGAGTAGCAGACTAGCTGTTGGACAAGAAATGCTTTAGCTCTAACACAATTCTATGATGAATGATTAGCAACCTTAGTCCACAGGTCTCCAAAATCGATTTCAGGACTGTGTCGTATTGGATATAGATTACAAAGATAACGGAAACTTAACCACTTTGTTCCAAGACTATACACTAAACTATGTTGTATTCAGAAAGTAAAGAATTTAATGACTATTGAGGATAAAATCGTTTGAATTGACAAATACTATGATGAACTCTGGACACAATTAACCATCAAGATCAGCTTGATTGTTAATATTCTTCGCATATACCTGACCCCAAACTTGACTAAAATCGGACCGACATTGTTCCCACTCTTCCTGCTTTTGTTTCAGTCGAACTAATATAACAGGCAAAGCCACTTCCGCATTTTCCCTCAACACATCCACCACTTCAAGCCCTTGTTTACTATATATTCTCTCAATGCACCTCAGATTATGAACCGTCAAGTGATCTTCAAGACAAATTGATGCACTAATACTATTGTTTTCAATATTCTTTAGTAGCTGCTCAACATTCCCTATCGTTGAATTCACAGAACTCAACAGCATATCAAGTTCGAACATGTCATTCTCACACTGGAATAGGCTCTGCTCACATCGGGTTTTGCGTATTCCTCTTGAACAGGATGCAGCTGAAGGAGTAATGCAGACTCGATCATTTAGTACTTGAGAATCAAGCAATGTTCTTCGGGTGGCAATAGGAATCGAGTAATCCTCTGGCAAGACATGGTAACTTGGAGTGCAAGTCTCACAGTTAGAGAGGTCAATAGCACAAGAGGGTTCACTTGGCAAAAAGTGAGTGAAATCATCAATCAAGTCTGGGTGATCTCGGAAAAGTGCTGCAACCTTTGGGAAAATACTGTGATTGTTTTCATTCTTTAAGATTTCAATAAAAGATAAATAAGCATGAGGTTCGTCTCGAAATCGTGCCTTTACCCTTTTTACAAAAGTGAAAGCTTCTTCAGAGACGAGATCATGAGTAGTGGGTGGGATGGCGATTTCATATCCCTCTGGCAAGAAGGTGTTGAAACCCATTAGTAAATCTGGATGCCCTTCAAAAAATACTTTTACCATCTCTATCAGACTTTCAATATCAAATCTTTGAGTTCTAAAGTCTTTCAGCAGTTGAGTGAAGTCTTGGTAGCTTCTTTCTTCGTCTTCAAGAACATCCCTCACTGCCTTTAGATATGCGAAGTATTGACTTCTACTAGGTTTTCTGATACCTCCTTCTGTTGTCTTATTGATCATCTTGGACGTCCCAGAAAGCTCTTCTTCTTCTTCTCGAGACGAGACCAGTCGCGGAACCATGTCTGATCATCAAAACCCTAACAGAATCAAAATCAAACACATTTACCCTGTTGTTCTAAGACAGCCTCAAAAGAGAACATGCAAAAGGAAATTAAAACAAAACAAAAAAAGATAGAAAGTGATAGTTCCAAGATCTAAGGCTTGCTGTACATATATGGAGAGGATTGTATATGATATGTGATTCCTTGTTGAAAAAGTGGGAATACCAACATAAGAATCCTACAAATATGAACAAGCTAGAAGAGAATCGAAGTGTCTTACTAGTTACTTGAGACCCTTTGTTCTTTCAGCTTTCTCCACCAAGTCGATCTCACAACCCTAAGTCCCTAACGGCCTACCATTATTGTAGGCGCCCTTATTATAGCTAATTAGTCTCCTAAATAGGAAATAAAAAGCAATATTTAATCTAAAATATAAATCCTAATCATCTCTCTTTGTTTAGAATTGGATCTTGGGAATATATGAATTTTAACTATATATAGGTCTCCAATAGTTTGCTACCGGAGCTCCTTTCTTTCTTTTATATTTTGTTTATCTTTACAATAAGCTACAAGTTACCCTAATCACAGGATTCACAGCATTTGCTAGGGGACTAAAATTATCAAGACAAACAAGTACCTAATCTAGACAATAATACCTCATCAACCTTTTCTAGTACCTTCATTTATTTTGTGTAACATTCTATGTGGATTTCCATGTCCTCCCTTTCGGTCTCCTCTTCTCTCTTCTCCAACTGTGCGTCACCTTTGCTCCAAGGAGAGCTTTTGATGTTGAATTACATTGATTAGTAAAAAGCACCCAATACTTATTTCAGGCTTTTAGCTCAAAATTTCAAATAAAAGGATTTTCGGGCGATTCTTATACGTGATAACAAGATAATCAGAGAGCAGCTGCTTAAGTTATTTCTTTGGAAAATTTTCTTTTAGGCTTTCAAAACAAGCCCCATTGTCTCCATCAACAAAAAGGATTGCAGAGAATAGTCGCAAAGCATAGCAAATAATGTAGTCTGTTCACCAATTTATGTAGGTAAATCAACAAGATAATTTACTTATTTTTCTTCTTGAAGTAGGTGAAATATGATAAAAGTAAGATGGAAAAAATGACAAGAAATTTCAACAAAATAGAATGAAAATTACTGTAAATCTGGTATCAGCGTCATTCAGAATCAGAATCTGGACCGATGTCCACAATATCAGGAATTGAGTCTGTATCCGAATCAATAATCATCCCAATTCCAAATCCCTTGCTGTTCTCAGCAACTGAGAGTATATTGGTATCTGCTTGATACGAAGGATCATTTTCCATTGCCCTACCAAAAATGTGTTCACCTATAGTTTCATCTCCATTTTCTCTAATCTCCACATCCTCAATGTTCGCTGCTACAATCTCCTGTTCCCTTCCGGCTACATTTTCTTTGCCTAATGAACCATCTGCGGAAAGAATTTGATTGCCATGAACTGTGGGAATTTTGGATGGTTCTCCGGTCTGCATAGTCTTGCTTAGATTGTTCCCTGGTGCTTCCATTTTTTTACTGGTTTCAATCCAGCTCGAGTACAGCTCGTCATGATATAAATCAGGAGCAATATCTGCCGTTCCCTGAATGTTAGTTGAATATGAGGTTCTGTGCTTTAGATTACCAGAGTAGACATTTCCTTGGTAGTCGTGGTGAGCTCTTTCATCATTGCTAGTCGAGTTAGAGAAATCTGCCAGTGGGAGGGCCCTGGGATGTATAAGCACCTCTAAGACTAAGAGAGCATGAGCACAAAATTCAGCAAGTTTGGTACCACTTTCAAGCTTGCCTACAAAATCACGTTCATTTGTTCCATCAATTAAAGAAATGTAAGCGCAAGGATAAAAACAAAATGTTACTCATTAAGAAACGGCTAATGAAGTAGTGACACTAAGACCATTTACAACCCCAATTTTTTTTTTCAACCATGCTGTTTAGATTGTAAATAGGCATGGACAAGCAATCAAACGAGTAGATTGTAGATAATAGTGAAAAGTTAAGTGTACCACTATCAGTCCAAGTTCTCTACCCGAAATATTAACCTCTTTTTGCTTTTTTTTTTTTTTGAAATATTTACCCTCCTTTTGCTTCCCCTTTTTATAAATGTTTAATTCCCTCTTCCCTCCTTTTGCCATACATGCTTATTTGTTTGTTATCGATCATGAGTACTAAAGAAGAGAGAGAGAGAGTACATATTCATAAAGGAATTACCACTACGGAAAAGATCAACACCCTGAGCTAAAAATGGGGGCCGAACACGAGATGAAGACAAGAAAGATGCCAAAAGTGCACGTAGTGCTGCAAGCTGTATATCACCCCAAACATCAGTGGGTTCATTTGGCTGATAAATGCTTGTGTTCTCACCAGCAAGTCCCCCTTTTAGAGAATTTGTAGCTATGTTTATCAGAAGAAGATCAACATCTGATCGCCATCCTTCAGATTTAAATACACCATCCTGTTGAACGAAATTAATATATTGTCACTCATATGTAATCTTTTCATGTCCAAAAAGAATGACACAGAAGCCAAATTGATCCACACATGATATTTGAAGGACCAAGCCCTTGTTATATATGGTTTTAGACAAAATAATACAAACATCTAATGGTATTACACTATCATGGCATTTTGGATTTATATTAACTGAATGTTTTGATATGGTAATCAACAAGGCGGAACAGAAACAGGTACATGTGCCAGAAGATTTTCAGAAAATTTGATTCACTGGTACAGAAGAATATAATATCTCAAAATCAAGCTGAAGACAAGCCTTTCCTCAGACACTAGAAATGCTCACACACATGAACTGACCCAACATTTTATATAAAGATGTGGAGAACACATACCACAGTCAGAAGAGCTTCTAATGCCTCAAGTGCCGCTACTTGCACAGCCATTGCACATCTTCTATGGTTTTTGGGGGTTCCCACCTCCAAATTACTTGAGTTATGCATCTCGAGAGATGTCAAAGTTCCATGCTTCCTCTTTCTATTGCTTGGTTGTGGTGTTTGGAGCAATGCTTCAGAGGGTTTCACACTGGCCCTACTCTCCATAACAATGGGATTTAAATCAACAGAAGTACTGTTCACAACTTCCTGAGCAAGGCTTACTGCCACTCCTGACAAGGACATAACTCCAAATTAATAAAACTCAAGTGACTTCCAGGATAACTACACTAATGGTACTATTAGTTAAGGGTAAAAGAGAAAGCAAAATCCCAATTGCCAAAACATTCTGTATTTCATATGTATTAAGAGAACAGATTGCAGTGCATGCCATATCGGATGTAATTAACACAGTTAAAAGATTTCAACTTCAATGATAAGCAATCTAAAACATCTAGACCTATAAGTGTAAATACTTGCACTGGTTTATACTACAGTTGAGGGGTGATTTATAGTCTAAAGGGATCTATATCTGTTTTAGTTTGGTTGTGCATTGACACATGGACAGACCTTTGCTCCTCACTTAACTAGATGAAACTCCAACAACTCTTCTTATTATCTCAGACAGCAACATGTGAACCCGCCTCACTCTAATGGACAATTTCAAATAACATACAACAATCATTCAGTTGATTATCCAGTAGTCACTAATACTCTGAAGGAGACTATTTTTGACTTTCAGTTGCAAATTTTGGATTAGCAGGTATGTGTTATGTCTTTGAGATGCTCCGATTTCAGCCATATGCGCAATGATGAGTTTTTAGACATATATTGCACAAGATAGCCAATACATATAAGACAAGGTAATGGTTCAGACAAGGCCATTTGCCTCAACTGACTAATACGGCTATACATGTTAGTTGAGCTCTAGATGGATTAGACTTTTTGGACTAGAAAACATATCTTACTCTATCCAAGCTTTAGCAATGTAGGCAGCAGGACTAAAATATGATTAAAAATACACTTTCTGAAGTTACCGCATACCGACACCGGTGGATATCAGCAAAATTCTTGTGATTGAGTAGACCTTAACTCTCAGTTCTGGCAAGACACATCTCTTTAAGTACACTGAAAGCAAGCGCACTATATGTGCATCATGTGGTAAAACTTGACTGCGAAAGAGATAATAATATGATTAGAAAATCACAATTCTAATACATCATAAAAATATTAGTCTTTAAGTTTAAAAGTGAACGCATATTAAGTTATTAGTGGCAACTCATATCAAGCAAACATCCTTCAATATCGAAGTTCAGGATCAGAAATGCCACTAACCAACTATTCTATTAAACCACACATTAGAATGGAATAAACCATGATGAGGTATGATCATGAATTAGTGTTCAACCCCTAGCATTCCGAAGTTCAAAAGTGACTCAGCAAATTGAAATCATTTACTACAGGAGATTCATATCAAGTAAGTGTATTGCACAACCATATGATAAGGACTGAGACACTCAAATTATAACTCTGTAGGTTACCTCCGCACACCCTTAAAGATTGCAGTGAGGAGGTCCAAACTATACGAATGCAAACGTGGAAGTTCCAAACAAACAAACTCTTGTTGCATGGCAGTCATAAAGAGCCGCAGTGAGTGTGACAAGGAGCCATCCACATCCATCACTCTCTCAAGAAGAGCTAATAAGGAGCGAATAGGAGCAGTCACCTATTAGTGAAAACACATTAGAATATTACATCCTTGTAGAATATCAAATTCATTTACATAATTTTTGAAAGCAGAAGAGGATTTGCAGAAGTTTAAAAAAAAAAAATTTAAATCTAGAAGTACATTCAGATTATTCGTAAAAGGTATCGGAACGTAGCTACAAAAACTAAAAGAAACCTGGACAGGGTAAGAACTGGTTAGCATTGTAGAGCAGCATATTATGAGAGCAGATACACTGGAGACTAGTGAACTATGAGACCTCTTTCTTGCCTCCTCTGAGGCTTCTCCCGTTAATGTATTTCCGCCTAAAGGGGGAGGGGGATCCTTTTCAGGTGGAACCAAAAGTCTAATACCTTCACGACGTTTAGTTTCTGCAACACAAACAATTAAGGGTATTGGTAGCTGAAATCAAGAACAGCAAAAGCAAAAAACACCTACAACATAACACATTGTACCTTCCTCAAAACCCTGGAAAACATCATTCAGATGATGATTAATAGACAATAAAACCTTCTGAATCATTAATGACCAGCTTTCTTCATCACCTTTCGATTTTGGTAGTACTGCCAGGCAGTGAGCTAGTTTCTGAGATATTGAACACCACAAAGAAGTTACTGGGATATCATAATTTGGTTGCTGACTCATTATTAGTACTCTAGAGATTACATCAAGCAAACAGGACTCACCTTCAGCATATTGAAACAACATTTTCCGGACAGAATTTTTGAAGCAATAGCCTCTTCAACCTGCATAAAATATATTAAGTAATTACTTAGTGTTGGTCTCACAACCATCGGGTTCTCAAAAGGCTCTGTTATGCAAATTATTTCCAGTATTATAAATTTTCTTAATACAGTTAAAGCAGTTCAAGTGATATCCAATAGGCTTAACAAGGTAACATTCATATGATATCGCATTTTATACCCTCTAGCACAACACAAGAGGACATGTCAAGCCAACTGTTATTACGATTCCAGCATTACCTATGGTAGGGTACTAAAGCAGTACAATATACTTCCAGCATCTTGTGGACCAAGTCTTACAAAAATCATTTGTACAAATCAATATGCATCAACTGACCACCATGTAAGTATTACAGTATGCATATTCAGAAACTACGCTAAACGAGTATTCAATAGTCCAGACCCAAACCAGACAAAAATATATAATCATTAGGCATTTCCATTGAATGCGTCTTTGATCATATATACAATTGCATCTAAGCTTGTGTCCTAATTGGATTATGATATATGTGTGTGTGCATAAACATTTACAAATCAGGTATGTTATTAAGAAATCATATTGAAAGTTGTGTATCGAGTCATGTCTTTTGAGGTTCCGTTGATGTGAAGCCTTGTAAAGCATTATATACGGTGGTACCTCAAGGACTTCTCAACCGATTCACAATTGGTTTTGCATTAGAGGTCCAATTTCTTTATCATTATCATAATTTGTATTTGAACAAACAATTTTAGTAGCTAAACACATGTCAAATGGGGACACTTGGAATTGATTATTGGTACGTTATCTATACACAACCAGCAGTCAGGAATGACATAGCTTTTTAATCCACTTAAGCATAATTGGCAATTGATTTCTTCATGATGGGAAGATAAAGCTCAAAACATGTGGAATAATTACAAATCCTAATAAAAAAAAAATCCATTACAAGATATTTTGAAGTCTGTCATAACAAAGATTCACACAATTCATGTATCAAATGTTGCTTCAAAATGTACTTGGGATTGAAATTTTTTTTTTCTTTCTTTAGAAGCCATAACATATCATATGTCCACATGATTTGTAACTGGTAATATATAGTGGCAATACAGTAATGAAGTCACAGGTTCTGCAATGAAAAACAAGAAACTTACACTGTCATAATGACGACTGACAGAAACAGGAAAGAAAGATATGAATATGCAAAGCAATCGAAGCGCTTCTTCCTGCATGTAACACAACAGACAAGAAAATTTTTCTCTTTAAGTTTTTCTCTTTTAATAGGAATAAAATTCATAATGGATCCAATACGAGTAAAACCAGACAACAGACAAGGAAATAAATAAAACAAAAACAAAACAACAAAAAGACAACACCCAGCACTTCAATTAGAAGAAAGAGCAACAAAAAAAACAAAAAGAGTTCTTAATAATCTACAAAAACTTAAGCCCATAGAGAGGCAAAAATGTGAACTCTCTGCTTCAGCTTTGCTATCCCACACCAATAGAGAAAGACAGAGATATGTCCGTCCAAGGGCTTCAAATTGAACTTCTCAACAATGGTTCTGCATTGCAACCATTTGTATCAACACCATATTTACTCCTCCACACCCTTTACCACAAAGCAACTGGCTTGAGAGGGAATCTCCATAACCACGTTCCTAGTAAAGCCTTATTTCTTTAGTCTAAGTTTACCACCCCACAGCGTCACGTCTCGTTGCTTTTAACTAACTACTTCCATCTAACCTAGAATTTTCGCTATCAACTCCATTCTTCCTTCAGTATTAACCCTAATGAGCATTTGTCTCACTTGTTTTGCAGCCGAGTAAAAACTAAAGCCACAAAAAAGTGCAGTTACTTTTAGAAGATTGACCAAGTTATCTTTTTTGGAGGAAAAAAAAAAACCAATTATTCTGCATTTCTCTGCAAATTGTAAATCTGTAATCTCCACATTTTCCCTCCCAGGTCTCAAGCGTTCAATCAATTCACCTCTAGCTATATCCACCACTCTGCTTCAGCCGAGTAAAAACTAAAGCCACAAATTCAGTTACTTTAAGAAGATTGACCGAGTCCTGATCCTTTTTGGAGGAAAAAATAAAAGTTATACTGCATTTCTCTGCAAATTGTAAATCTGTAATATCCACCTTTTCCCAACCAGTTCTCAAGCATTCAATCAATTCACCACTAGCTATATCCATCATTCTTGCTCAAACTATTTTCTAGAAAAGTAATAAAAATGGAGCAAATTGATCCCTTGCCTATCTTGAAGAACAAACTTTACCCCTTGACCTACGACAGAGAAACATGCTGGATATATAGTTATAAACAAAGTCTAAGAACATGCAAATGAAACCTTAACAATAATTTTATGCAGAAGAAAAATTAAACTTACGATACAATAAATTTAATTTCTACGGACAAGTGTGTATTAGTAACTTACCCAAACAACCTCCGAGTGATCATCATCTAACAACTTCAAAACTGATGAAATGAGTTTCCCGGCATGGGCAGTTCCATCTTTCTTAACAATTGGAAATCCACCCAATCTAAAGAACAAAGGAAAGTAGCGTCACAGGAGTGCCATTACTATTTTCTAATATCGTTTGCAAGATTAAACGCTCAGTATCTAAGTACAAGATGACAGATGCAGTTCCAACTGAAACTTTTAGGTTACTAATGCTTCACATATACAAGTTTTCCGTCCAATATTTACTTTTTTAGAATAATACAGATCAGAACATCCTTGCTGATTAGTTTTGTCTGGCATTAAAAAAATTGATTGAGTTAAACAAACAATTTGAAAATAAGTTACAGGCATATGCGATGCACATATTGTGCATATGTAGCTGGTTGTTGCTTGTCTTCATGTTCCAACTCGTGTGTGTGTGTGTGTGTGAGAGAGAGAGAGAGAGAGAGATTCAGACCTAAGGATAGCACTTTTTTTTTTCTCATAAGGATCTAATGTAAACAAATTATTTCTTGTTCTTCTTGTGTGCGATTCCATATTATATGTATACAGAAAGCATTCAAATGTACAAGAATATACAATATACAACCTTGTAAAGAGATCTGACATTGAAGCACAAGAGGCCACCTTCACGAATTGAGATGTTGATGGAGACTGTTTAGTCAACAAAAAAAAAAACACGAAAGATGGAATTAGGGGGGGTCTACAAAATACAAAATATAAGGACGGCGAAGCTACAGAACAGTCTTCAAGCTTTAGGGGTACTACAAAATACAAACTCCATAAATTGATTAGCAACAGAGGATGTGTGCGACCTGAAAGATATAGTTCACAACCTGAAATACTTAAGATCCTTCCCCTCATATCTATTTGGGAAAGATCACATACATATAAAATTATTATGTTCAATATTATGAGATCCAATTCTAAGCATTAAGGCACGAAATGTGTGTTTATGGGAGCTAAATTTGGATCGAGTTACATATGGTTTTTCTTAGTGTATATATAAAAAGAATGTCCTGCAAGCATGAGTAATTCATTTTTCATTTGGATCGAGCGGTAAGCATACTACATCAGTAATAATTTTTCATTTACCTTTTACAAGCATGAGTAATTCATCTACTGAAGGCACAATTGTGCATATAAATCTGGCATATGACTATGCGGATGAATCATAACAATAACAACAATACAAATGTGCCACTTTTCAGGTCAAAGGAAATTACATACAGGTGATTGACAAAGGAAACAGAGCTAATCATGCCAGACTCTGAAATCTACATGACATTTATAGCTCCGAAAGTACTCAGAGATTGTAATGTTCCATTGAGGATCAGAACCAAATTTGACAAAGGCATTAAGGATGTGATCAGAGAGTGTTGTATCATGATTTTTAATTCTTTTAAGCAACAGATTCTCAAAATACAAGCATGTATAACCATCACATAATGATTATTATGCAGAAAAAACATCCATTAGGATATGAAATCATTTCAAATAAAAATTATAAAATATTTGTTTGGGTACCTGAAGAGGTGAGAGAAACTTCTGGTACCAAACAGAATATGATGCCAAGAAACGATCAGAGCTGCATTCCTGACAAGTCACCCCTAGCAAACAAATTCCTCCCCAGCATTTATCTGGCTAAACCAGGAAATTTAAGCTAATTAATTATATTCAAAGAAGAACGAGAGAATTCTTACAAAGTATCAACAAAAAACGCATAACTTTCCCTTCCACTGACATAATGAGAACAAGAAAAGTGTTGGTATGGTAAAATCAAATAACACATATGTAAAACTGTAATTTATGTCCAAGTTAACACCTGTTGATTATAAAAGGACAGACATCCCATAAATTTTGGGATTAACTTCCTCCAATAAATGCTAAAATATTACACGCGTGATGAATATAAATTTTCCCTGCTCACCAGTCCTCTATGATAAAATACACTTATCAAGGTATCAATATTACAGATAATATGTGATTGTGTATGTTTTTCGGTTTTCCTTCTTCAGAATGACATAGGTTCTCAAAGCATTTTTTTTCAACATCCTAATCATAAATCCATCAAATCAGATCGACTTTATCATTTTAAGCTTCTCAAATAGATAACTCATTTAGGTGGACCCACTTCTCAACTTGATGCTGATCACTTGAAATTAGAGAGGATTATCAGACAGATAATCAAGTCCGAAGGACTTTCCAGTCCTATCCTACCATTCAAGTTACCATTAAGAACAAATGTTGTCAAATATGAATTTAGGGTCCATTCAACTCCCGAGGAGCTTGCAACCCCACAATTGAAAGCTGAAACTGCACAGTTACCATCTGGAAGCAACATTATGATTCAATCAATCCACAGTTCAATCTCTGGGCAAGTCATCCACCTTAGACAGCAAAACAAAACAACTTCTTCCAACAAGCAGGACTTAAATTAGAGTTCAAAGAACAGCTGCGTCCTGGTCGATGAGAATAGCTAAACCATGCCAATTCCCAAAATTCTGAAGACACTGAGTGACAACGACCAAAGTAATGACAAAGACTCGCTAACCTAATCCCATATCAATCCTCCCCTACCTCAGTATAGATTGTTTTCTTTTTGGTAATCAATAATGATTTGTTTTACTCTATCCATAAATCCCATAAAACTGCAAGCACGCTACAGTCCCTTAAAACACAGGACACCCAGTTGTTTTCCTACCCATGTCACGCTTCTTCTCTAAGCAGTCACAGTCCCAAATTGGAAATCACCAATACATTCTCCCCACACATCACATAACAATGCTGTGATAACCAAATATCTCATCTCTTCTTAAAAATCATATAAGATGCCATAACACGAGAAACTAACGAAACAAAATCCTGTACCATAAGGGTACCTTCCTCATCACCTAAAATCCTAAACAAACGACGTACATCAAGAGCTTCTTTGTGATTCCAAGCACCATCTTCTAAAATTTGATCAATAACCAGACACTCTCAAGTAAGCTCTCCGACTTCCCAACCATCAAAATGTCTCCTAAGAAGCCAAAATCACACACCTTAACTAAATAAGTATCTACAATTCTAACCGTCTCGCTGTGAAAACCTTGTCACATTTCCACTAACTGACTAATTGATACAGTTTCTGTTCCTTAAAATACAATGGAGATTCCGAAACTTTTCGACTACGAAAATTACTAAAATCACCAAGCTAGAGTATTACTGTAACAAAAAATAAATAATGAATCACTCGAAAATCAAATTTGGAATGAACATACCATGTCGCTGGAAACGAGGAGGAACAAGCGGTCGAGCCAGGAATCAACGGCGGATCTCCAGTGAGAGATGAGTTTGTGGTCCGTCGGATCGTGGACGGACTCGGAGAGGAGGCTGTGGGTTTTGAGCAAGTAGACGAGGTTGGAGAGGTCGAGTGAGGACCGGGAGGGGAGGTTATCGTCGGGGAGATGGTCTCTGATGAGAGACTGAAGCAAGCGAGGCTTGAGAGAGGAGTCATGCATGTCCTTCACATGGTCGAAGGCCGACGCCGTCGGAGCCATGGCCGTGTCTGGAATTAGAGAGAGAGAGAGAGAGAGAGAGAGAGAGAGAGAGAGAGAGAGAGAGAAGGAGGTGAGGTTTATGGTGGAGGATTTGAATGGTCAAGGGGAAATTGAATTAGGGTTTAGGTGGTGCGGAAAACGTGAAGAGAGAGACAAGGGGTTTTGGGAGAAGACGGTTATGCTTTTCCAGGGTTTTAGACCGTTTTGGCTTTACGGTTTTATCTACGTTGTTGATGTGTAGATACAGCAAGGATCCGTGGCGCAATGGTAGCGCGTCTGACTCCAGATCAGAAGGTTGCGTGTTCGATTCACGTCGGGTTCAATCCCCCTCGCATCTTTTTATTTTTTTTCCTTTTTTGTTGGTTTTTATTTTTTTTTATTTTTTAACTTTATATTTTTTTTCTTTTTTGTTGGTTTTTATTTTTTTTAAACTTCACTCCATCACGGTGAACTGATATAACAAGGGATTTTTACTAGTTTCACTGAAGCTATTTGTTACAACTGAAAGTGAGATTTTTACTGCTGCATAAGTAATGTTCAATACTTCAATAGTTAGACAAACTACACTGAAGTCGTATCTAATGATTCTAATCATATGTTGTATCTTCATCTTCTTCCGGTTTCACAAAGAATTCAATATAGGCGATTCGGCTTGGTTGTTGGTATCCGGCAGAGTCTATGCGTGGGTGTGAAGTGGTTGGTCTTGCCACTGAAACTAAGTGCTGTACTTTCAGCAATCCACCTCTACCTATAGTCAACTTGCTTCCTCTGTTCTCTTTAATGACAGTGCTAGGAATGTTTGAAGTTGTTGCTCGAAGGAACTTGTACTTATACCTGAGGATATCGAGAAGACCAACATGGTGAAGAAGGGGAAGTGCGTGTTGAAAAGCAGAACAAATGGGAGACATACCTGTAAGATACTTGACGATCGCATTGAAAGGCAGCCATGAGATCAGTATTGACATAGTATGTAAAGTCTATCTGCAAGCATGACGAATTTAATACTCTAAGAAAATTGTAATCATGATAATAGATGCCTGGTGTATGAAAGAAACAGATAGTACCTGTAAATCTCCATGGCCTTCACCTCTAAAGGTAACAGTAGGAGGATTTGGTTGTAGGCTGATCTGGATGCTTGATCCAGGCCATTCAAGATCATCAATAGCTTCTTTCAGTGCTGCAGACTGTGGCGTAGATTACATGTTACACAATTGAAAGGAAAAAGAACTTCAGCATCAATCAAGAACATATTCAATATGTAAAGGGCATTCATTAATGTTTTAAGTTCTAAAATTTTCATCACCAAACATTGTTCAATCATCAGTGAATACGTTACTCTTTTCTTCACAAGTATCATGAATTGTTTTTTTTATTTTTCTCAAGGTTAATGCCGAATAAGTTGCATGTGGGTGGAATACCCTCCCATTATAGTCTTATTTGTGGCACTCTTACACTTTGCAACAGGGAAAAAATCAATAACTAGCCTTTCTGCTTACACTAAGATTGATCACCAAATGAACACCAAGTAATACAGCAAACAGATACTGACATCCACTTATTAACACACACATCATCATCATCATGATCTAATTGATAAATAAATGTTTGAGTTTAACTCATGACTCAGAGATAAGCATACGCTAAGTCAACAAGAACCTTCAAAAATCTTGAACTACCAGATGCCGTGCACCTCAAACTTTATGATAGGTATGCAATATAAATGCGGTAAAACCAATACATATCATAAGGTGCTTAACAGAGGTTGAGTTGTAGACATCACAAGTTGAATGGAGATACTGTAAGTTGCTTTTACGAAATAGAAACAAGGTTCAGCGAAAAAAAATCCGAGTGTAGATGGACCTTGTCACCTCAAGTTCTCAACAATATTTAATTTCCAACCAATTCTTTGTTCTATCTTCAAGCACAAGTGGAAACAGGAGATGTTGGATTCTAAAAGTGAAAGATTTGTACTATAAGCTTTTCTCGGGATACCTCAGTCGAACCATTATTGCATTTGAAGCCTAAAACAAAGCCATAAATGGTGCATCTTTTGTTCTAAACCCTGGTAACTATTTTAATTGACAGCATAACACATACTAACATACCAAATGAACACACCTTAACAGTAAAAGAGATTGGGGTGCTCCCTGCAGGTTCAAAATTGTAGTCCCAAGAAACCGTATCTGGAATCCTTGTCCTGATCTCGGCATAAATGCAAGATTCCAATGAATCGACAGACCTATCAAACAAGCAAGAAAACATTGTAATGACTAGATGCAATTCATTCCATGTAAAAATAGCATTCATATAAGGTCAATCATGCGAACCCATATTCTCTTGCTGTCATACTGTTGCTCCACTAACCTCAAATTGCCCCCCACCCCCCATTTTTCGATCGCTAAAAAGTACTAATATCACAATTAACCAGTGATTCATCACATAATTCCCATTTCAGAAACAATCAAACAAACACATAAATTGACTTCAGACTCATGAACTAGAATAAGCTGTGATAATCAATTAAAAAGAGACGATCACAATAATGGGACATTATACGAACATACTTGACAAGAAGCTGCATATCAGGACCAGGATACTGAATCTCAATCACGCTCGATTTCCCAGGAACTGAAAATGTGTTCAAGCAATCCACAAACAAGCCCAAACTCACTCCGAACCTGGGCCGCCCATGCCCTTTGAATTCGTAACGAACAAAAAGCTACACAAACACAAATCCAATTCCATTCAATTTCACAGCAAGTAAAAATCTGAAATTCACAGCAGTGTTAGTAGTAACTTACCTCGCGCTGTAGATACACTTTGGCCTGAAGACAACCGGTCTCCTCGACAATCAAAACGACGCCGTGCTCCGATAACTCCACGACGGCGTCCTGATGGCGCTTCCATCGGACGGTGGTGAAGGCATCGACCATGCCCTGGACGTTGTCGAGCTGACACACCAGATCGGGGGATTCCTCCGCCTCTGATTCCGACGCCGACGCGCTCATCTTCCTCAGTTAGGTTCTTTGCAGAGGCCAAGGCCACAAAGCGGGAATTTTTGGCCTTTCCCTCCTTTTTACTATGTATTTTATTTTCTTTTTTATAGCTAAAATCCGGAGAGAAATTCAGAAACAACAAAATACGTGTGAATAATAAAAGTTAGATGAAAATAGCTCAAGTAGAGAAAGTTACGATAAAATTGAGTTATATTTGGGAACCTGCGGGTTCTTGCAGAAACAGCTAAAGGAGGAACACCATTACTCCAACTTTAAGGAAGATTATAATGGCCAATATTTGCCAAGATGTCAGCAAGAAAAGTAGCCTCGCGCTGCACGTGAGTCAAAGATACAACACTAAGCAGACGAGCTAACTTGACATGTACCATTGATTTGATACACTACGGAGTACGAAACTTGAAACTTCCCCAGTAAAAGCATCAATAAGAATGTACAGTCGTAATGGTAATAATGGAACGTACAGTCGTACACTTTTGGTACTCATGGCTGCATTAGAGCTCCTTATTTTTTAAAAGTGATAGTGTTATCCAAGGATAATCAATTTGAGTACCCATAATAAGATCATCTAAAAAGGAGGCTAGAATGAAAACAATGTATTACGTAAGCTCCTTTATTTATGTACCCAGTGACACAAAACATGAGACTAGCCAAACTGGACTTCATATTTAGCACAATCATATTTAGTCCTAACAAATAAACATGCACAACTTGGTACTCGGGACTAAATTACACATCTTAATTTTTTAAGACTGTCCTGGACTCATGTGGGTTGCCTTAAATTATACTAGTATTAACCCATGTTTGGTGTTGCAGGGATTAAAGAGTGTAGTTTATTTGGTTTATGGTTTAGAAAAATGATGCTATGTAAGGAAGACCAATTTGAGTACCCATAATAACACCATCTAAGGAGGTCCATATGAAAACAATATGTTTCGTAAGACCATTTAATTTTGTACCCAGTGACACCAAATATGAGATTAATCAAACTAAACTCCTTATCTAGCACAGTCCACTTAGTCCCAATAAACAAACATGCACCGAATACTCTGAGGTTTCGTAGCGGTGATGAAGGAAATCAAGGAATCTCCAAGTACTTACACAACAGGGTCTTAAGCATGGTTGCAAATTAACTTCAGCTTAAATATGTAATGCAACTGGGAATAGGAAACACAATCAGGGGTCTTGGAAGTATATAATGTTGAGATCTCATTTCGCTTTGATCTAGGTAAAAGTTTTCTCCCTAATCAATTACTAATTAGAATAGAGAGGGAAGAACAAACAAAAATAGTTCTCTCGAACTAAGTATACTAATCGCAAGTCAATTGGGTTCGGCAACGTACATATGAGATCCTCTACAGCATGCAGCTTCTCGAGTTAATTTCAGCAGTTTTATGAATCAAAGCCGAAGGCTCGAGTCATACTGTCATACACAACGTACCTAACTAAATCGGTTAGGTTGTTCTTAGGCCTACCCTAGTCCAGCAAATACCACTCGTTTCACTCTAGATGATGTGCACATATTTATGCAAAGCCTAAGCAATTGACATTGTTCTTATGCCTATTCCCTAATCCAGCAAATATCACTCTAAACTGTGCACATATTTAAGCCCTAAGCAATTCTGGAGACATGACGTGAACCAACCAATACAAGAGTATAATACACCAAAATACTGTTTGAGGTAAACCTAACAAATTTTCAATCAAGTGACTTATAGTTGAAACACAAGATTGAAATAGTTGGAAAATTCATAAAGTGAAGCACATGAAATCACTTATTGGGAGAGATGGTGGCCATGCTGAACACCAGTTAGACATCAGATAAATCTATGCAAGCATTCAGTTTACCATCCAAAGCTAAAACGACAATTTCATGTTAACAATAGACCAAGACCATATATCCAGTGGAAATGACATCATCAAAAATCCCTTTTGTACAATCCCTAGAAGATCTATTTTTCCTTTTCCATATCTATTCAAAAAATCCTAGAAGAGTTTTTGCAACAATTGTTTAATGAAAAATCAAGTTTTAGCATTAGGCTACGACCATGGGATCGGTCTTGGCCTTCTTTGCACCCCCTTTTTCCTTCTCCACAGCCTTTTTCTTATCCTTCCTCTCCCGCTTCTTTAAAGCAGTCATGTGAGCCTTTAGGACAGTTGCATAAGAAGCTTGAAATCGCTGATGTTCCTTTGCCCCAACCTTTCCAATCAAATTACAGAGAAGACATTAGTCAACTACATCAACTTATAGTCCCAAGATCAAGTATACAAAAGAATGACAAAGAATACTAAGTAAAAGAACAAAACAAAACAAAACAAAAACAAAGTAGGTAAACCATGTTTGTCACCTACTTAATTGTGAGCATGGTCACTTTGGCTAGTAATCTCAGGTTTTACCACCTCATACCAATACAGCAGGACAAAAACACAAGGGCATGAGTTAAGCACTCTGAGTATATCCATCATTAGTAACTGCTTTCACTAACCACCCAAGTTATAGACTAAACTACTAAACTTCAAGAGAATAAAAGGCTGCTATATAGCAGTCTTTTGTGTACATCACACAACCAATAGTAGAATAGAAGGCACAAAAAAAAAAACTAAGGACCTATAACCCTAAATCAATGCAAAAAAAGAAGTAGGTAACCATGTTTATCACCTACTTAATTTTTGAGCATGTTCACTTTGGCAATAAATCTCAGGTTTTACCATCTCATACCAATCCAGCAGGACAAAAACACAAGGACCTATAACCCAACACTCAGAGCTAACCCAACATTAACAACTAAGAACAATTTCACTACCCAACTAATAGACTAAACTACTAGACTTCAAATCTTGTGTACATAAGACACCCAATACCAGAATAGAAGGCGCACACACAAAAAAAGAACCTATAACCCTATATCAAAGGGTGCCTGTTCGGTGTTTCATGACTACAAAAGCACAACAGTATCCTATACACATGAAGAGACAGAAATACATACCGAAGTAGATATTGTCTTGTTCCCATATGTTGCACGGATTAGGCATCTGTAGTCAATTGCTTGACCAGCAGTTTTCATTTTATTCCTCTGGACCTTTGACTTCAAGGATGCTGAAATAACAAGATTGAAAAGTTATTAGCCATTGAAATAATACTACCAAATACTACCAAACAAAAGATCATATAAACACTGAAAGGAGGGAACTCATTCAAACAATAAGAACATACATCTTTTGAAGGTAACCCAAACGGACCCCTTCTCTGTGCTTTTCTCAAACATGCTGGTAAGCTCATTAAGGAAGGGATCTGGCTGTAGAAGAACCTGAAACCAGAGAAAAGAATGTTATTTCAACCATTATCTATAACAAAAAAAAAAGTACAAACAAGCACATCCAATATTAATCCTTTACATCTTAAAATTGCAAGAACAAACTAAAAGTCTAATTCCCCCATCAACTCCATTATACTTCACACCATCAAATCATACTCATAATCACTGTTATATATTGCCAATTTCAAAAATTCACATCAAATACAAACTCAATTGTATACTTTGGAGCATATCACTAACGGAACACGCATGAGAAAGATAACCAAAACTGAATCTTGAAACCCAATCACAACAACAATCATGAAACCCAATCACAACAACAATCGAATAGCAATAGTTGAGTCTGTACTGTTACACTGAAAACAGAATCGCATGACCCGAAAACACCATCAAAAGTTCAGAACTTCAGAATCCCCTGATGCCCCTTATCAATGCGAATACAAACTTATCAAACCTAGATTAAGATCTTGCGATCACAAAATTATCAGATTCATTATACAATCAGATTCAGATTGCGATGATACACTATTCAAGCCTTCCGTTCTCCCAATTTTCTCACAAAATCTACACACACAAAAAAAAAAAAAAAACCCTAAATTCCCAATTACGCAAAGAATCAGATACAGCTCATCGAATTCAAAAGGGTAAAGTAAAGCCCAATGCTTGAGCGAGAGAGAGAGAGAGAGAGAGAGAGAGTACCATGGCTACGACGGAGTTGAAGAAACAAGACAGGTAGACGGTGATCGAAGACTAGTTGAAGCAGAAAGGCAGACACGGGTTTGAGAGAGAGAGAGAGAGAAGGAGAAGAGTTTTTTATATATAGGCAGAGTGGATATCAGAAGAATTATATAGGCAGAGAGAGACGTTTTTATATCAGAAGAATTATTTTTTTTTCTATAAGAACGGTAAAATCAAAATCTTTATATAACAGAACCAACGTTACAACTATTAGACTTCGAAAAAGATAGGGTGTCTCCAAACCTATTGGAGCATCTTTGTTTTGAACCCTAGGGTTCAGATTTGGTGGCGGCGCTCTGCTAAGGGTGGTGATTGTGCTGAGCTCGTGAGATTAGTGGATGTGTTGGAATTTCATCGCTTTGATCATGTTTTGACAACGAGATGTGGTGATTTATCTCTGACCGTGTCTTGTTTTGGTCGTCCATGGTTGACGTTGGAGAAGTTTTTGGTTCGAGTGGCGGGGATTGGGTTGTTGATTGTTGTAGGCGGCGAAGTGTGCTGGGAAGCTCGACTTAGCCCGCTGGATTGGATGAAGCAGGGTGAACATTCTGGGTGCAATGCAACCTTGATGAGATCCGATCGGATAAATGACTGGATAGGCTTACTTTGCTAGCAGAGGCCAGTAACGGATCCTGAGGGAAGCCGATATGGGGTGGGAAGTGGTTGAGACTCCGCCGCTTTCAATGGAGGAGATGAAGAAGATGATGGATGGCGGCGTCTGGTGGCGGAGCCTTGATCTCGTCGGCGGAAAACCCTAAGAACACTAGGGTGGATTGGTGGTGGACCGGGCCTGGGCACTGCTAGACTAAGGGCTTGGCTGGTGGGCCTAGGTTTTGGGGCTGATGTTGGACAATCTTGGGCTTGGGATGCTAGACTAGGCCTGAGTGCATGTGGAGTAATCCCACTTCCAGAATGAGACAGACCCGGCCCCTACATCTAGGGGTGGGTTCGGTTTTCACCTAAAATCGAAAACCAAACAGAATAAAAAATTTGGTTTGGTTTGGTATTATTAAGACCTTGAATCAGAAACCAAACCAAACCGTGCTTCGATTCGGTTTCGGTTTTTTTTCTTTTTTTAACATAATTTTTCTTAAAATTTGTATGTTTTTAGCTTAGTAAAAAATTATCGTACTTTAGGTTTTTTTTTCCATTACTTGTTTTTATAAACACATATAATATATCAATAAAATTTATGACAATGATTCTCCAACAAACCAACAATCTATAAACTGTTTTAGGATATTTCATATATGTGTCTTGGTCTTATGCCATCAGAATATGTAGTTAGAATATGACTATGTATTCATTATCATTACCATATTGGTACATTGTAATTCTCTATATAAAAAGTTCCTATCAATGAATAAGATGATGATTCTTTTACTATCTCTCATTCTCTACATTTTTTTTCTTGATCACGTTATCAACACTTTGTTCTAACTCTAGAGCCAATAGCCCAACATTTGTTTTTCGAAACCCTAAAAAAAAAAATTCGGCTCCTATATCCTACCGTTGCCGCTGACTGTTTTCCCGACCGTCGTCCGACATCACCGACTGCCAATCCTTTAGCCGCCACCTGCCGACGATTCTTGGTTCCCTTTGACTACAATTTTCAACTTCTTCAAGTGTTTTAGGTTTCGAAAGGTATGTTTTAAAACCCTAAACTTTTTCAAGTTCAATAACTTGGGGAGGATAAAATCATTTCCTCCATTCTCCATCTTCATTCTATGCTTGAGATTTTATACGTGCATGTAAAAGTCTCAGAATTTTATTAGTGGGTCAATAGTGTGTTTGATCATTCTTGTTTCTTTGTCTGAGTTATGTGTGATCACCCCTATCTTTCTCCAGATTGTGTTTGATCAATCCGAGGTTTTTTTTCGAATTGTGTTTGATCAATTCGAGGCTTTTCCGGATTGTGTATTATCAATCCGTAAGACAAACCATTAAAAAGCATCATCTGTGACCTATATCAAGTCTCATAATAGCTTAGTTTTGTATGCAAGAGCTACGTAACATTCTCCTCATCTGAGTTTTGGCATAGTCAATGCCCAAGACGAATCTTCGCTTGATATCTATGGAACCTTTTTATTAAAAATGATTAAACCACATATTTTGACCCCAGGATAACAAGCCTAAATGCTGAGATTTCACATCTCACACGCTCAAAGTTTTGAAGCATCACATCGACAAAAGCCTTCAATAGCAATTTGTGCAAAAAGTAATGACCACGAATTAATGTGGAATGCACTTATGGAGTGTTTCTTGAAACGTCCATTGAATTATTAAATCAAGTGCATTGCTTACCACCTTATTTGACTACATATCATCGATGATATTTTGTGGCATCCTAATCCATAATCTTTAGCAGACTCAATCATCATCAAATTCTCTAGGATTTCCAAGTTGTTTTGGAATTACCAACGAGATTTGATTTTGATCATACAATTACAAACGAGAATCGTATATGCGCTGATGCGATAAACGTATTTGGGATTGTCCCCTAATGTGGGGACAACAATATGGGTAATGGCAACCACAGAAAACGCCGCGCCGATGTCTAGAAAAGAGGGGGAGGTGCCGCCGGCCTTAATGACGACACTCTCGATCTAGACACCAATCTGTCAAAACTACTCATGCCCGCTTAGGACAATTTAACCGTTTAGATCTCTGGATCACTAGTTCAAGATTGTCGATCTCATTCTCAAATCATGAATGCATACAAAAAGTACGGAAAATCAATATGAGGACAAGAACGTTATCCTCATGATCGCGAATTTCAAAGACTCGGATCTAGCTCTAGCTACTTCTGACTTTAACATCATCGGCTAGATCGACTTTGATTTTCTTTCCAAGCTATATGTAATAAGACATCGTATCGATGTCATTTGTTTATTCGAGACCTCAATATATACTCATATTAGCAATAAAGAATGCCTTGAGAATTTTTTCAAAGTTATGAAACTATTCTCCTCTTATGGTTCATATTAATTTACAAAAAAGATGTACATTCTTACATCGTCCTTACAAACATGACATATTGTACCAATTTTGGTCCCTTCCTTTGAAGGTGACTCATGTCACCACATCCTCAAGGAGGATCGTCAACATGTTTTCCGGTCAAGTCTTCTACCCTATAGCAGATATTTTCCATCATTAACTGTTCAACTAGGCTCATCCAAGCTCAGTGTGATGTCTTAAAATTGTCTGAAATTAAGAAAATAGTGGTTTAAGTGTATCTCGCACTACCGACCCTCCACAGACATGTCTGGTCATACTGACTTGGAGTTACTAAAGCTATTGATTTTGGATCCCCCTATGTTATTATATCAATTTCCGTCTTGTAAAAGACGTTGAAGACTTATCAAAATCTGACAATCATCATCATGATCGAATCCTCTAGGTCCTCCTATTAGTTAGTTTATGTTCATGTCAGTGAGCTTTTGCTAACTAGTCATGGAATTTACGACCTTGGAACGATCGAGAGGACTTGATTTTGATCATACACATGTCACTTTTGGCTAAGGCAAAAGCCTACACTCCATCTGCAAGCTTCGTAGCTTCGAACATGCCAATTCTACGAAAAACAGCAATTTGTCCCTTCTGGATAGCCAACTTCGTTTGTGCTTTGTGAACATCTCCGAATGAACCAAACAGTGAGCTTTATATCATTGGAAAGCTCTATGCGTCTAGTTTTTAGAACTTTTTGCGGTTTGTCCATATCTATTTTAACGAATAAATTATGGCTATTTTAGTGTACAAAGGTCTTTCTGCTCGAAAATTTTTATGCATTCTCGGGATTGCAGATTTTTATAACTTCTTTCAATCCTTCTAAATGGTTCAAGTGGAACTATTTACTCGCCTATCTACTCTTTTTTTGTAGATATGTCTCATAGAGACATTTGTGAACAGCTCCGAACGAACCAGACAGTAGCTTTATATCATTGGAAAGCTCTACGCGTCTAGTTTTCAGAACTTTTTGCAGTTTGTCCATATCTATTTTAACGAATAAGTTATGGTTATTTTAGTGCATAAAAGTCTTTTTACGGGGAAATTTTTATGTACTCTCGAGATTGCAACTTTTTGTAACTTCTTTCAATCCTTCTAAATGGTTCAAATGGAACTATTTACTCGGTTATCTACTCTCTTTTGTAGATATGTCTCATAGAGACATTGAGTGCCTCGCAGATAGTGGAACTACCCACAACATTCTAAGGAACTGGAAACTATCTTTAGATTTTGTGTCTCTGTAAATCTTATATGACTACAATAATTGAATCATACTAGTCATTCAAGGACGTGGTTTAGCTTGAATCTTGATGTCTCATGGCACCATGATCAACGTCACAGATGCCCTCTATGTATTGAGATGCAACTGAACCATGTTGAGCTTTAAAGACATTCACGCTAATAGTTTTCAATTGAAAACACATTATGAGAATGAACAAGAATTCTTTTGTGTATACCTTCTCATAAATACGGACTGAAGCGCATCTTGGAGAAGTTCATGAGTCAATTTAGTGGAGTGTATGTCACTATGATTTGAATATCGAATGTCATGTTGTTGCCAAACATAATATTTGGGACACCGACTCATATAGACATTGGTTTGACCAATTCGGTCATCCTGGAAGAGATATAATGGTTTAAAGTTTGAGAAATTCTCATGGACATCCATTTTTTCGCTCAAAACGAAGACATTCGGGATCTAGCCTCTTCATGAAGCATGATGGTGACGCCATGGTTGTAAATGGGGGCACCCGAGGGACATTGACGTCACCCAAACATGGTTCCAACTTCTAGGGGCTGTCAATCCCTCAAGCAATTGAGGTGCACGGGTCTTTCCTCGATGTCTCATTGGCCCCCTGCAATGCTCATTACTCGTTTTCAAAGCCTATTCATTAGCTAAATTAGGAACGAGACCCTTCTACGCTAAATGACATAAAAGAGAATATTTCATTCTTACATCAAATTATGTAGGTCGATACAACCAACTTGCGGACACATTTTTATGTTTTATGGTATTGGTTGAAGTGTTAACACACCGGTCACGTGTTACAGTATTATCTCTAGCTTAAGCTACTTATGTTGCTTATACTTCTAAAAGGCTCACTATCCATTTTCTTAAGAAGTTATTTAAGATTGAAGAAGGACCACAATAGTACTTGCCGTCCCTAAGGAACTCGGGACAACAAAAATATTTGCACTCCTATAACCTATTTGGTCTCACGGAAAATGACTACAATAATAGTCTTAAAATTGGTAGATATGCACCAATACTTCCGTTCAGGGTTATATCACATGCAGCTTTATTTTTCATCTACGACCCACCATCATTGAATATTGTTGTACTACAGCTCGTGACTGTGTAACAGGATTGATACAAAATTGCAATACTTAAGCTCAAACATGATTAAAACGGATCTCCAATCTTTGAGCTCGGCTATATGTTATTTCTAGGTGTCAAATCGCAATGTCACTACACACAATGATGAGTCATTTAAGATGAATAAGTATTTAGGCTGGATATGAACCTCTACCTATAATCTACATATGTAGAAACCTTATCAGGTGATCTCATTCACCGCTAAATTGTGAATTGTCACTTTGATGAGACAATATTCCCACAATTAGGGGAGATAAGAACACAATTGTTCAAGTGGAACGACGTGAATTATCGTGGTTTGTCCCCACTAAGTCTCATCTTGATCTCAAATGCTTAAAGTGTTAAAGTGATGAGATCACATGCTGTAAATATGTCTGCAAATATTGATGTCCTATCAAGAGGACATGGCTCAACCAAAAGAAGTTGGTCTTGACGCCATCACTATAGATGGTGATAGGGTGACGCCATATAGTGGCAAAATTGGTGTCACAAGGCTGTGTGGCTTCCCAAAAGGAGGGAGGCCCTTAGGTTCGATACTTTCTTGCACTAGAAAGAAAGCGAGCTTGGCACAACCTGATCCATTGATCAGTGATACTCAAATTTGTCTCATGAAGTCTGAATTTTGATTATCGTTGGGGAACGCCTCAATGTCAAATCCATTCCATATAGAGATCTCTATAAGTATTATGCTAATGTACATGAGGACGTGAGAATGAGTCTACTATCGAACCACCCTTCGTTAATGGATATCAACTTAGTTGATTGGCCTAATGGAAAGATGCGATCCAACATTAACAAAGAGATAAGCCCTTGGACATGTGACGTGATGCCGACATCGCAAGCTAAACCCTATAAACTATATCTTTGTTAGATAGCATAGTGAGAACAAGAGCTTATACTCACATTATGGCGCAATGTCTCTCACTGACACGCACTGGGATCAACTACGATGAGATATGCTTTCGTAATGGATGTCATTGCACTCCACTACTTTGTCAGTTTGGTAGTTTCTGAATAACTGAACATGCAGCCTATGAATATGGTCATAATAACATCTCTATGAGATCAGAGATATACATGAAGAATTTAAACAGACTTCATTCATCCGAACCAAGTTGCTCTAGACCACAGGAGCACGCGTTTGCTAAAGGTATTGAAACACATATGGACTCTACTTGATTTGGAAGAGATATAGTGAATCATGCATTTACGAGTTCATTCCGGATTTACATAGACTTTTGATGGATCAAGAGATGCCGATATGTATCAACATCCGAAGTTATAATAAAAATGATCTTGGGAAGACACAGTCTTGAAAAGACACTCGATGACTGTATTGATGATGATATTCCATCAATCGGCTTAGGCGCTATAACGAAAGTGAGGCCTACATATACCCCATGATTAGTTAAAGTCTTTACTCTAAAGAGAGATCTATTGTTTTGTCTAAAGAAAGATGACAAATATGTGTTAAGAAATGAATTGCTCATCTAGGTACAATAAGACACATCAATGTACTCAACACAATACGACAGACTTGACATCTCATTCGCTATGAAAAGTTGTAAATCTAAGTGTAGCTATGTGCCCATGCAACACCAATGTCATGACAGTAACTCCTTTTTCAATACTTAATGGTATGAAAGGTTGAGGCTTATTTTATCCCTACATAAGAAATACACATCAAAAGCGAAATCAAAATCTGTCAAGTTTCATAGGTCAAATTCTACTAGACCTGCAGGAAATATCACTCACTAGAAAATGGTGAAATTTATATCATTGGAAAGGTTTATGTGTCTACTTTACAAGGACACCAACCATTTGATCACACCTATCATATTGAGTGAGTTATGGTCATTTTCGTAAAGTATGACAGATCTGTTTGAGAATTTGATTGTGCCAAAACAGTTGTTAATACATCAAATGTGAGAGATAGAACATCGGTCCTACTCGCCTAAGAAGACACATATTGCCACATAAAACGAGCTTTGACTTTAACTAAACCCAAGAAATCTATACTCTTTATTGAGGGCATAATAGTAATACATTCTCCAATAAGGACAAAATGATACTTTTAAAGTGCATCCACCATATCTCTATAAATACATGTTTTCACCCCTCATTTGGGTAAGTCTTCAAGTGGAAACTCGAAACAGTTGGCGCAAGGAGGGCTCTCAAGTGGAAACTCTCAGATAGCTCACCTAAAATTCCTGAGCATATCCATCATCTTCCAGAATTCCTTTTTTCTGGAATTTTTCATTTTTCCGGCTGACGCTTTTCTCTCTGCTTGCGCAGCTCTCTTTGCTCACACTCAAGCACTCCAAGAGCTCACCTTTCATTTATCCATCTTGGTTCCAGCTGGTCGATGTGAGATTCAAACCCACCAAACTTCTGGTTTCAATTTACAATGAAACGTGAGGAGAGAGAAAGTAAATTTGGATTTTCTCTCTCTCCTCCTCCACCACTGTTTACAGGTGCCACCGCCCCTCACCTCCACCATCATCTGAGTCACCGGCCTCAGACACTAGAGATGAACTCACGCGCCGTCGCAACGCGTACCCAGATTTACTCTGGGCACCCATGGCGCTTTCAGTCATCAAAGAGCAAGCCAGCTTCGAACCAGCAGCTATGGTCTTCATTCTTAATTCTGAGTCGGTTGTGAGACTTTAGATTCATCCATCAGAAAATACAGAGAGAGAAGCCACACCTCACTTTTCCTATATGGTTGACAAATTCCGACAGCCTTCATGTTTCACTGGCGTGGTTATAATCGTCCCGGCATCCCGGTAGCAACGCCGCTCACGATGCACTGGAAATGGCCAAATACTCGAATCTTATCTGGGCACCCATTCCAATAACAACACCAGCTACGCCATAATGTCCCGGAAGTAACCTCCCAGCAATGATACGCTCTCGGTCTCACGACCCTAATCCCGGCACCACCCTCCATTCTATTACATCCTATCAAAACATTAATATTATCATCACCGGTGAACTCAATGATTGAGTCTTATCATTGGTTTGATAACTCTATCGAAATTCTTACTCGGTAAGCTCAATGATCGAGTCCACCGGTCCCGCTACCCTAACGAGATTCTTGCATGAGCTTTGAGGGCATTTTTGCCGACATGAAGTCTTATATCGACAACTCCAATTTTTCTACAATATTTATAACAGCTTTACACGGCTCTACACGGCTCTAGATAAGTCTTACTTTACACTATTTAATTAAGTTATTATCATACAAATAACATGTCTCATACATCATAATATTCTTGAGCATGTTTATTATAGGACATAGAGTTAGCAAACACTCTTTATCACGTGCACATGTTACATATAATCTCATGTACATGCTAAACACACATACTTGCAAACCATATGACACCTGTTATACATAATTGCAAGTCATACATGCTATAGATCTATGATTTTATTCTCTCAAACAAGAGCTGTGATCATGGCATGGCACCCCACCGGCCGGGAGCCATGCAACTTATGCCAACAAAATATAAGTGAAACATCACCAACACTTCATTTCACATGGCACACAGTCATGCTAGCCTCTCGACTACGTCATAGACGGCTACACACATCAGAAGTGAAAACAGCCAGCACCCTTGCGTGCAATCTCAAGTACACACAACATGTGTAAACAACCACCACTCAAACATGCAATCTCAGGTTATATACACAACAAGTGTAAACAACTAGCACTTAAACGTGTAATTTTAGGCTACACACACCACAAGTGTACACAACCAGCATATATACATGTAATCTCAATTACACTACACACGCCACGAGCGTATACAACAACCTCACCTCGAGGAATTGTACCTCATCATGATTTTTCATGACACCACTCATGCCATGATAACTTCTCATGACACCACGCCATCAGACCTATAAAGTATCACCATAATATTTCAACAACATCTTCTAGTACAGTCACGACATGTTCTCAAAGTTACATATGTCAGTCACCCCTTGCAGTGACTTTCTACGATTGCTCTCCATGACAGACGACTTTACTCTCTATGGTCTTTCCACGGTCTCCTTATGGTTTCTCTTTGGTTCTTTTTTTTTTCTTTTCTTTTCTTTTTTCTTTATATATACAATGATCTTTATGATCTCTCCACCGCTACTCCCTATGGTTACATGTAGGTTGCTCACATATGGATAGTCTTCATGGCCGCTTCTCATAGTTCTTCTATCCTCATGACTTTGTGCTCTCATGATTACACCAAGGACTTTGGTCACTACAAATGTCAAGACCCGCCCCGAATTTCACCCCGAAACCCGAGATGAGTCCTGCGGGGACCACCTCCAAGGAAAATTTACTAAAGAAGTTAGCAAACCTCCCTCGAAAATGGACAACCCTAACTTGGAGAAATTTAAAGAACCACCTTTTTACTCCAAAATAAATCCTCCGCTACAACCCAAAAGTAGCTAGAATATAAATTACACAGAAGAATTTCAATAGTATTCAGAGCTACTAAAAATAAAATAATACACAGCGAAAGCTAACAAACCCCTAGTAGATTAAACAAGTAACCTACTGGCGAAATGTAGCGGATAGATGGGTGACTATGTCTCGATGTCTCCTGCTAGACCTCACGCGAACTCTGCAGATTGGGCATTTTTAAAAACGAAGAGCCCAGGGGAAAAATATTCAACACGTCAGAGTGAGTGGAAAAAATGATTCCGACAACAAATAAATATTTCCTCAAAAATGCTTTCAAAGAAAACGCTTCATCAGCGGCAAAAACAAAAGCTCCACTGGAAAGATTCTGAACTGGGGTCCAGCTTGGCTAAACTCCCAAACTTTAAGAAATTGCCTCTCAGGCTAGGATATTATATATTTTTGTATGTATGTACACTCGCCTAACTCTTTGTACGATATCTATGAAAGACTTGAAAAATAGATACCATACAAAGCTATTACGCTTGCGTCTAACCCTCACGTCACCCACATTGGAATTGTACCTCAGGTTGGGGGAAGCGCCTGAGTGGTATATATACGTGCTTACTCCTTGTACGAAATCTATGAATGAATACGAAAATAGAAAGTCGCACAGGGCTACGACGCTCGCGTCTAACGCTCAGGTCACCCCATACCGGAATTGTACCTCGGTATGGGGGGAAATCACGTATAGCTAGCTAGCATTTAATCATATACATACTATTCTCATATAAGAGTATAATCACCGAAATTCTCAATTTCGGGAAATATCCAACAACAGAAAATCATTCAAACCGATAAAGCATTTCGAACACATTAATTAAAACAAAGGTCCACTCACAGGTTAGGCCTAAGCCTGATGTCGGTCGGAGGTCTTTTCCGCTCAAGCCTCCTCACGTCCTGTTCCAAATAAATAAAACCTTAAATAAAGCACCGACGCTTACAGCAAAACATACATAATTAAATATGTTTCCCACGCTCAACCAAGTCTAACACTCCAAAATCTTGAATCCATTGCCAACCTCAAAACTCCACAAAAATTACCGATATCCTTAAAATCATCTTCCACCAAATAAAATCCAATTGCCGGATTCTAACTTAATAATCCGCCAAAAATACCAAACTTCAACAATTCTCAAACTTATCCAAAACTCATCCAAAAATTCTAAAACTTATTCCATTAAACTCCTCACATTTTTCCCCACCAAAAACTTTTTCTCGGCGGCGACGCCGGCGGCCGGCAACCAACTCCGGCGATCTCCGATGCTTACCAAAATTTGGCAGCATCTTCCTCTCAACCTCATCTACAACATTCCTAACTATCACAAACTCCAATTCTAAGCCTAACCAAGCCAATCGAACGAAAACACACATAAAAACCCTAGAATTTCAAATACCGATTTTTCCTTACCTATCTCGAGATGGAGCGAGCCCTTTGGAGGGATTGAAGCATGGGAGGAGGGCTTTCTTTTGAGCTACGGCTCGTCGGCTATGGCGGTCGAAGGAAGGAGTTCCGACGAAAGGAACCCACGAACAGCCGGAGCTTCTAGCGGGCTTTTCTCCCGATCGGCGGCGCTAGAGAGGCTGTCACCGGTCTAGAATTGAAGCTGGGACGGAGACCGATCGATTGGGACCGGTGTGGCGGTCTGGGGCGGCCGGACGGCGGCGGTCTGGCTCGGGCAAATTTCGGGCAGAAACGGGTCGGGGAAGAGAGAGGGAGGGCGCGCAGGGGGGGGCGCGGGTGGAGAGAGAAGGAAAAAAAGAAAAATTGGGCTTGGCCCGATCCAAGTCCAAGTCCTCTAATAACCCAAATCCAAAAATTTAACACTCTAAAAATAATACCCCAATAAAATTATCTTTTACTAGCAAAAATTACCATTTTTTACCGTCGTCAAAATTTCTTACAAAATAATCGTCACATACACCTCTCTGGGGATCAATTATATTTTACACTTAATGACGAACACGGTAAAATTCTTATTACTACTATGCCAGTAATAAAGGTAAAAATTATGGGTCGGGGCGTGACAACAAATCAATCTCCACGTTGACATTCTGACACTTCGTTACTTCAAATAGAAATGCCCATCAACATAATATCACCATAGATAAGTCAACTATGGCGAGTACGCTCCCCGAAACATGGCGTCACTTAGCCAACCGTCCCAACACACTCCCTGGGCATACGACATCTATCATCTATTAGCCACCCGGTACGAGTTTATAAACACTCCCCGACACGATTAGTCAAAAGATTGTTAAAGGTGAATCGATATGATAACGGATGCCTTTAGTTATTAAAGCGCGCTTAATATTGTATGAGAACTAAAAAAAAAATAATAACTCACACACCATATATATGTCAATGAAGTTTGAACTCATGATCTTAAAGTTGTCAGTTAAACACATTAACCAATCAATGTCATTATTGGACAGATATCAAGTTTTCCAAGAACTTAGTCAACTCGATCAACATGGTCAATTCCTTGTCAAATCAAGAGAAGAGTAGTTCGACCATTTGGTAATTGTCAAGTTTTTGGTGTTAAGTCGTCAAGGTTGTTGAAACCCAAGGATAACATTGTGTGATATGAGAAATACAAAATGTTATGATATGATGTGACTGTTGGTGAATCTTCTGCAACCAGCGATGTACCTGGTAAACCTAACTGTGTTGGGTTGGCGATGTTATTCAAAATAGACGTACATGTCGACATTTTAGATAAGACAGAAAATTATCTAGATTTCGTCATTAACGTGGGTCCTACCGGTAAGAAATGGAGGTTAACGGGATTCTATGGACATCCAAAAGTGAAGGATCTTTCATGGGAGTGGCTCAAAAAGTTGTCGAAAGTTAACAATCTTTCGTGGATAATATTCGGAGACTTTAATGAAATTTTAGATAAAGATGAGAAAAGTGGCGGGAGGTTAAAAAAACTTCCCAAGATGACAGAGTTCAAAGAGGTCATCGATGATTGCTATCTTTATGACTTGCATTATGAGGGATGTATATTTACATGGAGGAGAAATAACATAAAACAGAGGCTTGATAGAACATTTGTCACATTGGAATGGAAGGATATATTTCATTTTCCTCAGGTATTGCATATGTCAGCGGGAGATATCACATTCTAATTGTGATACAAACTGATAGCCAAAAGCAAAAAAAAGTGTACTCACAAACTCTACATTATGTGACGGTCAAGGTGATTTCATTTGCCAAAGGGTTGGAAGAACAGTATTTTCCGATAATATTTTGATTATATCGATCCAGTTTTTTGAAACTTTAATTATATCGATTTTTCCAAAATTTCTATCGAAATATCTATTTTTCAGAGCATCGATATTTTCACAATCATCGAGATTTTAATCATTGCCCGTATGTTATGAGTTCCACACAGAGTCATGTGTTATGAGTTTCACAGGACATGCATAATCTCACTGAATGGACGATATCGCTATCCAATCGTGGTCATCGAAAAAAAAATATTATTGATGGATTTGGCCATGAAAAGTAGTTGAGACTTGGTTTACGGAGTAAGTCGAACCAAAGTCACATGATAAAGGGTTAATTTTTGCAAGTGAGTATCTCTGAGCTCACATAGTTTTAGCAAACTGAATATGTTCTATGAAAGAAAGATACATATTTATGGTTGCCGATTTTTAAGTGTTTTTGAAAATCGTGCATAGTATTATGTAGTAATTTTTTTTTTCAAGTATATACATTGTTTTCAAAGCAAACATGGTTGGGTCAACCCCTATCAGGCATACGAAGATGAAACTCACCCATACAACAGTGTGAACATTGCAACCAAAGGCGGATCTAGGAATTGAAACCGGGTGGTACTTGAATTTATCACTACAAAAAAAAAACTCTACTGTTCGAGAGCAATTTATAGATTGAAAAGAAAGATACACATAAAACATGCGGAACATAGTGAGTCTTCCTCCTCAAATGCATGCTTATACAAAACAAGATTCATAAAACTCTCTGAATGTAATACTAAATGAAGTTAAACAAACATGTTGTTGCAATACGAATTGTGTGTATATATATATATTTACAGTCATTCTCAACTGTGGATGTCCGCACCAATAGTTTTGGTGCGGTTTTCATTTTTGCACCACTTTGATCGAATTTTCTCATCTCCACCGTCTAGTATTTAGATAATATTGTGTAGATCATCTCTGCAAAATTTCAGTCAACTAAGTAATCGTTAAGACCCTCAAAATTGCGTCTTTGTGTTATAAACATGAACGGTTCATGTTTGACCGAATTCAGTCCGTCCATTTGTTTTTCGAGTTTAAAGACCTTAACGATTACCAAATTGGCTGAAATTTTGCAGAGATGATCTACACAATATTATCTAGATACTAGACGGTGGAGATGAGAAAATTCGATCGAAAAGTGGTACAAAAATAAAAATCTGTACCAAAACCATTGGTGCAGACGTTTGCAGCTGAGAAGGGCTATATATATATATTGATATATATATATATATATATATTGTTAGTACATAGCCAAAATACTTGGCTGAGCCGAGAATAAGGTACAAATACCCGGTCGAGATAGCCCTGGTGAGCCCTTCACGGGCATCCAAAGAGTGAAGGGCCGGTAACAAACCACTTACCAAAGTCACTCTAGCGGCAAAACACCCCCAAAAAGGGAGACACTCCAAAGGATAGCAAATAGTCCCACATTGGAGACTAAGGCCAAGGTACCCAAGCTTGGCTTATAAAACAAGCTCAACCTACCATAAAAGGTACACACACAATCTCTCTCTCACACTCTTCTACCTTTGCAAGTGCTCAAAGCTAACTTAAGCATCGGAGAGTCGAAGACTGGGCCACCCCAGTCCCGACCCCGTAACGTTGTCACTTGTGCAGGTTTCGTGTGAAGGACCCAAGAATTCTACTTCACTCCGCCTCGCGACCCCTTCCCTGCTTGGGACGAAGCAGGTAGAAACAATTGGCGCTAGAAGGAGGAGCGTCCTCAAGTGGAGACTCTCACGTCGCTCACCATGACCATCATCTGCCCAGAAATCCCGAGGAGAGAGAAAGTAGATCTGACTTTCTCTCTCTCTTTCGCTTGGGCGTGCCACAGCAAGGTAGCTCACCTTCCCAGCTAGCATACTCACTGTCTTCCAATGAATCCAACGTAACCTCCCCGACCTCCGTCCAAGGCCCACGCGCCGGTGAGCAGCGCTCAGAAAAAACTGATTTGGACACCCAACTTCCCTCAGCCGAAGCAGGGATACGCTCTTGGTCTCGCGACCCCAACCTCGGCACCCTCCCCCCGGGACATGCCTTCGCTTTTAGCACTCATTTGATCGCTTTTGGCACCCATTTGATACTTCTCTCTAGAGGACGCCCTCCCGTGTCTCAGTGCCTCTCCCGAGACCCCCGTGGACTCCGTCGGTCTCGCCAGCCCCTCGCGAACAGGGTTAAGCCAGCCTTCGCGGACTCACATTGTTGCGGCCCCCTTCGCAGACTCCGCAGGTCCCGACATCCATTCGCGGACTCCGCAGGTCCCGCCATCCCCTCTCGGACTCACATTGTCGCGGACCCCCCCCCCTCGCGGATTCCGCTGACCTCGCCAGTCCTCGCGGATTCCGCTGACCTCACCAGATCCTTGCGGACTTCGCTGACCTTGCCTGACCCTCGCTGACTCCCTTGGTCTCGCCTCGCCAGCTCCTCGTGGCATTCCCTGATCTCGCTAGAGTTCTTAAACCTCGCGTTGGGACATCCCTAGTAGTTCCCTTGGCGGACACCCCCACACAGCTCTCCATCCCGACCTCCCGGGACTCCTCTATCCCGACAGAAGGATGCAAAAAAAAAAAAAAACCTTCCCGACACAAGATATAGTCCTGACCAAGGATCCCGTGACAAGAAATAAGTGGCTCCACCCAGAGCTCCGGGAGCCCTTCCCACATGGCCCCCAGAGTTCCCGAGGCCCCCTCCCGGGTCTCAGTGCCTCTCCCAAGAGTGAGTTCACACATCCGCCTTCCTCTCTTCCTCCCTCCCGGGACCATCCGTTTCTCACCGCGGACACCGCTTGTCACGCCAGTCTCCGTGGACTCCTCTTGTCTCGCCATTCCTCACGGACTCCACTGGTCTCGCCAGAGTCCCCGCGCAACTCCAAGTTTTCTACAATGACTATAGTTGCTCTACGCGGCTCCAGATAAGTGTCACTTCACACTATTCAATTAAGTTGTTATCATATAAATAGCATGCCACATGCATCATAATATATTCTCATGTACATGCTAAACACATACTTGTAAACCATGTGCAAACCACATACACTTGCTTCACATGATTACAAACCAAACATTGCTTTACATCTATCTCTATCAATCACAGGCTACACACACAGCATGTGTAACCAGCCAACATTCAAACATGCATTTTCTAGCTACACACGCCACTAGCGCGACCCGTCCCGCCACCCCTTAACCCTAACCAACCCGACAACAAATCTCTCACCCTAGAATTCTCACCAACATCACAGACATGTGAACTGCCCCATTCACCCCAGATAAATCCAAAGACAAAGAACGCCATCAATTCACCGCGAAATAGTGGATCCGCGTAGTGGCAATGAAGCTGGTTGCAAACAGCCAAGCGCTCGCGCCCACTCGATCGAGGGTGAATTGGGACGCTTCCTAATCTGAGGTTTATAGAACCACCGAAACACTAGAACACAAATTGCGGCTCATCCAATTTTCAATTTCAAAATAGTGATAGTCCCCAACTAAGCGCGGACTGACTCGCTATGGCAACGGCCCGCAACGCTCAATAGCGAGTCTCCCCAACCAAGCGCGGACTGACTCGCCACGCAGCGGCCGCAACGCCACATAGCGACAGTCCCCAACCAAGCGCGAACTGATTCGCCATGGAAACGGCCCGCAACGCTCAATAGCGAGTCTCCTCAACCAAGCGCGGACTGACTCGCCACGTAGCGGCCGCAACGCCACATAGCGACAGTCGCCAATCAAGCGCGCATTGACTAGCCACATAGCGACAGTCCCTAACCAAGCGCGGACTGACTCGCCACGCAGCGGCCGCAACGCCACATAGCGACAGTCGCCAATCAAGCGCGCGCTGACTCGCCACATAGCGACAGTCCCCAACCAAGCGCGGACTGACTCGCCATGGCAACGGCCCGCAACGCTCAATAGCGAGTCTCCCCAACCAAGCGCGGACTGACTCGCCACGCAGCAGCCGCAACGCCACATAGCGACAGTCGCCAATCAAGCGCGCATTGACTCGCCACATAGCGACAATCCTCAACTAAGCGCGGACTGACTCGCCATGGAAACAGCCCGCAACGCTCAATAGCGAGTCTCCCCAACCAAGCGCGGACTGACTCGCCACGCAGCGGCCGTAACGCCACATAGCGGCAGTCGCCAATCAAGCGCGCATTGACTCGCCACATAGCGACAGTCCCCAACCAAGCGCGGACTGACTCGCTATGGCAACGGCCCGCAACGCTCAATAGCGAGTCTCCCCAACCAAGCGCGGACTGACTCGCCACGCAACGGCCGCAACGCCACATAGCGACAGTCGCCAATCAAGCGCGCACTGACTCGCCACATAGTGAGTCCCCAACCAAGCGCGGACTGACTCGCCAGGGCAGTGGCAAACGTTTCTTCTCGCCAACCTGTTTTCGGAACATCACCCCCGTCACCTCGCGACTCTCGCATGGGGACTTGGGGACTCGGCACCATGCCTCCCGCACCCGGGTAAAACCTATTCTCGGCATCTTTAGAATAACTCCCTACCCAAGAACTCTCTCGGACTGGGGACTTGGGGACTTGTTAGTACATAGCCAAAATACTTGGCTGAGCCGAGAATAAGGTACAAATACCCGGTCGAGATAGCCCTGGTGAGCCATTCACGGGCATCCAAAGAGTGAAGGGCCGGTAACAAATCACTTACCAAAGTCACTCTAGCGGCAAAACACCTCCAAAAAGGGAGACACTCCAAAGGATAGCAAATAGTCCCACATTGGAGACTAAGGCCAAGGTACCCAAGCTTGGCCTATAAAATAAGCTCAACCTACCATAAAAGGTACACACACAATCTCTCTCTCACACTCTTCTACCTTTGCAAGTGCTCAAAGCTAACTTAAGCATCAGAGAGTCGAAGACTGGGCCACCCCAGTCCTGACCCTGTAACGATGTCACTTGTGCAGGTTCCGTGTGAAGGACCCAAGAATTCTACTTCGCTCCGCCTCGCGACCCCTTCCCGGCTCGGGACGAAGCATGTAGAAACATATATATATATATATATATATATATATATATATAAAACCTAGCTCGACTAATTAAATCTAACACTACGAGAACTATTTTGAAAGAACGAAGAAGACAATAAGTCTCTTTGTTTTAGTAAAATAGATGGTAAAATGACATCTCCTTCTTTTTGAGGGACACAAAAATAATTACGACAGTGGAATTTGGGTTGAAATTAGGTATTTTATATATGTAGTATACTAGTATATGACTATATGGTAAGAGATGACTACGTATTTTATTATCCCAACAAACTAGGGTGGGACTTAGGTCCCAGTGTGTGAACACCTAGATCCGCCCCCGATTGCAACGTGGCAAAGCTCACCCCATATTACAATCTCAACATGTTTCGATGATCAAAGCTCTATTGAAATTAATACAAAATATCATATTAATAGCTATTTTGAACGTTTCTTGAGTTACATTTCTTGGATTTGGGTGGAAATCATAAGACATATGGCGGCACTCATGGCAGGGAAACAATCGAACATGTGCTTCAAGTTGACCAAGCTGGTATCAATCGTGGAACTGTTAGGGTTCACCTAGCTTTGATGATCAATGACCTGGTGAGGTTGGAATGAAGAATTAGGGTTTCCCCGGCATGTTGACGTTCTGTCTATACAATTTCGATATGAACGATTGTTGCGACATTGCAGTGATTGTATGATTATTAATTGTTGCAGCCTCTGATGCCCTAGAGAGGAAGAAGCCAGTCTAGAAGCAACTCCTACCCTGACAACGACCCCTGTGATGGTCTTTCGTGCCAACGGGCAGTCTCCTCTTAACGCACCTTCAACTATATCACTAGCTTCGTTGTTCCCTAAGGTAAAAGGGGCAGTCACTATCAGGGAGGTACCAGCTTCCCTTCCATACTAAAATCACTGTAACTTGTAGGGAAGGGAGGAGGAAGAATCACTTGATGGTAAGAGGCACGACATGCCCTAACTATGACCTCTCCTTTTGAACACTAATGAATCGAAACTTGGTTTCTCTTTTATTCCAATGGTGGCTAGGGGATGGCTAGAGCAGGGAAGTCTCCAAAGAAGAGGGAAGACATCACAGCAACATAAACAAGAAGAAGGTTTTTGGAGAAGCAAGTATCGGACTCCATGGCACCAAATCTAGAGTAAATTCCTAATGAGATTAGGAAAGATCCCTAATAAACTCTAGTTTGTCACTTACTCTCTCGTTAACGATGAAACGTACAACAATCTTTTAGGCCTCTAATTGTTGCCAGTTGAGGTTCTTACTGGTGTTTATTAGGTTCGTTTGCTTTTCTGGTATTCATATCCACCTTTTTGGATGTAGCTATGAGACTGCTTTTTATCAATTCTTAGTTGTAATTTGGATTAGGTTTTTGCTTTGTGTTTGGGATGTATCAAGGCTTGTCTGTTATGGTCCTTATGATTTCAATTAATGAAACTTTCTCCGTTTTCTCAAAAAAAAAAATACATGCTTGTTTTATATTTTATTTTAGTTCTATTGTTTACATTTCCATAATTTTCTAAGTCCCTAAACTATAGTAGTTTTTATTGCTGACGACAGTAGCTTTTATTGCCTCGCTAGAAGTCACTTGAAATCTTACATGAATAGCTTTATTTGTTGGTGACTTTAGCTTTTAGCTTCGTAGGAGGTCGCCTGAAATGAATTTTACTTGAGTAACTTTTGTTACTTATGAGAGTAGCTTTTTGTGTGTTTGAGGTTTTTTTTTCTGCATTTCTTTTTTCAAATGTAGTGTTTGATTGTCCGCTTTGTTGGGATTTAGTTTTTGTCAAATAAAGGGTCATTTAGCTTGTGTAAGAGTTTAATCTTTTGCTTGACTAGGTGTAGCATTGGTTGTATATGTGTCTCGCCTAATGGAACCCACTTGCCTCAACAAAAAATACAAAAACATGATTCTCAAAAACATGTAATCTTACCCGAGTGGCTTCTATTATTTATGAGAATAGTTTTCTGTGTTGCCTTTTGTGTGTTTGATTTTTTTTTTTTTTTGCATTTCTTTTTCAAGCAGTGTTAGATTGTCCGCTTTGTTGAAATTAAGTTTTTAGTATTTCGTTTTAATCGAATAAAAGGTCTTTGAGCTGGTATAAGATTTTAATCTCCCGCTTGACTAGGGCATTGGTTGTATATGTTTCATGCCTAATGGAACCTACTTACCTCAAAAAAAAAAAAAACATGATTCTCCAAAACATGTGATTCGAATCCAGCTACTCTCTGTTGTATAAACTTATTAATAAACAGTGAGATTTGATCCATATACATCAAAGGAATTAAATGATCGAGATATTGAAGTTGTAGCTTCCAGTAGTATGGCAGATGTGTTTTACTATTCCGGTGTGTGTTGTTTGCAGCCCTTCGGTCCAAAATGTTGAGAGCTTCGTCTTACGGTCTCTTTGCATAAGTAGCAAAAGTGGTGTTGGCATGCCCAGCAGGATATATGATTGTTATTGTTTAACTGATGGACAAAAGGCAAAATCATATCAGTCATACAGACACAGATGCAAATAATTTCAAAAAATAGAAGGATGCTAACCACACCTGTCAGTAAAAAACGAAGAAAAACAATAAATTCCTAATATCTGTCCTGAGACATGATCCGTCTACACTCACCTTCGCATTGAACTGACCACAACTGGGACATAACTGTCCGTGTACGTCAACCTGTTCGGCAACCAGTTCAGCAACCCGTTGGGATTGAATCTGACCCAAATTCTCACGAGGATTCATCCTTGCCTCCCAGTTGTGAATTGCCTCTTGGGGGAACAGTTCAAATTTATCATCACTTCAATTAATACAATCTAGTCAGTTCTACACCATGCAGATACATACATAGCATGGAACAGACTCAAGAAATTGAATGAAGGCAGAAACCCGAAATGATCATATCATGTTATTCCGCTTCCACAGTTGTAGCAGAAGTACTGCCCACAATTTTCACACACCATCTTGTTGCAACCATCAACTCGGGATATAGCCATGTTGCAAGCCGGGCATTGCTTTGAATCACGAAGTATTTCTCTCACACTGAGGATCTCATTGATCAATTCTTTTTCTTTCCGCTTTTGATTATCGTCTAACTGACAGTACTTTTGACGTTCCTGCAGAGAAAATCTGTGTTTTAAGTAAAACTACAAAAACATGAATTTTCCAATAGACAAGAGAAAGACTGGGAAAGGAACAATAAATATTCACTTTTAATAATGCCATTTTACATCTAGAGAACTGAGTTAATCCCTAACACAACCGATGGAAGTTGATGTGGTCACTGTGTACCACAAAACGTTTGCATTCAAAAGTATAGTGTGTAAAAGTGTGTGTGTCTAATGATTTTTGACGTTTTAAGTAAAACCGGAGTTTTAGTGGTGCAAACAGCTCCATGTTGTAAAGTTAAGTCAGAAAAGTATATAGAATCTAAGAAATCTGAATAACGCTAGTTGGGCCTGGCAGAAAATATCGAAGGTGAGAGACAGTTTAAGATTTTGCATATATGCATAATTTGGCTACCACTAGACACGTACAGTGAGGGAATATTGTCAGGTATGATCTCATTAAGAGAGGAAGAGGAACCATAGGGATGTATAAATGTTAGCAATTGAATTCAGAATTCTATCTGTTTCTTGGGCACTAAAACGGGGAACCGGTACTGGAATTTAAACTGTTTTGAACCTTGTTAGAACTACGGTTCCAAGAGTTTCATATAACCATACACGATGTCATCCTTTTGCTAGCTATGGAGATTAGAATGTATATAAGGGAGTTGTTATAAAGTAGAGTATTCACTATGATTAATGTGTCTGATTTACATGCCTTATCAAAAGAGAGAAACCCTTTTTCGTAGATTATTATTTCTCCAGAAAATTATATACAGAAGTGTCGGTAATTGGAAAGAGAGACTACAAAGACCAAAAAACATTTGAAGAATTAAGGGCGCTCCTATATAAAATTAACGAAAGCTAGCTTTGCTGTAATCATCTTTTAAATTGGGATTTCGTGCAACCAGACGAGAGTTGAATTAAGTAAAATTCCTATTTTGATGAAATCATAAGCATGTTTAATGTGAAATAATTTGAACTGAAAATCAACTTCACCTGGAGGATATGGAGCTTCATTTCTGGTGTCATACATTGAACACCCACATGGCGCCGCTCCCAGCATAGTGTGCAAAAGCTAAAGAAGCAGTTTGAGCATTGGGCATGATCGTCTTCATCTTCTATGCAGGGTGTTTTACATCTTGGACAATTCACAATATCAGACATTGACTCGAGTGTTTTTACTAACATTGAGGATTCCCAACGTTCAAACTCTTCATTGCCAAGCAATCGTTTCAGCAAACCTGGCGGGATCATACCCTTACATTTTGCATCAGGAGAGTGCAATTTGGTTACGGTACCTTCCCTGACATGCATGTCAGAAAAACTCTTCATGCATTTCCAACAGAAGAAATGCTTGCAAGGCAGCCTGATAAACTCAGCACCTAAAAAGATAAATACAGTAGAGGTAATTAAGATATAATTTTTTTTAACTTCTCATGATAGTCACTACCAGAAAATGGGTCTTGGGCGACGAAACAAAAAAAACCGGGCGACGATTTTTTTTTTCGTCGCCTAAGAGGGAACTTAGGCGACGATTTATTTTTTCGTCGCCTAAGGAAAAAAAATCGTCGCCTAAGTTTCCTCTTAGGCGACGAAAAAAAAAATCGTCGCCTAAAAATAAATTTCGTCGGCCAAGATAGAAACTAGGGCGACGAAACAATATTTCGTCGCCTAAGATATTTATATCGTCGCCTAAGTTTTTTATCCTTAGGCGACGACACTCAAATATTTCGTCGCCCAAGAGTTTTTAATTCTTAGGCGACGAAACTCAAATATTTAGTCGCCCAAGATTCTTCTATATATTGAGAGGCCGGGATAGAAGAATGAGAACTTTGAAAATTTGAAACATAAATTTCTCTAGTTCTTCAAATCGTTCGGTGTTGTGGAAATCTGTCCATACATAGTTTGTGGAGGTACTCCCAGGTACATACATATGCATATATATGCATATATATATATATATATTGATTTTCAGTTTTATTTGAGTTGAATTAATGATATATATATATATATATATGCATAGAGTTTGTTCCAAGCTGAGTAAGGGGCCGTTCTGTCATAGATATGGTTCACAGGTTTGTTTAACTAGATCTCAAGATCACAAACTGACCACTCTTCTCGGTGAAGGGGTCGATAGGGGTTCGCCTCCGTGATCACAAACGAGTCCTGCCTGGTTCCTGTAGGGGGTTCGCCCTCCGTGACATTGACACTTGCCTTCTAAAACCACGGAATCCGCTCGAACTAGATATATATAATTAATAATTAGTATGTTGTATTACATTAATATATATATATATAAAAGATATGTTCATTAAATATTGATATATATATGTGTTATTTTCAGGATATGGATAAGAGTTGGATTTCTCTTCCAAGATATCACAGAAAATATGCTGAAGGAGTTTGGGATTTTATGCAATATGCGCAGGCCAATGCTGACGGGAGTGGCATGTTCTATTGCCCGTGCAAGATGTGTAAGTGTCGCAGTGATATGCATCGATTTCCGTTGGGGACAGTATGGGACCACCTGAAGAGTAACGGATTCTGGGAACGTTACACATGTTGGATATATCACGGTGAAACCTCATCACGCCCGCATGATCATGGACAGTTTTATGAGACGGGCAGTACATCCAACGATCCAACAACGGCCTTCATCAACGACATGTTTCCTCATGACAGCGGTGTATGCCCTGAACGACAGCACATTCCGCAGGCGCCGATGCAAGCCGTCCCTAGAGGTGTCAACACTGCCGGTATAGCCAAGTACAACAGACTTATTGCTTTCCAACAGACCCCTCTGTGCCCAGGTCATGAGAAGACCGTTCTTCAGTGTGTGATGGAGGTGATGCATATCAAGGTTGACACAAAATCGACCGTGACGGCTGTTGATAGGTATCTACAGTACGCTGCTTCGCTCCTGCCCGACGGTCATCGTCATCCCACCACGCATCATAAGGTCCGTCGTATCTTGAGAGATCTCGGGCTTTCCTACATCAAGATCCATGCATGCAGATATGACTGCGTTCTATTCTGGGGTAAAGATGCAGACGGTAATGACCTTGAAGGCCTTCATCGTTTTCCGGTATGTGGGACCGACAGGTATAAGCGGACTCCCGCAGGCAACAGGAAACCTGTTAAGGTACTTCGCTATTTCCCGTTGAGGGATAGGCTGGAGCGGTTGTACATGTCTTCAAAGACGGCCGAAGCTATGAGATGGCACGCTGTGAGGGAGGTGCATGACGAAGACCTCATGGTACACCCTGCTGACGGGGAGGCGTGGAAGCATATAGACAGGGAGTTTCCTCATTTTGCTTCAGAGGTGAGGAATGTGAGGCTCGGGCTGTCATCCGACGGGTTCAACCCTTTTGGGACCATGAGTCTTTCGTACAGTATATGGCCGGTCATTTTGGTGCCTTACAACCTTCCTCCATGGATGTGCATGAAGAAGGAATACAACATGTTGACCTTGTTGATTCCGGGGCCCGGTTATCCAGGTATCTACTTTCCCTTCATATTGTATATATTGCTGTTGGTTCAATTTTTTCTCCATTTATTGTTTTTGTTCTATATTGTTGGTCATATATAGTCGTTATCTGAATTTGTTGTGGTTGTTGTTGTTGTTATCCAGGGAAGTGTCTCGATGTGTATATGAGACCGCTGATTGAAGAGTGTAAATTGCTTTGGGAGGTTGGTCATCCCACTTATGACTCCCACAAAAATGAGATGTTCCAGATGCATGCCATGATTGTTGGTACCATCAGTGATTTTCCTGCACGTGGGATGTTGTCTGGCAACGTTGTTAGGGGATACAAGGCTTGTCATGAGTGCCTTAGCTCCCAGGGGTGCAGCAATCATTGCAACAAGATAGTCCGGATGGGTCCGGATGGATTTTTTTTTTAACCTTGGGCGACGAATTTAACAAATATCGTCGCCCAAGTATTATCTTGGCCGACGAATTACCCTAATTTCGTCGGCCAAGATAATCCGAATAATTAAAATAAATAAAGCACATTTAACTTGTAAGGAAATGTTTTTTATTTTTATAGCCCCGTAAAAGTCTCGTCGATTGGAAACTATTCTCAGTTGAAGGTCCGGCCAGATTACGTGATTTGGAGGGTCGAATAGCCGTTTCCGTCCGTTTAGGGGTTTGACCGCGCCGATTGACCGGACGGATCGAGCCCTTATCTTTGTCAGATGGAGCTGAATTTTTTCCCACCTACGTAATTCGTTATGCTGGTCATATCTGACGGTCGGTTTTTAGTTCGTCTTCTCCGATCACCAAACTCACGATATATGTACTAATGTTGTATAACTTTTTTATGTAAGTGTTGAGTTTAAATTTCGTTTTGAAGACAACGTATACGTAGAGGCCTCAAACGCAAAAAAGTCGTGAAATAAGATATGACCGTAACGGTGAAATACGTCAACCCGTGAAAAATGAAGATATTTCGGTAAAATTTCGGTGCCGGTTGTTCCGGTCAACGAATTTCTCTTATTTCTACCTAGTGGTAGCCCTATCCCGGGTATTTATTTTTTACCAAATTTTTATAGCCCCGTAAAAGTCTCGTCGATTGGAAACTATTCTCAGTTGAAGGTCCGGCCAGATTACGTGATTTGGAGGGTCGAATAGCCGTTTCCGTCCGTTTAGGGGTTTGACCGCGCCAATTGACTGGACGGATCGAGCCCTTATCTTTGTCAGATGGAGCTGAATTTTTTCCCACCTACGTAATTCGTTATGCTGGTCATATCTGACGGTGGGTTTTCAGTTCCTCTTCTCCGATCACCAAAATCACGATATTCTGAATTTTATGGTCGAGGGAACTCTTGGCCGACGATTTTCTTCATCTTGGGCGACGAGATTTATAGTGAAGAACATCGTCGCCCAAGTATATCGTCGCCCAAGTATAGTATCTTAGCCGACGATTTTCAAAAATCGTCGCCCAAGTATAGTATCTTAGCCGACGATTTGCAAAAATCGTCGGCCAAGATGATCTTGGCCGACGATTTTCAAAAAACAGGGCGATGATTTTTGCAGAATCGTCGCCCAAGAACGGCAGTATAAAAGGCAAAATTCGGAACCCTAACCATTTCTTCAGCCGCCAAGCCCTCTCTCTCTCTCAAACCCTAAACACCGAAGCCCTCTCTCTCTCCCTCTCTCCGACCCCGACCCCGACCCCAATTCGGAACCCCGACGCCGACCCCGACGCCGACCCACAATTTAAGGTATAACCCTAAAACCCTAAATTGGTTTTAATTGTTGTTGTTGTTGTGATAATTGTAAATTGTTGTTGTTGTTGTTGTGATAATTGTAAATTGTAAATTGTTGTTGTTGTTGTTGTGATAATTGTAAATTGTTGTTGTTGTGATAATTGTAAATTGTGATGTAAATTATGGTAAATTGTGATGTAAATGATAATTGTAAAATATTAGGGTTTACGGTTTAGGGTTTAGGGTTTAGGATTTGTGGAAATAATTTGTAAATATATTGTAAATGATTAAATAATTTTTGATTAAATAATTAAATAATATAAATTATAATTGTAAATATATTGTGGAAATTTTGTAAAAAATAATGGATTATTTTTGAGTAAGGATGTAAATATTCGTAAATTAATTTTTGTGATGTAATAATTGCGAATTAATGTAAATAATTTGTTATGTGAATAAAAAAAATAATAAATCCTATAATAACTATTAATTTTTATTTGTGCTATTATTGTTGATAAATTTTTCGAAATTTATGGTTATTTTTTGTTAAATTAATTACAAGACGGTAAAATATTTTTAATAAATTTATGGTTATTTTAAACAGGATGGCCATGAGGAGAACTTCTGGACAACGTTCGGGTGCGAGGAGCCAAGACGGCTCGGACGGTACCTCAAACAACCCGTCGGAATCACCGTCGATCGGGTTTCCGTGGCAGTTGACGGCCCGACGTGCGGCGCTTAGGGGTGGCGCGAGCGGCTCGGGTTCTGCTGGGCAGTCGGGTCCCGCAGCGACGGCTCCTCGTCATCCAGAGATACTTGGCCGGTCGCGATCCCGCAGCGACGCCCCCACACAGTCGTCCCTGACCGACGGTGATGGCGGGTCATTCGGGGTCCCTATGGTGCCGTCCGGCCTCTTCCTTTCTCCGACGATACCGGCGATACCTCGCGTCGATGAGGAGGGTCGACCGTCAGCAACAAGGGACTCGATAGGGCGGAACAGGAGAGGCACCGTCAGCAACAAGGGACTCGATAGGGCGGTCGAGTCCGCTGGACGGATCGCCATCCCGTTTTCCAACGGGAAACCGGTGGACGCCGCGTTGGGAAACCGGTACACGCGGGCCGCGGGAGGTACCATCCGCTCCAGACTGCCTATGTTGTGGGGAGTCTGGAGCCAGGTTCCTGATGGAGTGAAGGAGATGCTCCATCAGTCGACGTCGGTGAGTTTACTCGATCAATTACTATTTTTTTAACTAATAAATTATTTAATTATCGAAAAAAATACTAACAAGTGGTAATGCAGCAATGGTTTGTGGTTCCCGAGGAGGGACGTGACTGGGCGGACAAGGCCCATAGGGAGAGGTACCTCTATTTAATAATTTATTAAATTTTATTTTTTTAATAATATATTTAATATTTTTTTTGTATATGTAGGTTCAAGGAGTGGAAGCACGACCTCCGGGAACACTGGAAGAAGTACGGGAGCGACCGTTCGGGTACCCCGAAGGAGTTCGAGTATCGGGAGTACTAGTGGCGGTGGCTTCTTGTCACGCAGTTCAACGACCCTCACAAACAGGTAATTCGTAAACAAATTTGAATATTTAATTAGTGAATTAATTATAATTGTATGTTTTTAAATATTTACTAACGATATTTTTTTTTGAAGCACCTCGCCCGGGTGAACGCTGAGAACCGGCAACAGAACACAACCAACCATCGTGCCGGTTCGAGGCCGTTTTCGGCCATCATGGACGACGTGCGGCGAGAGCGGCCAGAGGAGAACCCCTATGTGGAGACCTTTCAGAGGGCATATCCTCATTCTGAGGAGGATCTTGTAAGTTCCTTATATTTTCTAATTTTTAATTTTAATTACATTTTATTAAATGTATATTAATATATTTTTATAATATATCCAATTAGGCGAGGGTGAGGGAGGCAGAGCAAGAGGTCATGAGAGGCATGGTGAACGACACATGGCCGGGCACGGCAGAGGATGACATGTCAGAGGCCATGTCCAGGATCGACACTTCAGATCCTACCGTTGGGGCGCGGATTATGGCCACTGCCTTCGCGCAGCGTTCCAACACCTACTACTGCCGGGGTATGGGAGACGCTGGAAAGGGGATCCTGAAGACGACGCCAGGATTTCAGCGCAAGGGAGCTGCCGGAGCCTCAAGCAGCAACAGTCGGCTACAGGATCAGTTCGCAAGTCTACAGTCTGAGCTGGAAGCTCAAAGAGCGAGGGAGTCTGAGCTGGAAGCCCAAAGAGCGAGGGAGATTGCGGCGATGGCGGAATCATATGCGGCTTCCACGGCTGCGCATATGGAGCGGGTGAATGAAGTCACCAATGCCAACCAGGCGGCTATGGGACAGTGGATGACTGCCTGCATCGTTGCACATGCGGCCGGACAGCCGTTTCCGCCCATGCCTACGCCTATACCATTACCTCAGTGGCCCCACCCTCAGTGGCCCCAGCCTCAACAGCAGCCTCCTCAGCCTGACCAACCGCAGACTCAGCCTCAGGACCCTCCGAACGGGAATGATGAGTTAGATTTCGGGTTTCTCGATCCATAGGCAGAATTTTTGTAATAAATTATTTATAAATTTATAAATTTGTGTTATTTTTAATTAAATTTCAGTATTAGAAAAATTTAAAGAAATGCCGAAAAAAAAAATTCCAGTAAAAATTAAAAAAACATTATTTATATATTTAAAAAAATTATTTAATTATTTTAAAAAAAAATTTAAATATATCTTAGGCGACGAAATTTCTAAATCGTCGGTCAAGGACTTACCATCTTAGGCGACAAAAAAAAAATATCGTCGCCTAAGATGTAGTGATCTTAGGCGACGAAATATTTATTTTCGTCGCCTAAGATTATAAGATCTTAAGCGACGAAAAAATTTTTCGTCGGCCAAGGTGTTAAATCTTGGGCGACGAATATTTTTGGGCGACGAGAAGTATATTTTAGGCGACGAAATTCGTATCGTCGCCTAAGAATTACTCTTAGGCGACGACGGAATGAATTTTCGTCGCCCAAGTTCTTGACCGACGGACTTCTGGCGACGACGTCTTGGCCGACGACATGTCGTCGCCTAAGTACTTAGGCGACGAAATTTTTAAACAGGGCGACGATTTTTTTTCGTCGCCCAAGACCTATTTTCTGGTAGTGAGTACATGGAATACAAAGTTACACACAAGTTAGCATGTAAAGAGGTACAAATCTCAAAAACAGTTGGTTTTGTTTTCGTAAAACCAACTGAAGACGAGAAGTTCAATAATGGAGGTAAAAAGCTGCAAGAGGGAGATAGGAAGCAAAAATATACGCAACAGTGTTGGCTGTCCACCATATTACATCTAAATTTCAAAACAATGTCTGAGTTTTCTTCCCAAGAGCTGCAATTTCTTTTGGTCTGAGTGTATATAAATGTAAACCCCACACCTTTCATAAGGTAAGACAGAAGATAATAATTAAAAACTATAACACAATAGTTACTGAAAAAAGATTCCTATGTCATAGTACATTTGAGTTAAATTTTATACACAATTCGTGAGTCTAGTCATTCCAGTCAAATTTTATTCGTTTACCAATGCACCCAAGAGCTTAAGCTGTTGGAAAAGGAGAAAACAAGTGTACCTCATCAATCTCTAGACGGCTTAAGATGTGGAATGTATTGGCAAACAATGAAAAGGTGTGACATGACTGTGATATCAAACTGGATTGTGATACCATGTTCGATTTTATTGCTCTACTCCTCCAAAGGCATAAACTATCAGAGGTTGGTCAACAAGAGTTTTACATTCTAACAACGCTGGCCATTTAAAAATGAACTGTTCCAAAGTAGTTACTCGAATGTACAGTAAGCTTTTCAGTTTATATATATTGCTGAGCTAAACAAGATATAATTGAGTTCCTATAATGTCATCCAACATAACCCCTGTGCTCCTAATAGTTTATGCATCACTCAAGTTAATCACAGTGAACAAGCTGAGACTGAAGAACTTCCAAGCATAACATGCCAACCACCAAAATGCATATAAAACATTAGTGTACTAGATAGTCCATACTCTTGGCAGAACCATTCAGAATGATATTTCTATTCATGATAACAAAAGCACTTTGCTCCTTGTAAAGTTCCCTCATAGTAACTTCCCTTTCGTACAATTATTATCCAATTTCAGTTTTTCCAAAATTAATTATGGTCAGCTAAACATATAAAAAAGACAGTCGAGTGCAAAGTGCATTCAATATAGTAATTCAGAAGAAATACTAGTCAAACTGGACTAAGTGGATATAAGACAATAATATATAAAAAAAAAAAAATTAAGACAGGAAAAGGCAGATAACTGGTATATAATATGAGATATTCAAAAGAAACAGGGTCAAGAAAAGGTTGGCATTACCTGCATACACACTAAAACAGATGCAGCATTCCTGCAAACCATTGAGGAAGTTCTCATGGAGTTTTTCATTATTGTAACTCCGGAGAAAAGGAATATCTGCATCTGGTGATACACTTCCTGTAAGTGCACGTCTATCTCCAACATCTTTAATGCCATAAGGACCAAGCACTATTTCCTTATTAAACCCAAGATGAGAGAGGGAAGAACTTTGTAGCCATTCCACCCATTGGTATATAATCTCCTGTCCTTGTTGGTCCATCCATAATGAGTCCAACATGGAACACAAACCGGAAATTTTAATAGAATCCAACCATTGACCAGATAGTGTAAAATAAGGTGGTTGGTGGCTTGTATGATTTGGGTAACGAACATGTCAACATAATTGGTGGAAGATGCCGGACTGTGAAAGAGTATGAGAAGTCACCAGAACTACTTGTGTTGTTAGGGTCAGTAGATGAATTCAACTTGGTAGAAACAGCAATTTCACCAGGAGCTTCAATGTGTATATGAATCTGCATTGACACAGATTGACATTTGCATTATTCTTCACTCGATTAACGGTTAAAGAAAGCTCTAAGCCCTGCTACTTCCAAACCTGGAAAGATCGAAGGCCTCGTTGTCTTTGAAGGATGAAAACATTGTCTCCAAAAATGGACTCCATAGCAAGCAACTGCCAGAAACTTGAAGGATGAGCAAAAGTTGGAAAGCAGAGGACTCACTAAAAGACAAAAAAGCATGCTGATGATGCTCTTTCCTCTGATCACCATAGTCAATGGATTGCAAATATGAAACAGAGTCCCATTACTTTCCTATCTATTTGTCCCCCTCCCTAAATAATTTGTTTCTCTCATTCATAAACTACAGCATCAAGCATTAACAACAGCCATATCATGGGTTCTCGAGAAGCGAAAAAGAAAATAGACAAGAATAAATCGGCAACAAATATAGTAGTTCTCCACTCCCATTATTGATTAAACTTCAAGCCAGACCAATTGGAATTTGAAAACTATCGTATCAACTCAAGCTAGCATCGCAACACCTTTCTTTCAGTAACACATTTATATCAGCTACGCAACCAAATTTATCATGTTAAAAACATTGCTTCATTCTTCTGAACATGGTAAATTCCTAAAGCAATACATATCCAAACAAAACAGCATATCTTTCTCAAAAAAAACAAAAACAAAAAAAAACAAAAAAACAGCATACTTAATCTTATTATAAACACGAAGCTGAAAATGGATGAATATTACCTCATCCTCCTGAGCCTGATCATTGATCCTCAGCTGTTCTTCTGACAACTCAGGCTCTTGGACACCAACCTGTAACTCTTCCAATCTTCTCAAAGCATCATCCTCAGCCTTCTCTTCACTACCCACAACAACTCTCTCTTCTTCTTCTTCTTCTTCTTCTTCTTTCTTGGCTTGCTCCCCAGTTTCTGTCTCACCAATACTCAAAGACTCCACTTGCTCATTCAAAGACTCCACCTTGGAAGAACCACCCACTTCAGAAGAACCCACGTCAGATTTCTTGACATAGCGAGGTTTGGCTCGATTCCTGGGACTTCTGTGGTGTCTGGGTGCGGAGGTGGTGGTGGTAGTGGGTTCAGGATTCTGAAGCTGAGAAGTGGAAGGTGGTTGAAGATCGTGATCCAGATTGTTGTGAGTTGGTGTCTCCTCAATTTGGAGAGAAGGGTAGTGGTGGTGGTGATGTTTCCTTCCTCCTCTTCTGGTCTTTCTCACCGGAGCAGGAGACTCTTCTGGTTGGCTATGACCTCCGTTCATGTTTCTACTACTACAAACAGAACACAATAGCAGACCGATCCGAGGTTATACGAATCAGGGTTTTGTTACATTAACTTCTGTCATATTTCTTTTTTAACTACGTAGTAAAAAGTCAACGTGTATTTATTATGTACTATGGTAAATATGGATCAAACAGTCACATCAGTTTGAAACATTTACACATCCTTGTTTATCTTCAACTTCATGTTGTTTATTGTTTAAAAAGAGTCATGTCAGCCTACTTGTTCTACGTGTCTCTCGCCTAATGGAATCCACTTACCTCAAACAGACAAAAAACATGGTTCTCAAATACATGTGATCCGAATGCAGCTGTTCTGTGTTGTACAAACTTATTAACAATGAGATTTGATCCATAAAGGAATTAGATGATCGAGATATTCAAGATTTCAAGTTGTAGCTTCCAGTAGCATGGCAGATGTGTTTTACTATCCTGGTGTGTGTTGTTTGCAGCCCTTCGGTCCATAATGCTGAGAGCTTCGGCTCACGGTCTCTTTGCATAAGTAGCAAAAGTGGTGTTGTCATGCCCAGCAGAATATATGATTGTTGTTGTTAAACTGATGGACAAAAGGCAAAACCATATCAGCCATACAGAAACAAATGCAAATATTTTCAAAAAATAGAAAGAGGCTTACCGTACTGTCCATACATGTCAATTAAAAGAAGAAAACAACAAATTCCCATTATCTGTTGGCATATTGGCTATTCTTATTCAACACAAGAATTTCCAATGAAGGAAGAAAATGTGGTACAAGATCCGGAGGTCTAAATCTTGAACACAATACTGCATAATCAGAGGTATATATAAATCAAGAATCAAATGTGATTTACAAGGTAATGAGATTTAAACATCTCATATAAGGAAGTTGATATTTCTTTCACGTTGATGTTTTTGATTGAGGAAATTTTGCGAAAAGTCTTATATTTGAAGACTTCTATATCAGGAAGATTAAAGAGGTTTTTATGCATAATCTTGAGTTTTTATAGGATATCTGGTTTCCATATCATGTGCTCTAAAAAGTCTATACACATAAATCTTGAAACATATATGATCTTACATATAAGTGTGCATAATCATTGTTCTCAGGGTGATTAAGAAATTGAATTGTGAATTATCTAATTGTTGTGTTATAGCATGGATCTGGTGTATAAGTTTTGAAAAGTGCAAAATGATGGTTGACTGATTGCATCTTTTCAGAAACGAAATTTGATCATGTTATTGAAATGCATCAATTGAGGGGGAGTGTTACACTCTATAAATTGCTTCGGCTGTGATTAGGAAAGAGGATTTTTTTTTGTAAGTTCTTGAGGAAAGACTGTGTTAGCATTGTCTCTGAGTTGATATTGTATTCATGCTCATCATAAAAATTACTTGTGTGTATCCGATATAGACTAAGTTTCTTTTCTTACTTGCATACATGTTGCACATGTTGCATTTGAGATTTTAAACAAAGGCTTACTGAGAAGCCGAGTCTAGAAGGAGTTAAGAAACTGGTTGTGTCAAAGGACCAAGGTGTTTATCAGATTATCATCCTACTGTGAAATAGAATTTGAGAAGAAGACTGAGAGTGGCTAAGTCTCAGTTGATGCTACACTAATTGTGTGTAAGAATCAGTTGCAGTAGGATCTAGTTGTATGAGAACTAGTATAGCTGAGTGTGTGAGATCTCAGAACATCAATTGAGTTTCTTTTTGATAGAGATATCTGAATTGGATTACTTGTGTGAAAAGTAAGAAGAGTGAACTGTGTATAAGTTGTGTAGTTATGTGAGAATTACAACTTGTAAACCTTGTTTGAAGATTAGAGGAATAATTTTGCTTGGTGCTTTTTTCCTCATTGAGGTTTTCCACCAAGCCATTGAAATTTTTGTCAACATTGAATTTCTATTTGTGTTTAATCCATTTCTCTACTTATTTTATCTCTCCAAAGACAAGTCTAAACTCACCTTTTATTGGAGGAATATTGGAGGTATGGCTGTGGTATGCAAGTATGGTTGTATCCGAAGGATACATGGGTGCTGAGGTCTCCTAGATCCAGAGGATACATGGCTGTTGTGGTCTCCTTCCAGGCTTACCTATTATTGTTTATATGTTACTTCTACACTTTATATTATTTGTATATTAGAGTTGTTGTGTAAGAGATTAGTTCAGTTTGAACTAATAATCTAGTTTAAGTTGACTTTAGAGGTGTGAGATTGTGTAAATCTGTGACAGCTACTTATGGGTTGTATACAACTACTGGTCTCCTAAAGCAACATGGTGTTTTTAGTTTTAGTGCCACAACTGTGCTGCCTTGCCACAACTGTGTTGTCTTGTTACTTTAGGTTAGTCTTGTATGTGTGAGAGATGTATGGGTGATGAAGTGTGTTTCTCACCCAACTTCTTTTATATATAGCATAGGTTTGTAACCTTATTCATTGCCAAGAAGAAATATCATAAAAGATTCCTCAAGTTTGTGTTTGGTTTTTCCACATGGTATCAGAGCATGGTTCATGGCCTGTTATCGGGTTCCATGGCTTACGCGCCTCTTCTTGGTCGGGGTTATAGTGTAACCTCTATTTTTGGTTTCTTCTTTCCTTTGTGGAAGAGAGATTTGTTGAGAGTTCTTTTGTATAAGACTCTCCATTTCTTTGCCACTGATTTCATCTTTCCTTTACAAAGAGAAATCAATAATGGTCATGTTTATGATCTTTTCCATCTTATTTTGGAGGAGAGATCTGTTGTTTCTTGGCCATTGATTTCATCTTTCCTCTGTGAAGAGAAATCAATAATGGTCATGTCTGATCTTTTTCATCCTATTTTGGAGGAGAGATCTATTGTCTGAGGTTCTAATAAGATCTCATCTTTGTCGTTGTTGGACTATCGGTATCTATCACGATTCTTTTTTCTATTTTGAAAGAGAAATCTTATCAAACAAAAAACAAAAACAAAAACAAAAGTCTATCATTGATTTCTTCTTTCTATTTTGAAAGAGAAATCTTATCAAAAAAAAAAAAAAAACTCTTTATCTTTTGGCTGTTGATTTCTTCTTTTTAATTTCGAAGAGAGATCTATTGTCCATTTTTTTTTCTTTTTCGGTGTTGAATTATCAGAGTTTTAGTTCTATGGAGGTGATGAACAAGAAGGAAGTCTTCTGGGCAATATCTTCGCAGACCTATCAGCATGTGGAGTATACATGAGTTGTTTGCCATCCTTAGAAGAATTTCTAAGAATTTTTTGCAGAAGCTAGTTTGTGTTCCACATGGAGTTGTAAATTTCATTGAATATTTTGGCAAGCTTCGCTCAAGGCTTCTCCTCGATCTCGCTTAAGGGAGAGTATTGGAGGAATATTGGAGGTATAGTTGTGGTATGCAAGTATGGTCGTATCCGAAGGATACATGGGTGATGAGGTCTCCCAGATCCATAGGATACATGGTTGTTGTGGTCTCCTTTCAGGCTTACCTATTACTGTTTATATGTTACTTGTACACTTTACATTACTTGTATATTAGAGTTGTTGTGTAAGAGATTAGTTCAGTTTGAACTAATAATCTAGTTATTTAGAGGTGTGAGATTGTGTAAGTGTGTGACAGCTACTTATGGGCTGTATACAGTTGCTAGTCTCCTCTTCTGTAGCAGCATGGTGGCTGTTGTTGGTCTCTTAAAGCAGCATGGTGTTTTTGATTTTAGTGTCACAACGGTGCTATCTTGTTACTTTATGTTAGTCTTGTGTGTGTAAGAGATGTATGAGTGATGAAGTGTGTTTCTCACCCAACTTCTTCTATATATAGTTTAGGTTTGTAACCTTATTCATTACTAAGAAGAAATATCAGAAAAGCTTCCGCAAGTTTGTATTTGGTTTTTCCACACCTTTGCATTAAACTGACCACAACTGGGACATAACTGTCCATGTACATCAACTTGTTCGGCAACCAGTTTAGCAACGCGCTGGGCTTGAATCTGACCCAAATTCTCGCGAGTTGTTGTGTAAGAGATTAGTTCAGTTTGAACTAATAATCTAGTTCTTTAGAGGTGTGAGATTGTGTAAGTGTGTGACAACTACTTATGGGCTGTATACAGTTGCTGGTCTTCTCTTCTGCAGCAGCATGGTGGCTGTTGCTGGTCTCTTAAAGCACCATGGTGTTTTTGGTTTTAGTGTCACAACGGTAATGCCTTGTTACTTTAGGTTAGTCTTGTGTGTGTAAGAGATGTATGAGTGATGAAATGTGTTTCTCACCCAACTTCTTCTATATATAGCTTAGGTTTGTAACTTTATTCATTACCAAGAAGAAATATCAGAAAAGCTTCCGTAAGTTTGTGTTTGGTTTTTCCACACGTTTGCATTAAACTGACCACAACTAGGACATAACTGTCCATGTACATCAACCAGTTCAGCAACCCGCTGGGCTTGAATCTGACCCAAATTCTCGCGAGGATTCATTCCTTGCCCGCTGTTGGGCTTGAATCTAAGGATTCATCCTTGCCTCCCACTGTAGGGCTTGAATCTGATCAAAATTCTGGCGAGGATCATCCTTGCCTCCCAGTTCCTTCTGGGTAACAATTGACATGTACCATCCCTTCAATTAATACAAGCTAGTTAGTTCTACATCACGCAGATACATATACAGTATGGAACAGACTCATATAATTGAATCAAGGCAGAAACCTGTAATGATCATATCCTGTTATTCCCCTTCCACAGTTGTAGCAGAAGAACTTCGCACAGTTTCTACACACCATCTTGTTGCAACCATCAATTCGGGATAAAACAACTGATCTAGTAGGCTAGTACAACCACCAGACAAGTACATCATAAACTACCCATACATAATCAAGTTAATCATAAAGGGGGCGAGGATTTACATAGTCAAACAGATAAAACTATCCTCATCAAAAAGTAACTATTACCATCCAACATGAAAGTCTCTTACCCTTTGAGCTGACTATCTGTGTCAACCTTTTTTATCTGGTAAATATAACTGCTTATAAATATAACACTTGTCAAACTTCAGAATCCCAAGTACTTGTACAACTCTGTCACTTAACAATCCCAGGTACTTCTTCTCAAGTGCAAGAGGAAGATCATAGTGATATAAATTTGCATAGGGAGTAATGCCTACACAACATGACCAAACAATCAAACAATGCCATTATCATACTGTATTAGTACTTCCAGTACATATTGCTAATTTAAGACAATTAATAGGTAGTAAGCTTCATTAGTACTAATAAAGGTATAATGGTGTTTTTTTATGGAGTGCTTGCGTATCTGGTGAATAAGCTTTTGATATAGTATCAATGCCAACTTGATTCCAAGAAAACCATGACATAGACAGTACGCTCATACTTAATGATAAACAATCAAGTTGATAGTAAACTCAGTTCGTTTTTGAAAAAACAACCTGTATATCATTCTAGCAGCTGATGGATAAGATAGGACATAAATCTTAAGGAAGGTGGTCATCCATCAGTTCATGAAACATAATGGTTCGTCTTGCATTATTCAGTTCTCGATCACTCTCTCGATCATTATTGAAAAGTTCAATGCAATTACATCGGTTCATAGAGATGACATGAATTATAAGTAGATACTTCTTTTCAAAATGAGCAACAAAATTGATAAAAAGACGATGCAGGCAATAGATTGACTAAAGATAATTGGAAAAGAAAATATGAAGGTATAAGGGATAATTGACAATCATTTGTCTTACAAAACACTTGGACTTATTGTCATCTAATCCAGAACAAGGTGCAGAAGTCACTAACATCCTTTATGGTCTCAGGTAAAAACATGCATATGCATATCACTGTTTTTCACAAAGGTTAGCAGCGTTGCTTGCTATCCTAGTACTGAATCATTTGTCTGTCCGGTTTTTCAAAGAGTCTGTTATATTAGTTTAATAGGTCTTTACTGCTTTTCAAATTTGAATAGACAACTGAGTTTGTGGGAAGTGTTTTGGTGCAACCAACCCAAGAAGTGTTCAAAGTTGAATCTGCTAGTGCTTAGCTGAATTCATGAACAAGGCTTCTGAAAGTATTCCATGTTGTAAGAGCTTAGAAACAAGAGAGGGAATAGGTCTAGACTAGTTTGGGACTAGGAATGATAGCAATGTGGTAGTGTATCACTAAAACTTGTAAGAAGGCTTTTGAAAGTATTTCATGTTGTAAGAGCTTAGAAACAAGAGAGGGAATATGTCTAGACTAGTTTGGGACTAGGAATGATAGTACTGTGGTAGTGTATCAGCAGAACTATTATTCTTGTAAGAAGTTACTCCAACTTAGTGGAAAATTTTTGTCTCTCAAAAGTTAGAGACACGTAGTTTTTCTCCCTACATTCAGGGTTTCTACGAGTAAAAAATATCTTTATGTTGTTTCTTTATTTGCTGTGTTTTATTTTCTGCAAACTTGTATATTGTAAATTTGAAATAGCACAAACTATTATTATCCTCAGATTAAGAAGTTATTGAAAATTGAAAGAAAGGCCTATTCACCCACTCCCCTAGGACCTTTAAAATATCAATACCTTCATGCCTGGATTGGACACAAACTTCAGACACCTCACCATATTTATTTGCAGTACGTAAAAGTATAGTTCATTCAATAGCTTCTGATTGCTAATTCCAAATCATCACCACATTGGTCCAGTGCTTTCTCCAGAAGCTACGATATTGATACAATAATAGTTCGCAATAACTAGATAGATATGACACACACAGATATGAACCAAAACCGAAGGATATGATTGTCATAGTACTTATCTCCTCCATAGGCTCAAAAACTAAAAATATGTGGCAATCAATCACAGAAGAAAGAAAAAGAAATTTATTCAACACAATCACAGTCTCCTTTCCCAAGCTGCAATTACTTCTCATGTTCGTTCGAAAGAATTACATAAACACAAGATCGATAATCAAAACAATTTTTTTCTGAAAGCGATAATTATAAACTTATTCACTGGTTTCGTCTGGATCAAAGCCTCAAAACTAGTAAAAAAAAAAAACATAATAATATTGATCATCCTTTAAAGCGGCCGTTTTCTAGTGACTTTTCTTTATTCTTCTCTTCCTTGTTCAGTTTCCCTGTTGATGACAAAAAGCAGTTAGACTCCAAGTTTGCAATGTTACAGCCATATATGCAATGTAAAAGCATGCCTACAGTTGCAGAAGCTATGAGAAAGCAATTGCTAGAGGTACAAAAAAAACTTACAATCCAACAGTGCAACCAAGTATTATGTTGTTGCCGCCATTAAGGGTAATGACTTTATTTGAGAGTTGTTGAGCAAACAAATTGTTGATCGGTAGAGGTAGGAGGCTGCAATGTGAATTTGTGGCAATGAAGCTTATAAATGTCGTCATCTGATTCCTCCCAAAGCAGAGCGAACCTGTACGCTCCGATATGGAACTAGAGCGGTAAGTAGTACACATGAAGGCGATCCCAATCCACATAGACCCAGGCCCGGACCTGAGGTGAGGCCGCCTCAGGCCCCAAAAATTTGGGGGCACCAAAATCCGCTCGGGTGACCAAACAACAGCTAGCTAGTGTCCCTGCTTTGTTGAGGAGAAGCTAGCCAATGGAGTCCTTGCCACCACTCCCTCTCCCTCCTCCCCATCTCCATCCCCACTTCCAAACACACCCACCTCCCTCTCTCCATCTCCGCCTCTCTAGAATCCTCCACCCAACAGCAACAACAGCTCTCCGCCAGAGAGAGAAGGCAGCTCAGAAACGAGAGGAGAGAGAGCAAAGCAGGGACCAGCTGGAAAGAAAAGGTTGAGGAGAAGCTCGGGTGGAGGACGGAGGCACCATTTTTAGGACTTGTCTCAGGCCCAGAAATCTCAGGTCCGGGCCTGCATAGACCCAGTCAGGGATAACGGGAAGCGCCTCATCAAGTCCCTTAACTGGTTCGTCAAGCCATTGACGCCGGCGAATATCAAAAACTCATACACCAGACTTGTCCTTCTTCCATTCAACGGGATGTCTTGAGCCATAAACTATTAAGTAGGAGTCTCCGGAAAGCACTACTCCAGTGGCCCAGTCACCCCAGAAATTTTTAAAGATGCATTCCCAATTTTTCTCTTCCATATCATAACTAAACAAATAGTGCTGGAAATTACAACCACGGCAAAAGGCATAAACCTTGTTGTTAGACATAGCAAGCAGATGTGGGACATGACCATGTTCTTCTCCAGTGATTGGAGGCAGGGGAGTAGTGATGACACCGAAACGGAGAGCAGGATCGAGGATGTAAGGGTGAGGTCCAAAGCCATAGATCAAACCGTCTTTGCAGGAAGCAAGATGCTGAGTGTAAGCAAGTTGACGAAAGGACGTGCGGCGCCAACGTAACTTCCTTTGTTTCAAGTCCAAGTATTCATATTCCTTTACAGGTTCCGGGTGCAACAACTGAATTCCCCCATTGGGTGACGGACGACGAGGTTGAACAGGAGTTTTATGGAAGATTTTAACCACCGATAAGGTATAGTTTGGAGTTGAGGACCACAAGGCTGTATGCATAGCGCTGGTAACCTAACTGGGGAAGTTCAAGTCTATGGAAGATTATATCATCATCATCAGCATCAGATCGCTTCTCTTCTTCGCTGCCCATCCTTGATTACGTAACATAACGACGAATCGCCCTCGCGAACCTGAACGTACAAGGCCCTGTCCCTCCCATTCTTATTCATTCTTATTCATTCCCATTCTCTCCACTGCGCACTAAACCCCTAGAATTTCCAAGATCTAAATGAATTCTATATTGTTAGGAAAGACCGTTGCAAAGATGAAATTGCACAAACGTAACTACATGGTAACTATGACAGTATGACACTATGACTGCATAATAGTATTCATGATAATTTTTAGAGGCGACTACTGTGACTACGGATCACCTAATACATAATTGAATTTGGCTATTATGATCCGCGAAATTATCTGATCAAGTTAGGTTAAACATATGCAGAGATATTTAGGTCGATCCGCTCAAATGTGACACATAGATATGTCTACAGTTAGTACAGTCTACCAATGGATTGTTTGAATTCCATTCTGCTACACAGTTGTCAAGGTGAGTCTACTGTCTACCAAATAACACCTTGGGTTGAGTTACATTGGATATTTGGATTAGTAGGTTTGATTTCCATTCTGCTACACAGTTGTGAAGGTGAGGCAATATGTAGCGTTCAGTTGCATTGGATGTTTGGATTACTAACATTGTTACCGGCCTACAATATGTACAAACAACTTAACATGGCAACAGCAACAGCTGTTTCGGTCATCTTATTTTCATTCAATAGCTTACGCCGCAAGAACCAGGACCTTAATGGTTCCCTGACTATTAGCTGTTAGCATTGTAGGGCTATCACTCTTCCAACATACAGCACTGATGAAGTAAGACCTTGCATCATCTTCAGTGTCTTCCATATCAGGTGACCCAAATCTATGCCAAGTCACAGGTTTAGAAATTTCCTGCAAATCATACCCCAAAAGTTTTAGTCAATGGCAAGGTAACAAGTGCAGCTTGAGTTGATTTGAACCTCACTAACCTTATGATACACAAACACTTCATTCGTTTCGCTGCCACATGCGATGTACTCATTGTTAACTGTAAGACCTACGAAGTTCTTCTCATTTGTATGACCTTTAAAAGTTCGAACCTTTGACCATACACAAACAGAAGATTCAAGTTAGTTACACCTTAAAATCAAGTCTTAATAACGTAACTTGGACCCCATGCTTTCCCTAAAAAAGGTAAAAAACACACACAGAGGATCCAAAGAGGACGTCCGAACGCCTTTAAAGTGCGGACGTCCCTCCGTTCTCCACCGTCCGGCGCCGATGACGGCGCACCTCCACCCGAGCGGACACCAGAAGCGTCCCTGATCACTTTCTCTACCCAGCGAGTCCGCCGAATTCCAGTTTTCCGGCGAGATCAATCTTCTGTGAAGTTTTGGGTGGAGGTTGCTGCCTAGACCTTCAAATCGATCTCGCCGGGAAGAGAAAGTGATTGGGGATGCCGTTGGAATCCGCTAGGTAGGGTGGAGGCGCGCCGTCGTCGGAGCCGTCCGGGGGAGAACGGAGGGACGTCCGCTCTTTAAGCCCAATGTGGACGTCCTCTTTGGATCCGGACTGTATATATATAAGCAGAAACTTCCCGATAGATGACTAAGTTACTAACATAACATGAACATATCACTTACTGGCATATTATCCTTCACATTCCATAACCGCAACGTGCTATCAGTAGATGCTGAGGCAAGCTCATAGTTCGACAAGAACTTCACATACGAAACAGTTTTCCTGTGCCCAGTGAACACATGCAGTGGTTGACTCACATTTCTTAAATCATAATAGTGAATGTGATGATCTGCTGAACCAACCTGGAAAGGCAGAGCCAAAGATTGAGGCTTCATCATTTGTTGAAAAACATTATATGAGGAAACTAGTGTTTGTAATCCAAAATAATCATCTTCTAGACTTCTACACATGGGTCAAGTTTGCATAATTTCCATCCCAATCTCACTAATAAACATGCTGACATTGACGTAAAGGAACCCCTTTTGATTTTGAAAACTGAAACAAAGTACTGTAACTTTAAACTCTTGTGACACATGTCAACAGGGATATTGATGATATAGCTCTTTCATACATTTGGTACCCATCAAATGACCTCAGAACAAAACATAACAATTTATAGTAATGCGCACGCACACATGAAACTATATATATGCCTGCTGAAGGCGTTTAATTTGGTGTATGGACCCACAAGAAAAAATTTCTCAGGCATAATGAATAATATCTTCTGTATGAACTGATCAAAGCAACTATACCACACAAATCACCAGAGTACTACACTACGATCAAATAAGCTCAAATGAAGACTCATTCCATAACTTTTATCCAATACTAGGAACAGATGGAAAATACCGCAATGCAGTTGCTCGATCCAGGATTATACTTCACGCAACATATGTTCGCTTTCATGTCAATGTTAAGAACACTAGCTTCCTGCCTTGTGCACCAAACCTTTACCTGCTTATTGTACAGGTAATAAAGCACATCATAGTTAGTTTATAATGATCCATTCCTTGAGAGTCTTAAAGCTGATAGGAGAGGGAACCATGAGGTATCAAAACCATCTTCTCAAACAGAACAGCAGTTTGTTAGCCTAAACCAGACTACTAAATCGCACACAACATAAATATTAGCAATGTTTAAAGATATTGCTGATTTGCAATAAGAATCATTGCTACTTGCAAGACATCGATCATCGCATCTTACCGTTTGGGTTTTTCTCACATCTATCCAATTACTCATCTACAAATAAACTGTTAAAAATTGAAAGTGAAAGAATACTAAATTTTTTTAGATCACCCAAGGGTAAATGCAAGAGTGAGCTGAAGAACCCACGATTTTGAACGTACCTTACAATCATCACTTCCAGATACAAGCATTGAGGGTTCTGTGCATGAAAAATCAACACTCCAAGCACGTTTCTCATGCTCTTCATATTCCATGATACTCTGCCAAAAGCATTAAGGCATGTTCAACAAAATTGGAAGGCGAGAGACTATTTTATTTGAGGAGAAACCAGCTTGTAATAAACAGAATACATTAGTATCACTACTCAATTAAAAACCGTGATGATTTTAATCATTACCTGCCGAGTATCTACATCCCAAACAGTTACTATTCCCTCATAATCAGTACTAGCTATATGGTTTTTAGTAAACTTGTTCCAGCTCAAGCAACTCAGCTTTGATCGTGTAGGCATCTCCACAACAGCAGTGTGCATATCAGCTGGATCATTCACAACCTGGAAATTAATATCATTAAATCAACATGTGACCAAAAATTTTAAATGCCTAAAAAGCAGTAGCAAACAAACAAGGCCCGTGTTTGATAGATTAGCCCGGCTTATCAAATCTTGTGTAATTAAATACCACAAAACTTAGGTAGTCAATTAACATGTCCCCACATGCAGCAACAGAACAGCACATAGCTGGATCCACAATCTAGCCAAGCCATATTGAGTTTGTGGTTATATGAACCACCTCATAGGTTACTTTTCAAGACTGGCTTTGGCAAAAGTACATACAGATTTGTGTCAATTCCTGCAATATTGCAGGAATTGAAGGTACAAAACAGGCTTTGGCTCAAGTTCTTTGAACTTACTAAACTTAAAGGTACAAAACAGGGAAAAAATTGATCTCATTTCACAAGTACCTTGATGCCACCTCAAGTAACTTTTGAAGTACAGTTGGATGTTTTTAAGGACATAATACACATTGCAGGTCTGGTTATAATGTGAATATGTTAATTTTGTTTGTTTTTGTTTTGGTAAGATATAATCATTAAAATGAACAAGAGAAGCAATACAATGGACCAGTGGACAAGAAGTCCCCTGAAAAGTTCTAGAGAACCGCAGCTATGAGCTCACTAAAGTAAAAACAATTTAACATAGCTAAAGTCGCTAAACAATAACAATCCAATCATGAGAAATTGCATGAAAAAGAATAACCAATTAAGCTTAGAAGATACAAATGCCCACCAAGGGGTTAGTAGGAACGGTCAAATCCATGGTTTGATACCAAGTAGTGCAGGGTTTAAATAATAATTGTTAAACCAAAACACAATTGCAATCATATTAGATTGCATCAAGAGATGATCCTTTAAAAGCAGAAGATATTTGATGCCCACCGCATGGTTAGCAGGACTGGTCAGGCCCATGGTTTGCTACCATGTGGTCTGGGTCACTGGGATTCATATCCCCTCACGGTACCTACCTAGCATAATCTCTCTTCCCTCTTTTTTGTACACTATATCAAACAATTTTATTTTCTAATTGAAAGTAATTGTAAAAGACCTTTAAATCAAGATCATACCGAGGAAAAGTCAAAAACTTTTATGCACTTTGAAACTCCAGCAGTGGCGAACAACTCATAATCACGGTCAAATTCAATGCTGCAAGATAAGTTGGCAATTCTATGAGGTTCACGATGAAGTAAGCAGATAAATGAGCACATGCTCAAGTCTTAGCACATACAACAACTGAATGTATGCCTGTTAGAGACAGTAACATGTTAAGATATATCAGAAAAAGCGAGGCTATTTGGTACTATTTTCAAGGTCTCTGTGAAAAGAATTCATCAGAATAAATAGTATCACTTGTAATGTTTCTCCGGTATGTGAAATCATTTATGATGTATTAAGATATTCAATTCTGAAAAGTTATACAGGATAGGCAATATAATATAATCACCTTGATACTATATTGGCCGAGTGAAATAGATCCTCATGCCTAAGTTCAGCAATGACCCTCATTCGACTGTTTAATAAGAATATAACAAATTAGAATGCAGATGAAACATGGTGATTAAATCAATTCACAAATTATATTTGAGTGAAGGAATGCAATATTAGATGATCAAACCTGTAGTGTGTTAATGTAGTAAGCACTGATTGGAAATCAGCAAGACCTGCAGTATAACCTTCTCTGGGTATTATAGATCTGTCCCATTCTAGCTGGGAATATGGTTGGTTCATCTGACGTCGCTTTTGCAGGTAACACTCTTGTAGCTCATCGAACTGCACGATAAAAATAAATGAGGATCTGCCTTACCTTCAAATCTTCTCTCTTTTTTTCTACAAAGAAAAGAATGTGAAACAACTAAATCTTAATTTGATGCCAAGTTGATAGAAAGGTATCTTTAGGTTTGGTAGAGTAGATAGGAGGTTTTTGTTGAGGAGGAAATAAAAGTTTAGGTTGATTAGGCTAGGTTTAATATAGGATTAAAACAGACACATCGCGGAATGCAAATGAAATGATTGTCACGAACCAATGCATGGACCCGCTTTTTCCTGGCAACAGCAAGTCCCGATTGATTCATAAACTGGGAGTCTGATGCGCTTAAAGCATCATTCCTCTGCAAACCTCGTCCCTGAATATTCCAAGAGGACGTTCCTCCTCGTACTCTGAGAGCACCGAAATTGTTGTCTATAGAGGAAGGCCATGAATTTCTTGCACCATTGGAAGAATCATCTCCTCCAAGCGTCCGTAGCCTGACAGAGTACCTATCCTTGGCACGGTACAAGTCCATTCTGCGTCTCTCAACTACACTTATGTCTTCTTTAAGAAATTGAAGATGGGATTGTACCTACAATGGACAAGGTCGATAAGACGGGTGATAATTCAGTTCAATACAAAATAATAATTTTCAGTGCATAACACAGTGAGAAACATGAATAAACCTCATTCAGCTCTTGAACTTTCTGCTTCCTTAAGCAATTCAAGAAGTCGAGCAATATTTGCATATTTCTCTCGGCTTCTTCTTGTTCCATTTTCCTCTTCTTCTCTGTAAGGAGTGCCAATAAGGTGTCGAGCTCCTTGATGGATACTTCACAGCCCTATCAAAGCAAAATACCGCAATCAAAATACAACAAAAACCACAGTTTATATAGTGGTTACATGATTCAGACAGTCAGATTCACCTGCTGCAATGCCTGACGAAAATGCTCCACAGGGGATGCACTTTTTGAAATTTGTTGAGCCGAAGTCTTCTTCAGAAGCTACAACATATGTGGTATAACATTAAACAGTGCAGTTCAAGTAACGATATTCATAAGTACAGAGTGTGAAACTGATAAGCTACCTTGTCCAGTAAGAAATTTGGGAACAATTGGTTCTTGCAGAGGGATTGGGCACAGCAAGGGCAGTCACTCTTATTGCTAAGGTGAGTGATGATGCACATATAGCAGAAGCTATGGCCGCACGCTGTGAGGAATGCGTCCTTTACAATCTGCATACAAATTGGACACAGCAAATCCTTGTCCACCTCTGACATTCCTTTCTCCTCTGTCAGACGACCTATGTCACTGCTGCATGGATCCACTGAACCCCCAAAGCTTGATAAAAATGGTTCCGCTTTCACTGCTGGGACTAGTGCCCCGGTTGAACACTCCTCCATTCTTTGTATGTATCTCACCGTCCCTCTTAACGATTGAGCCCAATTGATGTACTAAGAACCAAATCACGTTGATGCACATCCAGATGTAGTCATCTATAATTCAAGGGAGAGAGAAAAAGAGAGTATAAATATTTCAAATATTGACAAAAGCAATAATATTTATATACAATGAAAAAATCCAAATCTAAACAAAAAACTAGTGCAAGATATGACAACAAAGCCTATTGAGACATAAAAGCAGCAAGAGAACACATAAAATCAAACATATTTACATTCAGTTATTAACAAGTTATTTTCAGTAAAAGTTCTTGTGGGAATCATTTTCTTATTCTTAAGCAACTAAAAACAGGGCGAGCAAAAATCAATGTTTTCTCAAAGGCGAAGACGCAAAACAAGGTGGCTTATTAGTACCTCACGAGGCATATGCCATGGAGGCGTTGAGGCGACCGCTTTTCCCGCATATGTTAAATTACTTATGTATATATGGTAAGCATGTTTCCAACACTTCACTCTTTTTTGCCTTTTCATGACTAATGTTAGGAAGCAAAATGGGATATAGTGATTGTATGATAATTACAATACCAAGTCTAGACTTTACAAAATTATTACAGGAAAACAAGATAAATCAAATGAAATAATTAAAGAAAATATTGAAATAATTCAATAGGCATTCAATCATGCATGTAGACATAAAATAATGCATCTAACCATTGCTGATGTAAAACTTATGGAAGGAAACAACAGATTTTTTTTGTTTTGTTTTTAATACGCCTCATTTATTTAAGAATTGAAATTTGTTTAGTCCTTGTTGTTTGAAGTCGACATCTGTTTAGTCCTTATGGTTTTATTTTAATCTGAATAGTCCTTAAAGTCACAATTTTTCATCCAAATAGTCCTTATGGCTTTATTTTAATCTGAATAGTCTTTCAAGTCATGATTTTTCATCCAAATAGTCATTTCGACAATTTTCTCAGTTAAAGGCCATAAGGACTATTTAGATAAAAATTATGATTTTAAAGACTATTCAGATTAAAATAAAACCATAAGAACTATTTGGACGAAAAATCCTGACTTTAAGGACTATTAAGATTAAAATAAAATCATAAAGACTAAAAAGATGTCGACTTCAAACCACAAAGACTATACAATATTTTACCCTTTAATTAAAACGACGTCATTTTGAGGAAATTGGAGAAAACAAAAAAAAAGAAAGAAGCCAACTCGTCTTCACCATCCAACACTACACATCAATGCGCTGAGGCTTCTACAAGAAGCCACACCTCAGCTCCTTAAGTGATTGCCTTTCACTCAATCCATCGGGCCTGCATTTTACGTTGCTGTGAGGCGAATGTCAGTCGCCTCACAGCAGAGCATGCCCGGGGCGTGCCTCAGTTTCACCTTTGGAAAAAATGCAAAAATTCACCAAGTGTATAGGCCGTGTTGAGGACTAGAAAGGGTGTCTGCCTCTTCACTTGATCTATCTACCACACATATTTCCCATGCATTCCGTCCTTTGATGAACAGACTTTAGTAAATTCAATTGTTCCATCCCTGCCCTGGACAATGGAGCCTTTCATATATTTGTAATCATTACTTCTAAGAAGTGGTTTTAGCACTACTTGAATTTCATTGAAGCTAACTAAGCTTAACTCTGCTCCCTATGTTTATCTTCCCATATAGTTTTGAACCCCGCGCTGACTGTAGGAACCACTTCTGCACCTCATACTATCTCTAGAACACAGTGTTTGTATTATAATTAAGAGGGTAAAAGGGAAAACATTCCTAGTCTTAAATAAACCAGGTAAATATACAATAAGAAGAGTTGACCAAGGACGACATACATGCAATAGGAAATGAACATAAATACAATAAAGAATTTGTCGGGTTCTATAATGGCTTTGTAACCGGTCATTTCTCATGAGATCCTATCAACTGTCAGAGGAATACGGGCATTGCAGGATACGCAATCTGTACTAAAAAGGACAACAATAAACAATTACCTATGCACATTATGGAATCTCTGTATCTCAGTCACTATCTCTGTCTCTCTCTCTCTCTAAACCTCTAATCCACACACACACACACACACACACACAAATACAGACACCTCTACAGCATATGGGGTGCCCCTTAAAATAGTCTAGAGTATAAAGAGTTCCCCTTTGCGCCTTAATCCAATCATATACAATCTAAATTTGATTCTGGGCACCAGGAACACAAACTGACCAGTAACACCAACCAGCCAGACTGCTAAACTAACTGTTCAAAGGTAAGAACACTAGTACTCATGAACATCAGATTATGAAATCCCAAGACAAAAACTATCAATAAGACATAAGGTGCACCAAAATCTCCACCACAGCAAGTAAACCATCCTAGTTTGCTACTACAGAACACATGCAAAATACCCAATTCCACACATGCAAGAATGTGATGCGGAAAAATTCAAAATTGGAAAGGATATATGATAATAGTACCTTCAGGAATAAGGACTTGCTGTTTGCTTTAATGGGGTGCTTTCTTCCACAGCTGAGAACATAAATAACACTCAATCAGTCAAAATCTTCAGAACCCATTAACAGATATGGAGAAAAAGATGAAAAGATCGTTACTTTATGGAAAGTTCTGCAATTTTGGACTAACCAACACCAAGGGGGTGGTCTGAAATTGAAACAGAGGCAAACAAGGGAATTTGGGAATTTGGTTTCTTTTTCTGCTGTGGTGTTTAGAATTTGAGAGTAGAGAGGTGTCATAGCCGAATTGAACGACGAGTCGTTTGGCGGTTTTGTACTATTGGATTTTTTTTTTGTCAAGAACTACTGGATTTTCAGGCTATACCTTTGCTTTCGTTATTTTATTTTTATTTTTATTTTTTATGAAGAGATAATTAAAACCAAGAGGAATTTACAACGAGACATCTAGGAACTCCATATCCAGCTGATCTAAGGGCATCTCCAACAAAGGTTGTCATACCCATATCTATACTCAAAATCCATAAAAACTCATCTCCAACAATTAAAACGCATACCTATAAATGAGTTCTTCCCAGTCTCCCGACTCAAAATGGGTCGACTATGAAGAAGGAAACTCATTTCACACGTGTGCGGGACCCACGCCAGCAGCTACACGTGGAGCAGTCTGCTGCAACAGAAGCAACGCGCCCAACAAGCGAAAAGCAACAGACGCGCGCAAGAAGACAAAAAAAAACGGCTGGAGACGGAGGATGCGTTGAGAGAGTTGGACTGGTGTGGTTGATCTCACGTGAGCTCGGCTGAGGTCCTCCAACGGTCAGAAAATAAGCGGCCCATTGATTCGATTCAAAATGAATGGTTCAGATAAAGCCACCGAAAAAAAATTAGGTCGAAAATTTGTTTTGAAATGAACAAAAAACTTGAAAAATAAGAAGAAGAAAAAAAGAGAAAAATATATAAAATTATTTTGCCCGTTGGAACAGTAATTTGTATCAATTTCTATAAATAGCATCCACCTTCTTCATTATTTTTAACTTCAAAACTTATCTCCTCCTTCTACACTCCTTAATTTTCATAATTGTTCTTCATCTAGCTAGTTTTCAAAAAAAAAAAATCCAAAAATGTCCAACCCCAACCCTAGAGGAGAAGCTTGGAAAAACCCCGAAGATGTGTCATTGTGCATGACGGTAGTTGCGGTTGGTGAAGATGGTGACAAAGCTACCGGTCAAGAGAAGAAAAAATTATGGGATCATATATGGGAAGTGTATGAAGCTTGCAAGCCACCCGGTTCCGTTATTAGATTGGGAGGAGGGTGTGAAGCTTGTTGGAGAAAGATTAGACCGGGTTGCACAAGGTGGCGTGAAGCTCTTACCAAAGCGGAGGCTGCTCACACAAGTGGTGAAAATGCCACCGACTTGGTAATATTTATTTATAGTACATGCTTATATATATATATATATATATATATATATATATATGACCACTTATATATTATTTCTTGTATGAATATATAGGAAGTGCAAGGTAGGTCGGTATATCGTACATTGTCTTTGGGGGAGAAGTTTAAATTTGCGCATTGTTGGCCAATATTGAAGGATACAGAAAAGTTTAGCAAACCTCCATCCTTGGATGATGAATTCTCTAGTGGTCCATCACCTATTGACTTGTCCGGAGAAGATACACCCATTGAGGGAACCTCAAGCCCTTCAAATGTGCATGCACGCCCTCTAGGTCAAAAAGCTCAAAGGGCTGCTAAGAAAAGATGCAAACAAGATGACACATCTCAACTCTTAGCTCAAATGAAAAGAATTGCAAACCAAGGAGATCGCGATCTCGAACACAGACTACAACTTAGGGAGAAAACTAAACTTGCACAAGAACGTGCAGATGATGCAGCCACAATGGCGACAGATTCATCAAAATTTCCCGCCCTAATTAGGGTTTATTAGGAAAGGAAGCAAGCTATGATTATTGAGAGGGAGGAACAAGCTTACAATGTCAGGTTACACCAACTATTTGCTTCATCTGAAGGTGAAGATGACCCAATGTATTAATACTTTGTTGCCTCTATTTTAATTTAATTTTGGTAATTTAATTTATGAAATGAATGTACTTTGACTTTCAATTATAATTAATGAGTAAATTATTTATGAAATTGCAAACATTACAATAATACTAAACACACAAACAACAAATAAATAAAAGAAGCAACTTGCAAACATTACAATAATACTAAACACACACCATGGCACAATGACAATTGTTAAAAGCATAAAGCATACTGTTGCTTCACATGCAGTTATGCTTTGCCTATTGCTTCACATGTGGTTCTGCTCTGCCTGTTGCTTCACATTCCATACGTGATTACCCAAATCCTCCTGGAGGCTTCTATGCACAATTGGATATCTAACATGTTGGTATCGGCGCATGAATTCCCCAAGTGCAGGAGGATCACGCTCAACCAAATGATCTATTTCGTAGTGGTCATATATTTCTGCTCTCCTTGGTCTTGTTAGGACCTCATCGGGATCAACTTCATGATTATCTTCAGTTTCATCGGGCTCATCTTCAACAATCATATTATACAAAATAATGCAAGTCATCATGATGTATTGGATATCTTCCATGTCCCATCCACGAGCTGGTCCTCTCACAATTGCAAAACAAACTTAAAGTATTCCAAATGCTCTCTCCACATCTTTTCAGAATGACTCCTGCATCTTTGTAAAATGAGCTTGTTGTGGCGTGATCGAGTTTTTAATTGCTTTCACAAACGTCCCCCATTTTGGGTAGATCCCATCAACTAGGTAGTAGCATTGACCATATTGGCGATCTCCAACATGATATTTGACTCGAGGCGACTCACCTCTACAGACTTCATCGAATAGCGGAGATTGTCCAAAGACATTAATATCATTGAGAGATCCTATAAGTCCAAAATAGGCGTGTCATATCCAAGTATCATATGATGCAACCGCCTCGAGGATGATTGTCGGCTTTCCTTTGTAACCGGTGAAATGCCCTTGCCATGAAGTTGGACAGTTTTTCCACTGCCAGTGCATACAGTCAAGACTTCCAACCATTCCAGGGAACCCTCTTTTGTCAGCAATATTGAGCAACCACCGTAAATCTGCCTTTGATGGTCGACGGAGGTAATATTTGTGGTATACTTTCCAGATTGCTCTAGTAAAGTGACTTAGAATTTCCAAAGCTGTAGATTCTGTTATGTCGAGGGACTCATCACACAGGTCGGCGGGAAGTCCATAAGCAAGCATCCTCATGGCACAAGTCAACTTTAGTTCAGTTAACAAGCCAAGCCGACCGGAGGCGTCAGGCTTTTGGACAAAGTAAAAGTCATGGTTAGTGACATTGTGCATCATCTGGTCAAACATATGAGGCCGCATTCGATACCTCCTAAGAAACACATCGCCTTCGAACCGACACGGCGAGGTGAAGTAAAGAGCTTTCAGTCGTTGATCCATAGCTTCACGCTCTCTAAGGGTGTATCACCGACCTTCTTAGGAACCACCTCATTCAGATTCTTCCTCTTGAATCCTCTGAATCATGAGGAAGTTGTCTGCATCACCAGAGCTCTTTGACGATTCCTTGTGATGGAATCTTCCTCCTCCTTCATTAGTAGTTTCCTCAACCTATTCATTGCAGCAAACAAAAAAAACTTAGAACTTGAATTTTGATATGAGAGAGAAGTGTTTGTGAATTAGTGAGGTATGATGGAGTGAAGAGCATCATATTTATGGATGGACTAAAAATGATTGATCAAGATAAGATATGACACGTGGCATATAAAGATCTAAAATTTAATCTCACTAACCTCTCACGCAACGACACGAGGAGCTAAAGTATATCCAAAATTTAAGATCCGAAATCTTATCGGATATGTAATTATTGAGAAGATAGACATTATTAATTTTTAAAAATAAAAAAAATATTTAATTTTAACTAGGACAACATATTGTATTAAATTATTATTATGTATGATTTATATAATTTATTTGTTGTTATATAAATTATTTAACTTTAAACATTATATATGAAATAATATTTATTTATTGATGACCAAAACCCATGCTCATACTCATACTCATACCCAAATTATATAAAATGATTAAAATTTGGGTATGAGTATGAGTTTTGATATAATGGTTGGAGATGAAATATGAGTTTGAATAATAATGAGTTTGAGTGAGTTAAAATATAGGTATATGTATGTGTATAGAAATGATTGTTGGAGATGCCCTAAGTAAAGTGTTGGAGACATAGGTTGTCATATTCCAAGAGCTACAATTTGTCTGTCATATGGTTTGCCTCACGAAAAATATGATGAAAGAAGATGGTATAGAATTGATGGGACATATATTTGTTATCTTCAATCAGGGAACGAATGCATCATGGACTTCCTTCCTCACAGTCAATTATTAGCTTAGAACCACCTTTCATAAAGATTTTCATATGTTGTTGCAGCAAAGCCTTATGAACTATGAAGCTCTTTACATAAAGCAGTTGCCTCAGCAATTATAACATTGTTTGTGCCCAACTTTTTACTTTGCAGAACACACATTTCGAAATACAAAATTTAACTTAACAAAAGAAGTATAAGGAGGTCGCCATCTGATATTGCATAATCTACCAAATCTCTATTTAATTTGGAGATTTAAAGTTAGCAGTAGAATAATTGGTTCCCATCTGAACAAGGTTTGACTAATATATAAGTTAACATTGTTTCATGTCATATTGTTCAGGTTTTACTTGGTTGATTAAGTTCTTCTTCAAACTATATGATTGGTTAAAGTTCATGTTGTGAAAAGCTATATTATTAAACATTAAGATATGTGGTTAAAGTTAATATTGTTGAAAAATTATATTATTAGACATTAAGATATGTAATCGTGTTATATATCTAATGATCTTTCTATTATGTCACGGTTATAATAAAACAAATAAAACCGTCATTAGAGAAATATTGTTTGTTAGTTAGTGTTTGTTAAAATACATGTACGTACTTTATAGATATTATGTTTGGACTTCTAGATAAGGTTTAGACTTAACGTCTCATACTTATATTCATTAGTTTCATTAATGAATGTTTAAAGACAACTGCATCAATCATTTATTCCAAAAAAAAAAAGTATAAGTGTAGTTGAAAGTCATTTATATTAACTATTAATTTTAGCGAGTGTCATTTATTTTGTAGTCTTAATTAAGAATTTTTAGCCGTTCTCAGAGGAGAAGAACAACCTCTCTTCTTGACTCATGTCTTGTCCGACAGCCGGCCCTCGTGGCGGCATCGTCGGACTAGCTAAAGTGGACCTCGTGTCCAGTAAGAGATGCAATCGGAGGATGCCCAACTGAATTGAAGATTGTGGGGTGTTCGTCTTTAGATCGCTTTGCAGTCCGATAGGGGAATGGCAGCGTTGGTTCGGTGGCAGGCAGAGTCAATGGCCGACCTTCCTGGGGATGAGACCGATGGCCGGAAATGAGGGTTTGGAGGCGAGATCGGGCGTTGATATACTCGGATCAGATTGGCATGCTCAGATCTAGTTAGGGGTAATCAGCCCCGATCGCGAGAGAGGAAGAGTTTCATGGTTGCGTCGGCATGCTAGGGTTAAAGGGGAGGAGGGTCGTTCAAACTTTGTTCATGGCACCGAGTTGGCGGCTAGAGGTGGAACTACTAGGATTCCGCTTGCGCAATGGCGGAGCGGCGACATCTGCAATCTGAGATTTTGTTTTGGGTTTGGGGGTAATTGGGTCAAGGCCTAGGCTTGGGCCTGGGCTCTGGTCCTAAAATATGTTTACCTTATTTCTTTTATGCTTTATTGCATTTTAATTTTAGAACTAAAGCGGTTTTATACCGCCAATAATTCCCCGTTAACTTATGGTAGGGAGCGAATCGTCGTGTGCCGGTCTATGCACTTCATGTGCCTTAGCTGCTCTAGACGGTGTGCCTTTTGCTTGGTCAAATGGTCGCAACCTCCAGGTATAAGTGTCGTCAAGATTATTTTCTGATGACAACATAGTAGGAAAACTGCATTATTAGACATTAAGATATATGAACGTGTTACTTGTCAACTGATCTTTCAATTATATCACCGTTGTGACAAAACAAATATAGTCGTCATTAGAGCAGTACTCTTTGCTAGTTGGTGCTTGTAAAAACACATGTACTTTGTATAAATTCTCAATATTATTTTGGGATTTCTAAATTCTTATTGTAATAAGGGTTCATGATTTATGTCCTCCCTTGTATTCGACAGTTTCATTAATAACGGTTTAAAGACAGCCACACCGGTCCTTTATTAAAAAAAAATTGTAGATTGTAAGACGACAGTTGATGTAAATGTCTCTTTGTCAAAGATAAATCAATAAAATTATCTATCTTTTACTAAAAAAAATAGTAATAGATACTAGTATATACCTTATCAAGTAAAGACCATACTAGTATATATACCATATCAAGTAAAGACCCTACTAGTTCCACTTGTGGGATTCTATTCAATATGAGGGTGACAAGCATATGCCACCATAATTCATAATTTGATAGTTTTGGAAATGCTACTTAGCACTCTGAAAATGGCTTCTCGTGGTTCTGAAGTGAGAGTTTCTTTTGGAGTACATACATCATCTTCCTTAAAAAGTCATCAACATTCTAGAATGCTAGAGTGATCATTAATGTTTTATGTTTTCAATTCATCATCGAGTAGGTGCAATAGCATAATTTTGAACAGGGAAATCCATCAAGTTTTGGTTGCTAGTTGCTTGATCAATTTGGGCATGTCACTCAACAAACCGCATGTAGCTTTCAAGATGATGAATATGAATCCAATTTTAAATTATTTTCTTTTTGTCAAGACTTAAGAGTAACAAGTAACTACACTGTAAATTACTGATCGAGCTAGAAACAAGAACTAAAAAAATTAAGAATTTCAGCGATATATCGCCGAAATTTTCGTTTTTATCACCAGACGATATATCATTTACATCTCAGGTTATTATTATTAGAAATTATCGACATATCGCGATATTTCGAGGTATTTTAGAAATATTCCTATTATTGGCGATATTTACATCTCCCGCTTGAGATAACGTCATATGTCACACATGTGGGTGACGACCACATCTCTTTGAAAGGAGCGCCATCTAAAATTCAACCAAAATTGCACCCCATCATGATTCAAACCTATTCGGCTAGTTACAGCCTAAAGTGTCAACCAGCCCAACAAGCCACCAATCTTGTTAACCTAAGCATCTTCAAATAATATATTCATTCTCTACGATTCTGAAAAACGAAAAAGTAAATGTTTAATCTACAACTAACTTAAAATTATTTTTTACCTACACTTCTTAATTCCTATTTAGTATTTATCATAATCTATATGGTTCTAAATTACTCATGTAATTCCATGTGAACTATATCATATTTAAAGTAACAAAAGAAAATAAAAAATTACCAACGGTTCAATACTTATTACTTATTCACCTTAAATTACTACAATTCATTATAGATCAATGTTTATTTACAGTGTGTTTGAATGCGGGTGAATTCCTGGGAATTTAGTTAAAACTAAGGAATTCTCAATTTCTTAGGACTGTTTCCCTGTTTGGTTCTTATCTAGTGGAATTAGCAATTTCTACGGGAAAATAATTGTGGAATTTGTGAGCTTAAATTTCCAACAATAAGTGTCATTTGTCAATTCCATTGACTGATGTTAGTTTAAATGCAAATTCTTGTCATTTTAAAACTCTACATCATGAAATCCAAACAACAGAATTCTCAATTAATGAAATTTAAATTCATGAAATTGTAATTCCTATGATTTTGAAATTTCTATAGAAATTAAAATTACTTTATCCAAAACTTTATCCAAACGCAATGTTAATGTTTTCTTTTCAAATATAGTAGATAACTGAGAAAAAAAAACATCTCTCAAAATTTCATTTACAATTAATTTCTTTTTCTTCTTTTTATAGAAGCATTTACAATTTCCTTGTTTATTTTCAAATTTCAGTTAACTTTCACAATTTTTTACAGCTATCAATATTTCCCCGAAATTTCAGTCGAAATTTCTATTTTTCGAAGGGTCGATATTTCCATGATCATCTAAATTTTAGTCCTTAGCTACAAACAAGTCACAATCTAATGCTCCTGTTCAGTTTTTTATGTTCTTCTTGCTTATATGAGTTTCATTAAAAATATAGGCATGATGAGGTTCCCGGCTAAATTGGGTTCACATCCACGAAAATTTTGAATATGATGCCCTCTTTCATTAGTTTATCGAATATAAATTTTGTCAATACATACTAGAAACGGGCACATGTGATTTGTGCAAACTCTATTTATTTTATGTTTGAATATCAGATACAAGTTACAACTAAATTGAAACTTAAGTAATGAATTATGATATGTGAATCTCTATTCATACCTTTAATACTTAACCACATATATTTGAGGAGAAATTTTGTACAAAATCGATTAAAGTGAGGAGAAATTTTCTCAAAGAAGGATCATAGTGAGGAGGGATATACCAAGGGTGATTCAAGTGGGAATGATGCATTTGAGGGAGTTTGAAGCGAGGAGAAAACTTGTTGATAAGGGTGATTGAGGCGAATGTATAAACACAAACCCTCTTATGACATATCTATTTTAAGAGAAACTTTAACAGACTCTTTATTTTATCTTTTAGCTATTTTAAATAGTGTGTTTATTTTTTTTTTGATATTTTCGGAGCTCCAGCAGACTAGACAAAGTTTAACTACTATGACTTCTAGCTATCTCTCTAGCTAAATATAGAGAGCGAAAGAACTCAGATGAGGGTAGCTATAATTTAATACATTCCTTACACGATATTTTATGTGATATATAAATATATTTAAACTATTTAATTTCTATTTGAAGAATAATGTTGATGTAATGCTAGCTAAAATAGAGAGTATTGATGCAACCACATTTTTAAAATAGCTAACTAAAATGACAACTTAGCTAATTTAACTTAAAAATGACTAACATTGCTAAAAATGCTCCAAGACACTAACGTAACACAAAAAGTCAATAAATATCTCTTATTTATGAAAATGTTCCAAATTTGTGATTTACTGTTTTGACGCAAATCGTACTAAGCATGACCACAAATTTTTGTTTGTATAAACGCGGCGTGCTTTATTCGCTTTTACCATCCTGAGCTAACTTTCCTTCCTGCTGTAGATATTCAAAACTAAACATATCAGTTATGTAGTGATATGTTCTTCATCAGGTTTGAGAGTTAAGTTGTCACCCATAACCTCAGACGAAACAAGTTAGCCATAGTTCATTAACTGGCCTAAAAAAGAAGAAGAAAAACAAATGTAGTTGGTGTGGACTGTTCTATGTTCATCATAGCATTACACAATCACTGACCCAACAGAGAGTGAGAAAGTGTGAGGAGTGAGAGAGCATCCAATTCTTTGTAAAAAGACATCCCATTTGTTTTATTGTCGATTTGAGGCAGAAAATAGTGGTCACCGAAAACCCACAATAAGCGAGAAAAATAATATATGGAAATTAAAGTAAGGCAGGAATCTTTTTCCCAAATGCCATTGTCATACACAGTAAGAAAGAAATATAGAATCTTTGGTGGCTCAGCTTGCACCGTCGCTCGTATCTGACTTCAAGGGTGAGTCTTCCTCTCACTTTCTCTCCTGAAATGATTGATTAATGCTTCTTTTTTACATGGTCAGTTATTCTCCTGTTCCATGTTGCATGCCACTTTTTCTGTTCTTCACTTTCCACTTGTGTGATGCTCTCTGCATCTTTTGATATTCACTTGCTTAGTGGAGTGGTGTTTCTCTGTCTAGATTGTTCTACTTTTTTCTGTGAATGGAAGATGGGTTGAATATGCATTCTGATTTCTTAAGCTACTTTGATGGATTTTGCAGTGTAGATTGATTATTCTCAATATTCTGGGTTTTCTGGATTGCTATATGACTGGAGTCTAAAGGTAATGTAATTTTTTTTTTCAGATTTAGTTTCTGGTTAAATCTAAAATCTGTTGTTTGGTTCTTGATGTTACTGCTGTTTGTTCTAATCAGTGTTTGAGTGTAAGATCTTAGTATTTGTGTCTTGTAATTCATCAATTGTTGTTTCTTTGTTAAGAGAAGAGCTAAAGGAAGTCCTTTGTTTCTCAAAATTGTTCAGCTTTTGTGTGAGTTTATAGACTTCTAGAACAAGATCTTTGTCAGTAAAATCTGTGTAACTTTTGTGAGTGTGTTGAGATTTCGAGTATTCTTGCGTTTATGTGACGTCGTTATAATAAGAAACGGCATTTCTATGTAGAAGTTGTTGGCTGGGAGGAATCAACATAGTTCTCTTTCAACTCCAAGTAAACCGGAAGTTTGTGATTTGTCCTCCCAATGGTTTCAAGATCTTATTCCAACTTACTTGACCTTACTTCTGGTGATTCCCTCACTTTTGGCCGTGAGAAGAAGAGGTTCCCACGAGTGGCTACTGTTGCAGGAGTTCTGTCTGAGCTAGATGATGATACCAGTAACAATAGTGTAGGCTCTGATGCTCCTTCCTCCATTTCTCAAGACAGGATGATCATAGTAGGGAATCAGCTTCCACTTCGTGCACATCGAAGTGATGATGGGGAATGGTGCTTTAGCTGGGATGAGGATTCACTACTCTTGCAACTCAAAGATGGCCTTGGAGAAGACGTTGAAGTTATCTATATTGGTTGTCTAAAAGAAGAAATCGATCCAAGTGAGCAAGATGATGTAGCCCAAACTTTGCTGGATACTTTTAAATGTGTCCCTGCATTTCTCCCTCTGGGCCTTTTCAGTAAATTTTATCATGGTTTCTGTAAGCAGCATTTGTGGCCTTTGTTTCACTACATGCTTCCTCTATCACCTGATCTTGGTGGAAGATTTGATCGATCTCTGTGGCAAGCTTATGTTTCTGTCAACAAGATATTTGCAGATAAAGTGATGGAAGTGATTAGCCCAGATGAAGATTTTGTGTGGGTTCATGACTACCATTTGATGGTTTTGCCAACATTCTTGAGGAAGAGATTTAATAGGTTGAGGCTTGGATTCTTTCTCCACAGTCCATTCCCTTCGTCTGAGATATACAGGACACTTCCAGTCAGGGATGAGCTTCTAAGAGCACTTCTAAATTCTGACCTCATTGGCTTTCATACTTTTGATTATGCCAGGCACTTCCTTTCTTGTTGTAGTAGAATGCTTGGCCTCTCATATCAATCAAAGCGGGGTTACATTGGGCTTGAGTATTATGGCCGCACAGTAAGCATTAAGATTCTTCCTGTTGGGATACATATAGGCCAGCTTCAATCTGTGCTGGATCTTCCAGAGACTGAAACTAAGGTTGCTGAGCTGCGAGATCAATTTAAGGGGAAAACTGTTTTGCTTGGGGTTGATGACATGGACATCTTTAAAGGAATTAGCTTGAAACTTTTAGCTATGGAGCAATTGCTTATACAACATCCTGATAAGAGGGGTAAAGTTGTTCTTATTCAAATTGCTAACCCGGCAAGAGGCCGGGGGAAAGATGTCCTGGAGGTCCAGTTAGAAACTGATGCCACAGTAAAGAGGATCAATGAGACATTTGGGAAGCAAGGATATAGTCCAGTGGTCTTGATCGATACCCCACTTCAGTTTTACGAGAGAATTGCTTATTATGTTATTGCAGAGTGTTGCCTTGTTACAGCAGTGAGGGATGGGATGAATCTTATACCCTATGAGTACATTATATGCCGCCAGGGAAATGAGAAGCTGAATGAGACTTTAGGACTAAACCTCACAACCCCAAAGAAAAGCATGCTTGTGGTTTCTGAGTTTATTGGGTGTTCCCCATCACTAAGTGGAGCAATTCGAGTTAACCCATGGAACATTGATGCTGTTGCTGAAGCTATGGATTCTGCTCTTATAATCCCAGAAGGAGAAAAGCAGTTGCGGCATGAGAAGCATTATAGGTATGTTAGTACACATGATGTTGCTTATTGGGCACGTAGCTTCCTGCAGGATCTTGAAAGGGCATGTAAAGATCATATGAGGAGGAGATGCTGGGGAATTGGTTTTGGTTTAGGATTTAGGGTAATTGCTTTGGATCCAAATTTCAGAAAGCTTTCAGTTGAGCATATTGTTTCAGCTTACAAGAGGACAAAATGTCGAGCAATTCTCTTGGACTATGATGGCGCTATGATGCTGCCAGGTTCAATTATTACCACACCTAATACAGAGGCTATTGGAATCTTGAACAGTCTGTGCAATGACCCGAGGAATGTTGTTTTTCTTGTTAGTGGGAAAGAGAGGAAAACTTTAACTGAATGGTTTTCTTCTTGTGGGAAGCTTGGGATTGCAGCAGAGCATGGTTATTTCGTAAGGTATGTGCCGTTTGGTTATTGTGCCTTTTGTGTGCCGTTTGGTTATTGTGCCTTTTGTGTGCTGTTTGGTTATTGTGGCTTTTGTTGTTATTGTTATACCCAATCATTAAACACAATTTTAGAGTTGGAAGGGTGTGATAAAAAAACAGATATAAACAATATACTATATTTCATTTGTTGATTTAGCTTACATATATGATCTTCTCGTTTATCTTCTGGGTTTTTGGACTCATTGTTAATTTCTGATGCTGTTCCAAACAGTTGTGCATGTAATCTTGATTTGCTGTCTCTTTCATTCTTGGCTTTTATCTTTTGTTATTTTCTTCTTCTTCTTCTTTTTTTCCGTTTGTGTTTTTATCAATGGTAATCAACTGACACAAGGAAGAGAAGAAGAGGGCCATAAACTGTAGAGTTTTTACTAATATAAGAGGATGTCACTTTAGTTTTCAGTAGTTACGGTATTCTTTGTAGTAGTATATATGAATAACAGATGAACTGTGACAGCTTGTGTCGGGAGTTAAAGATGGACTAATATACAGTAAACAAGTCATAAATTCTCCTCTTTCGACCAAACAAAAAAAAAAGTCATAAATAACATAGAACAGTGTAAAGGAGCAATAATATTAGGATAGTTATGCAATGTTTTTACTTCTCTGGAATTGGAACAGTCTCCTTCCAGCAGAATTCAATCTATGTGATATCTGGGGAGCCCTTGAAATGAAAACATGAAAAGTCCTGATAGATGGTGTACTGGACAAAACTATGTAGCCAAATCATACTGATCAAGTCGCAATGCTAAGTTAGTTTGTTCAAGTTACCATTTTCTCTATTCTCAATCAATGACATTGGCTGCCTTGAATGCTCAAAATGTTCAAAGTGTCGATAAAATGCATTGGTACTGCTCCTAAGTGACTAAGTCCTAGTACTAAATGGTAGTCCTTGTATCAGTGCTGGTTTGAGGTTGTTAGTTTTTGCAACCAATTTATCCAGAGGTGAATGCTGTATCATTAGGCTTGACATAGAGGATAGACCCAATCACCTTAGTTGTGATCACTTTTCTCTCCTGTGATACTTTTTATTTTGTCATTAATAATTTAAGGGAATGAAGGAGGTAGAACTACATCTCCTAATATTAGTCATTATCAGCTCCACTACTGTAATCAGTGTAATGTAATATCTAGTTCTAAAAGTAGAAACACATCTGAACATTCCATTATTTGTTTGGCTTGGCTTCTTTGTGCTGACTATTGAATTCTATTCTTTTTGTTTTTTTTTGTTTTTTTTTTTGTTTCAGGTCAAATCATAACACCGATTGGGAAACGTGCGTATCTGTTCCAGATTTTGATTGGAAACAGATTGCTGAACCAGTAATGCAATTATATACCGAAACAACTGATGGGTCTAACATAGAGGCCAAAGAAAGTGCTCTAGTTTGGAATTACCAGTATGCAGATCCAGATTTTGGCTTCTGTCAGGCTAAGGAGCTACTGGATCACCTGGAAAGTGTTCTTGCCAATGAGCCAGTTTCTGTCAAAAGTGGCCAGCATGTTGTAGAAGTTAAACCTCAGGTTAGTGGCTCTTTTTCTCCCGTCAGTTTACACTGTCGTTGCCCTCCATTTCAAAAATGTTATCTTCTTGAGTATTACATGTCTAAGTAGTCCACAAATTGGTCGGACTGAAACAATAGAAAATATTAAAAGAAGTCATGATTGCTCTCACTTATAAGGAGGATGACATTCTCAAATCAACAGACAATATTGGAGTATTAAGTCACATATCTCATCCTAAAAGTATTCCCAAAGGCTAGGGGAGATGACTCGTGACTGTGTTCTTTTACGCGACCTGCAATAACTGTAAGCATGAAGGATTTTCTCTAATCTTTTTGAAAGTGAGGATATTCTCTAATTAATTTGTCATGATTATTAAAACTAGTAGGTAAACTAATATCCTTGAAATCCGGTTTACAAGGAAAGGATGAGCCAATATCAAAGATGAGTTTTTTTTTTCCCGATTAATCAAGGATGAGTTCTACCTATTGGTTTAACATACCAATCAAATTGTTGAGTTGATCAAGTAACCTTAGGCAGTTGAGTTTGTAGATGTCCAGAGGATTCAAATGATAATTACTAATAAGCATGACCTGAAGAAGGTAGGAGATATTGTAAAGTTGTACTACTGCTGAGGTGGTGGAAAACATGTCTGGTCTTTAAATTTATCCAAAAGCCTTTTCATTCATTTCAAGGCAGAACATCATTTGTCAGTTTCACTGAATAGAATCTTTTGTAAGAGATACTTCTATCATACATCTATCAGTACAGTTAAAAGAAAAATCTTTTATGTATAATGGATTTTGTTTAACTTTGAGGTTGAACTATATATATCATTTTGTGCGCTGAGAGGCACACTCCAATTATTCTAAATTTGTTTGTTTGCCTGATCCATAGGGTGTGCACAAGGGCCTTGTGGCAGAACGTCTCCTCTTAACAATGAAACAGAAGGCAATGCTCCCAGACTTTGTTCTCTGCATTGGGGATGACAGGTCCGATGAAGATATGTTTGAAGTGATAATGAGTGCAAGGGACTCTCTCTCTCCAGTGTCTGAAGTGTTTGCATGCACCGTTGGTCGGAAACCCAGCAAGGCCAAGTACTTCTTGGAAGACACAACTGAGATTGTGAGAATGTTACAGGTCCTTGCGAATGCTTCAGAGCAGGCGGCTAGAAATACCGCGCAACCTTCTCAGCGAGTGGTTATTGTAGAAAGTAAATAGATTATTCATTGTCTCTCCCTCTCTGTAAAACCTCCAACTTTCACAAAGATATTCAAGATGCTGGTAGTTCAGAGTTTTGGGTCAGATCGATGGTTTGGAAGTGTTCACCTTTCTTATCCATCAGGTAAAAATAATTTTATTGTGCCAAGTTGTTGCAAAGCTTATGGTACTAGGAGTAGCTAAATTGTAACGGTTAAAGCTGGTATTTACAGTGTATATGATTTTCCATGTGTTATTTAGTATTTTGATGTAAGTTGCATATGTAGCAACTTCTCTGTCAATCAAGTGTTCCAAGTAGTTCATGATTTCATAATTCTGTTTCAACACTGAATATATGTCTCGATAACCCATGTCCGCCCGACGAATAAAACATGAATTTATAAACCCTTCCTACCTCATTTATGTTGGAATTCTCGATCATAAACATGAAACACTTGTTTGATTTAAGCTGGTCATTTAGGTTGCAAAGGTTACAAAAGGGAGGGGATGTGTGATAATGAAGGTAACAAGATATCATCCGGCCACATGTTCTCAAGAGTGGTCGATCCAACGAGTGAAGATCATTTGTGTTTTTTATTCTTTCCACTGTTATATTATCCATGCCGCATCCTCTTGTTCATTTCATATTCTGATTAGTACGTTTGATACAGGAAAGAAGAAACTGAAATATGAAAACTATAATGCTAATGAAATGAATGCTTATCAATCCCTTTCTAAGTATGTCGACGTTTCTTCAACTCATGCTACAGGTTTGCTTTCATAGTATTGCAGATGGATGTGTTTATATCTTTCAAGATCAGATCGCCTGGTATTAACTGATCAAGTAACTTAAAGGTCCCAAACTTCCAACACATGCTGAAGCAGTGTACTATAATTCAACTTTTAGGCGTATGATGCGATTGTAAGGTTAATTAGTACAGATTTTTTTTTTGTTTTGGATTAAATAGTACAGATTTATTAGTTATATATATATATATATATATATATATAACGTTGTGCAGACCGATAAATGAGTCACACTTACACGTGTCCAATAATGCTGATGAGGTTTCAACATAAAACGTCTTGGCATTTGTGTGTGGTACTATATATCCTCTACTAGTATAAAGTCAAGCCTTTTGGCTTCACCTATTTATAGATTGACCAAAATATTAGTTACACTAAAAAATGATTATAAAATATGATAAAATCGTTTAAAAATATATTTTCTTAAAAATAAACAGTTATAAATAAATACAAAAAAATTATTAAAAGCTAATTGATAACAAATGATAATGAAAAATTCTACAATATGTTAATGCATGACATGCATAAACTTTGTCATAAAGTTGTAGATATCAAAGTAGTAATATTAGTTCTCAAAGTGGTAAGATGAGTCTTTAAATTAAAGTTGTAAATATTATTAGTTAGCGCGCACATGAGTCCTTAAAACTGTAATATTTGTCCTGAAAGTAGTAATATGAGTCATTCAAGTTTTAAATATCACTTTGAGGACTTAAGCACTCATTTACACACATTTCACCACTTGAGGACTAATGATGTAACTGAAAATTTACAATTTTAAAGACTCATGTTACAACTTTGAGGACTAATATTACTATTTTGAGGACTCATTTTATAATTTTAAGACAAAATTGATACATCAGATGCATCAACACATCAACCACACGTGTATTGCATGAGTATGATTAGAGGCTAGTTTCTAATAATGTAGGGATGATTCATCTTATTTCATGGGGTTGTCTACGGTACTGAGATATATACGTACCATACACTTATTTACCACTAATTGAACAAAAATAACAAGTTAAATGAGTAAAATTTACAACATTGACAACAAAATTACTACATTTATTTTACACATTTACATATAATTGAACCAAGTTACTACAACGACAACAAGTTATTCACAAACTTGTATTTTATCTTGAGTTGAGTAACTACCTCTAATGGAACAAAAATTACCCCCGTAATAACTATCTTTATCAAAACGATAACAAATTTGTTATCATATATGTAGATACCCTATAAAATTCCCTTTCTTTCTTATGTGAGATTTCATAGGGGTCGCTCTTATCTAAGCCACAGTTACCTAAACAAGATTCCATATAAGGATGATCATGAGTCCCTACACTCACACAATTTCAGAGGTTTCAGTGATCATCAGAGCACATGCAGTTTGGTGAAGAGTTGCACATATATACGACCTGTAACTCGACCTATTTGTATTATCTCATTCAACGTACTACTACTTTTGAACTCAAGGCATCTCCACCAGTCAACAATTAAAACATTTATGATAAGATTCATAATGTGACATTTAAATCATTCTAGTTTAAGTTGGAGTTGCCAACCACGAACCAACAAAACAAATATGATAGAGATTTTCAATATATATTGTTGCTTGGTGAAGACTAGTCAGCCATGGCTATCTCAATGCCATTACTAAATTTTTATCGAATATTCATTATCAGTGGTCTTATTTTTACCTCGATTTTTTTCCCATAGATTCAAATTTTGTACAGTATGATATGTACCACTTATATGCATCTTTTGTATGTAGTGCAATTGAAAGGATAGTTTGAATGCAATCTATTCAAAATGAAGTACTGATTAGATATAAGAACTTTACATCTCTTGGAACCAGTACAGTGAACAATGTATGGGATTTAACTCATGAACTGATGATAAATTAACTTCATGTTCTACTTAATTTTCAGGGATGCTGCTGGGTTTAGGGTTTAGTACGTACATAATCGGGTCGATAATGATCGAGTAACGTGTCTAGTCCAATTGGAAATAAGAGCTGCAAATTGAGTTAACAAACAACCATATATATATATATATGTTATAAATATTATAATATATGTGGATGTCTTTGTAAATACTCGTTAGTTATGTCCTTAAGATGTAAATCATACTCCTATATAAAGGAGCTTAATGACAATGAAAGTGACACTTCTTCCTCTCCCTACATTTTGTTCTTCTCTTTTCTCTCTATGTATTCTTTAGTTTAATACATATTCTTTAGTTTAATACGTATTCTCTAGTAATTTATTTTTTACAGCGTATTTGTTATGATATTGGTCTTTCATGAAACTTATTGTTTCCATAATATCAGATTTATTAAGGGACTAAGGAATGTATTTTTCCATTTCATTATTTGAATTTAATTTATTCATTTCACGACATACTTCGTTTTATGAATTACAGTGAACTCGATAATCGAGACCTAAAACCTCTTTATCCAACTATAGAGGGCATGAAATTCCTCACGAGTAATATAATAAGTAGGGAGATGTAGTGTATCATGATAACACCATGGACATAAAGGAAGAACATAAGAGGTGTTCCCCCGTGACCATATTTCTCGGTCCTTTTTAGGCTGAGACTTCTTCGCCTTATACTTGAGTGGAAAAATTAAAGGTTCATATAGAAAAGGGCACATATATTGTTGTCTTTCCTCTACCGGACATCTTTTGTAATGTTGTCCAGAGTATCTGACTATGAGCAAAATGTTTTTGTTAGAAATCTGACTACCAACAATTTTTTCTCGATTACTCATCTTGTTGAAAGATAGTCCTTATGCATATTTATGATAATCGGAGGAAACACGTAGCTATTTAAGCTCTCTGCATGTACCTATTGCAAATATACTCATTGTGCAGGTCATGAGAATATGACTAATTCGGCCCACATATATTGAAGAAGCAATATTATGGTATGAGATTATGAAATTCAAGTATGTTTTATTTTTCTTAACCTTTCGGTTTTGTAATTAAAATTAATCGAAACCCGGAGTTTCTTGATCAAACTATATGAGGGCCTGAAGTTCTTTGAAAGTGATATTGTCAAATTATTGAAATGAAGTTTCTCAAAACTTATGTAATCAACAAGGACCATAAGCTCCTTAGAGCTATACAATATGGTTTTCTTGTGATCCCTAATTATATGAGAGCATGAAGCTCCAGTTTATTTTGATACAATGTTATTATGAAATTAGAGGAGAGAAACAAGATTATCATATTCGTGAAAGTAACTAGACTAGAAGTTCTTGTACTTCTTCACCAATGGAACTATAAGTTTCCATTCTCACATTTTACTTATCCTTGTTCCTTACCATTTTAGAGTTTGTTAATTATTTTCCTCTTCTAAATTTTATTGTTACTCATACGGGCCAACAACTTTATAGCACGAACATATAAATTTTAAATGTCATGTTTTTGAACCAGAAGTTCAAATTACTGAATATAAGTTCTAATGGTAAAAACTCAACCCCGAAGCTGAGTATGTAAATTAAATTAGTGAACTTGAAGTTTCAGTTTAGTTATCTGGAACCTGAAGTTTCCGGCACCAAATTTATTTGAACTAGAAGTTCAACATATGAAATATGAGAACTTGTAGTTCTAACATTATAAATTTGAAGTTGAAAATTTGATAACACATATGATTGATGGCTCCGGAAGAGCACATAATATCCCCTCTTTACAAGAAGTGGCTTCAATATGGTTCCAGAATATGTATTGAGATCTCACATCGCCCGAAGGAGGGGAGGAGATATGTTGCAAACATACCTCCCCATAGTGAGACTAATTTTGAGTTGGCAACTCAAGCACAAAATTATAGAGAGAGCGAGATCCAAAGAGGACAATATATCTCTATGTTGCCTATTACGTGTGTTAAATTTTACAATATAGTGAGACACATAATGTCATGAACCAGAAGTTCATTGAACCAAATTAATTATTTTGGCATGACTAGTTACATCATATTTCACCTACAATGTTGCTTGAAATCAGTAACAACTTTTGATGCTTGCTAGCTAACACTACTCATAGCAAATTGTTTATTTGCTACATTTTTTTTTGGTTTGTCACTTTAATGAGACAATTTTCTTGTTATGAAAGGGAGAAAGATTGTTCTTGAAGAACAACATGAATTGTTGTGGAATATTTACCTATTGTCTCATTTTGAGCTTGAGGAATATCACAGATAGTGACTTAATAAAAACTATTGATGACAAAATTATATGTAAGCGGAAGAAAATTTACTTAGGTAAAATCTCTGAGACCAACCATATTAACAAAAATAACCTTGCCCCCGTTTGATTTGTGAGAAGAATGAGTATCTAAGTGACATGGTTCTCCTGACGAGAATGTCATTAAAAATGTCCGAGTTTCTAATATGACGGCTACAATATTACACATACAAAGGTTAAAAGTACACCATCAGAGGATGATATCTTGGTGATACAATTATACATCAATATGGTTGATACTCATGAATTTAATATTTTGACTTTAAACTTGGTTTGAGTTCTCCACCAGCCAATGGACATCTTCACTCGAAAGGAAGTGATATACATTTAAACGCATTTTTATGCATGGTCATAATAAGACATTGTTCTTACCGTTAGGGAGAGAGAAAAGACTACGTACTGTCATTTGAATAACGGCATAAATTTGGAGTGTAATGTATTCACCAAGTCTAAAGTTTTAAGCTCCTGAAAATAGAAGATTATACATATCCTATAATGTTTTATGGTATTATGAATATAGATCCACATTCGCTAAATATAATTCATCTATGAGAGATGTTTGTTGTAGAAGTGACAATATTTGCCCCAGAAGTGGGATGGGTACCCAATATTAATAAGCTCATAGTAGCTAATGCATGCATATAAAAATATGTGAGATCTATGAATAATGATCATCGATAAAAATTTACATATGATAGCTACCAAAGACCGTTAAGGACTGTATAATGCAATACCACATTTCATTATGAATGTCGACAAAACATATTATTGGCCAAATTGGATAGAGACAATTCCAATGAACTGAATATATGAAACGTGATGAGATACTTAGACCTTTAACCCTACATGATACAAAAGGGTATTAATCACAATGAGAATAAATCACTATATATGGCACATTGTCTATGACACATGAGGATTACACGAATATATTTTCTTATACGTGACAATTTCTGTAAGTACAATGTTACATATATTTATTGACGAAAGATTTACGACAGTTGTCATCGTATATTATGAGGATCTTAAAAGACTTTGTTAAAAGCAAAATCTCAAAAGTAAAGCGTCATTATAAGCGTATCGCTTATCAAATCCTTAAAGGATCCAAGTACATGAATGATTCGAATGTAAATCGATCCACAAATACTTGAGAGAGTCTGAATGTGAGATTCCTCATCGCCTAAGCGAAATGACGTAATGTACCTTATACATACAAACACAACTCCCATTAGTGAGATGTGTCTTGGGTTGGAACCTAAGAAAAAAGCCATGAGGGGGAGGCCTAAAGGCGAGCATACCTTGTTATGCTGAGCTGTTAAACTAAAGTTAATTCACGTAATCGATAGTCTAAAGCTAGCTCATATATATTTATTTTGTTATAGTTAACGTGATCAAAATTGCTTCAATGAGTATTATGATTGGACTACAAAACCGAATTCGGATTATGTTGCTACATATTCTAACTTTCACGAAGTTATGAATTACTTAAAGCTCTTGAAGAGCATATACGAGATGTATTAATAAATGAAGATATAGATATGAGTGGCTAGATATGCCATGCTGATCTTTCAATGGTTTTGAACCATACATAATAATATGTTAATTAGCTTCTACTGCTTAGTTATTACATAATGTATGAATTTGAACATATGAGGTTGTTTCTAACATTATTACATGAGGTAAGACCTATTAAATTGTATAGCTCTACATGAAGCTTGCAACAATCATAATGTATCAACCGTTATTACATAATGTATGAATTTGAACATATGAGGTTGTTTCTAACATTATTACATGAGGTAAGACCTACTAAATTGTATAGCTCTGTTGGTATTGCCTTCACTTTGCAGGTATGAAAACCTTGTGATAAGCCCCTGTATGCAAAACGAACAAGATCTCACTTCAGTAATAGACAAATCAAACCGCTATTTAATGTACATGAAGCTTGCAACAATCATAGGGAGAATCTCATCAGGGCGAACATCCAGAAGTATTCTACCTGGGACATATGCGCGTTGCGCTCTTTTTCTCCTTTGACCAGGGTTGTTTTTTCCAACAGGGTTTTTATTACCTGGCAAGGTTTTTAACGAGACAACAATAAGCGCGTCTAACATCATATTATTAATGGACATCCAATGAGGAGTGTTGTAAATATTATAATATATGTGGATGTCCTTGTAAATATTCATTAGTTATGTCCTTAAGATATAAATCATACTCTTATATAAATGAGCCTAATGAGAATGAAAGTGACACTTTTTCCTCTCCTTATATTTTGTTCTTCTCTTTTCTCTCTACGTATTTTTTAGTTTATAACAAAATATATATAGATATATATATATATATATATATATATATATATATATATATATTTTGGTGTGCTTAAATTCGGTAATAATACTCGATCGTTCAAGGTTAATTATAAAGACTTTCCCATAATGGTAAATTACCTCACTCACCTGATCTTTGAGAGCACCAAGGAAGTACGTTATGTATTGTGATCATAGATACTTAAAATAGCTCGCAAAACGAATGCATATCATGTGTATGGACTCAATATGGTAATGGCAATTTGAAGCTATTCAATCTGATAGATCCTGCACAAGTGCACGTATTGGATCATATTGAAAAAGACAAATTTGAACCCTAGCCTAGCTGTGTGACCGGCTGAGACTATTTAAAAGGTGGCCGGCCGGCCAAGCTATATATATATATTGAGTAGTAATGAGATTACAGAATGAGGCCGACTGCCTACCCAAAGCATTTAGATAGCAGGGTCTCCTTGCTCAAACACATTACTCCTCAACTGCTCTTTCTAGCTAGCTAGCTGATTTATTATCCATTGACGTACGTAATCTTGCTGCTACTGTCAGTATCGATATCTCCCCCTTCCAAATCAGAGCAGATCGACTTGGAAAACCAAAACAAAACCCAGTCAACTTCACTGGATTTTCTATGATGAGTAAATGATCTTTAACCGATAGACATGTCGTGTGAGTTGTGATGTATCATCCGACATATATAATACTAATCCTTTGGTTTGATTGATTCATTGCTAAGAGCATATCCCACAAGCATGTCAATTTTTTTTGTCAATTTTAAAATTTTACATGTGAGTTGACAATGTTATTTTTGACTCATTTTCTGTCTAACAAAAGAGCTAAATTTGAAACTTATTTTATTATTTTCATAATATTATATATGTCACGTTCCGACTCTTAAATTTTTACATTATTTACTAGCACGGTGTTAATAAGAGTTTTACCGTCTTCGTAAATAAGTTCATAATTTCAAATGTCCTTAGAGGGGTGTTGAGGGATAATTATTTCGGAAGAATTATTCGTAGTAGAAATAATTATCGACGGTAAAATGATAAATTTTAGCTAGTAAAAATGTAAGTTTTATTTGGGTATTATTTTGAGGTGTTAAATTTTGGAGTTCGGTTATATGTGTGGGTTGGACCGGTTGGGCCAAGCTCAGATTTTTCTCCCTTCTCTCTTTTCTCTCTCTCCTCCCTCCCGATTCTCTCTTCCTGTTCCTCTGCCGGAAACTCCCCGAGCCCCATCGCTGTCATTTGGCCCTAAAAATGCCCAGTCTGTAGAGTTCGGGTTGGAACTAGTAAGAGGCGACGAGGCATAGTTACCCATCTCTTAGCCACTTTTCACCAGTAGGTTACCTGCTTAACCTACTAGGGTATTTTTCTGCTTCCGTTATTTTTAGTAGCTCTGAACACTATTGGATTATTGTATAATATTTTCGGTGGTGTGCTGAGACCGATGTTTTATTATCCGGATAATTATGGGTTGAATTGGAGAATGATATATTTGTTAAGAGGGTAGTTTTTAAATTTTTCAAGTTAGAGTTGTCTGGTTTCAAGGGAGGTTTGCCGAGTTCTTCTGTAAATTTTCCTTGGAGGTGGTCACCGCAAGACTTACTTCGGGTTTCAGGGTGAAATTCGGGGTGGGTCTTAACAGTTAGTATCAGAGCTCTAGGTTTCATTTTCTGTCTCCTTATCAGTATCATATTTGCCTAAGTAGCACGTAGTGCCTATAGAGTGATGATCCGACCGCGGCGGATTTATTAGCAGTTTATGCTTTGGATGCTATGTGTTATTGGGTATGTGTGATGGTTCTATTAGTCTTGTTTATAAACTACTAAATATCTTTCTCCTCAGGTACTATGCCTCTTAGACGCCGATCCCGTGTGGCTACCTTGACCAACGCTAATGAGGGTGACGAAGTGAGAAGATTAGCTGATTCTATTGGGGACATGCTGAGAGGTGTTTTAAATAGGGTTCAGCACCCTTGGTCTGTGAAGAAGAAAGATGTTTTCGATGCAGAGGCAGTTGAGTTCAAGGGTGCCAAGGGACCCCTTGATGCATACACTTAGGTGGATAAGATTGAATGGGCTTTTGAGAGCACTAAACTGCCAGAGGAAAAGAAGGTGAAGATGACAGTGTTTTTCCTAGATGATTCAGCTCATCATTGGTGGACTCTCGCTAGCAAGAGTAATGCTGGTGCTTAAAATATGACTTAGGAGCAGTTTAAGACGCTCTTCTTGGGTCAGTATTTCAATCACGCTCATCGTAGTAGGATTCAGTCGGATTTCTGAATATGAAGAAGAAGGATGATGAGGGTGTCATCGAGTTTGAGTAAATGTTCACTACTTTGAGCTTTCATGTGCCATATCTGGTTCCTGATGAGAGGACCATGATTGATATGTTCATTGGGGCACTTGGTGGAGTGTATGCAGATAAGATGATATATGTTATATCTACCCAACCTTTCTCGATGCAATTGGTGCAGCCATGGCCATTGAGACCAGGGGGACATATGGTGCTCGGCCTCGAGATTTCAGTGGTCCCAGTTAAGGTCTATCTAAGAAGGCTGCTTCATCATCCGCTTCTGGATCTTCAGTGGGTAGTGGCAGCAGTGGGGGATCGGGTTCTAGTTCTCGGTTCAGAGATAGGGGCGTAATAGGAGACCTTTCAGGAGTCAGTTAGGTAGGCAGCAAACTGGTTAGTTTGGTGCTGGTGGCAGTTCCCAGGGTGGGTCATCTGGTGGTCAGACTTCTTTTTTTGGTCAGCAGCAGTTTTCTGGGTGCTTTGAGTGTGGTGGTTAGGATCATTTCAGGAGAGATTGTCCCTTATTGGCTTAGAGGAACACCCCTACTCAACCAGTCGGTTAGTCTTCAGCCAGAGGCTCCAGTGGTGGTTCTTAGGGCGGTTCAGCAGCCATAGGTGGCTCTCAGCAGGGTAGTGGTCAGCGTGGACGTCCTATGACTCACGCTAGACTTCATGCTATGACCCAGCAGGAGGGTCAGCAGGGCAGTGGTCAGCGTGGACATCCTATGAATCGCTCTAGACTTCATGCTATGACCCAGCAAGAAGGTCATACTTCTCTAGATGTCATCATTGGTACGTTATTAATTTTTAGTCAGCCAACAATTACTTTAATTGATCCCAGAGCCACGCATTCATTTATGTCTAGTAGATTCGCTCTCCACGCCAATGTGTCATCATCGTCTCTTCTAGGCGAGTGACATGTATCTCTACCTTCTAGTGAAGTGATGAGAATAGATTGGGTGTTTAGTGGATGTGAAGTGCTAGTAGAGAGATTTAATTTAAAGGCCGATTTAATTCCTTTAAATATAGTGGAGTTTGATGTGATCTTGGGATTGGACCTTTTGGAGACTTATAGAGCTATGATAGATTGTTTCCGAAAAGAAGTGGTGCTTCGAAGTCCAAATGGATTTGAGGTTGCTTTCCAAGGGGAAAAATATGTTATTTCGAGTTGCCTGATATCAGCTGTTACCGCTAGAAAATTGTTGAATAAAGGTTGTCAGACATATTTTGCTCACGTTATGGATACAAGTGTAGGAGTATTGGAAGTAGGGGGATATTCCTATAGTAAGAGAGTTTCGGGATGTATACCCCGAGGAATTGCCTGGTTTGCCTCCTGTAAGGGAGATAGACTTTTCTATCGAGTTACTTCCTGGAACTATGTCTATCTCACAGACATCTTACAGAATGGCTCCAGCGGAATTGAAAGAGTTAAAGACTCAACTGCAGGAGTTGGTAGACAAGAGTTTTATTCAGCCTAGCATGTCTCCATGGGGTGCCCCGGTGTTGTTTGTTAAGAAGAAAGATGGCACCATGAGACTATGCATTGATTATAGGAAGCTAAATCAAGTCACAGTGAAGAATAAATATTTGTTGTCTCGCATTGATGATTTATTCGATTAGTTGAGAGGTGCCTCTGTTTTCTCAAAGATTGATTTGAGATTTGATTATCATCTATTGCGGATCCATTCGATCACGCTATGGTCATTATGAGTTTGTGGTGATGTCTTTTAGACTTACTAATGCACCCATTGCGTTCATGGATCTCATGAATAGGGTGTTTAGTCTATATCTTGACCTCTTAGTGATCATATTCAAAGATGATATTTTGGTATACTCGAAAAGTGAGAAGGAGCATGTCAAACATCTAAGATTGATATTGCGGACTTTGAGAAATGCTCAGTTGTATGCCAAGTTCAGCAAGTGTGAGTTTTGGCTAGATAAAGTGGTGTTCTTGGGTCATGTAGTTTCAGCAGAAGGTGTTAGTGTGGATCCCCAAAAGGTGGAAGCAGTGGCAAGTTGGAGAAGACCCACCACTGTGACGGAGATTCGTAGTTTCTAAGGGTTAGTAGGTTATTATTGACGCTTTATGCAAGACTTTTCAAAGATTGCTGCTCCACTTACAAGATTGACCAAGAAGTGAGTTAAATTCGAATGGTCAGATCAGTGTGAGCAAAATTTTCAAGAATTAAAGAATCGCCTGACTAGTGCTCCTATTTTGCCACTTTCGGATGATAGTGGGGAGTATGTGGTTTATTGTGATGCTTCTAGACGAGGTCTAGGCGTGGTATTGATGCAGCATGATCGAGTTATTGCCTACGCTTCTAAGCAATTGAAGCCGCATGAGGTGAATTATCCCACTCATGATTTAGAGCCTGCAGTAGTAGTTTTTACTCTTAAGTTGTGGAGACATTATCTTTATGGAGCTAAGTGTCAGATTTTTACCGATCACAAGAGTCTTCGGTATGTGTTCACTCAAAGTGAGTTAAATCTGAGACAGAGAAGGTGGATAGAGTTGATCAATGATTATGATTGTACTATTGAGTATCATCATGGAAAGGCTAATGTGGTAGCTGATACTTTTAGTCAAAATCCCTCCATATCTTTGTCTCACATGAGGATGGTTCGAGCTCCACTTCTTTTTGAGTTGCGAGCTATATAGGTGGATTTAACTATGAATGAAGTGGGTGCCTTAGTAGCTAGTTTCCATGTGAGCCAGTTTTGGTGGATACAGTGTGGGAGGCGCAGTATAATGATCATTCCATAGTTTGGTTAATGGAAAGAGCAGCAAATGGAACCATCTTGGATTTTTCGGTAAAAATAGATGAAACTTTTTTGTTCAAAAATAGGTTTTGCGTTCCAAAGAGAAATGAAGAGTTAAAGAATGAGATAATGGAGGAAGCTCATAGTTCCGCATATGCTACTCATCTAGGTAGTACAAAGATGTATCAGACTTTGAAGGATTATTATTGGTGGCCAAACATGAAGAGGAAAATTGCAGCTTTTGTGAGTAGGTGTCTGATATGTCAGCAAGTGAAAGGTGAAAGATGAAAGATGAAAGACAGAAACCTTCTGGGTTGCTTAAGCCGTTGCCAATTCCAGTGTGGAAGTGAGATCACATCACCATGGATTTTGTTTTCAGTTTACCTCGTACCCGTGAAGGGCATGACGGTATTTGGGTAATTGTGGATAGACTCACCAAATCTGCACATTTCTTGCCGGTGGGAAAGAAATATATACTGGGTAAATTGGTTGAGCTGTATGTGAATAAGATTGTGAGACTTCATGGTGTACCTGAATCAATAGTGTCAAATCGGGATTCTAGATTTGCTTTTAAGTTCTGGGGAGCTCTTTAGGCAGCTTTAGGTACCCGACTACACTTCAGCATTGCTTTTCATTCTCAGACTGATGGGCAATCAGAGATGACTATTCAGACTTTGGAGGATATGTTGAGATCGTGTGCCTTACAGTTCAGGGGGAGTTGAGATAAGAACCTATTTTTGATGGAGTTTGCCTATAACAATAGCTATCATTCAAGTATCTGTATGGCTCCCTTTGAGGCACTTTATGGGAAGCAGTGTCATACACTTTTGTGTTGGAATGAAGTAGGAGAAAGATAGTTTTATGGTCCTGAGATTATCCATGATACAAATGAGAAGATCAAAGTGGTCAGAGATAGACTCAAGCCGCTCAAAGCAGGCAGAAGAGTTATGCAGATGTCCGCAGGAAGGACGTTGAGTTTCAAGTGGGTGATTGAGTGTTCTTGAAACTATCATCTTGGAAAGGAGCAGTACGTTTTGGTAAGCGTGGGAAGCTTAGTCCGAGATATATTGGCTCATATGAGATAATAGAACGAGTTGGCTCACTTGCTTATCGGTTAGTTTTGCCTCCAAAATTATCCAGGATACATAATGTGTTTTATGTATCCATGCTTCGCAAGTATATTGCCGATCCTTCTCATGTGCTGGAGCAGCTGATTAGTTTGTAGAAGGATTTGACCTATGAAGAGTAACCGGTACAACTTCTTGACCGAAAGGAGCAAGTTCTTAGGAACAAGACAATCCCACTTGTCAAAGTGCTTTGGAGAAGTCATCAAGTAGAGGAAGCTACTTAGGAACCGGAGGAGCAAATGACGTAGCAGTATCCCTACCTCTTTGATTGACAGGTACGTAAATTTCGAGGACAAAATTTTTATAAGGATGGGAGAATTGTCACGCTCCGACTCTTAAATTTTTACCTTATTTACTAGCATGGTGCTAATAAGAGTTTTACTGTTTTCGTAAATAAGTTCATAATTTCAAAGGTCGTTAGAGGGGTGTTGAAGGATAATTATTTCGAAGGAATAATTCGTAGTAGAAATAATTATCGACGGTAAAATGAGAAATTTTAGCTAATAAAAATGTAAGTTTTATTAGGGTATTATTTTGGAGTGTTAAATTTTGGAGTTCAGTTATATGTGTGGGTTGGACCGGTTGGGCCAAGTCCAGATTTTTCTCTATTCTCTCTTTTCTCTCTCCTTTCTCCCAATTCTCTCTCCCTCTTCCTATGCCAAAAACTCCCCGAGCCTCATCGCTGTCGTTCGGCCAAAAGGAGATGCCGCACCGGTCCAGCTTAGTCCTCTGTCCGCTTCGCTGTCTTCCTGGGCTGGTGAGCGACGCTGCAACGCCGCCGAACGGAGGAAATCCTCCTTGGAAGCCCAGTTGTCTTCTCACCGGAACTCTCTCCTCCAATCGCTATAGCTAACAATCCTTGGATCGTTTGGAAGCTCTCCTCCCGTGCTTCATCCCTCAGAAGGTTTCAACTCGATTCTGCCTGGGTAAGGAGAAATCATGAATTGAAATTCTAGGGCTATAATTTCTGTTTTAAGTCAATTGTCTCAGTTAAACTCGAAATTAGACTTTGTGCTAGTTAGGAAAGTTGTAGAGAAGATTGAGAGGAATGTGCTGTCAAATTTTGGTAGGCATTGAAGGTTGCCGAAGTCAGCCACTAGCAGCCGTTGTTAAGGGGATTTTTATGATTTTAGATGTGTTTTCTTAAGGGGAGTTTAATGATGTGTAGTTTGGAATTTTTGGAGGAGTTTTGGATTTTTATAGGATTTGTGATTTATGGTGGTTAATGAGTTAAAATGCAGTCGTGGGTTAAATATTGTTAGGATTGTGGAGGGTGATTTTAAGGATGTCGGTAATTGTGGTGAAATATGGTTGGCAACGAATTTAAGAATAAGGATGTTAGACATGGATGAGTGTGTAAATCTCACATTTAATTCTACCTATTTTTATATAAACGTCAGTATTTAGTTGAAGATTTAATTATGTTTTTGGAACAAAACGTGAGGATGCTCGAGCAGAAGAGGCCTCTGACCGACATTAGGCTTAGGCCTAATTTGTGAGTGGACTTTCGTTTTAATTAAAATGCATACAATTGTTTACTGTTGAGTAATTTATTTGTTGGAGCCTTTGACGTCATTTTTAATTGACGATTTTATTTATTATGAAGAGTTACCGAAAATGCGATTTTCGGTAAATTATAAATATTTTTATGAGGAGAGTATGTATATAAATGCTAGCTAGTCATATATATGTGTCTGTCCACCTTAATGACATAATATATAATTGCATTATGGTGTGACGTGAGCGTTGGACGTAAGTGTAGTAGCCCTATATGAGTGTTTAATTCATATAGGGGGTATGGACACATATTTATACACATGTCTGTCCACCTTAATGACGTAGTGTATCACCGCATTAAGGCGTAACGTGAGCGTTGGACGCAAGCGTAGTAGCCCTATATAGAGTATTTATATTATTGGGAGTATGAGCATGTGTAAATACATACGTATATTGATATATATTTTTGAGTTGAAGAGGCTCGATATTTATGAGATAAAGGATTTCCCGTTTGAAGGATGCATTCGATTTTTATTTGGAAATTAATTTGGGAAAACATAAGTGTTGATACTTATTTTTCTTTATATATTTTTGTCCACTTACTCTAACATTTTCGGATGTTTTCTTCTGGGCCCTTCGTTTTAAAAATGCCCAATATACAGAGTTCGATTGGGCATTTTCTCCTGGATATCTCTTGGATCACATCTCTCTTAAGTTTTAACCATTGCCGTTGTGAGATAATGACAGATCACCCCGATTGAATGCACCATTGCCGCGCCGGACAAGCTTACGGAAATTGACTTGTAGGATGTAGCTAATAATTAATAGACCTCCCCGGAGCTAGATTAGTATACTGCTTGCTTCTTGTGTTTGATACTAATCTAATTAACTTGGCATAATTATGCTTACACTAAACATGCAGTAGACTAGCTAGCTTAATTGGCTTCTCTTATATGATTTCTACCAAGCTAGATTAGTATCAAACTTGTGTTTCACTTTTACTTGTTATATGCCTGACATATAACACAAGTCACAAGCCGTACAAGTCACAGAACGAATACAGTTTTAATGAAACTTATTGTAGTGCCCTTAATTACATACTACAATTTTGGCTGACGTTAACAGAAACTACTTATGCCTAAACTAAGGTCAATGATTACTGTATTAACCACCAACGTCAGCTTTAGAGAGTGCAAAGCATATAGTTACCCTCCTCTTACCCTACTTAGAAGACTGCTTCAATCATAAGTAGAGCTTTCAAAGATTTCTTCAATCCTAAGTAGAGGATGGTAGCTGTGCGTTGAGCAATAAATTGGATTACTTCATCTCAACAACATCAATTAATTTTAGTACTGTGCGTACTCAGTTATGTGATATCGATAGATTGATACATATATCTACAGACAATATAGTTTCTTTCGTTGACATTCATAGATCAAGACGTACGTCGTGTTCTGCAAAGGTTTTGCATTATTTTCTTCAAAACATTTTGAACCAGCTAAGCTATAGTACGTACTTTCCAGGCCAGTTAACTCCTCAAAGAAGCAGCTTAAATTGATAGACTAGTTAGATCATGATCTGCTATAGTTGGTGGCCATTGATCTCTGAAGGGCGCAAGTGAAAGGCAATTGGGGGAGCTAGCCCTCGATATTATATGTGTCGAAAAAGAAATGTTTGTCAATCAATTTCTTGAGCATGAACAAGAACTACGCAGAAAGTGAAAGGATGAGGTGTGTAGAGAGGCTAATTAAGGTGTTGACAACGATTGATGAAGATAACAAATAACTGAACAATTAAGCAAAGTAATTTGGTGTTACGTACGTGGAAGTTTATTCTTCAATTGAGCTCGATCGTTCTGATATGAACCACTTATATATAGTGGCCAAGGGAGGGGCTGCAAAGCCCTGTTGGCTATCCGGATCTCCAGTAGATTAGTCCTTGGACCTAGCCGCCTAAGAAGCTTTTGGGATACCACAATCTTCAATAAAAAAATAATTATATATAGATTTGCCAAAAATTCTTCTATGCACTAAGGTGCAAATGAACCAAGCAAGTAATATGTAGTATTTTGACTCAGTTATCTACGTCGTACTACATCTACATGTATATATACTAATAACGTTAACAAAATTGAAACCCAAAAAAATAGTCACAAGTGTTGTTAACTAAAGAGGTGAGAACACTAGCTAGGTCGAACAAGACGTACTTTTATTATGTGCATTTAATTTGATTGGATTAAAAATGAAAATGAAAAGAAGAAATTTAGGATCTCTAGTCTTCATTCGATATTCTCATACGGTGATTTGAGCACTTCTACATTAATAATGCAAATGCACATTTGTGCCTAGAATCCGCTCCCGTTATTAATTGCATTTACGTTTGTTTAAATATGATCTATCGGGAGGTATTCAATGTTTTAACCTGCACTGAAGTATTTAACCCAGTGTAGTTAGTTAGCCAGTGAGACTGAAACATCACACCAATATGAAAAACCCTACCATGCATGTGGCATGGACCTTCACATAAGAAGCACCAATAAATACTACAACTCTTAACGGTTGAGATGGGAACAACTATACAAGCCAATCTAGCTCTCCACCTCACAATTTGATTGTGGACCTCTGAAAATGCATGATGTTATATATTATGTGACAAAGGATGAAACAAAGCGTGGGATGAGGAACTGGATCTGCAAATATACTCCACTACATGCACTAGTTGCTGCAGACGGGTTTTGAAATCAATAAAGCCCTCATGTCATGTGTTCTTCGTTTTTGCCCCGGGATTATTAATTGGGAAAAGAATTTCACAAAGGCAATGCCAACCCAGCTAAAAGGTACGTACGCCAGACCTTGCTTGGAACAGGAAACATGTTCATCCATCCACCCATCACTCGATAATTCAATTCTCAGAAAGAGACTGCAGCTAGAGCCAAAATCTCATAAAGCCATGCATGGAAACAAATTTGTCAAAGAGGAAAAAGAAAATGATATCCTGAGAAAAGAAGACTTCAATTGTATATATCTGTATATAGATCACCGTTGACATTATTAAGTCTTAACGTATGTACTTTATTTAGAGGAAGAAATTAAATTCTAATTTATTAAATAACGATGTCACTGCATCGAGTTAGGGTAAATATGTATATAGTTCTACTAAATCAGTATTGTACATTTATACTTTAAAACAAATACATAATATGTAAAAGAACAGTTCTCTTCCAGAGTGAGACACCATTTTGAAATTAAAGTGTGTGGTGCTTCTCATTTCGCTCACTTTTATGTCATATTTTCACATCTCCACCGTTCAATGTTTATAACATAATGTGTAGATCATTGTTACAAAGTTTCATATATAAAATCGATGATAATTACATCAAAGATGAATGAGTATCAGAAATACCAAAGGATAACCAAACTTAACTATCGATTTCTCTTTCTACTTAAGTCTATTGGAGTTATTAAGGTGGAGATGAGCATAATAAGCCCCAACTGTCTCACTGACCAAGTCACAAGACAGTCCAACAGTAACACAGTCAACAACCTCACCACCTGCTTATGACTACCTCTATCCTCCTCTTAATGACCCATCTAACTTTTCTTCCTCTCTCTATTCCTTACATAATGCAACCATTTAACACCTCCACACTGCAGGTTACTCCAATCCTCACAAATATGATACCATTTCACACACTAGTTCAATTCCACCGCTCTCTTACATTCACTTCCTAACCTGTTTCTTTCACTCACCACACCACTACATATACCATTAAGCTCACCTTCATCTCCTCTCACTGCTCGATTTTTCAAAATGACTTCAAAGCCGGATACATTTCCCTCCTCCGGCAACTTCAACGACGACCACTTAGACGACGACGATATGTTGAAGTTGAAGAAGAAGAAGAAGGCGAAACAAGAAGAAGATAAAGAGAACAAGAAGCGCATCGTTCCGTTACTCAAGCTCTTCTCTTTCGCTGATTCTTACGACTGCGTTTTGATGGCAATCGGATCTGTCGGGGCATGTGTTCATGGCGCTTCAGTCCCTGTCTTCTTTATTTTCTTCGGAAAACTGATAAACATTATTGGCCTTGCTTATCTCTTTCCCAAAGAAGCTTCCTCTAAAGTAGCCAAGGTATGATAATACCTCGCTTCAAAGTTTTTACCATGCATTATCTGGTAATAAAAAGACAAAACCTTTCAATTCAAACATGTCCATATCTGGGTTCTAATTAAATTTCCTTGTTTCCTTGCTGCAGTACTCCTTGGATTTTGTATACCTCAGCATAGCTATATTGTTTTCATCATGGACCGGTATGAATTAACCTCGTTATTTTTGAATATCAATTTTCCGATAATGCATGTGAAATTAAACAATGATCAGTAAATTCAAGTGATGATCTTAATCTTGTAGAGGTGGCTTGTTGGATGCACACTGGGGAAAGACAAGCAGCGAAAATGAGGATGGCGTATTTGAGAGCCATGTTAAATCAAGATATAAGTCTTTTCGACACTGAAGCTTCTACTGGGGAAGTCATTTCTGCAATCACAAGTGACATTCTTGTGGTTCAAGATGCTCTTTCTGAGAAGGTAATTAATCAAGGAACATATCCTAAATAATTCATACACATCTAATTAGAGTTAGGATACTATTCCTCTTACTCAATGTAGGTCCAACCCTAATCAAAATATATCGAACAGACTGGTGAGCAATTATCATTATCATATCATCATTATTAAGATAATAATACCCGAGAAAAGAGAAATATGTTTTGGTTAGTGAAGGAAAATTATTAATGAGTCAAAAATAGTAGGTAACAAATTAATCGATGAGATTAGAGGCATCTGCATTAGATTTCTGGACTAGGGCTCGATGAAGACGATGCGAGGAAGTAAATGCAAAGAGCATTTATAAGTCCGTTGGGGAGGTTGGTTGGTTGGTCTTCTGGGAGTTCCAGCTGTGGATGCATATCTGTTTCTGGAAATTAATTATTGAAGCTTTGAAACAGGACATATAATTTTAGAGTTTCTATAAAACCATTATTAAGGTATTGACCCGATCCGATTTAAATTCTATCGGTGGTCTCTGCAATTTCCAAAAACAATTTGTGGGTTTCTTTTGAAATGATTCACCCGAATTATTTGGATCGGGTCGGTCCGGGTCATCTAAGCACACGGGTCGGTTCGGGTTCTGAGTGAACTCCCCGCGTAAAACCCTATAGAGGACAGAGATCGAAGTTCAAAAACCCTAGAACCTCAAGACAATAATAATCTTCAATATGAACTAGTTTAGTTACATGCTAGATGTAAAACTAGGTTTCTGGCTATAATTTTAATTTTGGAGAAGGAAGAACAAAATCTTTTTCTAGTTTACATGATGAAGATTATGATGTTATATAGATGACATGCATGTTTGATTTGTGTGTAGTCGAATATGATATGTATATGTGATGTATGCAGGTAGGGAATTTCATGCACTACATAAGCAGATTTCTAGCAGGATTCATAATTGGGTTTGTTAGGGTTTGGCAAATTAGTCTGGTCACTCTCTCCATTGTTCCCCTAATTGCCCTTGCTGGTGGTGTCTATGCCTATGTCACTATTGGCCTCATTGCTAGGGTTAGGAAGTCCTATGTCAAGGCTGGTGAAATTGCTGAAGAGGTCAGAGAATAAACCCTCCATCGCTTTCTCTCTAGAACTATCTCTACGATTGTGGGTTGATATTTGTATGAATTTGATTGAATTAGGTGATAGGAAATGTGAGGACAGTGCAAGCATTTGCAGCAGAAGAAAGGGCTGTAAGGCAGTACAAGACAGCTCTGATGGGTACATACAAGTATGGGAAGAAGGCAGGACTGGCCAAGGGTTTGGGGCTGGGCTCCCTGCACTGCACCCTTTTTCTTTCATGGGCATTGCTCGTTTGGTTCACTAGCATTGTTGTGCACAAGAATATTGCTAATGGTGGCGAGTCTTTCACCACCATGCTTAATGTTGTTATTGCTGGCCTGTAAGTTCATTTTGTCCTAACATCTTCACTCAATATTAGTCCTTCGATTCCATTCTAATTTGCACTTTACTACCACATTTATGTATACATACATTATAAACACATTGAGATTTCTCCAACTTCCACATGTTCTAAATTTAGAAAGTAAAACCAACCAGCTTATATATCATTTGATGATGGAAGCACTGGTATACAATTGTGTAGCAATGCTTCCGCAATTTGTTTATTGTGTATATGTACTTATCTAGAACATGTTGAAGTTGGAGATAATCTCTGGTTGTCGTTATTATGATGAATCTATAGTTGGTCTGGAATTTTATTTGGAGTTCAGATATCGTAAATAAGATCCACCAAAATGATACTCTTGTTTGCTTCTTGTTTGGAAGGTCACTAGGGCAAGCAGCGCCTGACATCTCTGCATTCATTCGAGCTAAGGCAGCTGCATATCCTATATTTGAGATGATAGAGAGGAACACAGTGAACCAATCTAGCAGCAAAACTGGTCGGAAACTGGACAAACTTGAGGGGCATATCCAATTCAAGGATGTATCTTTTAGCTACCCATCTCGTACAGATGTTAGTATCTTTGATAAGCTCAATCTTGATATCCCTGCCGGGAAGATTGTAGCTCTTGTAGGAGGAAGTGGTTCTGGCAAGAGTACAGTTATATCTTTGATTGAAAGATTCTATGAGCCACTTGCTGGCCAGGTATTGTTAGATGGAAATAATATAAGCGAACTTGACCTCAAATGGATGAGGCAACAAATTGGTCTGGTCAATCAGGAGCCTGCTCTTTTTGCAACAAGCATTAGGGAAAATATTCTCTACGGAAGAGGTGATGCTTCAATGGATGATATCAAGCAGGCAGCTAAACTTGCAGAGGCTCTTTCTTTCATCAATAACCTCCCGGAGAGATTTGAAACTCAGGTATCGAAACACAACTGCTTTTACATACTTATTTAGGTATATCTATCTGTATGCATATATAAATATGCAGACAAGAAAACAACTGCAAGAATTAGTACTTGCACATTTGTTTAAACAACAGCAAGCTTTGACTCTTTTTCTTTCTTCTTCTTCTTCTTTTTTTTAAAAATTTTTTGTATAGTGCACATTTGCTGTAGATTTTTCTTTGTTTAATCCTTTTTACGTTGCAAAGGAATAGTGTATAAAATGAGATCTTATGAAGGATTGTTGAGTTGTTGTATGTCTTAGCTTTATTTCTTTTTTCTGATGGACTCATAACTTTCTTTTCCAGGTTGGTGAGAGAGGCATACAACTCTCAGGAGGACAAAAGCAAAGGATTGCAATAGCACGAGCAATAGTGAAGAATCCATCAATTCTTCTATTGGATGAAGCAACGAGTGCACTGGATGCAGAGTCTGAAAAGAGTGTTCAGGAGGCACTTGATCGAGCCATGGTAGGGCGAACAACAGTAGTGGTGGCACATCGTCTGTCCACTGTCAGGAATGCAGATGTTATTGCAGTTGTTCAAGAGGGGAAGATAGTTGAAACTGGGAACCATGAGGAGCTAATTTCAAACCCCAACGGTGTCTATGCAGCACTTGTACATCTACAAGAGACAGCTTCTTTGCAACGCCACCCCTCATTTGGTCCTAACTTAGGACGGCCACTGAGGTACACTTTAGAATATTATATCCTGGAAAATTTTGACTGACATTCTGGTGCTCATACTAAATCTTCTTATAAACTCCGGAATAATTGCAGCTGTTGAAATAGGTGTTCACTTTGTAGATTTTCCCTTTATACAGTATTGATAAACGTACATAATGTGGATGCATTTAGTTAGTATGTCTCCTACAAATAAAATTACTGATCTAGCAATCAAAATTATCAAAACCTCTAAGCCGTATAATATGGTACTGTTTTCAGTTAAACTGGGAATGACATTTATTTTCCATAAATTTTTGTAGCATGAGGTTTTCACGAGAGTTATCTCGCACTACAGCAAGTTTTGGTGCCAGCTTTCGATCTGATAAAGAATCTCTTGGGCGTCCTGGTGGTGAGGGAATAGAGATTAAGTCGAGACATATATCAGCAAGTAAACTGTATTCCATGATCCGTCCAGACTGGCACTATGGGGTGATGGGCACCATTGGTGCCCTTATTGCTGGAGCTCAGATGCCTCTTTTCGCTCTCGGTGTCTCTCAGGCTCTAGTTTCCTATTACATGGACTGGGAAACAACATGCCGTGAAGTTAAGAAGATCTCATTACTCTTCTGTGGGGCTGCAGTGGTAACTGTCATTGTTCATGCTGTAGCTCATCTTTGTATGGGAACTATGGGAGAGCGACTCACTCTTCGAGTTAGAGAGAAGATGTTTTCTGGTATGCAGAGTTACATATTATTCATATAAAATATAAAATAGGAATGAAATAGTCATTTTTTAAAGGCCTCTGCTGATTTCTTTACAGCAGCATATACATACATGCCAAGTTTTTTTCATCCTTTGGAAGTCATCTGTAGCGTGTATAGGATGTCTTTATGTTTATTTCATTTTCATTGATGGACCATGGACCCTTATTTCTATGGAGATTGCATTGAAAACAGATAGCAGAATCAATTCTTTCATAAACATATAGCAGAATCAATTCTTTCAGAAACAGATAGCAGAAGCATTCGAGTTATTTTTGATGGTGATAATAATGTGTATTTATTTATCTGTAGTATTACACTATCACATATGATTGTCAATCATGAATGAAAAATAAAAGAATTGAAATTTGTTTAGTCCTTCTAGTTTGAAATCGACATCTGTTTAGTCCTTATAGTTTTATTTTAATTTGAATGGTCCTTAAAGTCACAATTTTTCATCCAAATTGTCATTATGTCAATTTTCTTAGTTAAATTGCTGATGTGACCTAAAACCATTTAGATGAAAACTTATGACTTTAAGGACCATTCAGATTAAAATAAAACCACAAGGACTAAACAGATGTCGATTTCAAACCATAAAGACTATACAGTATTTTACCTGAAATAAAATTTAACCTCTATGATTAAGACGCTTATTAAGAAACAGTTAAACCATTGGTCCGTTAGGGACAATACAAAACTGCCAAAAACAAAGACTAAAGATCACACCATCCACCAAGTTTAACTATGTGTCTAGTATAATCTGGATAGCTCCCCTTTATGGGGGTTATGAAGAATTCCATTTGTTATGAACTTTTGATATTGTCTTCTCTTCTTTAATTTTCTTTTTATTTAAATGCAGCAATTTTGAGGAATGAGATCGGGTGGTTTGATGATACAAACAACACCAGTTCTATGCTTTCATCGCGTCTAGAAAGTGATGCAACTTTATTACGAACTATAGTTGTTGATCGCTCAACAATTCTTTTACAGAATGTGGGGTTGATAGTTGCCTCATTTATCATTGCCTTCATCTTGAACTGGAGAATCACATTAGTGGTCTTAGCCACATATCCTTTGATCATTAGTGGTCATATCAGCGAGGTCGTATACCATTACTCATTACTTCTTTCTGCTGTTTTGAAAGAATAACTGAATAAGGATGTCATTTTTTTATAGTAGCCAACAATTTCTGCCTCTTTTTTTTTTCAGAAACTTTTCATGAAAGGCTATGGTGGGAACTTGAGCACAGCATATCTGAAAGCTAACATGCTAGCGGGGGAAGCTGTAAGTAACATCCGCACTGTTGCTGCATTTTGTTCTGAGGAGAAAGTCATCGACCTATATGGTCGTGAGCTTGTTGGACCTTCTAGACGTTCATTTACTCGTGGTCAGATTGCTGGCATATTCTATGGTGTATCTCAGTTCTTCATATTCTCATCTTATGGCCTGGCCTTGTGGTATGTTGCTTTTACCTTCTTCCACCCTCTAGTCTTCTAAAAGATTGGCAAAATTCTGTAGTCATATTTGAAGCTAGGCTGGGAATGATAACAAAAGCTCATATTGGGTAGTTACTTCAAAATACGTTTTTTTCTATGAAAAAGAAATTGATATATACATGAAGCTTAATTTTATTTTGTCCACATGTATAAGAAAATATTTTGGGCCTCAATTTATTTTTCATGTTTCAAGAGCTTGACATGAATGCAAAGCATATATAATCTTTGTTTTTTTTTTTTCTGTGACAATCAGGTATGGATCTGTTTTGATGGAAAAGGGGCTTGCTAACTTCAAATCTGTCATGAAATCATTCTTTGTTTTGATTGTGACGGCATTAGCAATGGGTGAGACTTTAGCGCTTGCCCCCGATCTTTTAAAAGGGAACCAAATGGTGGCATCAGTCTTTGATGTCACAGATCGCAGAACAGAAATCCTAGGGGACATAGGAGAAGAGGTTACAAAAGTGGAGGGGACAATTGAGTTAAGGGGTGTTCAATTTAGCTATCCGTCAAGACCAGACGTATTGCTTTTCAGGGACTTCAATCTGAAAGTCCATTCAGGCAAGACTTTAGCATTGGTGGGACAAAGTGGTTCTGGTAAAAGTTCTGTGATTTCTTTAATTCTCAGATTTTATGATCCGACAGCTGGGAAAGTTATGATAGATGGTAAGTCTTATGCACAAGTTTTTGCTTTATCTCTTAGACAAAGAACACGTAGAGTTTTAATATAGACGAAAATGACTGCATTTGTGAGGAAAATAAGGAGAGTGGAATTTACACCCCCTTTTAAATTTGAACATAAGACATGAAATTTGGTTTAACAGAAGCAGGGGAGGGAGGCAGGGGATATAGAAAGTTTTCTTCACCTAATTAAGTCTGAAAGGACATGATAGTTCTTCCAACTAATTTTTTTTAATTAAGGAATTATATTCAATATTATTGGCTAGATTGATCTGAAAAATGTATGTCATTGCAGGAAAAGACATCAAAAAAGTAAATCTCAAATCTCTACGAAGACACATTGGCCTGGTTCAACAAGAACCAGCTCTCTTTGCTACATCAATTTATGAAAACATCCTTTATGGAAAAGAAGGAGCTTCTGAAGCAGAAGTAATTGAAGCAGCCAAGCTTGCCAATGCACATAGTTTCATTAGTGCCCTTCCAGAGGGCTACTCCACTAAAGTTGGAGAGAGAGGGGTGCAACTATCCGGTGGCCAAAGGCAAAGGGTGGCCATTGCCCGAGCAGTTTTAAAGAACCCTGAAATTTTGTTACTAGATGAGGCGACCAGTGCTCTAGATTTGGAGTCTGAGCGTGTGGTGCAACAAGCTCTTGACAGATTGATGAAGACTCGTACAACGATAATGGTGGCACATAGGCTGTCCACAATTCAAAATGCAGACGAAATATCTGTCATACAAGATGGGAAGATTGTGGAGCAAGGAAGTCATTCAACTCTTATAGAGAACAGAAATGGAGCATACTACAAGTTAATAAACATTCAGCAGCAACAGCAGCATTGACGATACACAACTGAGAACAGGTTTACTCAAATGATTTTATTTAGGGGAGTTGTTTTCATCACTGTATGCTTTGTAATTCTTTTCATTTTCTTTCTAAATTACCACATATATATAGTGGAGATTGCTACTGCCTCATGAGAATAATGATTATACATATATGTTGGGAATTTATGTACAAATATTCATATCAGCATCTCTTATTTTTCAAGATGAGTCAGTATGATCACTCATTTGTATTTTATTATTGAGGATATAGATACAAAATACATACATTCTCCAGAAATCAATAGAAATGACTATTGTGTATAACTTTTTGGCATTGTTACTTATAAATTTGAAGAACCAGATGCTACTGCTTATAATATTTCAAATTATTGTTCCAGATGAGTCATTATGAGTTATGAGTTTACGACCTCTTCTTTGTATATCAAAATGAGGGTGTTGCATCCAATAGCAATTGTTGAGGTAAGGCTTTTCCTTTGGTGTGAAACGTGGTCTTATCTTTGTATTTTACGAAACATAGAGATTGAATTTTCTTACCCAAGATCTCATTTCCATACACCAAACTTGTTTTATAGTTTTGTCTTGTGCTGTTAAGTCAATCAAATCCCCATTCAAAACAACGGAAATTTCCTGTATTTTCTTTGAATAGGGACTCCCATTGTTTTGTTATCAAAATGACCACTTACGTGGAGTAATCTTAAAGTCCTATGTTTTTCTCTGAGGAAACCAAGTTCATCAAGTAAATCCCACATGGAAAATTAGTGATTCTGATATGCAGAAGTCAATGAGAAGTTTAACTGTTTCGTTCGACCGGGTCATTTTTCTACAGTCTCCCAATCTTTTCACTTAGTTAAAGAGTTTCATATGGATAAGGCTTGTGAAGAAAGGCAATGCGGTAAGGAAGGTTGAAATAAGTTCTGGAATATCTTGCTGTCCTTTTGTTGCTTCATTTGACTACTGAGAAGCAAATATGTCACTCTCTTTGAAATAATGCAAAGCACCCTGAGCTACCATGCAGGAGTCAAAACCAACTTAGATTCTACCAAATGTCAAACGCTTTGAAGGGAGTCCTACATGAGGCTATTTTATTTATGGGATTTTGGGCAAAGTCCAAAAGCAGTGGATGCGTGTACTCCTTCAAGATCAACAAGCAGCTCAAAGCACTATTTTAATGGATGATATTCTGGCTTTTTGTACCAATACTAACAGAAGATAACCAACTTTTATTTTATTGGTTGCTTTGATATACATAGTATGATATTTGTGTACCATGATAGGTTTACAATCACATCCATCGATGATTACTAAATTTTTTTAAACACTGCTGCTTTAGCATGTCCTAGAATCTACATTATTGTCTGATCAGTTAACCTGCCTGTCTGGTCCAGTAAGATATACGTGACCCAGTCTGCGAACACTTTAGCTTGACCAAAGCAAACTACAAGCAAAAATGATAACTGCCTCGTTTGATCTATAAACTCACCAGAACATAAGGAATGCCGAGCAGTTGCAGTATAATTTCATATATGACTTCTCCTTTCCTGACAATTGGACCGGTGCTAGAATGGATGAGAAGAGATTATCCTGAATCCAAATAAGGAAAAGAGGAGAATTCTACACAAATATGATTTTCCAAGTTCCAAATACTTGTAATTGGTGTGGTTTTTATTGCAACAGAAATGTAGTATACTGCATTTATCCCTGACTCTCGATAAACTTTCAGACTTCATAGCAATACAGATGTTTTCATCATAAGCTCTTAATTTCTTTAATTTTGGTGCGCGTGTTGAATTTGAATGAATTGAATTCGTAGCGTGGAGTAATAAAATTGGATGGCTCAATGCATGCACTTTTGGGTGTGTAGAAGATTTGAGGAGAATGGTTGGTAAATGGGTGATCAACCACGCATGGCAAGATATGAAAGAGCAGTAGTTGGAGTCTGCTGCATATTTTAGAACAGGATTTGAAATCATTATATGTTAAACTGGTAAGAACATGACAAATATGATGACCAGTGAGATGGATGATACATGAAGGCTATGTTAGTATAAACGAAGAAATACTGGAAAGGAGCTTAGTTTTATTACCTAGTAATGAGGTCTTGCATGACTCAATATCACTACAATCACCTAAAGATGAGGATATATGTAAGAATATAACACTATCACATGAAGAAAATTAGAAGATGACAAATTGAACCATGCATCATCCTTTTAGACAATCAAACATTTGAATTCTCAACCATTGAATAATAATTCATCTTCCATGAATAAAACTGAATATAGTTGTAACAAGTAACAAGTAAAACTGAATATAATTCATCTTCAAACTGAATATAGTTCTCAGTAAACAAAATGTAACATGAATAGCTACATTGTTGCTGCCTTTAGTTCATCTGCCATGAAAGCAGATGCTGCTCGCATAACTTCTACTCGACCATACCTTACTGGTGTGCAAATTGTTAGTCATATGGATAAGTTTAATGGCACATCAACAGTGATCAACTAGCTTGGTACAAGTAAAACAACAACAGATCACTCGAATGCCATAAAGTACAAGTGGATTTGACTCGAGTACTGCTAGTAGTTGTCTCCAAAACTTGTATATTCATTTGAAGTTTGAAGATTTGTGATGCACCATGATCTATACCTCTATGTCCTTCAACTTCGTCAGCTGTTTCTCAATACTGAGGCAGTCTTTTTTCTCCTTTAACTACCATAAGAGCAATAGTACAAGTTTAGATTAGAGTAAAACACAAAATAGTATGGTACTCTTGGGAAATTCCTTATGACAAATCATGACATCAAGGCTCCAACAAGGCAAGAACAAGTTAAACACTGCCATTCACTGACATCTGAATCCATATACTTGTTCTCCATTTGGCCAACAATAGCGAATGACAGCACATCTTCTGCAGTAGCACACAATGCATTGTTACATGTTTTGATCTGCTTTTTCATCATATCTTTTACCTTTCATCGTGTCGCTTACCTTTTAATTTCCCTCTGATAGCAGACAAAACCAGTTCAAACCTTAAACCCTACTGGCACCGGCTTATGGTTCAGGGAGTCTTAAACCCAATGGAATCCTGACTGGTGGCTTTAAAGCAATTTACAAACCTCATCAACCACATTAATATAACTGTCAACATTGTATGAATATTACACTACCTAATCCTTGTATAAATAGAAATTTAATTCAAAATGGGTTCTAACTTTCTAGGTTGCTTACTGTCAATCGTCATTGCTTGTTTTTGGGAACCAAGTAATATTTATAATGAGAGTGAGAAAAGGAATGAAATGACATCACCATTTGAAAAACTGTTTCTTACTTGCACCTATAAAACCAGCAAGTCTCAACAATATGTCCAAACTAATCCTAGAATCCTTCTCAACTTTTCATCTGAGATCTAGACATCGTTTGTTTCCTACGATAATGGGTAGATCTCCTTGTTGTGATGATCAGAGTGGTTTAAAGAAAGGTCCATGGACAACTGAAGAAGATCAAAAGTTGGTTGATTACATTAACAGAAATGGCCATGGAAGCTGGAGAGCTCTCCCCAAGCTTGCAGGCCTCAACAGGTGTGGCAAAAGTTGCAGGTTAAGGTGGACTAATTATCTGAGGCCTGATATCAAGAGAGGGAAATTCTCCGAAGAAGAGGAAAGAGTTATCATCAACCTTCATGCAGTGGTTGGAAACAAGTACGTTTGATTCTCTTATTCCTTCTTGCAAATAACTTGTACTATTATATAATGAGGCCTAACTCTTAGAGGTGCTGTTCTATCAGGTGGTCTAAGATTGCAACTCATCTTCCAGGGCGAACTGATAATGAAATTAAGAACTATTGGAACACTCACCTGAGAAAGAAGCTGCTACAAATGGGACTTGATCCAAACACCCACAAGCCGAGGACAGACCTCAATCACCTTCTGAACCTTTCACAGTTGCTTAGCATGGCGAGTGTCGGCAACATGGTGACTAGTAATCCATGGGACAATGCAGTAAGGCTACAAGCTAGTGCTGCACAGCTATCTAAGATGCAGTTACTGCAAAATTTATACATGCAGGTTATAAATTCATCAATTGCAACTCCTGATATAGACAACAAGACTGGTATTGGTCCTTTTGGTTCTCAGAATATTAACCTCTTTGGAGGGAACTTCAATGGAGCAAGCAGCATGGTCGACAGAGATCAAGAATGGAACGGAGCTAGCATCCCCGGGGCACCTAATAACTTGAACACTATTTCCAACACATTGGAAGGGTTTGAACCATTTCATAGCAATATTAACAACAACTGCTATGGTATGCAGAACTTCAAGAACCAGTATCCTGAATTGGTTTCATCATCATCTCCTGGGAGTTCCACTACCAATAAACGAATCGAAAGCACTAGTACAAGTGATATTCCAGATGCATGTCAGTCATCGCCCACTTCCATCTTTGAGGCTTGGGAGAGACTCATGGATGATGATACAAGTGAATCCTACTGGAAAAATATTCTGCAGTAAGTTCATAAATTCAACTCGTATCTCTCTCTCTCTCTCTTATTTTCCTCGATCTGTTCACTAATATCTAAACAAGATTTAGTTTATTTATCTTACATAGAAAGCATCCCTCTAGTTTATTTATCTGTTCTGTTTAATTACTTTTCTTCTGGTTGATTATTATTCTGTAAGTGATTTCCATCAAATGTTCTCCTCTTTTCACAGATGTTAATCTATCTTTCTTTCTTTTTGCAGATCAATGTCATAACCACATCCAATCTAGCTCCTAGAAGATATCCCTTACTGATTTGAAGAACTTCGACTTCATACAGAAAAATACTGCATTCGTTATTCATTAATAAGGCTTTGGCTATGTGAAAAGATACTTCCACATCCCTTATTTTTTTTTTCCTTGATCAAAATTTTCTTTGTTTGATGCAGCTATGTGAAAACATATATACTTCCATATTCTTGTAATTATACTTTGTATACAGAAGATGTACTTATAGTATCATTAAGTACATATATTGTACTTCATGAAGAGCTAGACTTGTTTCTAGCTCCAAGTCCTCTAATCTTATTATTAATACGATTTCTTTCAGATATAAAATAGGATAATTTCAGTTTAGTTAATAAACTAATAAGGCTTTGACCATATAATAGCATGTCAAATTCAATTGTCACTGGCATTTCCAACTTTATTAGACACAAGAAAGGTTTCTCCAATCCTGATGAGTCACTGTAACATCAGTAGACGAGTGTAAAATAAAGAAAAAGTTGATACCCTATAAACGAGTCTAAAGCACTAAAAGTCAGATTAGTAGTTACATTGTAAGCCATATTAGGTGAGATTATTTACGTGCAATACAAGCTATTATTGGCCGATAGAAAAGAACAATTACCAAGTTCCAACGAAACCACCTAATTGAGTCGAGTTCAGCTTCAAAAGTGCAACAGAGGGATAACGATTTAGTTAAACATCAAGGGCTTGTACATCAGTGAAGATGAACACACAAGCAAACCTACGAAATAGGCAGCTAGTGTAGAAGCAACATATCGGTCATATTATGTTTCTTTAAGCTAAAATGACAATATTTACCACACCCTGTATTCATAGTCTCTTGATCAGTCAACCTATTTCCTAATCCTACCAAATTTTACAAGACGGGTGAGCCAATGCACAACCTTACACAAGAACCTTTCCCAGGCGTTTGCCTTAGTGACTTGGTCTGCCGGAGTCTCTATAAGGGGCGGCTTCCTAATGCCTCACTTATCTGCAACGGCTTGGTACAATGCCTGGTAATTTGATCGGTACTATGCTTGGTGCATAGCTAAAAAAGTAAAAATGTCTCGCTTTTCTAGCTTGGTTAATTGTGCTCCTAAGTTTTAGTCTTAGTAAAAGCGTTAGTTTTATACTAAGCAACAAGTAAAAGTCTACAATTGAGGCATTGTACCAAGATTTAATCGCCGATCTCCATGATTTGATCAGTAAGTTTAGGCTGAAGTTAGCTACGCAGCATCAGTTTTTGGGTGGCCTAACAGTGAACCTATGTCCCCTTTGGTTTACTTGGGACGGATTCGATTTCAAAGCCTTTCTACTTACTATTGTTCAGAATTCAATTATTTAGATTTCTGCAAATACAATGCATAGTTTCTACTAAAGGTGATCTTCTAATTTCTTCTCAATTGTTAACAATGAAATTAAGTATTAGAATATCTCGCTGTGGAAGAGGTCTTCCCGCTGTAATTTAACTTCAGCAAAGAAAGCTAAAAGTTGATTTCTGTAAAGCAATTTCAGAAAAAAAAAAAAAACAAAAAAAAAAAATATATATATATATATATGGTCTAGCTGGAGCAAAGCAATTTTTCGTCAAGTTTTTGCAGTAGATTCATCAATTACATTGATTAATGGAAATGTTACAAAAAGCCGACACAATAGTTCAATTTGAGAGTATTTTCTCTCTTGTTTCCGATCGATATCAAACCCCATCCTAGTCCCCCACAATGGTAGTTGTGAGGGACAACTTTCTTTGATATCTTGTCCTAATATGATCAAGGGCACGGTTTATACGTATAAGGTGAGGAGTCCAAGCATAGCTAAGGAATCAGCCGTACACAAGTTGATTTAAAACTCACAACCCATGGTGATATCGCAGAAAATAAACGGGAGAGGGGGGAAAGGAGGCAAAGCCTTGAAGCTCAAAGCTTTGGCTAGCATTCAAAAGTCCTCTTATGGATTTTACTCCTAGAAGAAACACAGCAAACAAGAAGAAACAGAACTGCACAAAAGAGCTAAGCTATTGGAGACCGAGCACGAGGCTCAGGAAGGTGCAGTAGCATCCAAGAGTAAGATTTCTTGCCAGGAGGGAGGCGCTTGTGAACTGAGGACAGTGGGCACACCCTCCTCATAGCCAACCAAGTCCACCGCAACAATGGCTTTTCTGCTGGTCCATACCCGGCTGAGTTTGCTAAAGAAGAATGTTTGAGAGAACAAAAATGACAGACCAGTGACAATCATGTGAGGATGACTAGGACTAACCAAGGCTAACTAAGGAGATCTGCAAACATCCAGGGATCCACAAATCATGAACATCAAGTTTGAAAATTAAGTTTGGTTAGACTTGTGAGTGGTGGTTCCCCAAAATTGCAAATTGTGTTGCTACCAGTTATGTTGGCCCATACCAAGTAACTGGGGATCCGGCGGCAGTATATAAATACAGCCACACCTGTCTTTAAAGTTGCCATAACATGTACAAATAACACCATACCCCAAAGGAGAACCTCTAACCAAATCACTCATGGCAGACATTTGGTTCAGTTCAATGGTTTGATTTGGAACACTAACAAACTAGAATTGAGGGAGCAATAGGCAAATTTACCCTCTGTCTAATAGATAGTGAGGAAAAAAGAAAACAGAACTGCACAAAAGTGAAGCAACAATCAATCTCTAACATCTCAAAGATGAGAGCCAGAAGGAACTAGCAGTATGCAAACCAACCTAAAGAGGGCATAACAAGCAACATAAAATCAATACAGACTACATGTGTAACCCAAAAAATGGTACCCCATTTCAATACAATCTCAATTTAGACAAAGTGAGTTGCAGCTCCAAAGCCAAAAGGAAAGACTAATCCAAGATCTTCCCAGTTCCCACACTATCTATTGCAGCAGCATAAATTACTCCAATAGATGCCATTTCTATCCTAAATCACCAACTTCCATCCATATCAGTCTTAGTGATACCCAAACTCATAAATAGATTTCACAAAAATATATGAAGCAGCTGTTTCCATACTTCTCAACAGTGGCCAAGACATACCAAATGCAGAATAACCTGAACAGAATGTATTTATTCAATCCCATAATAGTAATTCAATTCAGTATTTCAGTTTCTATCACGAATTTCATTCGAGTACAAATGTTCTTGAAACATGTTTAAGGACAGAATTTTGACCATTCACAATCTTTGTCCAAAAAGAAAAACATTCACATTCAAGAAGACTCGAACCCACTTGAAAACTCAGATTGAGTTCCGTAAATCAGTAATGGAGACGAATGGTTCAGATTCAGAATGAGTACCCTGATGGACATCAAAGATTCAAAGCAAATGGAAGCATAGAAGTTCAATCCACTCTTTAGCAATATTAACCCAAAATCACAAATTAACAAGCGTAAGCTAGAAGTTTTGCTAAAAGCATAAATTGCCTCCAGATATTACTACCCAAGGAAAAACAGTTGCAACACGCCAAGTAAAAGCATGCAACACAAAAACCTTTTTACCAAGCCTCTTCTAAGGTTGGCGCACTGCACAACAGAAACATTTGCAATACAAGCATGCCGCACTGCACTTAAAATTTTGGAAACATATTCAAATTTTATAACTTTTGACAGCTAGCGAACACATGTTGGAAGTCTAAACCTAGAAAGCATGCATACTCATAACATCACATAAAAATTAACAACATTATTTAAGGTAGCCAAATAATCAGACACGTACGGGGCATACATATGCGGATATGCCAGAGGTACAAGTCATAATATACAATGATACAGCTATAAACCGTTACTAACAACAGATCAAAACAATATGGCTATTCATGCAAGGTCAATTAAAGCACACAGATCCAAAACACAATTCTATCCCAAATCCACTTTGGTTTCAGGATCTTGCTGATCTATCATTTTGCCTCAAAACTAGTTAATCAAGGCTATTCATGCAAGGTCAATTAAAGCACACAGATCCAAAACACAATTCTATCCCAAATCCACTTTGGTTTCAGGATCTTGCTGATCTATCATTTTGCCTCAAAACTAGTTAATCAAGGATATACTAAAAGATTTGTTGCCTGCAAATCTATATCACCCCAAACATGCCTGCAATATATGTGAACTACACATTTATTTCTTTAAGTCCCGACAAAACCTTCAAAAGGGAAACTTGAAATTTATATTAGGGATATAAAAACACTAGCTGCTCCTATATATTTTGCTAAATTTCAAAATACCTCCAAACCATGCACAAGCTCCTCTCCCCTGAACACCAAACACCACTGAACTTTAAAATAAGCTTATGATCAGCAAATGTATTACCAGATGGTAACACCAATCAATAAAAGTAGTTTCCCACTTGCTAGACCAAAGAAAACAAAATGCCATTTCTCTTTATCCACGTCTTATATGACCACAGAATCACTTGCCAAAAACCTAAGGCATGTAGTGTTACAGAATAAATGGTCTGTCTCATGAAACTAGATTAGGAATTTCATGGAACTTTTCCATTTTATGCTTCCTTTTCCAATTGGAATAATCAAGTTTCAAAGATGCAAAACTACCAAAAAAAGGGAGATTCCATCATATCAATCAATAAAGAGATTGAAAAGAAAGCAATTGCATCACTGTTTCTACGTTTCTCTTTTCCGGTAGAATTTTATCAATTTTCTAATAGCTAGAAATCCTATCAATCCAAACAAGATAACTCACATCAAACAACTATGAATAAATAAATTAGTTCAAGACCAAGGAAACAAAGTATCATAAAATTCAATGAATTCAACAAAAGTTGATACGCAAGAAAATGATTAACAAAACGGCCAAAATTCATTTACTAAAAGGTGCCTATGGCACAAACTAGAACAGTTTCTACGAAAGGAAAGATTTCAAAGCCTCAGATTACAACTTGACTTTCCTAAAAGGCTAAAACTTCAGCAGAGTATTTTGATAAGTACCTTCTGGAGGCATCGGTGGATGGAATATACATGTTCAATGCTGAACTGCATGTACTCTTGTTGTCAAGAAGTTAAGCTAAAAGCAAGAACCAACCTACCCATTTCAGCACTGTACCCCAACTGCTATCTAAACCTAATGCCCAACTTATTTCCAACCATCCAATACCGCCAACCCAACAGTAGCCACAGCCACAAGACCTTCTAGACTTGAATTGGATCCTCTTCTATGTTCCGAACAGCACCATCATCCCCATCACTGCTTAAAGTTTTCCTAACTTGTCACAGCTAAGGGCCTCATAGCTCTCCAAACCAATCTTCTCCACCTCACCTTCCTCTTTCTTTTGCACTATATCGCAAAAGAAATCGGTCAAGATAGTCTCGTAACCAGGCATTTTGGCATAGCCAGGGAAATAGTTGATGTCAATGATCAAATAGCGGTTCCCAAATCTGGCGTCCCTTATGACATCAAAGTTGAAGAGGTTCAATTTCAAACCTCGCTGCAACCCTCTAGCAATGTCAGTGATGAAGCTCTGGGGGGGCATCTCAGTATCATCCAAATGCATCATCTTGTAATACTTATCATCAGTCCTCTCATTGGTGGCGAGATTCGAAACCTGTGAAAACGAAAGCAAACCCTCCAGGCTCCCCAATTTCTCCTCCTCCGACACGTCCGGGAGCGACTTCCTCTTGACACATTTCACATAGCCTCCCACCACATACACCTTGAAAATGACACCGCCGTGGTTCACAAATTCCTGAAGCACAATCGGCGGCTTGAGGTTGTTGAGCCCATCGTGGTTGAAAACCAGAGCCATTTTGTGCGACTTGGCGCTGCCGTCAGCCACCAGCGGCTTCGCAATCACCGGAAACTTCAACCCCTCCCAGGCCTGGCGATCAAACAGCGTCTCCTTATCATATATCACAATCTGCTTCGGAATCCCAAACGTGTTGCTCTCGTGCTCGATTTTGAGCTCCGACACCACCTGCAGCATCGAAATCCGGTTGTGCAGCCGCTCAATCGCCTCCGGCGAGTCAACAATCACCGCATTAGGGTTCTTAACCCTAAACGCCTCCAGCTGGCGCCTCCAATCCTGGCCGTACAGCTTGTGGAGCACGCAATCGAACGGCCCCTGATCCGCCAGCTCCTTCTCGGTGTCGATCCGGACAAGATCGACGCCGCGCGACCTCGCCAGCTCCACCAGCGAGTCCTGGATGAAGCTCTGCTGCTTCTTCGGTGCCAGCGCATAGCCCACGCCGAACCTCCGCTCCTCCGCCATCACCACCGCAACGATCACGAAATCAACAACAAGATAATGCTACACGAAACGCACCGCATTCACATTCAGGAAAAAAATCAAAATCCTTAACCCTAATTTTTCGAGTTTTGATCGGAAAAATCGAGAATTACAGAGAATAAAAATGAATGGGAGGGGAGGTGAGAGAAGGAGAAAGTTGTGGATATATATAGCTTTTTCAGCTAGGGTTGAGTGAGGAGCTGATAACGTCACCGGGGTGAGCACGATGGCATATACACGTGGCATATACTCGGGCGGAGATGCGGATTCGGAGCGCGTGGGGTGGGGTCTGGGAGAGTGAGGTACACAAACGGTGGAGGATGAGCTGCAGTTAACGATGTGGACTTTGGGATTCTTTTTGCTGGAATGTGTAAGGGTGTTTTGGACTTTTGGTCAGATGAGGAGTTAATTTGCGAACATTTTGGTATAAATCTGGGGGCAATTTGGTGATGGTGACGTTATTAGTCTCCTCCAGCTCAACTCCTATCGCTGGGTTGCCACGTGGACAGAAACACTGCAGCGTCGGCACGCGTTTTTTTGACGGTGCAAATTTGCAACAGTGATCAGTAAGTTCCGGTGTCACACGTGTTATGTGACGACTAGAAACGTTTTTTTTACTTTTGGGTTGTTTTTCATGAGTTTTTTCAAAGTTCAATATTTCACCATTGATAGAAAGGGGGATAGTATGAATTAGAGGTTCTTCAAAAACGATCAAACCAACAACCATATTTGACTCTTTGAAAATATAAGATAACTTCACCTCATTCATTCTTGTCATTATATTTCTGCAACCAATGAAAAGGAATCCAAAAGGATGAAGATCAAGATTAGGAATGCATCAAATTCAATAGAATGACAGAATCAGTTTCAATTTCAAGCTTGGAGATATGCAAATTTGCAACAAGTCTGAGACCATGAAGAATGCCCCAAGCTTCAGCAGCAAGAATTTCACCAACTCCCAAATTTATAAAACCAATAATCCAAGCACCAGCATGATTTCTAATCACTCTACCTGTACCAATCTTCTCAGAAGCAGTAGCTCTAGTACCATCAATATTTAACTTGAAGAAATTTAAGGGAGACATCTCACAAGATAACATGGAGGCCGAATAGCTATACATAATATCAGCATTAGCACTATTCTGTCCTTTTTTCCACTCCAAAGCATAATCACAAATCACTTTATTAAAACAAACATGCATGAGAAAAGAGGGATCAAAAACCCGCTTGTTTCTCCATTTCCAAATGAACCAGCTGATGAACACAAATAGATTGCACTATTTAACATCATTCAGTAACATGACAATGTAGTTGAGCATAAATCAAACCATTCCAATATAAAGAAAAAGAATTTGAAATATTACCAAGTTTAGAAAAAGATCTCCAAATACTAGCAGACCTGAGACAATCTCTAAATAGATGGAGGAGGGATTCATCAGCGGAAGAGCAAATTGGACAAGAAGCATTAGAAGTGAAACATCGAGTAACTCTTTGCACATCGGTTAGGATTTTCTTATGAAGAACAAACCAAAGAAAAGTCTTCAATTTTGGAGGGATATTGTACTTCCAAATTGTTTTCCACTAAGGATTACGAAGAGCAGATAAATCAAATAGAGTATTATAAGCATGTTTGACAAAAAAAAAACCATCAGCTCTAGCTCCCCAAATAAGAGTATCAGTACTAGAATTATGAAAACCAATAGGCACATTTATAATCTCTTGGACAATGTCAACAGGTAACACAGAGAGGAGCAGGGGCACATTCTAACCATCATTATTCCAAAAGGTATTGCAGGATGTTGTATTTAGTCTTTGAGGAAGGGATATAGGGTTTCGAACTAGGTCACAAGTTAATGTGGAAAAATAATTAATGAGGAAAGATCATAATCGAGAGAACTTAAATTGTCAGGGTGTATAGAATACATCTTAGTGGTGTAATCATAGCGGCTTCAAGTTAATTGATGGAGAAGATGTTGTCCGTTTGTGAAACATATATAACAGGCGAGCAGCAAGTTTTTAAAAAAAATTATTTGAGAGTGATTTCAAGCCATTAAGGTCACGTTAGCTAGCTGGTAACACCCACCAAGCCAGTTAGTTTCTAGAACGAGGTCCACGAGCATATTGCAACAAAGCTAGACTAATCTCAAGCGCACAAATGTGAAGGCTTCTTAAATATGTTGGTCACAAATTGATGAGAGTTGGGACTCGAACTCTAGACATGAGATTTTATATTAATTAAGTAGCTCGACTAACTATACCACACCCATATGGTTATGGATAAAAATAAAAAAAAAACTCTTTTAGCATTTATTATTCAGGTGCGTTGTTTCAAAATCAGTACTCACTTGAACATGATTAAAAAATTTCTATTTTTTATTTATATGAACACAATCATCGGTTCTAGTAGTACATGTACAAAAATCTTAAATTTGCAAGTCCTTTATTTGATGTTCTTGTCCAAAACATCACATAGATACAAAGACAATTCCATCCGTCGTAGTCTCTGATTTGTTCTTTGAGCCAATAGGGTATTGGAGCTCATCAAAGACGTGATTCGATATCATTCAAAAGAAATATTTTTCAACTGTTTCCCAAATATTTATTTATTTTTTTGAACAGGAATTCCCAGATATGTTTAAAGGGGAATCAAAACTTTAGCTTTAGTACCCACAACATCCATTACATATGCTAGCAGTGTAGCACAAATAATCAAACTAATGAACTTTAGAACAAGATAAGGAAAAGAAGAATCACCTAATACCATTGGGCAATTTGAGCTGTTATTGTCAACCAAATCTTAATCGTATACTCACTGTCACACAATTTCTATCACCACTTACTCCATATATTCTTCTCCAGAGTCAGTGGGTGCTGAGGCCTGTGGGTCATTCTATATGACATCAAGCTTTGTATGCTAGTAATCATGGGGTGGTGTATGAGGAAAACATGCCAGTTATTAGCATAGTGGTCTTTGAGGAAAGCTTGTGCACTCAACTTCGGTAAACTTCTTTACAATCGGACAGTTTCTGTCGACGATATCGGAATCTGATGACTGATTCTGTATATATAAACGCAATCAATCGGATAATGGCGAAATGAAAAGAACAACTATACCGTTTCGGTTTTCGGCTCGTATTTGGTAGGGATAGTCGATGTGATAAATGGATAGTCTTCAATCTTCATACCTCAGAAGCTGGACATAAACTTTATGAGCTGAAATAATCTACTGGATTACTTTGTGTGATTGGCATATGGCCGGTGAGCTTGTCATATATCTGTGGCACATGGCCGGTAACAGTTGGTAACATATTTTTTGAGAAAGATACATTTGTATGTGGATTATAAACAGAGAGCAGATTACTCCAATCACTTTAGCTGAAGTAAAGCTTACCAATTGCAGGTTTAGACAATAACCCGTAGGTAAAATTTCAATCATGTTTAGCAACACTACTCGGTCCTCTTCCAACTTCCTGCTGCAAAAATAGTCTCACACCAAGCAATGATATTCTCTCTACAGAATCGGCGCTTTCAGATGCATATTGGTAAATGGATTGGAGCAAGTCTGGTACTTCTATTAGCATCCGCGATTATTCTCTTCCCTATTTTATGCCATGTACTCTTGATGTGAATTCAATGTTTTCAAGGATATCGATCGGTCTATAATTTCCATTCCGGCCCATGTATATATTATTCAAGATTAGTTACATTTTACCCCCTCAAACTATGAGAGCGTCTTCAATTTCATACCCAAGTATCAAATTCTTTTATTCTTCATACCCGTGGTTAAATAAACCGTTACAAAAAAAAAATGAAAATGGCTTCGGTGGCAGTTAATTGTTGGAGCGGTGGTTAAGTGCTGACGTGACCACTGCCATATGAATAAGAAAATTAAAGAAAAAATATGTAATTCAAACCTGAACAAGAATTTAGAGTTTGTGGAGGTGAGAAGAAGGAATAAACTGGCAACTAATCTAGCTAGAAAGTGGAGAATTTGGTTCGAATCAGAAAACCCAAAGAAAGACAAAATGAGCTACCAATGAGGAGCAGAAAACCCATTATCCCAGAGAAATCTCAAATCTTCTAAAACTACCAATTTTCTCGTTGAACAACGCAACCGATTCCTACTTGGCCTAAACATCCCCAAATCTACAACCAGAGCGTAATCCATTCCTGGAAACGAGATCGATCAACCAAAACAAGAGTCAGAGGAGGTGCCCTATCACCAATTGATATGAACTTATTCAAATGAAGTAAGATCGATCAACCAAAACAAGAGTCATACCGGCTTCATTCACAACATTGAAGCATCGTACACAAGCCAGTGATCCGCCTCCGCGCCCTCTAATTGGGCCGCCCTCTGTGGAAGCCGTTGATGGATACTGCTAGAAATTGATCAGGACTCAAACTTGCAGATTAGTTCGACGCCACAATCAGAAAATGAACCGATCTGGGCATGTTTTGGCGGAGAAGGAAAAAGTACCCATGGTTGGGAGGTTGGCTCAACCTGGAGATTGGAATTATGTAGGATTCTTTTTTCTTCTTTCTTTGTTCTCAACTCTCTAGACTCTAGGTTGTCCACCTTATCAATTAACAGCCACCTCGTCAGCTAATGACAGTTTACCACGGGTATGAATGTGACTAACGGTGCTAAGTTCAGGTATGCAAATGAAATAATTTGATACTTGGGTGTGAAATTGAAGACGCTCTCCTAGTTCGGGCGTAAAATATGATTAATCTTATATTCTATGTAATCTTGGTACAAGTTTCCAACTTTGTCTATTATAGTCCAGGTACGTCTGTCTCGCTATAGAAATTGTGCACGGGCTCAATATATAACAGATCGATACTCCCAGAAGTGGTAGGCTTGTAGGACTTGTCAGTTGCAACAATTTATAACTTTTAAAGGGCAGGATTCACAAGGGAACCATGAGCCTTTGTTATCCAAGCCATGTTTTCTTATGCATCTCAAAACATGCAGCCTCTTAACATCACATTCTGTGTTCAGAAAAATCGCTTACCTCGTATGACAGAGGAATAGACCTATGTGCCTCACTAGCAAAACTTAGGTTTTGATGTTTTTACCAATTGTACACTTGTACGTACGAAAGAGCTTTCTGATAGGAAGCAACTCAAGCAAGTACAATTTTTTTTGCCTCTCTCTCTCTTTGTGTTTGTTTCGAATTTTCTCCTTCTTACCTTTATTAATATGGTACTCTGAATAGCCTTCTTCTTCCTTCCCCAAATGTACCAAACTTCCAATACATTCATCAAATTTTGTCCTCACAAACTTATCTGTCTTCTACTTTCTCACTCCAGTTCTTTGACTTCAAGGCGTTTGTATTCTAGTTCACTCCCAAATGGATTTTAGTTAGGCAGATGAATGTTCCTCTCCCTTCAAAAGCTCCAGGAGGACCATATATATAATATGTCTTTACTATCAAAGTAATTAAAAAAAAGTTGTTATAACTTTGAGAACTCATATTACAACTTTAAGGACTCAATTATCATTTTAAGGACAAATGAGAATTAATGTTGTAACTAATTTTTTTTTTTACAACTTAAACGACTCATATTATAACCGTGAAGACTAATATTACTACTTTAAAGACTCATTTTACAACTTGAGGATAAATTTGATACATCGCATGTATTAACACAATCTAACTTTACCCAAACACATCAATGCAGTATTACCTCATCACATGCTTTGCATAAAAATCATGTTCCTCTCCCTCCTACATCAATACAATATGTAGTAATATTGCTGTCAATATTGTAAATTTGGTTCAATTATATTATAATTTTTATTCAATTAGTTCCTAATGGGTGTATAATATACATCATAGTACCATAGACAGCTCTTTACACTGTATGTCTGCATCTTCCATGCACCACTGATAAATTTTACCTTCGTCGATCAATCGATCGTATATAAGAGAAATGACTATACGACAGGATATATGCAAATTAAAGTCTTCAAGATTCTTGGCACTTCTGGAGGCTAGAGTAATCCTAAAAGAAAACCAACAATTCAGAGTGAAGAAGATTGACTCGCCCGGTGGGTTGGATTCTTGGCTAGTTGTGTTTTTTTTCTTCTTTTCTTGTCGTACATCTATCACTAAGGATTACAATATGTAGTCCACAACCTCTAACTATAAACAATGAAACTTGTTCTAACACAAATGATATTGGGCGTTTTGATATTTACGAGTAAAACTCAATTTTTATTATTTTTTTAATGTCATTACGACTTTCAAATTAATCAAGGTTACAAAACGCGTAGGTCAAAAGTAGCTATTATATACCCTATTGTTATCATTTTCATATAGACAAGGAGTTGTAAGCCGAGGCTCACATTGATACATAGGATAGGTTAATCACCAATTGATATAACTTATTTATTCTGTAAGCCTATTTGCTATACTCAAGCATAGAAATAGGCTAATGCTAGACAAATAATAAAAATTCAAACTGCATCCTTGCCCTTAGAGCTAGAAGGGTTACCACCAACTGCATTTTCAGACCATCATCGATCTCTTTCTTCTTTGACTAAAGAAGGATTCTTGTTCCTCGAACTCATTGGACGTCCCCTCTTATTCTTGCTCTCTTCATTGTCCTCATTGTTATCCAAGGCAAGAATAAGAGCACCATTACAACTCTTCATCAAGCTTAGAGCTCTTTCAGTAATCCGAGAGATAAGGGTCTTCTGCTTTTTGAGGGAGGATAGAGAACTCTCCCCCGTAGTACCATTGCTCAACTTGAGCTTCTTGGGAGAAGCAGATGGTGACGAAAGGACACACGCGCTTAAGTGTTTCCACAGCCGAGACATGCTTACCTTTGTCCATAGTGACTAGAGCTAGGATTGCAGAATTGTTGCACCGTTCTTGAATAAGATCCCTGCAAATGATGGCAGATTTGCGTAGAATCGGCTTGGGATCGAACAATCCCTAACCCTAACTTGTTTTGTTTCAACAAAAAGCTTCTCGTCCTTGTAAATATAGTTGTCGGCCACATACGCCACATTTTTGATATACCTGTCTTTCGCAATCGCCGTTGGATATTCAGAATGCCGATCCAGTAGAATAAAGTATATATCCATCAGGAATGAAAGGGGGGATTGAAGGCCATCATACTCCTGTACGACCACCGGGGCCTTCTGATAATACCAAGGACCACCATAAAATACCCTGTGCGATCTCGGGGTAGGTCAAAGGTGAAAATAAAGAGGTTCCTTGCCCCTGGCTGGAAACCTAAAACTCTGATTCAGCGTCCATATACGCTTTGAACTGACTATGCAGATCCAAGGCCAGGGTTCACATGCTTGATGGTGCTTGCTTTGGCAGGGAGGTAGATCTGAGGATCTAATCGGGGTTCATCAGCATGGTCCATGTGTGAGATATCGATGACATCTCTCTACTAGCTAAAGCTAAGGAGGTTGTGAAGCTAACAGTGACATCTTCCAGAGTGGTTGACATGGTGAGGGAGGGTGAAAGGATGGAGGAGGACATCTTGATAAAGGCAGAGATGCCGGAGGCCGCGCGCCGTACATAGTGCTAGAGTTTTTTCGCCCTATGATGAGAGCACGCAGAGCAGCTATAGGTTTATGGATCTTGTTTGGAAAGGATGAAAACGTTATGTCTTTTTTTATTTATTTTTATTCTTACTAGTTTAACCAAATGTAAGTGTGACAAAGTTGGTAGGGTCACTTCTTGTATTTTAACCAATAGAGTTATAGAGTTGAAATAAGAAGAATATTGTTTTAGGATATCTTTCTAGATATTCTTTATGTGTGTCTTGACCTTATGTCATTAGGATATGTAGTTTAACTAAATCTATGTATTCATTATCTTTATCATGTTGGTATTGTATAATTCCCTATATAAATGGCTCATGTCAATGAATAAAATGATGATTTCTTTATTCTTTTGATATCTCTCTTTATCTCTGTTGTTTATACTTCATCACGTTATCAGCACTTTGTTCTAACCCTAGAGCCAATAGCCTACCATTTTTTTTCCAAACCCTAAAAAACAATTCTTTCTCAAACCAAAAGTTCTCGGCCCAGCCTCGGCCCCGACGTTGTTGCTGCTTCCGACCGCCGCTTCCCGGTCGTCAACTTCGCCTTCTTTTTTGGTTTCGCCGATCAAGCTTTAGATCAAGAAATCCGAGTTTTTCGAAGAAATTTTATGGTATGTTTTAAACCCTAAACTCTTCAAAGTTCAATAAACTCGGAGAAGATAAAGTGTTTTCTCCCCTTCTCCATCTTCATTCTATGTTTGAGATTTTGTGCGTGCAGGTATTAAAAATCCTGAAATTTTATTCGCGGGTCGAGAGTGTGTATGATCACTCTTGTTTCCTTGTCTGGGTTGTGTATGATCAACCATGACCTTTCTCCGGATTGTGTTTGATCAATCCGAGGCTCTTTTTTTAATTGTGTTTGATCAATTCACGGCTTTTCCGGATTGTGTGTGATCAATTCGATGGATAAACCATTAAAAAGTATCATTTGCGACCTCTATCGAGTCTCATAACAGCTTGGTTTTGTATGCATGAGCAATGTAACATTCTACTCCTTTGAGTTTTGACGTACTTGATGCCTAAGGCGACTCTTCGCTTGGTATCTGTGGAACCTTTCATTGAAAAAGATTAAACCACATGTTTTGACCCCAGGCTAACAAGCCTAGATGTCAAGATTTCACATCTCATGCGCCACATCGACAAAAGCATTTAATGACAATATGTGCAAAAAGTAATGACCACAAAGTACTGTGGAATGCACTCATGGAGCGTTTATTGAAACGTCCATCTAAACTTGTTGAGTTATTAGTCATGGAGATTGTTTACCACCTTTTATGACTACACATTGTCGGTGAAATTTTGTGGCATCATGATCCATAATCTTTTAGCAGATTCAATCATCAACAAGTTCTCTAGGTCCTCCAAGTTGGTTTGGAATTACCAACGTGATTTGATTTTGGTCATACAATTACAAACGAGAATTGTATATACGTTAATGCAATAAACGTAGTTGGGATTATCCCCTAATGTGGGGATAACAATATGGGTCACGGCAACGGCAAAAAATGTCATCCCGATGTCTAGAAAAAAGGGGGAGGTGTCACCGGCCCTAATGGCGACACTTCCGGTTTAGACATCAATAATATTTGTCAAAACTACTCACGTCAGCTCATGACAATACAACCGTTGTGGATCTTCGGATCACTGGTTCAAAATTGTCAAGCTTCTTCAAATTGTGAATATATATAAAAAGATACGGAAAATCAATATGAGGACAAAAACGTCATCCTTATGATCGTGAATTTCGAAGACTCGGATCCTGCTCTAGCTTCCCCTGACTTTGACGTCATTGACTAGACATTGATTTTCTTTCCAAGCTATATGTAATAAGGCGTCGTATCGACGTCCTTCATCTATTTGGGACCTCGATGTACTCACATTAGCAATAATGAATGCCTTGAGAATTTTTTCGAAGTTATAAAACTATTCTCCTCTTATGGTTCGTATTGATTTACAAAACAAATGTACATTTTTACATCGTCCTTAGAAGCATGGCATATTTACAATCTACATGGTTAGATTGTGCCGTTTTGGTCTCTTCCAAGTGAAGATGATGCACGGCCTTGCATCAAGAATGATCGCTAACCTATTTTCGGTTAAGTCTTCTACCCTATAACAGATTTTTCATCATCAATTGTTTAACTAGGCTTATCAAAGCTCGGTGTGATGTCTTAGAATTGTCCGAAATTAAGCAGATAGTGGTTTTAAGTGTGTCTCGCACTACCGATCATCCATGGACATGTCTAGTCATACTGATTTGGAGTTACCGAAAACTTTTGATTTTGGATCCCCCTATGCTATTAAACCAATTTCCATCTTGCTAAAGACATTGAAGACTTATCCACACTGGAAAATTATCATCATGATCAAATCCTCTAAGGCCTCTGAGTTAGTTTATGTTCATGTCAGGGACCTTTTGCTAAAAAGTCATGGAGTTTAGGACCTTAGAATGACCTAAAGGACTTGGTTTTAATCATACACACGTCAATTTTGGCTAAGGCAAAATCCTACACGCCACTTGCAAGCTTCATAGCTTCGCACATGTCAATTTTACGAAAAACAGCAATCTGTCTCTTTTGAACATTCAACTTCGTTTGAGCTTTGTGAATAGCTCCAAATGAACCAGATAGTGAGTTTTATATCATTGTAAAGCTTTACGAGTCTAGTTTTCATAACTTTTTGCGATTTGTCCATATCTATTTTAACGAAGAAGTTATGGCCGTTTAAGTACGCAAAAGTCATTCTGCGCGGAAATTTTTATACACTCTCGGGATTGCAACTTTTTGTAGCTTCTTTCAATCATTCTAAATGGTTCAAGTGGAACTATTTACTCTCCTATCTATTCCATTTTGTAGATCTATCTCATAGAGACATTGAGTGCGTCGCAGATAGTGGAACTATCCACAATATTATAAGGAACCGGCAACTATCTTTGGATTTTGTGACTTGTAAATCTTCTGTGACTACAATAATTGAATCATATCAGTCATTCAGGGACGCAGTTTAGCTTGAATCTTGATGCCTCATGGCACCATGATCAACGTCACAGATGCCCTCTATGCATTGAGAGGCAATCGAATCATGTTAAGCTTTAAAAACATTCACGCTAATAGTTTTCATTCGAAAACATATTGTGAGAATGAACACGAGTTTTATTATGTATACCTTCTCATGAATGCAGACTGAAATGCATCTTAGAGAAGTTTATGAGTCAGTCTAGTAAATTGTATGTCATTATGATTCAAATATTGAATCACATGTTGTCGCCAAACATGATATTTAGGACACCAACTCATATAGGCTTTGGTTTGACCAAATCGGTCATCTTGGAAGAGACATAATGATCCAAATTTTGAGAATTTCTCATTGACATCTATTCCTCCGCTCAAAACGAAGACATTCAGGATCTAGCTTCTCCATGAAGCATGATGGTGACGCTATTGTTGTAAATGGCAACACCCAGGGGATATTGACGTCACCCGAACACGACTCCAACTTTTCGGAGGCCGTTCGGCTAATTCCTCAAGCAATTAAGGTACACTAGCCTTCCTTCGATGTCTCATTGGCCCCATGCAATGCTAATTGCTCATTTTGAAAGTCTATTCTATGATAAATGACACAAAAGTGAATACTTCATTCTTACATCAAACTACATAGATAGATACAACCAACTTGCGGACACATTTTTATGCTCTATGGTGTTGGTTGAAGTGTTAACACACTGGTCACGTGTTATACTATTATCTACTGCTTATGCTACTTATACTTCTACAAGCCCACTACCCATTCTTGTACCCCATATTCACACGCAATACGGTCTCACCGAGACTACGACCAAACAATTTTAGCTTGTCACTCGAATATTATTGATGCGCACCAATCTTTCTATTGCGTCTTGGGGCTATGCAATATTTGCATGTAACTTAACTATTCATCTCTGACCCACCATCATTGAATATTGTTGTACTACAGCTCGTGACTGTGTATTATGATTGACACTAAATTGTAATCTTTGAGCTCAATCAAGATTGAAACGGATCTCCAATCTTTGAACTTTGTTAGATGTTATTTCTAGGTGCCAAATCGCACTGTCATTGCACACAATGATGAGTCATTTGAGATGAATACGTATTTAGGTTGGCTATGAACCTCCATCTATAATCTGCATATGTAGAAACCTTGCTAAGTGTTCTCATTCACCGTTAAATTATTGCGGATTGTCACTTTGATAAGACAATATTCTCGCCATTAGGGGGAGATAAGAACATGTGTTCAAATGGAACGGCGTAAATTGTTATGGTTTGTCCCCACTAAGTCTCATTTTGATCTCAAATGCTTAAAGTGTTAAAGTGACTAGATCACATGCTGCAAATATGTTTGTAAGGATTGATGTCCTATCAAAAGGACATGGCACGACCAAAAGTTAGTCTTGGCGCCATCACTATAGATGGTGAAATTGTGACGCCATATAGTGGTAAAATTGGTGTCATAAGGCCGTGTGGCTCCCCAAAAGGAGGCCCTTAGATTCGATATTTTATCGCACTAGGAAAAAAGTGAGCTTGGCATAACATAATTAATTGATTAGTGATACTCAAATTCATCTCATGAAGTCTGAATTGTGATTATCGTTGGGGGACGCCTTAATGTCAAATCCAATCCATATAGAGATCTCTACAAGTATTACACTAGTGTACATGAGAATGTAGGATAATGAGTCTACTATCGAACCACCATTTGTTGATGGATATCAACTTAGTTGATTGACCTAATGGAAAGATGTGATCCATCATTAACAAAGAGATGGGTCCTTGGGCAGGTGATGTCGACACCGCAAGCTAAACCTTATCAACTATGTTTTTCTTAGATAGTGTAGTGAGAACAAGAGCTTAGACTCACCTTATGGTGCAAAGTCTCTCACTAATATGCACTGGGATCGACTACGATGAGATATGCTCTCGTAATCGATGTCATTGAACTCCACTACTTTGTCAGTTTGGTAGTTTTCGAATAACTGAACCTCCATCTATAATCCGCATATGTAGAAACCTTGCTAAGTGGTCTCATTCACCGTTAAATTATTGCGGATTGTCACTTTGATGAGACAATATTCTCGCCATTAGGGGGAGATATGAACATGTGTACAAATGGAACGGCGTAAATTGTTATGGTTTGTCCCCACTAAGTCTCATTTTGATCTCAAATGCTTAAAGTGTTAAAGTGACTAGATCACATGCTGCAAATATGTTTGTAAGGATTGATGTCCTATCAAAAGGACATGGCACGACCAAAAGTTAGTCTTGGCGCCATCACTATAGATGGTGAAATTGTGACGCCATATAGTGGTAAAATTGGTGTCACAAGGTCGTGTGGTTCCCCAAAAGGAGGCCCTTAGATTCGATACTTTATCGCACTAGGAAAAAAGTGAGCTTGGCATAACATAATTAATTGATCAGTGATACTCAAATTCATCTCATGAAGTCTGAATTGTGATTATCGTTGGGGGACGCCTTAATGTCAAATCCAATCCATATAGAGATCTCTACAAGTATTAAACTAGTGTACATGAAGACGTAGGATAATGAGTCTACTATCGAACCACCATTTGTTGATGGATATTAACTTAGTTGATTGACCTAATGGAAAGATGTGATCCATCATTAACAAAGAGATGGGTCCTTGGGCAGGTGATGCCGACACCGCAAGCTAAACCTTATCAACTATGCTTTTGTTAGATAGTGTAGTGAGAACAAGAGCTTAGACTCACCTTATGGTGCAAAGTCTCTCACTAACATGCACTGGGATCGACTACGATGAGATATGCTCTCGTAATCGATGTCATTGAACTCTACTACTTTGTCAGTTTGGTAGTTTCCGAATAACTGAACATGCAGCCTACGAATGTGGTCATAATAACATCTCTACAGGATCAGAGATATACATGAAGGTCTTAAACGAACTTCGTTCACCCAAATCAAGTGGCTCCAGACAACATAAGCGTGCATTTGCAAGAGAGGTTGAACTATACACTAAATAACTACTTGATTTAGAAGTAATGTGGCGAATTATGTCTTTGCGTGTTCATTCCGGATTTACATGGGCTCTTGATTGAAAAAGAGATGTCAATATGTATCAATATCCGAAGTTAGAATGAATCTTGGGAAGGCACGGTCTTGATAAGGCACTCGATGATTGTATTGATGATGATTTTCCATCAATCGGCTTAGACGCTTTATAACTAGTGAGACTTACATATACTCACATGATTAGTCAAAATCTTTACTCTAAAGAGAGATCCGTTGTTTTGTCTAAAGGAAGATGACAAATATGTGTTAAGAGATGAAGTTCTCATCTAAGTACAATAAGACACATCAATGTACTCAACACAATATGAAGACTTGACATCTCATTCGCTATGAAAAAGTTGTAAAGCTAAGTGTAGCTATGCGCCCACGCAACGCCAATGTAATGACATTATCTCCTTTTTCAATACTTAATGGTAGGAAAGGTTGAGGCTTATTCTATCCCTACAAAAGAACAAAAGAAAGACACATCAAAAACAAAATCAGAATCTGCCAAGTTTCGTAGGTCAACTTCCATGGGACCTACAAGAAATCTTACTCACTGGAAAATAATGAAATTGGTACCATTGGAAAGGAATATGTGTCAAATTTTCAGGGACACCAACCATTTGATCATAGTTATCATATTGAGTAAGTTATGACCGTTTTCGTAACGTAGGACAAATCTGTCCGAGAATCTGATTTTGGCAAAACAGTCAACTTTGACTAAACTTTGTGAACAGTTTCTGATGAACCAGAATGTGTGTAATAAACAGTTGGAAAGCTAAATGAGTCTAGTTTCCAAAACCACTTACGGTTCATTCATACGTATTTCTTAGAGGAAGTTACAGTTGTTCTAGTACCCGAAGGTCATGCTGCGCGGAAATCTGATTTCCTGCACGAACTTATGTTTTGAGTTCATAAGCGGCCTTCTCCTCAAGATCTAAGTGTAAAAGATCATGTTTGAGGACAATACGGCATGATCTAGTTAGTCATTGCCCTATGCCACATTTGAAGACATGTTAAAGAGCATAGACATGCTAAGTTATTGAAACTTCTGTGATTAGAAAGAATCAGGAAGAGCCCTATGATTGATGTAAAGATCAGAGGGAGGTGCGAACTTCAGGGGGAGTCTAGCACATACATACATATCACTATCAAATGTGAAAGGTGCGTTGTACTCTTTTTTTCCTACGATCAAGATTCAGTTTTTCTCCCACAGGGTTTTTGTGACTTGACGAGGTTTTTGACGAGGCAACAAATAGCATCATCGACATATCAGCGGGCGGCACAAGGGGGAGTGTTTTAGGATATTATGTATCTTTATAAATATTTTTTATGTCTGTCTTGGCCTTATGTCATTAGGATATGTAGTTTGACTAAATCTATGTATTCATTATCATTACTATATAGATATTGTGTAATTCCCTATATAAATGGTTCTTATCAATGAATAAGATGATAATTTCTCTATTCTTTTGCTATATCTCTTTGTTTCTACTATGTATACTTCATCAAATATACATTTTTCCTCTCTTGCGTCGTCTGTATCTAAAGAGACGAGGGTCCAAATTGCTTGTCCGGCGACATGCCTCTTCGCCGTAGTCAGACGAGGCTTCATCCAGCCCTTGTGGGTTGGGTGTGATCCGTCTCAAGTAATATGTAAGAATAAGCTTCCGGTCTCGTTCTGATATGGAGCATCTATGCGGTTTGTGCGACATTGGGTAAAGCTATGTGATGGGTTAATGTGACGGTGGTGGTTGGTGGAGGTTGTGGTCATTGTTTCCTAGAGGTTGTTAGCGGTTGGTGTGGTGGCTATGGTTGACACTGAGTTTTGATTTTGCTAGTATGGAGGATGCAATCTCTCTCTTCCTCATAGTCTGGATTTACAGTGATTGACGAAGGTGGTCGTTGTTATCTAGTTGGATGATGAAAACCTTGATCTTCCTTATTGATTGAATTGGCGCGATTACATAGGAACGGTGGTGGCGTGCTCTTCGACGACTTCGACATGGTTTGTGAGTGATGGTTAGCGGGCTTATCCTTTCCTAAGCTTCCATGGTGTTTTGTTAGGGATTAGGCCTGACTTATGTTGAGCTTGGTCTTTTTTAGTTTTTTAATCTAGAGTATTTTTTGGTTTTTAAACTTGCATTCAAATGATTCTCATAATTAGATTTATTGATCGTAGTGTCTATATTAAGGTTGACTTATGCCATATATATTATTTTACATAATTCGATATAAGCCAGTGGCTTAATTAATTTTTTATTCTTACCGTTTATGTGATTAATAAAAAAATTTACGTCATGTTAAAAAAAAACCTTACTAATTCAGAAAAATATTTATGTCCTTTTTACGCTTTCTTGTACAACTATCTTGCAAGTTTCTTTTACTTCGGGCGTTCCCACTTGACCAACATGTTTATTGTGCGCATATGACACATCATATGGAGTTTTTTATTTTTGGTTCAACTAATAGGTATGGAATTTTGTTTGGTTTTTTTGGGTTGGTTAGTTGTCCCTCCTCTATGTGAGCGAGGGTTTCGGTTTTTAGGTAGTTTGGTGTTGTTGGTCGTGTCGTGGGGTGAGCCATGGTTATGGTGTCGTTTCCAGGGACTAAATTAATGTCGGTTTGTTCTTGTTGTCAATGTAATGGGGAGGTTACCTGTGCATATATGCTGGTAAGTTTGACATGTAGTGTTTGAAATGGTTGTTTCTTCTTGAGGTTGACTGTAAGGATGTATCGATACTTCTGGAGTAGGTTAGGTTACGGGTGAACCCATTTCGGTTCTTAGCTATTGTAATCGCTGGTGTTTTGGGTAGGGAGGTGGGTGGGGAATTTATTTCCACCACCGATATCTCCCATGGTTGTAATATTGTTTTCCCGTTAAATGAAATTCTTGATATTTCTCTCAAAAAAATAGGTATGGACTATAGACTATGGACTATGGACAAACAAAACCTTCCATCACTTGTGGTCAGATAAATTATTTTTTGAACATAAGAAACATCGGATAAATAAACATCATGCACATCAGTACATGTGATGAATGATATATTTTTTTTCCTTCTATTTTATAACACAAGATAAATCATGCATATGACTACATGAGGATGTGAGCAAAAATACAATATGTGGGAGTTTTAAAATTAGAAACAGGTGTAGACATATAAAATTTAACGATAATAATAATCGTTGAATGATTCAAGCAACACGTTGACCCGACAAATTACATACGTGGCTCGTGAGTTAGTAAAGTTGAAAAGTCATCAAAAATAACACTTGGCGACGCGTGAATGGTCGGTCGACAACAAAATCTTAAATCCCGACTAAAATCAATTATTCAATGTCGATCGATAATCAGATATCAATTAAATTAAATTGATTATCGAAAAAGGAAGTCGGACATTTAATCCAAAGTGGTTATACCTTATTAGTCGTAACTAAATCAATCAATTAAGACTGATTAATTTAATTATGTTAAAATTAATAATTAAATCAATTACTCAAAACTGATTGATTTAATTATTGTCGTTAAGAAAATAAAATTAATTCGGTGTCTTCATTACATGCCATAAACGAATGTATGTTGACACTATAAATACCTCCTCTCATATCAAGAGGAGGACTTCCTACAAATGAGAGAAAATTAACTCCCGAGAACTCAGAAGTCTCAAAATCCTTCGAAGAACTATCAAACTCCCAAATAGTCACTTCTTCACCAAATCCAAATCTCAAACATTCGTCACGTGATCAACTCTCGTGACCTCTTACGCCTCAAGAACAAGTGTTTGTCACCTTGAGTCAAATTCATATTCGGAGATATAATCAGAGGAGTTCACAAAAATTTGTAACCCACATTCATATCAATAAAATTATATTATTCTTTGTACACGTGTTGTTCTGTAATTTGTCACAGATTTTCATGTTTACAAAAGTGGCACGCCCAGTGGGACCTATTTGCCTCTCATATCCTTCTCCGTAAGAAAGTTCAAATCCGTTCGAGCAATGACCTCCAAGAACACCCAAGCCATCTCGACGAAGAAATCCAAACCAACAACCTCAAGGTCAAGAAGCGAATTCTTTGGTCATGTCACCCATAGCATGGCAAGGAATCAACCCACAACATTTGTGGCTCTGCCTTCCAAGCCTCGCAAACCAATCATCACCTTGAAGAATCTTGGGGAAAGCAAGCATTTCTCTCGAAGTGAAGAGAAGGGTAATTCGAAGAAACCAAGGGAGCGGTCATCCTCACTTACCTTAGATGATGAATTAAGCACGGCTTCATACCATGTGAGTCCTAATGGTGATGAAAACAACATGTACGACATGCCGTCAGATGATTCATCGCGACCTATCCACATGCAAGTCCTGGTGACAGGCGCGTCCACCATTGAAGAGCAAATAGCCAATTTGATGGGAGCGGTTGAGAAGCTCACCAAAACGGTGGAAGAAAAAGACATGCAAATTGCTGAGCTTTATAGCAGGCTCGAAAATCAAGATGAAGAAAAGAAGGAAAAAGTAGGTGAGAACTCCTAGAACAATGACAATGACGATGATGGTTCGCTTGGATCTATGTCATTCCAGCAATTGCAGGGCATCATCACCAACTCCATTAGAGCTCAATATGGAGGTCCTTCTCGTGATTCTCTCACCTACTCCAAACCCTACACCAAAAGAATCAATAGTCTAAGGATGCCGTTGAGATACCAGCCGCCAAAGTTCCAGTAATTCGAAGGGAAGGGCAATCCAAAGCAACATGTTGCTCATTTCATTGAAACTTGCAATAACGCTCGGACGGAGGGTGACCACATTGTCAAACAATTCATTTGCTCTTTGAAAGAATTGTTTGCTCTTTGAAAGGCAATGTCTTTGAGTGGTACACAGACTTCGAGCCCGAGTCCATCGACAGTTGGGACCAAATGGAACGCGAATTCTTAAACCGCTTCTACAATACAAGGCGTATTATGAGTATGATGGAACTTACCAACACGAAACAATGGAGGGACGAACCAGCAGTTAACTTTATCAATATGTGGCGCTCTTTCAATCTTGATTGTAAAGATCGCTTGTTAGAAGCGTCTGCAGTTGAAATGTGCATCCAAGGCATGCATTTTGATTTGTTGTACATTTTCCAAGGTATCAAGCCTTGAACCTTTGAAGAACTGACTACACGAGCACATGATATGAAGTTGAGCATAGCTAGCCACAAGGTTAAGAAAGAGTCTGTCAGTGACCAACGAAAAGATAAGACTTTTAGCAGTAAGGTTGACAAGGTTGTGAAAAGGCCTACAAAGGAGTCGATGACTGAATGTTTCTCCAATCAAAATCTCCACATGAGACAAGAGGGAGGTTAAGAAAGCAGAACCAATTCAAACCTACGAGAGGAGGAAACACTCATTGACTAAGTTGGAGCAAAAGACTTACTCGTTCCCAGATTCTGATGTAGCAGGCATGTTGGAAGATTTGCTTGAGAACAAGGTGATAGAACTTCCAGAGTGCAAACGTCCAGAAGAAAAGCATTGAGTCAACTACCCGAAGTATTGCAAGTTTCATCGCATCATTAGCCACCCAGTCGAGAAGTGCTTTGTTTTGAAGGATTTGATCATGAAACACACCAGACAAGGAAGAATCAAGCTTGATGTTTACGAGGTTGCTGAGGTCAATTGAACTACCATTTCATTTGGATATTTTGAGCCAGTTCAAATACCTTCTATGCCAATGAAAGCGCCATACCATTTCTCGAAGGAGACTTGCAATGGTGAAAAATTAGAGGAAGTGAAGCCAATCCAGCAAGTGAACCTCACTCCTAAAGCTAGCTCATGCGACGATGATGAAGGATGGATACTCGTCATTCGAAGAAAAGCACGCAAAAGTGTGTTGTCAAGTCCAACACCCTCACGGCCAAATCGTAAACAACCACATGGGAGTCGTCGATGGCTCAAGAAGAGTGAGACAAGGTGTATAAAAGAGAAGTTCGCTCCTTTCGTACAAAAGTCCCTCAATCAAAACCCGCCAACAAAGTGCATGCCTAAGGCGCAAATGAGTCTGAGAGCTAGTTTAATGACAACAAGTTATGAAGGTGGTTCCAAAGATTCTGAGAAGGTTGAAGAAAATGAAGTGCTGAAACAATTGGAAGACTTACCTCTAAAATTTAGCTTCTCTAACCTGTTGCAGCTACCCAAATCGGCAAGACGTGCGTTAATTGTTGCTTGATGTGGGCAAGCATTCTTCGAACATCAATGAATGTGCGACATGCATAGCATGTTGCGACACCATTCACTTCATAGATGAAGATTTACAATTGGGTTCAAAGCTGCACAATCGACCTCTTTTTGTGACAGGTTACATGCGAGAGCAAAAATTAAACCGCATGCTTATAGATGGAGGGTCTGCTGTGAACATTATGCCAAAATCGACAATGTCTTAACTCGGCATCAATATCGACGAGTTATCTAAAAGTCGTCTCATGATCCAAGGTTTTAACCAATGAGGGCAAAGAGCAATAGGCATGATTCAGCTAGACATGGTTATCGGTGAATTGAAATCAAACAGTTTGTTCCACGTGATCGATGTAAAGACTTCATACAACATATTGTTAGGATGACCATGGGTTCATGAAAATGGTGTTGTACCTTCAACTCTGCTTCAAGTTCTATCGTGGAGGTGTGAAAACAATGGTAGATGATACCAAGCCATTCATCGAAGCTGAGTGTTACTTCACAGATTCTAAGTTCTATTCAGACGAGGAATCGGTAATAGAAGTTCTTCCGGTTGAAGTACCCTCAACAGGGAAGGCTACAGAGGTGACAAGGAAAGAAGTTGAAGCAAAGGGCAAGAGAAATGAAGAGTCATATAAGTCTCCATCCAAAACTGTGACATCAGCTACAAAAGACAAGTCCAATCCAGTTGTCCCAGTTCTTCGATAGTTACGACCGATAAGGTATAACCACTTTGGATTAAATGTCCGACTTTCTTTTTCGATAATCATTTTAACTTAATTGATATCCGATTATCGATCGATATTGAATAATTGATTTTAGTCGGGATTTAAAGTTTTTTTATTGACTGACCATTCACACGTTGCCACGTGTCATTTATGATGACTTTTCAACTTCACCAACTCACGAGTCACGTATGCAATTTGTTGGGTCCACGTGTTACTTAAATCATTCAACGATTATTATTATCGTTAAATTTAATATGTTTACAACATGATAAGCATGATATAGTCATAATTACTGTATCCTACATTGATCAGAGGAACACTAGTGATTTACAGCGTACGCTACCAATAAAAATCACTCTAATATTAAAAAATATCAAGCAAACGAAGACCACCATAGAGGATGAGGACCAAGGTCATCCAACGTCTAAGAAACAGTTGATTAGATGGTCCAGGTACATATATTTGCCTATTACCCAAGGTTAGCAATTCACACATTTTATTCTTGGTAGACTGATTTGTTTCTAAATGCACTTCACGATAAACATTAGATCATATTGCTTGGTTTAAAGTATGGGAAAATGCCCATTTAGTACTAATTCAAACCTCTTATTTCTCATTCCAATGATAATCTTTTGCATTAGCCCATTCCAATATAAGGTAACTATTTTTATGCCCAAATGCACAAATCTTTACTAAAGTCTTAACAAACCATATTATTTCAAGACTATTTTGCCCCCACCTCTTCAACATGAAAAGACTTGGCCGGAACCTCGGACTCCGGTCACCGGCCGCCGGATTCCGGTCATCGGAATTTCCCCGACCGCCGGATTCCGGTCACCGGAATTTCCCCGACCGCCGGATTCCGGTCACCGGATTTTCCCCGACCGCCGGATTCCGGTCACCGGATTTTCCCTTGTAACCAGTTACTGATCCCCAATAATCAGTTACTGACCAGTTAATGACCCATAATAACCAGTTATTAACCCCCAGTAACCAGTTATTGATTAATTACTGACACCCAGTAACCAGTTACTGACCCCCAATAACTTTTAGTTTTCAGTTACTGACACCCAGTAATCACTTAGTTTTCAGTTACTGACACCCAATAATCACTTTGTTTTCAGTTACTGACACCCAGTAATCACCCAATAATCATGTTATTTTCAGTTACTGACACCCAGTAACCAGTTACTGACCCTCAGTAACCATCAATAATCAGGTTACAATCCTCAAATAATAACTTATTGGCCCCAATAATCACTTATCAATCCTTAATAATCACTTACTGACCCTAATATTCAAATGTAAGGATAAAAAATAAAAAATTAAAACTAACTGACATGAACTGGGCACCCAGATTTCTTCTCTGGGCACCCACCTTCACCGAAGAGAACAAGTTGTAGTCCCCGGCGGCCTCCTCCACCGAAGAGAACGAGTTGCAGTCCCCGACGGCCTCCTCCACCGAAGAGAATGAGAACACCGGCCTCCTCCACAGACCCCGGCGCACGTCGGCAAACAACGCCATTCCCCAGCCACGATCCAGCCCCGATCGAACTCTAGCCGAGCCCTGAGCGCGCCTCGGCAGCACCATCATCGATCTTGGCACAAACCCAGCCCAACCCCGACGCACTCCTGCCCAGTCTAAACGAAGACGGAAGAGGAGCTAGGTAGCAGAGGCAAACGGCGAGAACCAGACTAGCTCGTCGGTGCAAGAGGACGGCGGCGAATCTCTGGCTGACTTGGGTGCACACAGAGAGAGAGAGAGAGAGAGAGAGAGAGAGTGAGATAGGAAAATCGAGGTGAGGACGAGGGCGGCCATGAGAGACGACGAGTGCAGGTGGCGCTCATGATCGGAAGGGGAAGAGAGAGAGAGAGGAAAACCAGATCGGGAAAAATTGAAGGAGAAAGAGATAATATTTGTGTGGTGTAGTTACACAGGGTATTATAGTCTTTTTCTCAAGAATCATTGGAATGGGCACAAGGATAAGATTTTAATTGGAATGGGCTTTAGTTTTTAAATATTTAGGCATTAGGGCATTTTCCCTTAATTTATTACCCAATATTAACGTCTCCAAGTATCCAACTCCGAGGATGAACCCAGATCAAAATCATCATCTTCTTTCATCCGCGAGATCTAAATCATCTAATTCACAAAGTTCTACTTCTTCTGCTACCGGATTTCAACAAGAATTCTGAGTTTCTGACCATGAAACCCAATTCACTTGTCATCCTCAATCAAAAATTTTCTAACCAAGATTGCCAAACAAACCCATCAACTATGCCATCGGAAAAACAAACCCATCAATTCTGATATTCTTCTTTATCATCCGATTGAACATGAATTCATGTATTATCATAATTTTCTTTTTCAAAACAAGCCAGAAAGTATACAAATCACTTCATGTAATTGATAATTGGCCATGCTGTACAGCTAACTGAAAGAAAATCCAATCACAAGGTCGTTTAAGCCATCCAACAAAATAAACATCAAAAACCATTTCGATCTGGATAGTGCACAGTAACAACATTCACCCAGTTCTCTTCTTTCATGATAGAAAGAAGGCTCTAAAGCACTATTCTCAAGAAAAATAAATTAAGAAAAAAAATACAAAGCAACATTTCATTATTTGTTGTGAACCAATTATCAACAATATGTAGATCCTTTTGCAGCACGTCACATAATCTTCTATGATGTCCTATTTCATTACTTGGTATAAAATACTTTATACCGCTCAGGCAAGCAGGCAAGTCTTCTCAATAAGAACCTGTGGCGCCAAGTTTCTCGACCAGGTTTCGCTGTAGAGGAACAATATTATGCGACTCTGCAACTCGTTTTAAACCAAGGGCTATCGTACAAGGCAATTTTAGGAATCATCATTACTTGCAAACATCAAACTTCTCAAGATTAGTTCAGGCACAAGCAATCATGAAGTAGGAAATCTCATGCTTATCCACTAAGCATTCGAGTGGAAATTGTAAGCTTTGCAAATTAGTTGTTGTAGTCGTTTTAAAGAAATAAAACACCAATAGTTTAACACTAAAAACATGAAAAACTTGTAACTTCACTATAAACTGCCTTTACATTCTGTTACCACCGATATTGATACACATACCCTATGAAACTGTTATTAAAGTTTACTTGCACATTACCCTTGAAACCCAACTCCCAAGGAGACCTTCCCATATTTTTTCAGTAAAGCTCCATCGCTGCAGTAGTTTCCAGAACGAACAGAGAGCTTTCTGGTGCGGTTATTTGATGCTAAAGAAGTGATACCCAAATGGCTGCAAGCACAACAAGGGGCCAATGTACACCAAGCAACGTGAGCAAGTGAGATGCTATGATTTGTTCTTGCTCACTAGCGTGGGAGTAACTGAGACAACTCCAATGAAGAACAAGGTGGCTATTGAGTTGAAGTCGTAGAGATCACCAAGAGATCGCAATTCTCCGAGAGCTAGTCCAGCCTGAGCACAAAAACATGAGTCAGCGATACATAGGCACAACTAGTGACAGTTGAGTAACAGTATGAATACTGGAGCATACAGATAATCACCCAAATAATTGCTCATGTCATTTTCTAGATTAGACCGAGTTCTATCCCATCATCCACCCCAAAGCAACGGGCCTGAGCTCCAACCGACTTACATTCATTAGGCAACCCTGGTGTTTCTCATTAACTAGGAGTGTATACTAAGATGGGATTGGGTTCTATGGTGGATGAAAATTTTTATGCAAAATCGACTTTTTATTTCCTTCAAAACTAGAAAAACAAACATTGTTCGCAGTTGGAGAAACAAGCAATCATGTTCCCATGAATCGGGATGAGATGAAGATATGATAGTGTTTCTCTCTGCAAAAAGAGTTGGCTTGCTAACTGATGAAAATAAAAAGTCATTCTTGCATAATGATTCAGACTTTGGTGATTTCACCAGAGTATCATTCTGGATTTTCATTCTGTTCTACCATAGAGTTTCTATGTTATTGAACAACTCCATTGCAATCATTTGCCAAAAATTGAAAAGAATTAAGAGATAAGTACCCTGACAGTGACGTAAGCAGCAGGTATCAGACCAATTGAGGTTGCCAGGAAGAAAGTATGATAAGGCACGTCAACAATTGGTGAAGCAACATTAATAAATGTGTTTGGCTAGGTTGGAGTTAATCGGAGAAACAACATGTAGTTCAACAGCCGCGCTCTTCTTTTAGCCACCTGGATGAAAGAAAGATAATACAATAAATAATTTAATTGCATTCGTGAAGCGCACATATGCAGATGGATATCTGGATTTACCTGGTTTTGGAAAAACAGTAGCTTGTCAGGCCAAAGAGAGGTGGCAAGCGGCCTCCCTATCACCTTTGACAAGAAATAACAAGAAGATGCACCAGCAGTGGCATTGAACACCACCAGAGCTACACCTCTAAAGACTCCGAAAAGGGAACCAGCAAGCAACGACATGAACACAGTTCCAGGAATCATGAATGTCTGCATGAATATATAAACTATACAGTACCCTAACAAGACCTGAGCTGTGTAGTCACTTGTGTAGTCTTCAAGGTGATCTCTACAAAAAGAAAAGAAGAGAACAACAAAATCTGTCAAAACCATATTCTCGAATTTCTCTATGAATGAGGCAATACATCAAGGGTGCAAACAGAACACATTGGCCATCAAACAGTGGGACTATATTAGCAACAAGGAATCAGGTTCAAAGTTCTACTACTTTTCTGATCTTTCGTCTATGCCTCACGAAATGTTTCCAGCAACAAAATCATCATGCCGATTGTCTTTAAACAGTCGTAACAAACTAACCCACTTTAGGTTACAACAAGGAATTACTTCAAAGTATGAATCTTTAGCATTATTGCATCACATAGGGCATTTGCAGTATAAAGGTCATAAGGATCAAAACAAAAACAGTAGCAAACAACAACGGATCATAAGTCCCTACTCCTGAATCCACTTCAATGAGGCCTGGTGCACTACAGAAACCCTTTAAACTTTTAAGAAAACAGCTCCCCTAGTCAAGTGTGACTATTTACTACAAAAATCGAACAGCTCTCTGATACAGCTAACACCATGAAAACCCAAAAACCCATATTGGGATTGCATGCATTTAAACAAAAACATACTTTTCCTATCAAAAGTTCTTCCTTTCTCCCAAGACACCCACAAAAGCTCTCATCTTTATAAACCCAATTCACCAATCTAAGCAATATCAACACCAACCCATTTAACACATTGAAAAGAAAACATGAATCAAAGCTCCAATGAGTCCAATCCGTAGAAAAAAAAAAAAAAACAGAGGAACACTACCTTAGGATTTGGAGGTCTTGGAGGGTCCGGGGGAGCTTGAGAAAGCTGTAATCGGAGGCGGGCATGGTTAAGTAAACACCCAGAAGGCCGAACAGAAAGCCCAGCACCACCGTGGAAGCCACCGTCACCTCCCAAAAGTTCAATGGGAATTTACTGATCGATCCCTTCACATCCCCTTCCCCATCCCCATTGTTGTTCTCTATCTTCCCCATCTCTCTCTAAATTTCCCTTCTTTCTTTGTGTAATATGGTAATTTTGCTTCCTGGGGAAAGTTTAGAGAGGAAAGGAGAGAAAGCCTCCTCCTTTGTGTCTTGGAGCTTCTGTTTTCTCTCTCCTCTTCTCTATTTTATGGGGAGAGAGAGAGAGAGAGAGACACAGACAAGAATATTCGCTGGTGGAGTTGTAAACTTGTAACTAATTCTTTGGAAAAATAAATTAAAATTTGAAGGAAAAAAAAAAAACCAGAGGGGAAAAAACAAACGTATTGATCCGAGTTTGGTTTTTAGCACATTGGATTTCAGAAGGAGTCGTATTAGGTGTCTTCGAGTATGCTTTGAGTTCTGACTTAACATGCAAATTACGACCAACTCTAGCTCCACAGAACCTCCACCATATCGACCCACTGGCCACGGCATACCCTATTCAAGCACAAGCACAAGCACAAGCCACGTTAGCGCATTAAGGTTGAATTCTAATACAATCCGATAAACACAATTTGATACATGTTTCACGATTAAAAGATTAGTTATTTGTACATATGATAATGTACATATGATGATATGAATGATATGATAACAAAAGAAAAACTCCTTTACTAGGTATGAGTTAATGTTGTTTATCTAATTAACACGGTCGATACTTTAAGGGAAAATGCCCTAATGCCCAAATATTTAAAAACTAAAGCTCATTCCAATTAAAATCTTATCCTTGTGCCCATTCCAATGATTCTTGAGAAAAAGACTATAATACCCTGTGTAACTACACCACACAAATATTATCTCTTTCTCCTTCAATTTTTCCCGATCTGGTTTTCCTCTCTCTCTCTCTTCCCCTTCCAATCATGAGCGCCACCTGCACTCGTCGTCTCTCATGGCCGCCCTCGTCCTCACCTCGATTTTCCTATCTCACTCTCTCTCTCTCTCTTTGTGTGCAGCCAAGTCAGCCAGGGATTCGCCGCCGTCCTCTTGCACCGACGAGCTAGTCTGGTTCTCGCCGTTTGCCTCTGCTACCTAGCTCCTCTTCCGTCTTCGTTTAGACTGGGCAGGAGTGCGTCGGGGTTGGGCTGGGTTTGTGCCAAGATCGATGATGGTGCTGCCGAGGCGCGCTCAGGGCTCGGCTGGAGTTCGATCGGGGCTGGATCGTGGCTGGGGAATGGCGTTGTTTGCCGACGTGCGCCGGGGTCTGTGGAGGAGGCCGGTGTTCTCATTCTCTTCGGTGGAGGAGGCCGTCGGGGACTGCAACTCGTTCTCTTCGGTGGAGGAGGCCGCCGGGGACTACAACTTGTTCTCTTCGGTGAAGGTGGGTGCCCAGAGAAGAAATCTGGGTGCCCAGTTCATGTCAGTTAGTTTTAATTTTTTATTTTTTATCCTTACATTTGAATATTAGGGTCAGTAAGTGATTATTAAGGATTGATAAGTGATTATTGGGGCCAATAAGTTATTATTTGAGGATTGTAACCTGATTATTGATGGTTACTGAGGGTCAGTAACTGGTTACTGGGTGTCAGTAACTGAAAATAACATGATTATTGGGTGATTACTGGGTGTCAGTAACTGAAAACAAAGTGATTATTGGGTGTCAGTAACTGAAAACTAAGTGATTACTGGGTGTCAGTAACTGAAAACTAAAAGTTATTGGGGGTCAGTAACTGGTTACTGGGTGTCAGTAATTAATCAATAACTGGTTACTGGGGGTTAATAACTGGTTATTATGGGTCATTAACTGGTCAGTAACTGATTATTGGGGATCAGTAACTGGTTACAAGGGAAAATCCGGTGACCGGAATCCGGCGGTCGGGGAAATTCCGGTGACCGGAATCCGGCGGTCGGGGAAATTCCGATGACCGAAATCCGGCGGCCGGTAACCGGAGTCCGAGGTTCCGGCCAAGTCTTTTCATGTTGAAGAGGTGGGGGCAAAATAGTCTTGAAATAATATGGTTTGTTAAGACTTTAGTAAAGATTTGTGCATTTGGGCATAAAAATGGTTACCTTATATTGGAATGGGCTAATGCAAAAGATTATCATTGGAATGGGAAATAAGAAGTTTGAATTAGTACTAAATGGGCATTTTCCCATAAATTAATTAATCATTATTAAACGAATAATATGTATTGAAGGACTTAACTCTGTCTAAGTACAAGTTAAGTGTGTTGACGTGGCTGTACATATGTCAAGAAATGAGTCGGATACAGGGAAAGTGACAGGAGGATTTCAACCCATCAAGCATCTACTGAAAGACAAAACCAAAATGGTTTAACAGAGATGCTCAAAACGACTGCGAAATTCCCTACAGAGAAAAGCCACCTTCTTGCCTTCAAAACATCTTGAACCTGTTCCTACTGATAAATCATTATGATCCACATGGCCTCCACAATATATTGGAACCAGAAGAAGGAAACTTTGTAATTCAAGTAAATGAACCAACTGAAAATACATTTGATTTAACGTCAGTGACTTGTACACGAAAATATTAAAAGCTTCGGACAGGGTACATAATTCAACTTCTCTAGCCCCAGAACTGGAGGGCAGAGAGCCTTTCATCTGTATATGGCCCCTAAGATATGGAGCAAGTATTTGTGTAATCCTTTCCTACCTAAATTTCTTGAATTTCTTTTTCTGGTGGGAGCTCTCTGGAGTTCGGCTATCCATCTTACGCTTCACACCTGCTTCTTTTGAAGGAGTACTACTTAGGAATGCGGCCTTAGCTTTTCTGGCAGCAACTGACGGTCTTTTCTCCACACGTTCTTTTGGCTTCACTCCACTCTGAGGCCTTGATTCAAACTTGGCTTTTGGATACTTTTGGACACCATTTTTACCCGCACGTACACCCTGGTAGGACATAGTAGCCTTCGAATTTCCCTTGAACTCTGGAGACCTTGGACCGACTGCTGGCCTTTTAGCTGGGGATTTAGAATTTGATGCAGGTGATGAGTTGCTTCTCTTAGATGGGGTGGAATCTTGGTTTTTGCTCTTAGATGTGACAGACTCTGGTTTTGCATGAGAAAGCCTGAGTTCCCGATTTCGAAGCTTCAGAATACGTTTCCACACAACTGCATTTGCAGCTTCCTGGTAGACCAAAACATAGAAAACTCATAAGATATACAACAGTTGCAACAATATTGGACAAAAGAGAAGGACTACTGAGCAAACAGGACATATCCTTAATAACAGAATTTATGAAAATTATGTCCTTTAAGCTGACTTTTCTAGAAGTTCAGTAATGACCACAGATATACTTCTTCCAATCTTCACATTGATAAAAAAGGATGTTAACAACTCCATGTCTCAGTTTTTATTTTCTTAGTCTCAAGCAAAGATGGAGGCAAATACTTAAGAGGCAAGGCTGTCATCTTCATTTAGCTGGACTATATTCCATCTTAAATACGTAACTGTACAGTTGTGATCGAATAATTCATAAATGCTTCGAGCACAATCTAGGTCTACCAGCATCAATATGAAGACTATTCCAAGAGAGAACAGCACAACCCGAGATAGATCACTTCTGAGTTTATGAAATACTTGCTTTCCAGGAAAGTTGACAGTAAATGGTTCATTAAGTACTGAAAACAAAATGCCCATACCTTTGTTTTAAACAAAACATAAGCAATGCCCTTTCCTAGACCAACGTTAGAATCCCTGATTATGCGAATGGCTTCCACTCCAGATTCCTGATTGCTGGTGCCACAAAACAACTGATACACTTCTTCATCCTGAGAAAAAAATAGGACAAGCACATTACAACCGAGGTCGGCAAGAAAAATGCCAATTGCAGGGACAGATATTCCCAAAAATGATAAAAAATAATCAGAAAGCACTACTTACCTTTACTTCAAAGGGAAGGTTGCCCACAAATACAGTTCTCGTGTGATCATAAGCAGAAGCATTCTCTCCTTTCAGCTTCTTACGAGGTGGGCATGCTCTGTCAACACGAACGTGATGATCTTCAACCTACATCAAAATACATAATATGTCAAGCAACAACACCTTCAACTAGTTCAGCTTTCATCCGGCTCAACTAACATTTGATCCACAATGATGAGAATAACATACCACAGCCATGTTATGGGACAAAGAAGCCTGTGCAGATTCCTCTGACTTGAAAACGATGTATGCATTAACGCTGCAACACAGAATGGGCTTTCAAATTCAATATGGAGTACACTTCTCAACCATATACGAAACATTAAAACCTAATCCCTAACAACCAAGCCATATAACAATGAAATTTCTATTTGTGCCAAAATGGATTATAATAGAAAGGTGAACATACACAATCAATCCAAAACAGACAATAACTGCAATAAGCAACTTTGAAAACAAAAATACAAAAAAATAAGTGATTGACATCTTACCTGTCAGCTTTCTTATGGAGTTTCTTAGTAAGCACTGCAACTTTCCTGGGCGCCTTCGTCTGCACAAACATGATCACATACAGAAATCAATCACCAAAACCACAATCAACAGTTAAAACTCGAAAACCATTCCGGCAAAAAAAATAAAAAACTCACATCCTCTATCGGCACAGACCGAATCCTCACACTCTCCACCTCCCCAAACTTACTGAACTCCCTAATCAACACCTTCTTCTTCACATTCACCGGCAAATTCCCAACAAAAACAGTCCTCAGCAGCTTACTTTCATCATCGAAACCTTCCTCGGAAACCAGCATATCAGCTGGATTATCCACCGTCTTCCTCTTCTCCCCAACTTTCTTCCCCACATCTCCTTCCTCCTGATTCTCCTTCACACCATACTTCTTCGCTTCATACTCCCTCTCAAGCTCGTCCCTCTTCCTCTCCTTCTTACCGAGATTCGGATCATTCGATCCTAGCCCCAAAACCAAATTGGAAACTATATCCTTTCCCTTTTCAGACTCCAAATTAGGGTTTTCCTTCTTCGATTTCTTCTTGCTCTCTAATGGAGCTTCTTCTTCTTCAGCAACAGAATCCGTCGCCTTCTTCTTCCTCTTCTTCACCTCACCATTGTCAGCCTTGTCCTCCACGGCGGCGTTTGCGACGGTTTCGAGCGACGGAGCAGGGTCAAAGGCTGAACCTGGTTCGTGATTCTTCCTCCGGAAGGGGTTGTCGTCGGAGAAGATGGCGGGTGAGGCGTCCGGGGTGGCGGCGTCGCCGAATAGGGTTTTGAAGATGTCGGGCTGACCCGAAACGGCGTCGCTTTCCGGGTCCTTGGGTTTCTTCCTTCCCATGGTTTGGCTTTGAGAAATTAAGACTCGCAGAGGTGGGAGCTTATTTTTTCCGAGCTATAGAGGGAAGTGGCGGGTTGAAACCCTAGGAGAGTTTGAAAGAGATTTCGACCCGAAAGAAGAAAAGAGGTGTGAAAGTGGGCTGGGCCAAATCACGTAATCTGGCCGGACCTTCAACTGAGAATAGTTTCCAATCGACGAGACTCTTACGGGGCTATAAAAATTTGGTAAAAAATAAATACCCGGGATAGGGCTAGAAATAAGAGAATTTCGTTGACCGGAACAACCGGCACCGAAATTTTACCGAAATATCTTCATTTTTCACGGGTTGACGTATTTCACCGTTCCGGTCATATCTTATTTCATGACTTTTTTGCGTTTGAGGCCTCTACGTATACCTTGTCTTCAAAACGACACTTAAACTCAACACTTATATAAAAAAGTTATACAACATTAGTACATATAACATGAGTTTGGTGATCGGAGAAGAGGAACTGAAAACCTACCGTCAGATATGACCAGCATAATGAATTACGTAGGTGGGAAAAAATTCAGCTCCATCTGACAAAGATAAGGGCTCGATCCGTCCGGTCAATCGGCGCGGTCAAACCCCTAAACGGACGGAAATGGCTATTCGACCCTCCAAATCACGTAATCTGGCCGGACCTTCAACTGAGAATAGTTTCCAATCGACGAGACTCTTACGGGGCTATAAAAATTTGGTAAAAAATAAATACCCGGGATATTTATTTTAATTATTCAAATGAAATTTAAATGTGTTTTATTTTATTTTAATTATTCGGATTATCTTGGCCGACGAAAATAGGGTAATTCGTCGGCCAAGATAATACTTGGGCGACGATATTTGTTAAATTCGTCGCCCAAGAGTAAAAATAAAAAATCCTGTACAATGAAATTTAAATGTGCTTTATTTATTTTAGTACAAACATATTCTTTTAGTACAAACATATTCTTTTAAGGGGTTTGGACAACAATTTGACCGCATATCTTTATATTAATTTGGACAACAATTACAAAGTTAAGGCTCAATTATAGCTAAGCTAATTAAGGCTCGTAATCTGAGTCATCCGATGAGTCTTCTTCGGTATCGGAATTAATATCTGGTAATCTATGCCTTAATTCGTCGTCAGAGTCGTCGTCTGTTTCCTGCAACGCACCGGAATTAATATCTGGTAATCTATGCCTTAATTCACACACCGGGCTATATTTCCTGCAACGCCTGAGGGATACGTCACACAACTCATCCACCTGAAGATCTGGGTCTTCTGATCAGGCTTCACGGTGTAAGGAGCCCAAGGCATCTTTTTCTTCCCCTCTTTCAGCCAAAGATGTTTTCTGATTCCCATTTTCTTAAGATTAACGCGTGCCTTAGGACCGTATTTCGTCTTCCCCTCCAAGTTGAGCACTGTACCTACCACACTGTCACAGACATTCTTCTCTATGTGCATCACATCTAGGTAGTGTCTGATCAACAGCGTACTCCAGTACGGGAGTTCCCAAAATATGCTCTTATGTGTCCAGAATTTGTACATGTCTGGTCTTTCAGGTATTCTGGCCACAATATCGGGATGATTGCTGAGCTGCCCAAAATCATACTCATCCAGCACTGCTAAAATCTCTTCCCCCGACCATCTATGTGGCTCCACACCTCTCTCTTCGGTCCCATCAAATGCCCCGGTATCTATCCGCCAGGGGTGATCATGTGGTAGGTAAGCACGGTGACCCATCCGGACTATCTTGTTGCAATGATTGCTGCACCCCTGGGAGCTAAGGCACTCAGGACAAGCCTTGTATCCCCTAACAACGTTGCCGGACAACATCCCACGTGCAGGAAAATCACTGATGGTACCAACAATCATGGCATGCATCTGGAACATCTCCTTTTTGTGGGAGTCATAAGTGGGATGACCAACCTCCCAAAGCAATTTACACTCTTCAATCAGCGGTCTCATATACACATCGATACACTTCCCTGGATAACAACAACAACAACAACAAATTCAGATAACGACTATATATGACCAACAATATAGAACAAAAACAATAAATGGAGAAAAAATTGAACCAACAGCAATATATACAATATGAAGGGAAAGTAGATACCTGGATAACCGGGCCCCGGAATCAACAAGGTCAACATGTTGTATTCCTTCTTCATGCACATCCATGGAGGAAGGTTGTAAGGCACCAAAATGACCGGCCATATACTGTACGAAAGACTCATGGTCCCAAAAGGGTTGAACCCGTCGGATGACAGCCCGAGCCTCACATTCCTCACCTCTGAAGCAAAATGAGGAAACTCCCTGTCTATATGCTTCCACGCCTCCCCGTCAGCAGGGTGTACCATGAGGTCTTCGTCATGCACCTCCCTCACAGCGTGCCATCTCATAGCTTCGGCCGTCTTTGAAGACATGTACAACCGCTCCAGCCTATCCCTCAACGGGAAATAGCGAAGTACCTTAACAGGTTTCCTGTTGCCTGCGGGAGTCCGCTTATACCTGTCGGTCCCACATACCGGACAACGATGAAGGCCTTCAAGGTCATTACCGTCTGCATCTTTACCCCAGAATAGAACGCAGTCATATCTGCATGCATGAATCTTGATGTAGGAAAGCCCGAGATCTCTCAAGATACGACGGACCTTATGATGCGTGGTGGGATGACGATGACCGTCGGGCAGGAGCGAAGCAGCGTACTGTAGATACCTATCAACAGCCGTCACGGTCGATTTTGTGTCAACCTTGATATGCATCACCTCCATCACACACTGAAGAACAGTCTTCTCATGACCTGGGCACATAGGGGTCTGTTGGAAAGCAATAAGTCTGTTGTACTTGGCTATACCGGCAGTGTTGACACCTCTAGGGACGGCCTGCATCGGCGCCTGCGGAATGTGCTGTCGTTCAGGGCATACACCGCTGTCATGAGGAAACATGTCGTTGATGAAGGCCGTTGTTGGATCGTTGGCCGTACTGCCCGTCTCATAAAACTGTCCATGATCATGCGGGCGTGATAAGGTTTCACCGTGATATATCCAACATGTGTAACGTTCCCAGAATCTGTTACTCTTCAGGTGGTCCCATACTGTATCAAACGAAAATCGATGCATATCACTGCGACACTTACACATCTTGCACGGGCAATAGAACATGCCACTCCCGTCAGCATTGGCCTGCGCATATTGCATAAAATCCCAAACTCCTTCAGCATATTTTCTGTGATATCTTGGAAGAGAAATCCAACTCTTATCCATATCCTGAAAATAACACATATATATATCAATATTTAATGAACATATCTTTTATATATATATATATATTAATGTAATACAACATACTAATTATTAATTATATATATCTAGTTCGAGCGGATTCCGTGGTTTCAGAAGGCAAGTGTCAATGTCACGGAGGGCGAACCCCCTACAGGAACCAGGCATGACTCGTTTGTGATCACGGAGGCGAACCCCTATCGACCCCTTCACCGAGAAGAGTGGTCAGTCTGTGATCTTGAGATCCAGTTAAACAAACCTGTGAACCATATCTATGACAGAACAGCCCCTTACTCAGCTTGGAACAAACTCTATGCATATATATATATATCATTAATTCAACTCAAATAAAACTGAAAATCAATATATATATATATATGCATATATATATATATATATGTGCATATGCATATGTACGTACCTGGGAGTAGCTCCACAAACTATGTATGGACAGATTTCCACAACACCGAACGATTTGAAGAACTAGAGAAATTTATGTTTCAGATTTTCAAAGTTCTCATTCTTCTATCCCGGCCTCTCAATATATAGAAGAATCTTGGGCGACGAAATATTTGAGTTTCGTCGCCTAAGGATTAAAAAATCTTGGGCGACGAAATATTTGAGTTTCGTCGCCTAAGATTTAAAAAATCTTGGGCGACGAAATATTTGAGTTTCGTCGCCTAAGAATTAAAAAAAAATCTTGGGCGACGAAATATTTGAGTTTTGTCGCCTAAGGATAAAAAAGCTTAGGCGACGATATAAATATCTTAGGCGACGAAATATTGTTTCGTCGCCCTAGTTTCTATCTTGGCCGACGAAATTTATTCTTAGGCGACGATTTTTTTTTTAGTCGCCTAAGAGGAAACTTAGGCAATGATTTTTTTTCCTTAGGCGACGAAAAAAAAAATCGTCGCCCGGTTTTTTTTGTTTCGTCGCCCAAGACCTATTTTCTGGTAGTGATATAAGGTTCATAACCTAGTTCATCTTGAGCTGATCACAAAGCTCTGTAGAATTTGACTGTTCTACAAAAACAGATTCTCGGACAAATCCGTCATATTTTACGAAAATAGCCATAACTCACTCAATATGATATGTGTGATCAATTGGTTGGTGTCCCTAGAAAGTAAACACATAGACCTTTCCAATGATACCAATTTCACCATTTTCCAACGAGTGAGCTATCATGTAGGTCTCGTGGAATTTGACTTACGAAACTGGGTAAATTCTGATTTCGTTGTTAATGTGTCTTTATGTAGGGATGAATAAGCCACAACTTTTTATAGAAGGAATCACTGCCATTACATTGGCATTGCGTGGGCGCAATCTGGCCATTACCTTGATATTCCTTCATACTCATCTAAAAGGGAGCGAAGTTGCTCGACCGTTAGGAAGAGAGTTGAAAGACTAAGGAGAACTTGGCCTTACAAGTTTGTAGTGAATGAGATGTCGAGTCAAGCATATTGTAACAAGTACTTGAATGCGAGACTGTACTTAGATGGAGGACTTCTCCTAAGACTTCTTTGTCATATGGATGAAACGAGTATTCTCAAGACTTCGACCAATCAACGGATACATATAGTCATAACTTCATCATCTTTTAGCTTGCCTTAAGCTGACAGATGAATAAACATCATCAATAACAGTCCTCATTTTCGAGACCAAGTATTCCTAAGATCCTTTCATTTTTAGTTTTGGATCAATAGCATCTCTTAGTTTAACAAGAGTTCATCACGATTCATCCATAGTTTACACGCAAATAGGCATAATTCTTCATATCCCTTCTCTAATCAAGTAGATACTTAGCAAATACCTTGCAAACGCGCTCCATGGTCAGGAGCCACTTGATTTGGGTGAAAACCGATCTATTCAAGATCTTTATGTACATCTCTTAGTTCTCAATAAAGATAAGTTGTGACCACAAGCTGCTTGTTCAGTTTTTTGAAAACTACCAAACCGACAAGCTAGTGGAGTGCAATGACATCCATTACGAGAGTATATCTCATCGTAGTCAATTCCAGGGCAATTGTGAGAGACCTTGCGCCAGAAGGTGAGTCTAAACTCTTTTTCTCACTACGCTTTCTAACAAAAACATAATTGATAGAATTTACATTTGAGGTGTCGGCGTCACCTAACCAAAGCACTATCTCTTTGTTTAAACTAGATTACATCTTTCACATCTTTCTCTTATCTGGACATCAACATGTCCTCTTATCCGGACATCAATCCTTGCAGGCATGTTTGCAGCATGTATATGTGATCTCATCACTTTAGGAAACTTGATAAGACACAGTAGGGACAAACCACTACAATTCCAAGTCGTTCTACTTGAACATTTTTGTTCTTATCTCCCCCTAACGACGGGAAGACTGGCTCATCAAAGTGACATAAAAGAGATCGCATGTCAAGGTCCTTATATTTAATGGACTATAGTCAGAAGTTTATGTCTTATTCAAAGACAATATTCATCATAAATAACCCATCATTGTGCGCTTGTGGTGGCACAATATGACACATACAACATGTGGACGATATAGATTATAGAACGTTAACTCAATCTGTTAACAAATATGCATACTGTTACAACCGTAACATAAAGATTTGAATGATGGTGGGTAAAGATGAATAAGTAAAACTATGACCCTACTACAACCTGTAGTCGTTGGTCTTACAAGTCCAAAAAAACCGCTGGCCTCACCGCCAGGACCGGTTGAACCGACCGCTAGTGTCACCGGACCATTGTTTTACACTTCCTTTAACGGTTCACTATTCTCCAATGCTCCAAACACTACCAAATTTTGTAAGCATGTAGAAATGGAAATTTGGATTGTAACCGCCAGCCTTAACGACGAAACTGGCCTAAAACCTGCGAACCGTCCGTCGGAGTCGTTGGACATCCGTGAACACTTATATTTAGCGGTTCACCACCTTCCACTTCTCCAAATGCTACAAAATTTTGTACATAGGTAGGTTTAGAGGTTAGGAATATGTGGCCACAAATAGAACCTCAAGAACCGGTCCAAAAGTTGTTGAACTGGATCACACAATGACTAGTCTGTAAGCTGAAAAACTAGAAATTCTAGGTTTTTTCAACTTTTCAATCATTGTTAAGGTTCCCCATAACAGTTAATTGTTATGACTTGAGTTAAACCATTGTGAACATTACCATAACATTATTATGCCTCAAAGTGAACAATGAGAAGTCATTAAGCCAACATCTGATGTATCATTCTTATAAAATCACTCATAGACATTGTAATTAATGTCTTAATTAGTGAACAACGACTTAGCATCTTGTTTATATGCTAGTCTCTACATTTTATTGCCCTTATCATAGGAGGGTGTCGCTCCTAATCTTCGTTAAATAATAGGCTTTACAAAACAAGTAACGAGCATGGCCAATGTGAGATCATATGGGTTTTTTTGCGTCATATTTGCTTATGAAAGCATGAGTAGTGTCTCCATTGTATAAGAGGATAACGGGAATGGTTTTAATATCATCCATAGGCCGTGAGCATTGCTCATAGCTCCACCAAGTGATATTTTAGTGATCTTTGATCTCAATTGTTATTTTGCTCAAAAGAAATGATGTCTGTGAGAGTCTTTAGTCTTTAATATACGAATCATCAAAACATGTTTAAATTGTCCCGAACGATTTATGTTAAAGCCTACATAAGTCAATGTCTTCATTCTCATCATTGGAGACAATAACCGGTTCAATTAACCGAATCTTAGTGATCTTGAATGTTGCACATTCATTATAATGATACATAAGAAATTCTCATCAATTCTCACAATGTGTTTCTAGGTTATAAATGTTGGCATGAATATCATTAAATCATAGCACAGTTCGATTACTTCCTTATACATGTATAAAGAGCATATGTGACTTGAATCAGAATGTCATTAGGCATTGAAACTTGATCATTAATCCGCTCTTTGATTATTTCTGATGATCTAGTCATCATAGTCACAACGGATTTATAAAGAACTAAATCCATGAATAGTTGTCTATTCCTTGCAATATTGCTATAAGCTAAGCACTCAATCTCGCTACGACACATTCATATACAAGAATGTAGAAACAACAGTCTTATGTCAAGACATAAAAACCAAAATATGGTAACAATTTCAATGGAGATTGAAAAAATGTATTGGAATCTTTTAGAGTGCAATATATATATATATGACGTGTGTAAGACTACATAGGTGGACGAAACAAGACTTAAAACATGCCAAAACTTAGCAAATTGGTCGTGAGTATCCACCGTCCACTGTTGGATCTTGTAGGGAAAGAAGGTGATTTTTTAACATCCAATTTTGGATGACATTTAGCGTAACGCAATTTTCTTTTTTCAAATATGAATCCGCTCAAGAGTGTAAAAGACTACTCTTGTTTGTAATGTCTTTACAATTGTAAAAGTGTGCATTGCGTCACACTTGACGTTACAGATCCTCTTTTGATCTAAAACCGATATGCATTGCGCAACATCATGATATAACAAGTGTGCATTGCGCTACACTTGATTTAATTTTGATGCTCAAGTATGCATTGCGCCATACTTGGTGCGATTTCAACCTTTATAAACGCTACATTATAGTAACTGGTGGTCTTTTGTAGTCCAATATAGTGTCATATTGTAATGTGATATATTGCATTAACATATAGCTTATATAGATCGAACCATATGTGCCAGACAAAATTTGAATATATATGCCAACAATGATAACGAGATCTTCACCATGAATTTAATTTAAAACATAATGACTAAGTAACTTTAGTCAAATATGTGAGGTGTATGCCTTCACAAAACTTGGAAAAATAAACGGATTTGTAGTCACTTAGACTATTAAACCGAAGTCATATGATTCATATTTTCCGCAATGTACCTTTGCTTTTAAAATCCGTAACTGAGACAATAATGTTCTCATCTTTTTCCATATAGTGAGTTTCTTGGTGCAAGAACTCCAAATATTTTGTATACATTGACCATAATATTGCTTTCAGTGTAATTAGTGAACAGATGTAGAACCACATCAATAACAAGATTTTTCTTAGCCCAATTTTTAATATGACATGTAGGGCTTGAGACGTTGCCTCTCTCTCTCTCTTTTCAAAACTCGTGACATGAAATTCGTCACTTTTTTTTATGTTAAATTCAGGGCACGTGTTTCGGTCAAATATTTCAACAACAAGATGAAAGATTGACTATTATCGATATATGATAATTAATTCTAAGTAATGAATTATGTCAAGACCAAAGTTTATTGTAACTCAATTCGATGTAAACTGTGACAAATTCCATCACAAATCGATGTTAATAGTGACATTTCCGTCATAAATCGATGTTAACTGTGACAATTTCAGTCACAAATCGATATTTGTCCATTGATTAACCACGACAATATTTCATCGTAATACCATGACTTATCAAACTGTCACAAATTTCAATTTTGATATGAGGGATCCCAATCCCTCAATACCATCCCATGTTATAAAGAAAAGTGGGATGTAGAAGAAGGCTACAAAGCCCGGCTATGAAATTAAAATTCAAAAGCAGTAACTTTAATAAAAGCTTACTTGATAGTTTGCCACATAAACTGCGTTTAAGAGAAGTTGCCCTTGCAATTTTCATGTGTGCGTGCTGCGAAGTTACTCTCGCAATTCCATCGCGATTCGTCACATGAAAAATTTCATAAAAAATATAACATACGGTTAGTCATATTCACCATATATATAAAAACAGTAAAACTAATTAAATAGTTACTATTGTAAATAAACTTTTATACTCATGGGGTAAAAACTTTTTACCTAGAGGGGCAAATTTACCGTTTTGCCCCGTACATTCAGTTTGGAAAGGCAGAGCGGGTCGGATCCTCGAATCCGGGTCGAGTAGATCCTGTTGCTCGGATCGAAGGAGCAGGTTTGGATCAAGGCCGAAGTGGCGCGCAAGGCTGTTGGGTTGAGCTGCTTCTGGACGACTGCGTTAGGGACTCCCGCCGACGGAGACTGGAGCAACGGTGCCTGGGCTAGGTTAGAGTTGTGGCGCAAGGGGAAGCCCGGGCGGTGCTGGGCTGCTCACGTCGAAGTTGCTGCCGTAATCTGGGGTGGAGGAGGCGCGCGTCTGGTAGTAGTAGCGAGGCAGGAGGTTCCTGGTGCTCGGTGGTTTACGCCGGCAAGGTGGGTTGGGTGCCCAGAGCATATTTTTGGGGTGCTCAAGTCAAAGTTGACATGGTATGGCAGCAGGAAATTTTAAGGTTTTTTTTTTCTAGGTTTTTAGGGTTTCGTTATCAAGCTCGGGTTAGAGCACAGTGTTGATAACGTGTTAAAGGAGAAAAGATAACGAGAATAACGGTCTACTCATTCATTGATAAAAAAGTCTATTTATAGACATTACATAGAGTCTCTTGAATGATCTAGAAGATTTATCAACTGTAATCTATTCTAATAAGGAAACCGGATTAACCAATCTTACATGTATTAGGGCAAAACACATAACAGAAGGACATAAACATAATTTTCTTAAACAAAGAGAGGATTATGAGTGATAAGATTTAGAGGCTAGACAACAAACCCAAGCTAAAGGTTGCCAGAAGGCAAGAGAGTTTTTTGGTGAAATATGGTTGGGACTAAAATCATGATATAGTTGGTTAGGTTATACTTATATTCACAACATTTAAGTTCTCATGAAATAAACTAATTACGTCCTAATTCCCAAGTTATAACGAGACATACATATTTGAATCATCTTTTATTCATGCCAATATTATTTCAAAGTATAAAGTTCCTTAACTTGAGACCCAATAAAATTTATCATGAATCATATGATTCATGCCATCACCAGATTTTAAGGACTAGCTAATGGTATAATTTCCTCTACACTTCTGTCATAAAAATACTTTTTTGGACTTAACATTCGTCATTAATTTACAAACATTTTACAAAATATTTTGTGCCGTTTGAACCACAATTTTCTCACTCTACTTGCATATAAAACAAGACGAAAGCCGCATTCTATATAATTTTAATCTAATTAATGTTTGATATGAATGCAACTATGCAATTTCTTTCAACCCCTTATTGGTTAGGCAAATATAAAATGTTGGAGAAAATTAAATAGATAGCTCGAGGCTCGAGTTATTGTCTTTCTTGCATAGAAATGTAGATTGAAAATTAAAATTGTAATGAGGTTTCTTACATCAAATTAAAAAAAGAAAACAAACAATAAAAAGCAACAAAACTACATGTACATGGGGATATTGAAGATATTACATCTCTTTTGGTCTGGATTGAAAATAATAAAACACATAAAAGAAAATTATAAACTAAGCAGTAAAAATGTTCAAAATGTGAACTTAATATCCGCTCTTCGAGTTTCTATTTTACAGACATGATTCATTTACCCTATGAAAGTTTCAAAATAAAGACAAAACCTATGAATATAAAAGTGAAAAATACTGTGAAGGGATAAAAAAATGTGACGAAAGTACAGAGACCAGTTAAAAGTCTTTGTTTGCTCCTTTCATACAGCTTATGTTTGTGGTTCGGAAGATGATGTTCTCCTTCTTTTGGGGACCTCTCTGAACCAAAATCCATCTCTAAATTCTCACTTCCCTTTTCCCAGCCCTTCCATTAACTCTTCACCAACGTTCCCTTTCACTTTATTTAACCATTTCCCATTTCTGCTATTGCACTTTCTCATCAACTCTTATGATTTGTAAGGCTTTAGATCCATCCGCAATTCCAACTTGGTAACTTGTTTCCTTCTCTTCTCTTTTAGATTTGTACTATCTTTGATCTGTTGTGTGTTGTATTTGTTGTTGTTGTTGTAATTCACTCTCGCAAGTTTCATAACTAAAGCTGTATACTGTGTATTGGATGTGTTTTTGAGATACCCATTTCTCTCTTTGTTCAAATTTCATCAATTTCAATAGAAAATTTGGGTGAATTTTGTTTCTGGGTGTTCATCTGTGTGTTACAGAAAAGTTTAGGATAGCAGTTAGGGTTTGTACAAGACATTTTGTTTTGATTTAAAGGAGTTTACTTTCTAGTTGCAATGAGTTATGGTGGCAGAGAAACAAATGTAGTCCAAGTAATCACTGGGAATGGTGGTGGTGGTGATATGTGGTCTGGTGACCAAGCAGTTTGGGCTACTGAGGATGAGTATCAAGTTTGGAATAATGGTGATGCAATGGGGGATACCATGTCCAACTCGAATTATGATCAGAGGCAATCCCAGAGTCGCTCTGGAAGCGAACCTCCCAACAAGAAATCTAGGAACACCCCGGATGTGACGTCTTCTAACCGGTCGAAAGCCATTGGGAAGATGTTTTTCAAGACCAAGCTTTGTTGCAAGTTTCGAGCTGGGACGTGCCCATATGTCACCAACTGCAACTTTGCTCATAACATTGAGGAGCTTCGGCGGCCGCCTCCTAATTGGCAAGAGATTGTGGCTGCTCATGAGGAAGAAAAGGCAGTGTCTTCGGAGCCCAGGGAAGAGTTTCAGATTCCAATTGTGACCACAGGGTATGGTGTGGAGACTCAGAGATCATATAAAGGGAGGCATTGTAAGAAGTTCTATACTGAGGAAGGGTGCCCTTATGGAGATAATTGCACTTTTCTTCATGATGAGAGTTCAAAGAATCGGGAGAGTGTGGCAATAAGTTTAGGTCCCGGAGGATATGGTGGTGCTGCCACTGCTGCTGCTGCGGGTGGAGCAAATAATAAGCCATCAAATTGGAAAACAAGGATATGTAATAAGTGGGAATTGACAGGATATTGTCCATTTGGAAGCAAATGCCATTTTGCCCATGGTGTGGCAGGTATGTGTTATTGACTCTTTTTTCATTCCTGTTTAGAGAACAGAAAGCACTTGAAGTTTATTTGTTTATATATGCTTTCTTCAGTCTTGGTAGCTTGAAATTGGTAATGAAGATTGATTTGAGTGATATTAGTTCCATCCTCCATAATAGTAACTCATACCGTTATGATGTCATCTTTTCTTCTTAGAACTGGCTATCTTGCTTCGGCTCAATTACTGTCCTTTTATTACATAGTAGTCTGCTGTGGATCAATGTTTTCTTGATTTTGATGTGGTAAAGTGCTTCAGCAAATTAAGTCATTCCTTTTAATTTGCTATCATTGTTTGCTCTTTAGTGAATTCTGGGTTTTTCCCCTTGACAAATAAGAGTTCAAGAAGAAAGCTTTTGGTTCTTTTACCTCATAAAGAAACATCTTTGTGTGTGCTAGTCATTCATGGGTTTTGGCAAGCCCAAGTATGATACTAAAATTGGACTTCTGGGGCGTCTAGCTTAGAACTTTTTTCCAAACCACCCATCTCATCCTATATATTACTGGAGCCCTAGAGACACTTCAAGGGACATCTGTGTCAACAAGAAAATTCTTACCTGAATTGTCAAATTGTTTCCTACCATCCACCCTTTGTTCGGTCGGACAGAGTGTAGGTAACTCTTCCTCTCCCTGTCATCTATGCGAAGCAGGGTGCTGCATAAGGTGCCTGTGCTAATAGGTGCAGTTGAATGATTTTTCTATCTCTTAATACTTAAGATTTGTATAGTTGAGTATCATTAGTGAATAGGAAGGGAGCTAAGGAAGAAGACCGGCCAAAGAATACCCTTAGGACAGACCGATCAAATAAGAGGTGACCCTTACTCCAGATCAAACTAGTTTAAGCTTGGTAGGATACACAGAGTCACAGACAACAGACCACCTAGAGTCAGCAAGTCACCCATGGGGTCCAGGTCTGTTCCCCATCCCACTCAAAAGGAAGAAAGGATAGGAGCAAACTAATGTCTTAAGAAGGTCCAGATAAACTTGGAAGAAGGGTGCATGTTCCGTTGGAAAATTTGTAAGGGAATGAAAGTGTAAGCGATGCTCTTAAAACTGTATATACCCCTTTAATGTTGAATGGAATGCTTGTAGTCGTACGCTCATACCCAGTATCTTACTGCTTAATATTTCCTCTTTTAGATACCAGATACGAAAGTCAGGTCTTCTCGAAGTTGAATAACTATCTAGGTCATAAAAAAATATGCTGTAGTTTCGTTTGGAAACTCCTTAGAACCCTGATGTATATAATTATCCAGTCATGTTAGACCATATTCCTTTAAGGCAACGATGTTGATAATACACATCAGCAACCAGCTTAAGAGTGACTAATCCACTGGTGATAAATTGTATGCACACCAGTGGGTTAAATTGTGCCCTGAAGTTTAGGGGAAAAACCTATTTCTTACATGGGCACACATGGTTTTTACATTCAGTGCATTAAGCTTAAGCAAAGTCAGGGGATGCAAAATGTGGATTTATAACTTGTTTCAGTTTGACCGCCCAATGCTGTTCCTTCTGAAATCTACGTGTGATCAGGCCACTGACTTGTTCTTTCCTATCTATCTTCACTTTGTTGTCATTAGATGCAAATTTGCTTTTATTTGGAAGCACTTGGCGTCATCTGTGGGTCATAAATTTTTGTACCACTATCTGAGGATTAGTCTTCAGCTACTTTTAGGTGATTTGTCTGTTTTAGGCTCTTAGATTGGTGCAATGGCTTTGTTATAGTGAACTGATTGATATACTTCTTTTATCATAACTTTATGATGCTCTTGGAAATGTGAATATCTGATTTACTGATTTTCTGACTACAGAATTACACCGATATGGAGGTGGGCTTGTGGACGGTGAAATTAGAGATTCTTCAGTTCCTCTTGACAATAAGCAGGGAGGAGTGCCTTCGAAAACTCCAGCTGATAATGTGGTAGTATCAGTCCCTATAGTTCCTCATTCTGATTTATATCATGGAGTTCCATCACAAAGATCATCGATAGTAAGTCAGAGACCAGGGCAGAGAGCCCATCAGAAATGGAAGGGGCCAGACAAAATCAGTAGGATATATGGTGATTGGATAGATGATATGGAATAAAATTTGGGGTTAACTACCCTGCAAATGTTTAAGTTGCACAACGGTCACTTGTACCCTCGGTGGAGCTTGTTAGGAAACTCGACAGGTAATCTCCATAAGAGATTACAGGATCATGTAGCTGTAACTTTTCTGTTGGAAGTAGATTTTGTATGCTTGCTTCAAGTTCAGGTTGATACAAGGCTTGTTGGAGTCACAGCCCGTATATTCCGTCTGAATTTTGTTGTTGCAAATGTAACTGAAGCGATTGCATCACTTTCCCAGCACCAATCCTTGCCATATATAATTATGAGATGACCCTCATTAGCTCTTGTACCCCTGCTTTTAATTATCAATCAAATAATGCCCTCCCTCCCTTTCTATCTTTCACCACTAATGCAGTTGCATCTCTCTCATTCTGGATTGACTCTGGAATTAGTGAAGGGAGTTGCACAGTAACCAAGTTTCGATCTGTCGCTTCTGGTTGCATTTTGTGCAACATATATGCTCTTCGCAAGCTCCGTTCCGATCCGTTGAAGCTGCCCTTCTAAACACTGGACTAGAAGAACTCATCAAAGTTTCAACTAATAAAGAGATGGCTAGCCTGCATCACAAGGAAAGATAGACCATTACCAACCAAGGAAGCAATTATAATCAAATGAATTAACTTACGAGCTTCTCTTCCCAGTTATAAAATCTGTTAGGAAGTCTGTTTGAATGTGTTCTTGAATTCATTTTCATGTTCAGTAAACTTAAGCAATTTCTCGAATTAATCTTGTTTTCCAATTGTACTTCTTTCTTATTGTATGTCAATACGTTCCTTAGCAAAAGCAGTTTAAGGAGTACAATTTATACGTTGTCAATTCTAATATCTCCCACGCCAATATAACAGCTAAGTGAGCTAACTCAATCATCATTGAAGATAACATAGTTTCTTTATTTGCGGGTAAAATTCCTCCTACGTACATGGATATAATTTAATTCATACATGCATATAAAATCTTATTTACTATATGTATATGTCCCTTGTATCTCAGTAGTATATATGGACTAAATGTAATTCTTAGATACTTAAATCCTCATAGAAATGCTTCTTGAAAGCATCCATATGAGCCACTTGAAGACATAACGCAACAACCACAGAGTCATCTCCATCCGAACTTGGAAGAATCAATGAATCCCCATCAAAATCATGAGTTCCTGGACCCATATAAATCTCCTTCCCCCACCCAAAGTCCAGACCATATATCGGCAATGTTATCCAGCTCACCACCCCGAGATTAGGGTTTCCATAGAAGGGCCCTTCATCACTTCCTAGAGCATGAAGGTCTTGAAACCGAGTCAGATCTGGTTGGTTCTTCATGTTTTCAATTGCAGACAACACGTAATCATTCGACACCTTCTCGATGGCCTCCCTTATTCTACTTGCAGCATAACCTAATGGCTTTGAAACCAGCTCCCCAGAATGACTCGTAGCAATCACATCAAAGGTTGCATTTCCGAAGTAGCCCTGAGGCAATGGGGTTGCATTCGACTGCGCGAATAGACGCAAACCCCCAATGCCGTCGGCTGCTCGGCTTTGTGCTTTCTTGCCTTGCAAGCACATCTCCAGATATGCCCCGAAACTGTCTCGTAACGCGTATAACCACCACGTTTAGTAGTGCTGCCAGCAGAGGAGCTGTTATTGTAAAGGTCGTAACTATCGTTAGCCATGCACTTCAGTTTCTCGAGCTGATCTTTACCAAGTCTCAGCATGGAAACAGTGGTTTTCTTCTTCCTTTCTTCTACGTTATCTGATTGCCCAAGTAAAAGAGGCGGCTGGTCGAACTCTGAGTGGTCGAGCGGTGGAGGTTTGGCTGCCGCCGGGGTGTTGTCATCTCTTCCTTGCATGACTTTTCGATCCAGAAACGGCGTCACCTCCAACGGCTCACCCCTAGCAAGGCGTGCCCACTCAGAAATGAAATGTAGTGCACTTGGTCCGTCAACAACAGCATGTGAAATGGTGAGGCTAAGACTAACATGCCACCACATTTGAACCTAGTCAGTTGTACAAGCAACAAGGGAATTTCATGGATGGGGAGGCTGTAGTCAACCGTGGGGACAAGATAGTTGTACTCCGGTGACGGCGAGAAGTCACCAAAGTCTTCGAGTTTGGAGTCGGATTCGGCTTCTACGAATTGGACCCCCATGGCATTGCAGTCGAGCTCGAGGCGGCCGCCATCGATCCAACGCAGGCGGCCTGCTAATGGATAGAAGGGAACCAATGCACGAGCTAACGAGTCCTTGAGTGAGTTGGGGATTGCGTCTTGTGGTGTGCCCCAGTTAGGGTTTGATTTGTAGAAGTATATAGTGGAACAATGAGTGATGGTTCCAACTTGATCCCATTCTGATAGAGTTAGGGAACCTTTCCATGTAGTTTTAGAGGGTTTCACAACTTCGCAGGCTTTGAACTTCACCACCATTTTTGTATGAGTTTTTGGTATATCTATGCACGTCGAAGTTGAAATTGATATGCGTACTCAGACGGCCGTGTATTGGTTTTTATAAGAGAGATGGATGCAAGAGTTGTTGTTGTGGTGTGTATCTGGGTTTGGTAGGTCCGCAGTGAATTAGTTGGTGTAAAAATCATCAATTTAACATGAGAATGGTAGTTTCCTCAAGAAAGTCTCAATTTCAGTGGTATTCATATTTAATGTGACCTACATATATGGAAGCAAGAATTGGATGAGGCATGCGTCAACTTTTGGTCATCATCTTTATTCTGTATTCATCTGACATGCATCATGAACATACTCATTGAAGTAGTAGAAAATAAAGTACGTATTACTGAGTCAACATTATTAAAGCCATATTTTTCTGGTTGATCTATCTTGTGCATGTAAGAGATGCATGCATATTAATTTTGAAGTTCAACCCAGATAGGTTAATATAAAGATTTTCTTTTGGCATGCATAAGGCTACACAGAGGAGCAGCAGCTAGCTCCCTATCCTTTCAATATATTAAAAAAAGACAAAAAAAAAAAAAAGGAACTCAGGAGTGACCAAACCAAAACCTCACTACAAAGCTAATGAAAAAACAAGCTATATATCTAAACCCAAATTGAAGAAGACTCAATAATTCTCAATTGGCATGGTCACTATTACAATGCGATAAGATGAAAAGACGGAGGAGCATTCATGCCACTACACCTTATTTGAAAGAGTCGTGCCATATCTTAATAATCGCATGCATGCAGCAAATCTGCAAATGAATTTTAGTAATTCGACCATCTGTTTTTTAAGAATTATTAATAATTTACATGCCTATTAAGATTGTTATATTTGTGCTTAAGCGAATGCGCTCGGTGGGGATGCTAGGCTATTGTCTATCTTTTTCTTTGCCAACAAAACTAAGATGGGTGCTTAATCCATTGCCTTTAATATATACAGTATTAATCAGTCACATATTAATCGGTGATTTTAGTGAATTGAGAGTAATTTGCTGATACCATATACTTCTCACAAGGACTCGCTGAAAAGCTATGGTTTACTATCAAATACCACAAACCAACACTTCGACATCACCATCCCAAATTAGCCATCATTTTCTATACTCACAGAAACAGCTGATATGCATTGACATGCCTCCTTGTTTCTCTCTCCTTCTAATAGCAACAATCAAACGAAACAATTGATATTGCAAGAACGCAACACCAGCACAGACACCGACACCAAACACATTGTATGTTATGATCATTTCTCTACCATCTTATGCACTAATTAGTTAATCGATTAGCCCGGCCGGAAGTGCAACTCCATCTCCGGCCACGTACTCCTACAATATTGGGTCCTAGTACGTTATGCAGGGAATGTCAGCTACGACGCATTCCAATAGTTACTCTCCACCGGAAGATATCAGTTCCTCTCCATCGATCACTGTCCTTTTGACCGTTCTTCTCCTCGTCTTTTTCTTTTTTGGCTTCTTTACTATTTACTTTTGCAAGTGTTTTATGGAAAACGTCCTCACCTCTCTTCAGCGCACACCCTCGGGCCACCTTGTGGGGGTACCTGTTCCTCCCAAAGAAGGACTCGACCACTCACTAATACAATCATTTCCGACCTTCATCTATGCAAGTGTCAAAGATTTTCACATAGAGAAGTACGGCTTAGAATGCGCAATTTGTTTGGTGGAGTTTGAGGATGATAGCATGCTACGTCTTTTAACAGCTTGTTGCCATGTCTTCCACCAAGAATGCATCGACCTGTGGCTCGAGTCTCACAAAACATGTCCCTTCTGCCGCGGAAACCTTGAATTGTCCCCAACTATAATGGACAAGTCTCCTGTGCTTGCTCATGAGAATGCCATCCATGAAATTAATGAAGGTCATGACTCCGTATACGATCAAGATGAAATCCGAATTGACATTGAAGACAAAGAAGGCGAAGAAAGACAAGAAGAAAATCATAGTTATCATCAACATAATTTGGCTGATAAAGCTACGAACGTAGAAGCAGATCAACAAAATGATGGACAAAATGAAGAGAATGAAACGGAAAGATTTTCGAGGTCACACTCGACAGGACACTCTATAGTTAGGCCTAGACAAGAGGAGGATAAGTATACGCTCAGATTACCAGAAAATGTGAAGATAAGACTTCTTAGAGGGCACAATCCGACAGGAAGTTCTACCACATTTGGGGAGTTTTCAAGACAAAGAGGCAGTTCCAAAGGTGGCTTTGGAGAGGTCTCTGAGTCTAGCTCTAGAGCTGGTGGAGAGATCAGCGAACTGTAAATTTGTATCTTCATTGTTTTGATCTGTATGTTGTTAAGTTCTTTTGCCTTTTCTTTATTTATTTTTAATTTTTTTGTCAACTCAAATCCAGAAATTTTACATAGCTAGACATATAGCTATATCAACTTACTATTAGATGATATCATGCAATATCGAAAGGATTAGGAATAGACCACATCGGCACATCATTCAAATGCAAACTTCCAGTTTTTTGAAGCAGAATCGTGTATTATCATGGTACATATATGATATATACATGATTGGTCGACCAAGTATATATATGCCTCTTGTGGTTATGGAAACGTGGAAAGAATTTACCAACACGTAGGTATATTGGAGGAAGGGTAGTGTTAGAGGGCCTTATTAAGACTTAGGATTTATGAACTTAATCTTAAGTGGCATGTCAAATCACTTATCCACATCATTAAATAAAAAAACCATGTAATGTCATTTTAAAGTAAAAATATAATCTTATCCTTTCCAATGGCTCTAGATTATTATTTTTTATTTCATGAAAATATGTTTTTAAAGCCATTTTTTTCATTACTCATGCTTAAATTTAAAATGTGAAATATATATATATATATATAGTTATACTCAGTTCGAAAATATGAATTCATTTTGTTTTAAAAAAAAAAACATACATAATTTTTCCAAAGGAGAAAATTATACATATATATATATATATATTTGTCCAAAAAACCTTTATATATATCCAATATAAATTCGATAGAGATTTTCTTTTTTTATTTCATTTTCAAAGTTCGATGGAGAATATATATATATATGTATATAAAGTAAAAAGAAAAAATAATAGTGAATTAAAAAAGTCTAAAACTATTTGATTCACAAAGATAATTTTTTTATTAATATCGTAATTATAGCCCTAAATCTAATGAATTATTATAATATTTGACTCCATAAATAAATGCATTTAGTGTAGTTCATGTAAGGTAACTAAATCAACTACATAAAAATGGTAACTAAATCATCTTGATGAAAATAAACAATATTTGGTATAATTATTTGTTAATTTGTTGTGATTATTAATTAGATCGTTATTAATAAACTATATTTAGTATATGGTACATATATAGGCATGTCCGTATTTATAAGAGGATATGCAAACATTTCATATTAGTATACGTATTGCCATCTATAGATAAATCCTCCTTATTAATTAGAAAAAATCAAACCTTAAATTAAATTTGTAAAATGGAAAGAAAATATATTATACACATTTATACTGGTACCTTACAAAATATTGTGATTTAAGAGGTAAGAAGTTTCCCATTAATAATATTTTTTTTGAATGTATACAATTTTCATTTATGATATTTTGATTTGAAAATGTTGATTTAGGTAACTCACCATATTCACGTATCCTTGTTTCTCTGAATAAATTTTTGAAAAAAATTCAGTTTACTACCCTGAACTTTAGGTTTAAAATCAGTCTGATACCTCATCTTTTTTTTTAATTAGTTTCATCCCTAAACTTTCAAAATGACATCAATCTCGACCAAAATGATTAAAATAGCCTTTGTTAATCTTTTTACCCTCTCTCTCTGCTCGCAAAATCCACGAAACCCAAAACTCCCTCTAATGGAAGTGACGGCGATCGCTCATCGGAACTCTAACCAGGCCCTAAACGACCTCCCCAACAAAATCCTCATCCACATCCTGACCTTCTTCCTGACCCTCAACGCCGTCCAAACCTCCTTCATCTCCCGCAAATGGCGGCCCCTCTGGTCCCGCCTCCGTTTCCTCAGCTTCTTCTATGAGCACTTCCCCCTAAACAACCATCCCTTCGACAACTGCGACTTCTTCACCGAGTTCGTCGACCGCGCCCTCATCCTCCGGCGCCACCACCCCATCGACCTCTTCTCCCTCTCCTTCATCTACCACCACTGCTTCGGCCTCCATGTCGACTCTTGGGTCCGCTTCGCCATCACACACCTCCGCGCGCGTGAGCTCCACCTCGACTTCTTTATCGACCGCGAGTACCACCAGACCGACGAGTCCTTCAACCACAAGTATGACTTCCCCTTCGCCGTCCTCCGAAACTGCGTCGTCATTGTCCTAAAGCTCACGCGCGTGGAGCTCACTCTCCCGGTGAGCATGGCCGCCATGGGTTTCGTGGATTTTGCGAGAACAGAGAGAGAAAGAGAAGAGAAAGAGAGAGAGAGAGAGAGAGAGAGAGAGAGAGAGAGAGTAAAAAGATTAATAAGAGTTATTTTAGTCATTTTAGTCGAGATTGATGTCAATTTGAAAGTTTAGGGATGAAACTAATTAAAAAAAATATGAGGTATCAGACTGATTTTAGACCTAAAGTTCAAAGTAGTAAATTGAAATTTTTCCTAAATTTTTCTTGTTCCTTCAAACTATAATAACTCTACTTCATGCATGAAATATAGTGATTGAATAAGTAAGAAACTATAATGAATCAACGAATTGATGGTGTTTTGGATTTTATCATTTCAATTTATTTGATAATTTAGTATCTTTCTGAAATGCAGCTTTAGATATTATCAATAAATTATGGTATATAACTATATACGCAATTATGTATTAAGATCATAACAAAAGATTCCATATTAGCAACCATTAATTGCCATAGATAATCTGCATCGAAGACAAAACTCAAACTTTAGAGTTTACATGTAACAATAGAAATATAAAAAAGTAAAAAAGAAGAAGATGTAAGGAGCGTACCAGCTAAAGTGTGGCAAACGACGACATACAAAGCTTTGGAAGGTATGTCACGCGTCTTTTTGTTTTCTCTTACATTGGGGTTTTCTCTTATTGTTGTTAATCTTTTTGTTCGTGGTTTTACATTGAACAAGATGGATAGAAATAATACTTCACAAGTACCATATGTGGAGGAAGATGACGACTTAATTGCATCCAATGAAGGAAAATTAGATGATGAAGATATTCCAAAAATAGGAATGATATTCAGTTGCTACGGTGTTATGTATGATTATTGCAAAGATTATGCTATGAAGACAAGTTGGGCAATCAGAACAAGATCTAACTCAAAAAGAGATGGCGCAGTTAAGTATGTCTAGCTTGTATGTTCAAGAGCGTTTAGAGGTAAATCCCTTAAAGAAAGTGAGCCCAAATCTTTACAGGTAACTGGGTGTTCTACACATATTCAAGCGGTGCTCAACTTAGATGGAGAGACCACAGTATGTCTAGTGCACAATCATCATTTATGCCCAGAAGCAGTCAGACGTATAAGGCAATATAGGTGTCAAGACTCACCCCGGATTTCACCCTGAAACCCGTGGTAAATCCTGCGGGGTCCACCTCCAAGGAAAATTTATCAAAATTTCGGCTAAACCTTCCTTGAAAATGGACAACCCTTACTTGAAAATCCAACTTGACACTTCTAAACCAAACAATAAAGACAACATAAAATCACTAGCGGGTTATCAGAGCATATCTAATAAGGAACGAATGACCATGAATAAAGATGAAGCGGAAGCAGCCTCTGACTACTAGACTAAGCCTCGACTCCATGTACGCTCGACTTCAATTTAACTTAGCCTGCAAATTGGGCATTTGAAAACAAAAGGCCCAGTGGAAAGTAATTTAAAACGTTAGAGTGAGTGGACAAAAATAAACTAATTAATTTAACAAAAAGTAATTTTCAATAGTTTCCCAATTTTTTGATATGCAATAAATCCATTGCACGCAAGTGTTGATAACACCTTCAAAAGAAAATCCCGAGAATACGGACTAGCCTCGCTAGTCAAAATATCGACAAAGATAATTAATACCCTTCATAGAAGAATGTACCAAAATAATGGACTAGTCTCGCTAGTCAAAACAACAACTATAAATAAAAAGCATATATAGCCATACAAGTGAGCCTCCTAGACACAAAAGTACTCCCATACTCCCTACACCTTCAAGTTATGATAACAGAGAGGGTGCAGGGCTTGCGTGATGTCGTCGACCACATCACATCACCCGAAGGCGGAAAGAGCTTGAGTAACCCCACTTAAAACATGGAAGCCACATCGTCTCAAAAGGCGGAACTACATGCTAGCATGAATAATAACGATCCAACAAGTATGACATAATTAAAGAAACATAAATCCATATGAGTTTCCCCGAAACTCATAACTAAAGCATAAGTATGATTCCCAACCATACTCAAAGAATTCAAAGATCAAAAAAATTAATTAAATTCAACGACGTGTCCCACACGTTAAAATGCACAATGAAATAAATAACTCAAATAGTTATCATCTTCCGAAAACCCGACAATATGTAAATCTGAAAGTAATCTCAAATCCGAAAATTATAAAGAATATCAAAACTCAAATACCAAATTAATAACCCGCTCAAATCCATAGATCATGACTAACACTCAATCGACGCAATAAACTCAAATAAATTCTGATACCAATTCATACGCCGAAATCATATTAAAGCTCCGAAAATAGAACGATAATTTCCAGGAGAAAACATGCATGTATATTCATTTAAAAACAAAATGTCCACTTATAGTGCTCGGCTATGTTTGCCGACGACCCAAGGCTTCCTCCAAATGATCCTCCTCACGTCCTGAACAATAATTAACTTTAATTTCCATTCAACAATAAAACTTCAATAAATAATTTCATAAAATTAAGGGTATAAAATCAATCCTCTTCTTTGCCCATTTTCTCTATCCTTAATCCATTATAACTCACGATTCACCAACATCACCAATAACCAAAAATTAACCTTAAACACATTTTAAAACCGGTCAACCCAACTACCGATATTTCATTCTAATCACCGCCAAAATCCTTAACCATCGAAAAATCCTCAACATTAACAAAACTCCTCTAAAAATTCCAAACTATACTTCATTAGACTCCTCTCTTTAATATCATCTTAAAAACATGAAAAATCAGCCCCTAAGGGGCGGCGCTGCCACCTGCTCCGCCGACAGCCGTTCTCCGGCGACCTCCAATGCTTCTCAAATTTTAACAGAATAATCCTCTCATCAAACCCAACAACTTTCATAACTAGCACTTAGTCCAATTCTAAGGCTAACTAGGGTAATCGAACCAAAACATCTATAAATCCTAAAACTTTCAATTATACAAATCACCCTATCGAGATCGAAATAGACCGATTTCTTTTGAGGGAATATTCACCTCGATGAGGGCTACAAGATGAGCCAAAAATCTCAACCTATGGTGGCCGGAGGACGGAGCTCCGGCGAAAAGACGATAGGCGTTCAGGCGGGATTTTCTCAGAAGAAAGTTTTCATGAAAAAAGTTTTCTCAGAATAATTTTCCTTCAAAAAGTCAACCCTATGGTCCTTAAGGGTAAATAGTTACTCATCACGGTAAAAGATCAAAGTAATACCAAAGGTAAATAACCGTAAAATAACTTAATAACCGGGGTGTGACAATAGAGGGCTAGATCAACATTCAAAACATAGGTTTTCTTCTAATCAAGATGTTAGTGTTCGACCTTCCAAAAGCATTCATGCTATACTGATCGAAAAAGGTGGATATGCCCATTTGGGATACACCGTGAAAGATGGACGAAACTACATTAATAAGAGAACAACTTTGAAGCTTTAGAGTGGTGATGCAGATGCCATTCACAGATACTTTATTATGATGCAAAAGAATAATCCTTAGTTTTTTTATTCTATTGATGTTGATGACAAATGTCGACTAAGGAACATCTTTTGGGGGTGATGCTAGGAGTAGAGCAGCTTGTGAAGATTTTGGAGATGTTATCACTTTTGACACCACTTGTTTAACCAACAAATATGATATGCCATTTGCTCTTTTTGTTGGATAAAATCATCATGGTCAATCTATCTTATTAGGTTGTGGTTTACTCTGTGATGAGACTACAATGTCATTTATATGGCTATTTGAAGAATGAAAAGCATGCATGAAGGGAAAATCTCCAAATGCTATAATTACTGATCAATGTGCAGCAATGAAAAACGTTATTGTGGTTGTGTTTCCAAATGTTAAACATCGATGGTGCTTGTGGCATATTATGGAAAAAATTTCAAAAAAAACTCAAGCATTACAAAAAAAAAATCTATGAAGACGTAAAGAGTATTATGACTGACGCAGTGTATGAAGCATTAAGTATTGATGATTTTGAGAGAGAATGAACATCCATGTGTGAAAAATATTTTCCTGATGGAGATAACTGGTTAGATGAGTTGTATAAAGAACGACATCGATGGGTTCCTATATTTTTGAAAGATACATTTTGGGTAGAATGTCTACTACGCAACGGAGTGAAAGCATTAATGTATTCTTTGACAAATTTGTGAAGTCAACAACCAGTTTGAAAATATTTGTAGAGCAATATGGAGCAGCCATGGCAGACAAGATTGAAAAGGAAGAGCAAGAAGAATTTAATACATTGTATAAAAGTATAGAACCATTCAGTGGTTTTAAGTTTGAGAAACAATTTCGAGAGGCTTACAAAAATGTCAAATTCAAAGAGTTTCAAGACGAGTTAAGGGCAAATGTGTATTGTAACTCATGGCCTGCAAAAGAAGAAGGTGCACGTTGTACGCATAAAATCATGGAGTCTTGCTTTAAAAAGAAAATAAAAGGAGGAAGAAAACAGAAAGTATTCCTGAAAGCATCATTGAAGAAGAAGAAGAAGTACAAATGGCCTATATGTCAGTATGTTCTGTTTAATAAGGATTCTAATGATATCAAGTGTACATGTCGTTTGTTCGAGTTTAGAGGAATATTGTGCAGACACATAATCAGTGTATTGATTCAAAGAGAATTGGCTACAGTTTCAGATGAGTATGTATTGACAAGATGGAAGAAAAGTCTGAAGAGAACGTACAGTCTTATAAAAGGTTGTTATGATGACCCCAAGTTTAAAGAAGTGAGGACTCTTCAGAATAAAATGTTGGAAGCATTCTATGACCTCATAAACTTTGTTGAAGCTAAGAAGCAAACCAATATTGTTCTTTAAGGTATTACAGAACTAAAAGCTAAGGTGATTCAGTCCAAGCCAGTACCGAATTTGAAAGTTGATTCAAGCTCATTGGAGGAATTATAAACCACTAAGAAAGTTCTTGATCCAAAAGTTGTGAAACGAGTAGGTCGTCCAACATTCAAGAGAAATATTTCCAAAGTCGAAGAAGCAATTCAAAGAGCAAAAAAACAGGAAAGTCACGCAATCAACAATGACAAAAAATGTACTTTGACTTTCATATATGTAAAAGTTTAATGAATATGAACTACATATAAATTAATAACCATATTTCATTGCAGCGTTCCAGAAACACAATGGAATATGAAAATGGTTGTGATATTGGAGTTAATGACTCTACATCACCGCATGTCTATGATCCTCCAAAAACTCCTACAATGTCGGGCAACATCAATTCTACAGCTTTTACAGTCGATTCTGCTCCAATAAATAACCACCGAACTTCTATACGCACGGTAGCAATTTGTCTACAAACTGCTCAGGACACATATTTCATAATGTAAGTTTTTATATTTTAAGGTGATGACATATTTTCATATACAAATATATATTTATATATTCATATAAGGTATTTCTAATATTAAATTAGGTGATGATTGCATAGTCGATCAAGATGCAGCAAGCATAAATAACTTGTCAACTGGTGTATGTAGTTTCTCACAGCTTTTAAATATGGTAAGTTAAACTAACATTAAAAAGATCGATTACGTTTGCAGTAAATAGTCCAAAATCTAAGGATTTTTCATGTATATTGATTTCTTTGGTGTAAATAGGTGAGCTCTGTTAGTAGTACTGTACCAAAGTCATCTATCGGCTATATGGAAGTTGAAGAGTAATGTGAAACTAATGAAACGGTATTTATTACTTCTTCAATATGATTTAGTTTAAGGATGTTAACATAGGGATATAATCTAATAAGCTTTATATTTTCTTTATTACTTTTGTATATTTACGAAAACAACAAACAAGCATGAGTATACTCGAAAGACAAGTACTTGATTACATATTTGATAGGAGTCTACTAAAGCAGAAGAATTGGGAGGTGGAGGAAACACTTTCACAAATTGATGGGTTTTAAATCAAACATGATGAGATTATTGTACTTCAAGATCACAGGTTGGTTGGGTAACTAGGTGCTTAACATGTAAATTAAGCTTATCAATCTAGAGAGAGACTAATGATCGTTATGTGTTTCTCATATTCCTAGCGGTCAGTCTTACTTTTGTTCATATACGTACATACAAATATATTTATATATATATATATTTAATATTTATAGTATTATTTTACTTTTAGAGTCGGGACAAGTATATCAAGGGACCTCCAAGGAACAGCAATAAACCATCAAAGATGTTGCGTGGCGCGATGAATTTTTTTTCCTAACAATGTCATCCATCTAGATGTGGCTATAATATATTTAATTACAAATGGGTATGACCGTATGACTTGCATTATTTTTTCAATTTCAAATTGTTTTCTTATATTAAACTAGGTTTTTTTTTGGGTGTTTTTGTAGTTAATATTTCATGTATGCTTACACTCGCATTGGGTGGCTTTCGCGTAGGGGTGAAATTTTGAAACCAAAAATAAAAAAAACGGGGCCGAAAATCAAACCGAAACTGGAAAAAACCAAACCAAATTAAGAAAAACCGAACCAAACCAAATTAGTTTGGTTTGGTTTTTGGTTTCGGCCTTTGACAAACTGAACCGAACCGAAAAACCGAATCTCTCTAAAACGACGTCGTTTTTTGTCTTTATTTTCGTATTAAATATTCGATTTGAACAATATAATTTTAGGTTTTATGTTCTATATAATTGTATGTTTATCTTTTCTAATATTTTGCTTTTTATTTTCGTTTTATGTACATATAGAAATGATTTAGGTGTCGTGTATGTGAAGTATAGAGAGTGATATGTTACCTCTAATATTGAAGACCTTATTTTTGCAAACTTTAGATGATAAACTCTAATATTTAATTTATTTTTCTCTTCTTTATTCAAATTTATGATTTTTAAACTTTAAAATTCAGAATTTATTTATATAAACTTTAAACTATGGAGTCTATATTTTGTGTTCAAAATGAACTTACAAGTTTTAAAATTATGGTTTCATGGTGTGCTAGTGTGGTCAATTCCTAATACTTTTGAAATTATTGAGTATTAAACTTTCAAAGTATCTATTTGGTATATAAATTGTTTGTTTGTTGAAGAATTATTGCCAAAAATTTTATTGATATATTATATGTGCTTATAGAAACAAGTAATGAAAGAAAAAAAAAGGACCTAAAATACAATAATTTTTACTAAACCAAAAGTATACAAATTTTAAGAAAAAATATTTTAAAAAGGAAAAAATCATTTTTTTTTAGAAGGGACTGGTAAGTAAATTAATAAGAGATATTCAATTTGAATCATCTTGTTGACCATTTTAGCATTATTGGGAACAATAGCATTATATGGATCAACACCAAGGACTGCTTGAAAGTGATGTGAGGGAGTAATAAAATCATTTAGTTATTAAACCAATTGTCCCTAATGTTTTTTCTTGTTAAAGACTATTTCAAAGAAATGGAATAATTCATTTGCACAATACATTTAATGGATCAAAACTATTAATCCATTTGGGTATAAATCCAGACTGAACGTCTAAACTTCTAATACATGCTTGTACTCCTATTTGTTGCAGCATGCAGCATGGTCGTACGAACAGTAATTGGCATTATTGTGTTCTTGGGATTTTGGAGTTACAGGTTGTATTCCAAAATGTTTGTAAAGGATGATACAATTGAAGAATTCCTGCACTCATACAAGAATCTGATGCCAAGAAGGTATCCATATTTGGATATCAAAAAGATGACAATTGATTTTAGAGATAAACTTGGTCAGGGAGGTTTTCTGTTTTCAAAGGAGAGCTGTCAAATGGTTGAGTGGTTCCAAAGGTAATGGACAAAATTTCATTAATGAAGTTGCGACTATAGGAAGAATCCATATGTCAACGTGGTGCAAGTAATAGGATTTTGTTCAGAGGGATCAAAAAAAGCTCTTGTTTATGACTTCATGCCTAATGGCTCCCTAGACAACTATATTTTTCCGAAGAAAGAAAAAGCTCTTGGTCTAAGTTGGGATAGGATGCAAGACATAGCTCTGGGGGTGGCTCATGCAATTGAATATCTACACCAGGGATGTCATATGCAAATTCTACATTTTGATATTAAACCGCACAACATTCTTCTTGATGCAAACTTTACTTCAAAAATATCAGACTTTGGACTTGCTAGGTTTTACCCTAAAGATGTTACCAGTGTTTGTTATACAAACATTGGAGGCACAATAGGATACATAGCTCCAGAATTGTTCTACAGAACCATTGGAAGCGTGTCAGACAAGGCTGATGTTTATAGCTTTGGAATGTTGTTACTGGAAATGGCAGGTCGGAGAAAGAACTTGGATGCAGATGCAGAAAATTCAAGCCAAATATACTTCCCTTCCTGGATTTTTGAACAGCTAGAAAAGGGAGTAAACTTTGAAATTAAGGATGTCTGCGAGTCTGATAAGAAAATAGCCAATAAGATGATCATGGTGGCACTGTGGTGCATACAATTGACCCCTGTCGATCGTCCTTCCATGAGCAAAATTTTAGAGATGCTTGAAGGTGAAGTTGAAGACTTGCAAATGCCTCCCAAACCTTTCTTTTGTCCACAAGATATGCCAACAGTGGATCTACCTGGTGAATCAGATTCTGAACCCTGCAACATTGTGCTATAGAAATGGCCTCCTTTAATAATGTCATTCAGTAAACTTTTTTGTATGTGTAAACTTCTGCTGTAATGTGGATTTGGCAATGAAACTAATTAGTACACAGGAAGCGATTGGGAATGTAGGGTTGCGTCCCTTAAGGGCGGGTCCTCGTTCTAGAATTTTTCTTGATACAGACTCAAAGTTGTTTACTATTGTGCTCTACAAAGTTACCTGATTGCAGGATTAACCTCTTCCTCACTATTTGTTTGATCACTCGCGAGTCACACATATCATTTTTCTTAATTCAAATTTCCCTTGGGCTCATCTTTTTGAGTTTCAAATTACATATATTTATGTTCTTGTTCTTCTTAGTCCTTGTTATTTTATACTGGTAGGTTTAGCCTAGTACTTCACTGTTGCTTTTCTTCAATGCTAGAGACAGACGTTGCGCTCCAAAATGTAGCCTTGTCTTTCCCTGTTTAAGAACTCATTCAATCAAATTGATGTTGAAAACTTAATATCGTCTCATCGTTAGCTTATGAAAAAGATACAATTTACATTGTACATCAGTGGTTATAATATCAAAACAGCCTTGCAATGTGTGTGTGTGTGTCATTTTAATTTGTGTAATCAGAACCATCAATTCGTAATTTGTGTTTCTCTGGTACTAGTTTATAATTTGTATTGTGTGTGTGTGTGTGTCATTTTTTAAACATTCTATGTATCCAGGTATTTGCTTCATGCATTATTACCAATTTAAATGATTTTCCATCGACTTTAGATATAAAGGTTGCCAAAAGTCTTTCATGGATAGAAACTGTCTGCATAGAAAGCTCCACCGTAGTGCTTGTAATTCAAAAGCAACCAGCTTTCGGTTCCCTCCGCAAATCATGCATGCTCACCATGGACAACTTTTACACACATATAACGAAGTTAGCCAACTGATCAAACCAGTAATTCCAAATCTCTAATTAGTCCCAAGGTGAAAATTAACAAGAAAAAAGAAACGAAATCTTCTCATAGCTAGCTAGAAACCCTCAATTACAGAGCAAATGACATCGATCTCTTCCAATTAGGTATAGCCTTGTTTGTACTTGCGGAAAAGGTCCTCAGTTTTGGCATTCCTAAAAGCACAGCACCCAATCAAATAAACCGAAATGAGAGCAACTAGAGTGATGAGCAATATGATGTCTGTTCTTCTCCATTCGCTCTTCAGATTGGCAAGCAATCCGGCTTTGCAAGAATCGCAGTTGAAGCAAAGCTGTGTCTGGTCATTGTTCCACTGCAAGCAATCCATGTCCGCCGCGTTGTTAATGGGGCTAATCCAATACGTCGGATTCACGAAGGTGTAACCACATTGTGTAGGTGGTTTGCAGCATCCTGACTGTATTAAAGCAAAAGCACCACAGTAAGGAATAAAACATAAAAGATAAAGATGAAGCATTTCACATGGTTATGAAGAATCTCCAAAGTGGTTTGTCTGGGTTCCATGAGCTGTTTGCTTTTCTATATAATAGTAAGAAGTTAAGAACTAAGAACCCTAGTTGAAGTCTTGAAGATGATTGTTAATCTGAGACTAATAGTTAGAGGCAAAGAATATATCTCAACCTAATCTTTGTTTTACGCTTCAGGCAGATGGTGCGGTGTAGTGAAATTGTGTAGAAGCTGCTTTCAAAAGCCATAAAGAACAACAAGAACTCACAACTGTCACAAATAGTTACTCAAATCCTTGTGTTTAAACTTTGGACTACAATAGCTCATTCGATCTAGTCTATACGTACTTCATTAATTAATTTCATACAGCTTAAACCCTAATTAACGCAGATGTAACTTTTTGTAGAACTCATTGTTGAACATACATAAGCTAGGGTTATGCCAGTACTAAAATTACATTTCAGGCTGAGCTATTGTGGGAAGAAAATGATCGAAAATTCAAAAAATGATTGAAGTTAAGAACAGTGTACTATTGTTTACCTGCAAGGGGTTTAGGCGTGCGTTAAAGAAATCCTGAGCCATGTGATAACTCTGATTCAACTCAGCACACATGTTTGTTGAGCTAAGACATGCTCTGATGCGATCCCACTTAAAAGGGGCACGAACTCTCCGGCGAAGCCAACCAGAGTAGTCATCAAGATGATACTCCAAGTAAGACCGGCTCGGCTCAAGGTGGCCGGAGCCTCTCATGGTAACCATGTAGATGAACACCACCAAACAAGCAAGCAAGACAATGAGAATGAGCATGGCAATGAGGTAAGAGACAAGGAGCCATGGGATTCTCCAAAACGCCCCCACAAAGCCAGCAATGGCCACAACCAAGAACAAGATGCCCAAGATGATGACAGGCCATTGCAGAATCTTTACACAAGAGTTGTCGGGTTCGGTGGCTAGCCAGATTCCGGCACCGATGATTGGGATGGAGAGGAGCATTGCAACAAAGTTGATGGCCGCAATGACATTGTTGCTAAGTGCCATTTCTTTGGGCAGAGAAAGGGAATGAAAGATATAATGTCTAAAGCTAGGTGGGTATTCTTTGCTATATGATCATAGCGGGCGCTGGTTTAAGCCTTTAAGGTGCCTTACCTTGGATCCATGTAAGCTCTATAGCAAAGATTAAAGTGATAAATTATAATGATTCGTAAAGCGCGTTTTGATCTTTAGGTCCAATCACTTTCTGAAAAGCTAGGAATACCTTGTAATCTTGTATGGGGAGAAGGGAGAAAAGAAAGACAAAAGATATTGGTTGCAAGCAAGACTAATGTGTACATAAAAATACATCGTGGAATGATCAATTTTATAGAACAAAGTAAACCCGATACATGTGGATATATACATTACTTCTGATCTATGTATTCAATTATCTTTCAGGTCTGAAGACGGTTTCTGACAAATTGACCTATATAGAGTATGAGCTCTGAAAATTTATCAACAACGTACCACATCTCCACCAAGAACTATTTCGACGGAGCTTTCTGGAATCTACCCACGGGTTAGCCTACCCAAGCTGTCTGTATGCTGTCGAGTTACAATCGCGTTGAGGTATCTGTGAGTATGTCTGTGTAGAGAATAAGTATAAATACGGAACACGAACTGTTATTTATGAGAAATGAAATCCACACTTCTAAATTGAAATTCATACTCTCACTTTTTATTTTTAGTCATCATTCAACATAAAAATACAAAATTTGAGTTACTAGGGACAACAGTTAAGTTACCAAAAATAGAAAATGAGAGTGTGAATTTCAATTTATGGAGTATAGATTTCACTTCCCTTATTTATTTGTTACCGTGTAATTGGAGCACACCAGCCGCATAGACCTTCTATACTTATTAATTAGTGGATTGGTTTAATCGATATCAGTTGAATTGAAATTTCGGGTTTTTGTCTGCGTCGACCGAAAGCAAAACGAATCAATTGCTTCATATCATCCGTCCGAACACAATGCAAATATGCCTTGACCCTGAGGGTTTTCCAAAAGAGTTGCACATTAGTTTCAAATGTTTGAGATGTAGATTCACACACAAAGATATGTTGCATTGAAGAAGCCGTTCATAAATCAAAATTCGGCTTATCATCCATGTATGGAAAGGTAAGATATTCGATCTGCCAATATACCTCTTGAGATACCAAAGAATGGGATAAGCCGATAAGAGATTTAATTTAATTTATGAATTAACAAATTAGAGTATTTAAATTAAATTTAGAAGGACGAAAAGCATGGTTTGAAACCACTAGGGATAGTGGGGCGGTAGAATGGCTAGTTTGGAACCCCCAAGTCTAGAGTTCGAAACTCCATGAGGTCTTGGTGGTTAGCCGGTGGTGAGGCCATGTGCATGTTCTCGTTCCTGCCCCATGGCGATACATTGAATAGTTCGATAATTCCTGGAATACCCTGTATGGGTGTGTGTGTGTGTGTAACCTAATCTAACTAAAGCTAACCCCCGCCAATAAAAAAAAACAAAGAATGGTTGACAATTAATTTCAACTAATAGTAATTTGTCAATTGAAACACTTTAAATTTATTACTTGTTAAGAATCAGCAAATTGCAAGTTATGAGGACGAAGAAACGGGCTTAACCAATCAATTACGGAGATGAGACAAGTAAAAGATCAAGTCTTAAGCCACCAAACGGAACACGACTTGTAATACTAGACATGTACTGATGTACTCCAACAATTTTATCACATCAAACATATCATCCGTGAAGATATTGAATGCATCTTCCTCAATAGCCCAATGTGGGAATCAAATTTTCTCCTGTGGTCTTTTGACTTTGAATTAATTGTCCAACAAAGCCTGGTTTCTCAAAATACCAATGCTTGTATCAAATCTTGGCAAAATTTAGACAACAATATGTGAATCTTCAAATCTGTGTCTTCAGCTTACCATTCATCCCCTCACATCGTTGCATGGGGTACCTCCCCCTTGTAAATTTCTCCCAAAAAATGCCTTCGCCATCACACTTCTTATACAATGGTGTAATCCAAAGTTTATTCTCCAAACCATGCTCTTATTCGTCAATCGTGTACGAAACATATATCATTTTTTAAACTTGTTTTTGCACCTTCTCATTCTTCACTTTTCCCCAACATTCTCCCAATGTGCCATGCACATAGCCTGTGTTTCATTGTATGCATAAGTTTTTCAAAACAATACGCATTATTTTATCCCCATCAATTCAACAGACTTTGAAGGGTTGTCATGCTTTGATAGAATTTCTGGATTACTCAACGAAAAGTTTCCTTCTTATTCTCATCAACAACAATGACACATGCAAATTAGATGGTCATTCTAGGGTTGTTTGAACATACAAATAAAATCATATGACAACAATATATGTTGACCTTGTACATGTTGTCTATTACAACAACACCACCAAAGGTACTATAATAAAGTAAGGACTCACGGTCCCTCTAAAAAAACATTAGCATGTCTCCATTCCTAGCCGATCGGGAGTAAACCTATGAAAAAAGGACATTCTTCATGTCCTTTCATTTGCATCCAATCAGCATCCCTCATTTCTTAATTCGATTTTCAAACTACATCCAATTTGTTGTACAATCTTTAAACATGAATCCGAAAAATTGAGGTACCCCGCTTGAAACGCTAAAAAATCATATGCAACAGTAGAAGACACTTGCACCGTTTGAAGAGCTAACACAACAAAGAAGTCATCCTCAGTCACTTCTCTAAAAGATGGTAGAAATTGTCGCTTCATTGCTTTTGCAAGTTCGTGATTTTGCCCTGTCATAAACTTCGTAATTGAGTACGTATTGCATCATGTCCATGTTTAATTTCAATATAAAAACATACTACTGCAAAAAACAACTAAGGTCACATCACGGTTTAGGTTTCATGGCCTAAGTCTGGATAAGGTGACGAAAAAAGTTGCATATCCCATAAGAAAATTTTGTAGCCTAAATGAAAACTTAGGCGACGAAAGAAATTTTCGAAACCAGAGTTTGTACCCAAGCCATGAAAGTTCAATCTGACTCGTTACTGACGACTTAAGCGAAAATACGTACTTTTTTCGCCTTAGTTAATCATTCTTAAATGACTAAGTTTATTTTCGTTATTTTATAGTTCACTCAGGCTATGAAATAAACACTAAAAATTAAAGTACAGAGTCAAAATAAACCAAGGAACAACAACAATTATGAACCGGAGTTTGAAAAAAAAACATGGAAAATGTAGAATTTTAAAAATAAGATTAACAAATCCGATATAAATAATATCAAAATGCAAGAGTAAGAAACCAAAATGACGAGATTCAGAAACTGACCTTGGAGTTGCAGAAAGACAGAGCTAAACCCTTAATCGTAAATAGCTAATTCTCATATGAAGACGAGGAGGGAGGCTTAAAAGGGTGTGAACAAAGAGCGATATGTAGTTGAGCTCAAAACAACGTTGTTTGGTGTGTATCAGCACGATGTCATTTAGGGTGGATCTGATTAACAACTAAAACAAAACAAGTCTAGCTAGCAAATCTAAATATGAATTAACAATATATCTATCGAAAGTATTCTAAAGTAATGAAAAAAATAAATCAAACTCCATTGCTCGATATAAATTGATCGAGAATGAAGAATAAGAGGTTAAACAATGAAACGAGTACGACATTGTTGGATGGAAAACTCGATCAGACTTCATTGCTAGATATAACTCAATCAAGAATGAAGGTTGAGAGTTTAAACAATGAAACATGTACATGATTTGATGAAAAAACTTGATCAGACTTTGTTCCTCGATATAAATCAATCGAGAATGAAGATTGAGAGTTTAAACAATGAAACACATACATGATTTGATGAAAAAAACTCGATCAGACTCCATTGCTCGATATAAATCAATCGAGAATGAAAAATAAAAGTTTAAACAATGAATCAAATACATGATTTGGATGAACAACCAAAAAAGAAAAAAAAAAGAAAAAAAAAGTTCTGCATGAAAAAAAGGAGGAGAATCGAAACCAAATGAGGGAACAACATAGAACTGTACATATTGCCTCATCTTAATCCAAGAAATCTAATCAAATTTCGCTGAATGTGCTTAGAGACTTAATATTGTACGAAAGCGGAATGCAGAACCTAGCCTAATTTCGAAAAAGGCAACGAAAAAAGTTTTGTATCCTCTAAGAAAAACTTTCTTAGCCTAAACGACATCTTAAGCAATGAAAGAAATTTTCGTAACATGACCTTGTGTCCATTCAATGATGAGGCTGCCACCGCACGCAAAAAAAAAAGAAGATGTTTTTAAAACTAGCAGCTACACATGAACACAACAATCTACATCATGTTCGCGTACTACGAAGCTAAGAAAAAAGCCAGGGTATGAAAGTTACCATATGCAGTGGATTTATGAAGCATCTTGTAAGGTGTTCATTTTGTTAGGAAAAGGTGAAGATTCGACTCTAAGGGAAAGATTAATGAAAGAATATTGAATGGCTAAGCTACTATAAACATTGAATGGCTGGATTTGTAATAAAGCTAGAAAAAAGAAATTCTGTATTTTAGGGTTTTTTTAAGAGTAGATGCCACCAGCGCAACAAAACAACAAACCAATGACAGATTGATCCCTATGATATAACAACATCGAGAAAATCTTAAGTGACTCAGTCAAGAAAAAAAAAGGTTTATATTTTAGTTATTTAGACACATAATCATACTATATATGACAAACTATTACAGATAAAAGAATGGTGACTATGACAAACCTGTTAGGTCTCATTTGTTTTGTGAAAAATAAGTATAAGGAAAAGAAAGTTGTTCATTTTTTTCGTTTAGGATGAAAAAAAAACTTTGATGAAATAATACACTCCCCCATTATTTCCTTACATTTTTTACTTACAATACATTATTTTATTGCATCAATTAACAACTTTCACGATAATTTTTTGTGTGTTACTAAACATTGAAATAAATAGTTGCGACACCCTAAAGAAAGGGGGGGGGGGGGGGGGGGGAGGGGCGAGTGATTCATTCTAAAATTCAAATGAATCAATCCACATTCTTTCTTTACATTTATTAGTTACGATATATTATTTTATTGCATCAATTAACAACTTTCTTTATGTTACCAAACATCGAAATAGAAAGTACTTGGATTAAATAGTTGCGACACCCTGCATGTACTTTACCCTTAAAAATAGTTATGTCCCTCAGTATTCAAATTTAAGTGGTATATTCTTAATCTTTCATTTTCCATCACTTTTGTCCATTCCGTCAAATAAATCCCTTATCATTATGATGTGACAAAATTTGACATTGAAATGACAAAAATACCCAATTAAACATCAATTTTATTTATTTTTCTTTGTCTTTGGGTTTTCTTTCATTTCCTCTCCCTTTCTTTCTTCCTTTTTCTCTCTTCTCTCTTCTCTCTTCTCTCTCTCTCGATTGAAGAAGAATGGAGATAAAATGATATTATTATTATTATTATTATTTTGAATAAAATAAAGAGATTGAAAACTTAGAATTAGACTAGGGGCATGTTAGTTATTTTGGTAACTGAACAGATGTTTTTAACGGTCAACTAACAGAATAGACAAAACTGTTGAGAATGAGAGATCATAATAAATATATATAACGAATAAATTTGAAAATCGAGGGACAAAATTGTTTTTAAGGGTAAAGTTTAGAGTGTCACAAGTATTAATCCTAAAAAGTAGCACCCGAGAAATTTGAGTACCCTCCTCTTTCCGTATCTTTTCGTAGGAAAGACAAATGTATTATTTTCCTTCCCACAAATCAAATTGAGGCCTTATAGATTAAAACTCCAGCAATAAGTGATAGGAGATCCTAAAAAGACACCCTTTTTGAAACTTACTAAACTGAAATACGAAAATAATTGTATTCATAGGTTATTAGGACTCCTTCACTAGGCTCACCATTATTGCAAAAACAAACTTAGGATTATAGGTTGGGTTAATTTCTATTTTAAGATTGCATAATGAATTCGATCTCAATTATTTATAAACGCAATATGGACCGAATTCATAATCATTTCAGTCAGTTAATATCTTGGCGATTAATGGTGGCTCATCTCATCTATCAGATTCACATAAAATATGTCGGCCCAATATAACTCTCTAAAGATGTTCACAACAACGAAAATTATGTTAGTGAACGATATTGTGATAAAAAAAATTTAAAAACTCATAGTTACTGATCCCTTATCAGAAAGACAACTTAATGAAATCTCATACACAACAACTTTTTCTACAAGCTTTTTGTTCTTCTTTACTACCAAAACCATGACGATGATGAAGAAGTAGACCATCAAGGCTCTTGTGATTCTGGAGTGGCTATTCCAGAAGTGAATAACAACAATGTCATTAAAGTTTACACCAACTTTAGTCATGGCTTCTTGGAAGATCAGTTTGCTGATTTCAAAATTGTCATTCTTTTCAAGGAGGAGGAATAACCAGCTGCTGATTATGTTGATGATTTTTGCCTTGTACAATTTACTAATGAGGTGGTGTCAAGTTTTGATGATTTGCAGTGTATTCTGAGGGTGTTCTGCCCCAGGTTGAGTTTTACCCTCAACAAATTGGAAATCAGGTTTCCAGCACCATGACATCCTGCATTCTTGTCCAACTCAGATGAGGATGAAGACTTTGGTATGAAAATTCGTTGAGGAGGAAGACTGATAAGGATGATTATAATGTTGTGCCTACGTTGAATAACATATCGGAAAGAATCATTGCAACTTGATTATGTCAAGAGTTAGAGGAAAAACATTAAGTATGCAAGCTAATATGTTTGTGTGGATTTAATGTAAATTTTCATATTCTCTAGAACTTCTACTCCACTTGCAGTTTTCGGTTTACCTAAAGAATATTTTTGAAGCCAAGAAGCTGTTATGTAAATATGATATATATAATAGCATGGAAGACTGTTCATCTGGCTTTGCCTTTGTGGTGTCAACTCATATTGTATGGTAATGAAAACTTCATTTTATTTAAGGTCACAAAAACTTAATATAATTTGTTTTGTTTTGTGAAAGTAAAGTAATATCTGCTACTTTGAGGTCCTATTTTTACAATGCATATCATGCATTAACAAATTGTAAAAAAAATTCTCTAAAAGATGCTCCCAATGTATTCCTAGATTATGGGATTGGAGTTTTTATTTTTAGATTTATTCTTAGGAAAACAAATTAAGTTTCATAACCAAAATCAATTGACATTACAATAGTATGAAGTTAAGCCAAATCCTTAGAACCATACCATTTTTTTACAAAAACATGAGGATTGTACAATCATAAAGAGGAAATGAGTATCACAAGTGCCTAAACCCTAATACCTAAGCCGCCTCCCTCTCATCGGAGAACGACCAAACCCTAGCTTCCCTTGAAGTGTTTCCAACCTCCTTTGCATCCAAACCAACACCATGGTTTCTTCCTTGCCATCACTTAACACCACCTCATCTTCAAAAGCCACCAAAAACTCATCTACATCCTTATCATTGTCCTCTCTTAGAAGAAACCCTAGCATGGCCTTTCTTGGCGTCTCCTTCTCCTGCTCGAAGAACTCTATGTCAAACTCTGCTGTGGGATCTCAGACCTTTTCCATCAACGAGGTCACGAGATCGTTTGTTGCATCGCTCGACTTGGCATCCTCTTTGGGTTTTCAAAACCCTAGCCAAGCATCATCAACAATCAAAACTTTATCCATTGATGAGGTTATCAGATCCTTCGTTGCCTCTTTAGCCTTGGCCAACTCGAAGGTTGTCAATCTCTTCTTCTTGGGATCTCTTCTTCTTCCTCCCAAGAAGAAGAGAATACGCCCTATTGGTTCACGAAACAAAAAGGGTCAGAAGAAGATGCAAGAGGAAGAGAAGCCTCCCACCATCACCCCTCCACCTACAGTGCCCCTGAGCCCTAGCTTGAAGGGCAAGGAAGTTCTTTGAAGTCTTTTTTTCTATTTCTCTTTTTGCATTTTCAGTTTTATTTTTGCTTATTTCAGAACAATTTCTCTTGGTCCATGCTTTTCATATGGGGGACCTTTTATTTTCTTGCTTTAGTTTGTTTAGAAACAATTGTCTATGATCTATTACTATTAGATTGTAGGCTCCTTGTGATGAGCCAAAATTTGTAATGAGGATACAACACTCATACGAATCAGATGATTTTGCTTGTCTTATGTATGCATGATAACATATCAATTCGTATTGTACCCTCTACTTGAATACTAATGACAAAATTGTCTTTAAGTTCACAAAAAAAATGTATTCCTAGATTATTGGGATTGTTTTTTATTTAACTAGCTCATGTGAGAGAGAGAGAGAGAGACTTAGAATCATGAGCAAAGAATAATACAAGAAGAATGTTCTGTTATAACATTGATAGCTCATAGTAGTCTATCTTAACAAAACATTTCGTCTCGCATGCAACACTCTTTATCTTCTATTAATTTGACTTAAGACGTTGAGCATGCAATTATTTGTGGTACATTACAACCAAATACTTCTTTGATGAAGGCTTATACAGAGGCTTCTACTAACATAGACCTTATTGTCAACGCTCAAACTGATCGAGACTAGGCAGTGACAACTTCTCTCCCCCTATAAAGCAATGAAATTGTCCACCTCAAGAGAACTGAACAAAAATTTCAAATAAAGAGGCCAAACACCCAAGCTCAAGCTCAGGCTCAGACCCAAGGACAATCCTGAAGACATGGTGAAATCTCCAACATGCCTATAGATCACTACCTCGCTTCGCATCACCATTCTCTAGTTCAGAGGACATTCTCCCCAAACAACCATCACCATTGCCTCATACTCTTATCAAAACTAAAGATCTTTGATTAAAAGCCTTTAAGCAAAATTACTGATCATCAACCGACACCGCAAACTGCAACAAGCCGCCATTGATTAACCAGAAGAATGAAGATGTTGTCAATACTACGATGGATGTAGACCACGAAATATGGGATATTGATATGCTTCACTAGCACTAAAAAAACCTCTGATATCCAACAACAATCCAGACCACCGCTCTAAGATCGAGCCACACTTACCCACAACCTATTGCATCCCCAACTTGTTGTCCTCCTAACAAAGCCGCCTCTCGATGCCGAAACTGGCGTCCAACGCCTCTAGTCATAAGCAATCCGACCATAGAAGATGTCGTTGTTGTTTCACGCGGAACCATAAACTTCACTTGAGAGAAAATATTATTTATTTTTATCCTTGAGCTACTTGTTTGTTTGATGACATTATGACATTGGGAGTTTGGGATTGTGTCACTAGGCTGCCAATAGATTGATTGAGTAGCCCTCAAGTTCAAGATTGCATAATAGCTTTAATCTCAATCTACAATCACAATATAGACTGAAATCGTAGTTATTTATTTAAGTCACTACATATATTGACGATTAATGGTGGCTTATCTCGTTTACTAAATTTCATACATCAAAATATGTTGACGTTATAAAGAGGCTAGGTAAACAACAACAAATACTATGTGAAAAATTGACTACAATAATTAATCTAAAAACTCATGGTTACTAGTTTTACATCAAGAAGACAACTTACTGCAATATTTGCTACTTATAAGTTTGTTTGATGAGTGAATTCGATCACCTTTGTTAATGATGAGAACACATAACTCTCTACTAAATGAGTCACCACAAGTTCCTTGATCACTTAGCCGTTTCTTTTCGATTACAACAAAACAACAAGAACAAAATCTCTGAAAATATCTCCTCAGAGCTGATTCAATTGAAACGCTTGACAAGAGAAAAGACAATCAAACCAAACTAGAGAAGTAGGAGAACCAAATCTAAGAGAGACAAATCTACCTGCTACAAAATTGGCGAGCACACTAGCTTTGCAAAATAAAAAATATCAAATAAACGAAAAAAAAAAAAGGATAGAAATATAAAATGAATATAATATCCATAGAATATAAATACTTGTTCACCTCCTTATCCACTCTCTCCTCCGCGCTCAGACTGAACACTTGAAGCAATGGCGGCATTTGAAGCTGCACTGTCACTCCCCTCACTCTACTCTCCCTGTTCCTCTAAAACCCTCTCCTTTCCTAAACCCTTAAACCTTCGTATTCCCAGTTTCATCCCTCCCATCTCCCACAACTTCCTCCTCTCCTCACCCCCACTTATCCCCACAAGAAAACTCTCTGTCGAGCTTCTGTGCTCCGCGGTGCAGGAGATCACAACCCAGGAAGAAGAACAAGAATCAGCGTAAGAGAAAACCCAGAAGCAGCAGAACCTCAAGAGGAAGCTCTACGTGGTGAACTTGCCTTGGTCCCTCACTGTGGCCGATATCAAGACGCTGTTTGGACAATGTGGGGATGTTGAAGACGTTGAGGTTTGTGTTCTCTTGCGGGTTTTGTCTTTGTTTGTTTTAGGTGTTCATGTTGAGTTTGGATGTTGAGTTTGCGTGTTGGGTTGTTTGTGTTTAGATTATAAAGCAAATCGATGGGAGGAACAGAGGCTTTGCATTTGTCACAATGGCTTCTGGGGAAGAAGCTCAGGCTGTCATTGATTAATTTGATTCTCAGGTAAGGCTGGTTTGGTATGGGGTTTGAGAAATATGTTCACTTATGCGGCTCTTGAATGGTTTGTGTGAGTGCATTGGTTGATAATTGGATGCAATATGAAAGATATATAGGATGTGACTATATGAGATAGGTGATATAAGTTAGAATAGAACGGTTGTTCATGCAGCTCAGGCTAATATTATTTGGACAGGCAGATTTCTTCTTCTTGTATTAAGGGGCAACAAGTAGAACGGTAATTATCTGTTTATGAGGGTGAAGTGGTTTGCGGTATAAGTGCAAGTTTATAGTCCCTGGCCTAGTCAAAGAAGTTAATAGTTTCATAATAACGTCTCTCTTTTTCTATTGTGTGGTCTAGATCCTCTGAGTTTTCTAATGAATAAGCTTGTATTGAAGTATCCTCAGAAGATATATGCAATTAAATGATTAACAAGATTGAATTAAGTTGATGCCTATTCTACTATCTTATTGAGGCTGATTGTGTTGGGATTTTTCATGGGAAGTGGTGCATATTGTGGTTGTTTCAGTATCAAAAACTTTTCATTAATGAAAAATGTAAATCCATTCGAAAATTAAATTTACGCTATTTGCAGATCTAAACCAGGTTCTTACCATGATCTTATTGTCTTTGCTGTGTGTTGGCTACAGCTATTTTTATTCATTGGTTGGTTTCGTATTAAGGAAATATTACATGTATCTGGAACACATTTTCACTTTCAAGTTATTTGATTCAGGAGCTATCAGGTAGAACTATCAAGGTAGAGTTTGCAAAGCAATTTAAGAAACCAACTCCACGTCCTTCAACCGCTAAAGTTCAAGAGACTCGCTATAAACTATACGTGTCCAATTTGGCATGGAAAGCAAGATCAAGCCATCTCAGAGACTGTCTCTTTGAATTTTAAAACTCCAGTTTCTGCCCGAGTTGTCTTTGATGGGCCTTCAGGGAAATCTGTCGGATATGGATTTGTTTCTTTCGCTACAAAGGAGGAGGCAGCAATATCTGCTTTGAATGGGCAGGTAAGAGAAATCATCATGAGCCTTTGTCTTTATTTTGTTCTATCACTCTGCTCATTATTCGAAAAATACTTGATTACCTATTGAATTTCATTAGCACAAACACATTTCTGTTCTCTTCATATCTAAAGTGTCTATAAACTACTTTTCTATGATCAGCTGTATCCTAGGCATTTTTGCAGTTCACATACCGCCATAGTAATCTGGAAGTCTGGGTGGATGTATCCTAGGAATGTTAGTCACTTATTATGCAATTTTCCAGTTGTTAAAGGAGAGGGGATTTTGAAATATATTCTGGTGGGGATGTCATAACTGGCAGCAGGTTTCCAAAATTTTTCATTCTATATAATTCATCCATAAGTGTTCCCTGCATGAATGAAAGTGTCATAGTCTGGGGTGGATATTGTTTAGATATCACCATAAGTCTGCATATGTGAGATGAAATGTATTTGAGAGGAAGACTTAGAGACAGATAGTATGAACACACAATCACACCTTACCCAAAAGCACTACATTTTTGCCGTATATGATGAATGTGAACTGGAATTGTATTGATACTGCATATCGTTAGCAGCATATCTTCTCTGGTAGAGAAGAAAAATGTTAAAAGTGTGAGGGTTGCGTACAAGTCTATATTAGTTGGAAGAGACAACAGGTCTACCATATGTAATTGAAACAAGTAAACGAAAAACATACTTTTATATATCAAGTATGACGGAGAAAGACTTCTTTTTGTTCAAATGCCTTCCCTGAAAAGTCATAACTGATGATTTATTAACATTAACATTGAAGTTCCAACTCAAATGTTCGTCTCCAACTCACACCCAAAAATTTCTGTTTTTGGCAGGAATTGATGGGGCGGCCAGTGACTCTAAAGTTTAGCGAGAAAAATATAGGTGAATCTACAAACCAAGAGGAAAAGGATGACTCCAACCAAGAAGAGAAGGTGGAGGAAGAGAAAAATGGAGAATCAGCCTGAAGAATCATAAGTCCGCACACATTCTTTGATCGTCTTGATCCATTTTTTACAAATGTAAGTGGAGTCTTTGGGCAAATCAGAAATTTTGACCTCAACCACCCATGTAGAGACCAAATGTGTTTTATTGTTTGTACATCTTGCATTAGCGTCTTGTTTAGCTGTTCTTTCGATTCTACTACCATAGTTGTTTCCTGTCTTGCTAAAAATCTTGACATGCATAGATGATACAGGATTGTGTAAGATATACAGATGAAATTACTTATTTCATACTAGTCTAGGGAATCTTCTTTTATGGCATTACAAACAAATGCTGTAGTTTTTATCTTCTACTTCCCTCTTCCCCTGAATTTTGTAGAAGGAACTACAAAAATGATAACAGTAGCGTATTAAGCATATTAGTTCATGTAATTCTTTTCATGCTTCCTGCCAATAATCATAAAGTACTTGGCTGTGGGTAAGGAAACTTCCTACGATCTTCTGCAATTGATCCTGGTTGTTAGTTTGTTCTGCAGTTCCTATTAGGATATGGACAAACTTTTAAAATTAACCGGTTAAAATACCCTTTGGTACCAAAATTAATGTGAGAGTGTTTTGTCAGTCTTCTCATTTTGTTCCTATATCTTCTCTCCCCATTGGCTTGTGATTTCTTGTTATTGCAGAATGAATTATTTCTTGATGTAGCAAATCCTCAAAAGTTAATTATGTTAATTTGGCAATATTTGTCAAATATTTCACTTGGAAGATGATAATGGAGGCACTTGTAGGTGTGTGGTCTAGTAGGACATCAGGTACTGTCATTAACTGTATAGTTGCAACTGCTATATAACTGTTCTGTTCTTGCTATGAATAACTTGAGTGTTTCTTCTTTTGTTTATGAAATTATTAGAAGTAAGAACAATAGTTTCCTGTTCCATACTTCGGAAAAAGGTGAAAGGAACAGATGGCTCGTAAACTGTGATGTGGTTCCCTTAAAAAAGCCAGAAAGCCTAGGAATCGAGCTCTAAACTGAATGAAAGAAAGACAACTATGTAAAACTCACTACACAATGCTTATGCCAATTACATTTTCTTGGAGGTGAGATATCAGATGACTACATTTTTTTTTTTCTCTCTTTCTTTCTTTCCTAATGAATTATGAATCCCAAGAAATAGTTAGTTCTATACACACATGCACTTGCTAACACATTTATCTGCTACATACATAGATTGCACAATGACATGATGTTTATGTTATATGGAGATGCTAGTTTTCTCTATCTTAGACATGGACAATTTTCAGTTTTTACAAAAGTAAAGGTGATCCAAAGTTGAGGGAATCATTTGATACAGAGAACTCTTAGTTCTTAAGACTTGTCTTAAGAAGACAGCTTCTTAGATACAGTATCTGAATTCTGAAGGATGAAGCTACCTTTTAGTTTTGGACTACACCTTTACTTGACCAATAGTCTAAATCTGTTTTATATATATCGTCATTGCTAGGAAACTGTGGGGAAGTTGTGTGACGAAATTACAGATAAGTGATTTTTGTATAAAAAATTAACCAAGTAGCAAGTTAGAATCATTATGCAGGCTAAGAAGGATCTGGAAGTGGCTTGTGATTTTGAGTTGGAAAATCCAAAGGAATAAAAGGATGGTCCAAAGTTTAAAGGGAGTTGTATGGTAGAAAGAAAATTTCTTAGCTCTTACTTCATTGTAGTTGTGAGAAAACAGAACTTGATTGTCTGAAGATACCTTTCTTTAGTGATTTTTGTTTTTGACCCCATCTTCACTTTAAGACTAATGATCTTTAAGAGAAAATCTAAAGGTGGTCCAAAGTTGGGGAGAAGTGTGATATAACTCTTGGTTCTCAGTTTTCTGAAGCTATGTTTTACTTCACTGGCATATCCTTTAGTCATTGACTTCACCTGTAATTGACCAATGGTCCAAAGGGTTGCAGAAACATTCTGGGATTTCCAGGATTTGAAAAATCATTCTTTGTTCTCTTGATGGGACTCAGATTCCTTATCAAGAGAACGAGACATTGTTAAATTACAATCCTTTTTGAGATATAATGCTTAATCTTTATCTTGCTGGGAAGAGATTATTGGTCCTACACAGAGAATTTATGCTCATCTCAAAAGCAAACTAAATCCTGGTTTTTTGAGATCCACATTCTCACTTCGTGCGTTTGGTGACAAAATGGTGCATCACATTATAGTGCCATACTGTTTGTTCCCAAGTCCCAACATATATTCTCTCCTTTCTTTATATGTAAGTAAAATAAAAAGGGGTATGCCTATGCCATGTTTCCTGGGTTTGCTTTCTTGTATAAAGCATATTGACCCCAACATTTACTAGGATCACATTACTATTACAGATGTTCTGGCCTAATATGGAGGCCGTGATCGCTTTATGTCGTAGCAAATCACATGTAACCATAGCGAGTTGAGTTGCCTTTCTAACCTTGCCCTTCTTACCTTGTTGATGCAGACTGATTCAGGAAGAACAATTCCTCAGATCCCTTGTAAAACATGGACCTGTGAATTTGGTACAACCATCTTGACAGCTCCTTGTTTTAGATTTGTTCAAAGTATCTTTCACCAATTTAATGTAAACGAGTCGAGCACCATGCAATTTGGTTACTTGCAACTGCAAGTGCCTTGTACAATATTAAAGCTTTCATAACTTTAATGAATTCCCAACCAACATCACCATGTTAGTCAACAAAACATTATCTCCAGAAAAAGATAGAGTAAAGAAAAAAGAAAAGCCATGAACAAGAACAAGTTAAGAAAGAAAAAGAAACACACCTCTTGAAACCTTTGTTTTGCTTTCCTTCTAAGCTTCTTTGGCCTCTCAACCCATCTTGTCTTTTTGAAAGAATTTATATTGCAGGAATTGCTCTGCTTCAACTTGCTGTGCATGCTTTTTGAACCCCAGAGAATCTACAAAACTCAGGTTCTTAGATTTATCAGGTACACTATTGGTTGTGTTCTAATATCAAACTCATTACTTTCTTTATGGGTGCTTCTGAGTTTGCTTATTAGATTCCTCTAGTGTCTGCAATTGCATTTTGCTATCTGGAAAGCAAATTACAAAGTATGATATTGCAAATGTGAGTAAGGTAAGACAAGCTGTGTGCGATTTCAGATTAGTGATGGGGTCTGTAGGCAGTAGTAGTCCTCCAAAAACTTGGATACCATATATGAACAGCAGAGACTGTTCTCAAGGCTTTTGTAGTTTGTACTGTCCACAATGGTGCTACATCATAATACCACCCCCTCCTTCCTTCGATTTTCCTCAAGACAATTCCTCTTCTTCTCCAAATTTCTCTCCTCTTGTTATTGCAATCATTGGCATTCTGGTGAGTGCCTTTCTTCTTGTGAGCTACTACACTATAATGTCCAAGTACTGTGGTAACGAGGACCGAAGAAGATCAAGAAACAGGGAAGGTCATGGCCACAATGAGGAGTTGGAAGGTACCCAAAATCCTTCTATTCATGAACCGTGGTATGTGGTGACTGTTGGCTTGGATGAAGCTCTGATAAAGTCCTTGAGAGTTTTGAAGTACAAGAATGGAGATTTCTTGGTTGAAGGGACGGATTGCGCTGTCTGTCTCAGTGAGTTTGAAGAAGATGAGAGCCTGAGGCTGTTGCCTAAGTGCAACCATGCTTTTCATCTTCCATGTATTGATACATGGCTCAAATCTCACTCAAATTGCCCCCTATGTCGTGCCAGTGTTGTTTCGACGAATGCCCCAACATATCATCAAGTGCCTCCTTCTGTGACTGAACCTCCTTCAAGTAGTAGCAATGAAGAAGTAATCATGAGGGCACAAGTTTCAGAGAGCGATCGTTCTCAAAATGTGGAAATGGTGCATGGAGATGTCATTCCAAAGACACCATTACGTGTTTTTAATGATTTGGGGAATTCAGAAGAGAGGGATACCGTAATAGAGATCGGAGGTGATGATGCATTTCATCAAACAGTTAGAAGGTCAGTTTCGATGGACTATTTGTGTCACAATAACCGCATTTCTGTAGCCGATATTCTTCGCATAAATGACGAAGAAGATGAACATCTGGAAGGTTGGTCAGATGAGATTGCTGGTTCTTCAAAACAATCAGTAGCTGGAGGAGCTGGAACTCATAGCCTCACTAAAGAGCCTATGAGACATGTTGCAATGAAGAGATCATTTTCGGGTGGGAGATTGTTTCTCACTAGGCCTGCAAGAGCAAGGCATACACCAATTCCACTCTAGCTAGCTAGAAGAAAAGGAGATCAAAGATTCTGGTCCGAGTTTGCTATTACATTGATTCGTGTGATTACGATCCTTCTTGGTATTTCTTTTTTCTTTTTGCAAATCGAGAAGTTCTTGCACAAATCTATACAAGATCGAAACATGATTAGAAGTTTAGAACAACACTAATATGTATTCTCTTATGAAACATGCAAGCAAGAAATTGAAAACGCAATCCCTACTAATGTCACATATCATTGATAGTTAAGCATGCAATTAGAGGCTAGAGACACAAACACATTCTCCAAATAAAGAAGGAAGGAGATGGATCCAACTTTCACATTTAAAAACTTGGTTGAATCCATAAATGGGTACGACTATAATATTCCTTGTGGGATGAGCGGGAATTGATTTTTTCTCCCTTGGTAAAATAACTAAACCAAGTTACACGGAAAAACTATTTAGTATTGTTTGTGTAGTCGATGCGATTGGCATGTAGAGTATCTGGAGGTTTCAACAAAGAAGGAAGAATTTCGACCTAAGAACAATGTTCTGTTCCCTAAATCTGTTACTTCCGAATCAGACCAATTTCCATTACTAAATGGAACCTCAAAGATCCTAAACTCCCTTTCTGTTTGGCTGACAGTAGGCTCGATTCCACCACCAGTTAGTACCTAATAACACCATGTCCATATTTCAAAGGAACCGATTCATCAAACATCACCCTTGTCCTTGCTTGTCAAGTACTGTCCCCAATGTGACAAACCAAGACTAACCCAGCCTAGTCACAATGTAGTATTGTCCCTTATAATAAGTTACATCCTCGTAGTTCCCATGACTCACATTTTCTTCATCTACTATGGTCCATCCATCATCTCCCGGTCTACAAATTGCCAATCTGACCCAATTATAGATAGCCATGACTACATAATCCGATGTCAAAGAATGGCTCGATGATAAGGCAACCTTGTTGATAACATAAACGTCTTCTAATTTTTCTCTATGCATCATCTACTTTGTAGCCTAACCATGGGGTGATGATTTAAAGGATGCAACAGACTAACTCCGAAATCTTTAGACAGTAATTAGCCATCGATCCTAGGGAAGCAGAATGCACGTCGTTTATTTTAGCTAATGCTGGACCAAGCTTGTGAGTCTTACCTTTCCTCAGGTTGTAAAACTTACCAACGCTATTGGCTGCGATATTGGGGTTTATGGGATATAAATGCAATTATGGAACTTGATGTATCAATCCCCCAGTGAAGTTCTCCTTGGCCGCGGCCAATCTCCAGGCTTTACAAACTAGGCCGAAAGCAACGAAGTCCTCCACTGTAACCATCAGATTGGCAATAGAAACAAGGACATGTTGGGATAAATCCGACCAGTTAGCCATCGAACTATCGAAGCAAGATCTACAGGCTAGCCGGCTAGGGTTTGTATGGTGTAGTTTCGTATTGTAACTTTTTGCAAGCATATGTAGGAAGGAAAACCTAATTATAAAAGGAAGAGAAAATTTTAAGAACAACACACGAAAAATGACTGATTCATAAGTTTGGTACATCATTTTTCAAAAAATTTAAAGCGGTACATGAACTTGTAATCTCGACCAAAAATATGTACATACCGTTATTTACGTTGTTATATGGTATCCCCTCCGTCAAATTTGAGGAGTAAACAAGTTATTTTTTAATTTTGAATTAAATAAATTATTAATGATAATAATTAATAAGGAGAAAAAAATAGTGTTTCTACTCTTTCATCCCCGTTAAACCCAATAAACTTGATCATGTTCTCTCTCTCTCGGCCCCATTGAAACCAATTCAAAACCCAACCAAGGAGTAAACGTACACCTTCTCTCCCTTTTGGCCTTTTCCATATTTTCGTCCCCATTCAAACCCATTCAAATCGGCCAAGAGGTAAACACGTTCTCTTTCCTTTCTATATCAGCCTCACATTTTTCAATTTTGGATTGATATTATACGTTTAGCCGGTTTAATTGGTGGTGCTGAGAGAAGATTTGATGGAGTATATGAGAGTGTTGGTGATAGGGTCGGTAGGGGCAGGTAGGTTGGGCTTGTTGGGTTTGTGGATCCGATTCCATCAAGGATGAGGGTTGTGCCGTACCTGATCTTACTTGGTAATGATTTTCTATGTCTATTGGGAATGAGTTTCCAATATGGGTTGGTATCGTGGTTGAGAGAGAAAATGAGATCTTGGGAGTTGGTGAGAACGTCTTGTGAGAGATCTTGTACTCTTGTTCTTGTGTTCTTCTTCTTCTATAGTGAAACCCAACGACCCGGGGACGTAGGTAAAGTTCTTTGTTGAACCTCGTTACAATCTCGTGTGTTCGTGTTTGTTATTTCTCAATCGTTTGTCTATATTGTTTCGCATCTGTCTACTTCTGCAAGAGGAATTCTAGGTTGAATTCCTATCAGTTTAGTATCTAGAGCTCAAGGTTTTTGAGTGGAAACAATGAGTATAGAAGACGTTGAGAAGAGGGTTGATAAGTTCAACGACCACGACTTTAGCCTATAAAGGTCACAGATCGAGGACTACCTAAATATGAAGAAGCTTGCAAAGACTTTGGATGGCAAGCTCCCGCAAGGGATGCATGAAGAAGATTTTGTCGAGATGGATATGATGAGCCTTGGAGCAATTCGACTATCACTTTCGAATGAAGTATGGAGATTCGTTATCAAGGAGACTACAATATTGAAGGGAATGATGGATAGTTTGTCTAACATGTATGAGAAGCCAAATGCCGTTCAACAGTTATACCTGATGAGAAAGTTGTTCACTCTGAAGTTGGGGAAGGGTATATCTGTTCGCCAGCAAGTTGGGATAGTTAGTGATATTATCGAGCAACTAGCTTCGGTGGATGTTAAGTTCGACGAACACATCAAGGCGTTGGTGTTGTTGACTTCTATGCCTCCAAATTGGGATGTGACTATGAACTCGATTTGTAGTGGAGCTGGGACTACAAAGAAGCTGAAATTTGATGATGTGTGTGACGTTCTTATGAATGAGGTGACGTGAAGACTAAACAACCATGAAGATCCTTCAAGTTCTAGGTTATCTATGGAGAATAGAGGTAGAACATTCAACAAGAACTTAAACAACAATCGTGGAAGGTCCAAGTCTAGGGCACCAGGAAAAAGCCGAAGTATGTCCAAAACAAGAAAGTGGTCCAATGGATGTTGACATTGTGGGAAGCCTTGTCACGCCCCACCCATAATTTTTACCTTTATTACTGACATAGTGGTAATAAGAATTTTGCCGTGTTCGTCATTAAGTGTAAAATATAATTAATCCCCAGAGAGGTGTAGGGAACAATTATTTTGTGGGATTATTCTAAGGAAGAAATTTTGACGACGGTAAAAAATTGTAATTTTTGCTAGTAAAAGGTAATTATTTTGGGGTGTTGAATTTTGGTTTTGGGTATATGTGGAGTTGGTGGACCGGGTGGGCTAAAGGCCCAAGCCTATTTTTTTTCTTCTTTCTTCTTCTCTCTCTCTCTCTTCTTCCCGATTTTCCCTCTCCCCGACCCGTTTTCTGCCCGATCCTTCCGGCCGCCCGACCGCCGCGCCGGTCCCAATAGATCGGTATCCGATCGGGAGAAAAGCCCGCCGGAAGCTCTGGTTGTTCGCGGGTTCCTTTTGCCGGAACTCCTTCCTCCGGCCGCCATAGCCGGCGAGCCGTAGCTCAAAATAAAGCCCTCCTCCCGTGCTTCGATCCCTCCAAAGGGCTCGCTCTATCTCGAGCTAGGTAAGGAGGAATCGGTATTTGAAATTCTAGGATTTTTATGTGTGTTTTTGTTCGATTGGCATGGTTAGGGTTAGAATTTGAGTTTGTGATAGTTAGGAATGTTGTAGAGGAGGTTGAGAGGAAGATGCTGCCAAATTTTTGTGAGCATTGGAGGTTGCCGGAGTTGGTCGCCGGCCGTTGTCGGCACCGCCTCCGAGAAAATGTTTTTGGTGGGGAAAAATGTGAGGAGTTTAATGGAATAAGTTTTAGAATTTTTGGAGGAGTTTTGGATAGGTTTGAGAATTGTTGAAGTTTGGTATTTTTGGCGGATTATTAAGTTAGAATCTGGTCATTGGTTTTTGTTTGGTGGAAGGTGATTTTTGAGGATGTCGGTAAAATTTGTAGAGTTTTGAGGTTAGTAGTGGATTCAAGATTTTGGAGTGTTATGCTTGGTTGAGCGCGCGAAGCATATTTAATTTTGCCTGTTTTGCTGTAAGCGTCAGTGTTTTATTTAAGGTTTTATTTATTTGGAACAGGACGTGAGGAGCCTTGAGCGGAAGAGACCTCCGACCGACATCAGGCTTAGGCCTAACCGGTGAGTGGACCTTTGTTTTATTTAATGTGTTCGAAATGCTTTATCGTTTTGAATGATTTTTTGTTGTTGGATATTTCCCGAAATTGAGAATTTCGGTGATTATACTCTTATATGAGAATAATATGTATATGATTAAATGCTAGCTAGCTATACGTAATTTCCCCCATACCGAGGTACAATTCTGATATGGGGTGACGTGAGCGTTAGATGCGAGAGTCGTAGCCCTGTGCGACTTTCTATTTTTGTATTTATTCATAGATTTCGTACAAGTAGTAAGCACGTATATATACCACTCGGGCGCTTCCCCCAGCCTGAAGTACAATTCCAGTGTGGGGTGACGTGAGCGTTAGACGCAATCGTAGCAGCTTTGTATGGTATCTATTTTTCAAGTCTTTTATAGATATCGTATAAAGAGTTAGGCGAGTGTACATACATACAAAAATATATAATATCCTAGCCTGAGAGGCAATTTCTTAAAGTTTGGGAGTCTAGCCAGGCTGGACCCCAGTTCAGAATCTTTCCATTGGAGCTTTTGTTTTTGCCGCTGATGAAGCGTTTTCTTTGAAAGCATTTTTGGGGAAATATTTATTTGTTGTCAGAATCGTTTTGTCCACTCACTCTGACGTGTTGAATATTTTTCCCTGGGCTCTTCGTTTTTAAAAATGCCTAGTCTGCAAAGTTCGCGTGAGGTCTAGAAGAAGACATCGAGGCATAGTCACCCATATATCCGCTACATTTCGCCAGTAAGTTACCTGTTTAATCTACTAGGGGTTTGTTAGTTTTCCCTGTGTATTATTTTATTTTTAGTAGCTCTGAATACTGTTGGAATTCTTCTGTGTAATTTATATCCTAGCTACTTTTGGGTTGTAGCGGAAGATTTATTTTGGAGTAAAAATGTGGTTCTTAAATTCTTAAAAGTTAGGGTTGTCCATTTTCGAGGGAGGTTTGCCGAGTCTTCGGTAAATTTTCCTTGGAGGTAGTCTCCGCATGACTCATCTCGGGTTTCGAGGTGAAATTCTGGACGGGTCTTGACAAGCCTGGACATGTCAAGAAAGATTGTAACCAGTGGAAGAATGATATGAAGATGGCAAACGCAGCTGAGTTTGATTCAGATGCACTGGAACGACGCTTTACTAAAGCACCATTGGAGTCATGGATTGTAGACTCTAGAGCGTCTTTTCACTCAACTTCACAACAAGTGGCCATGATGAATTACTGATCTGGAAATTTTGGTAGTGTTTCTTGCTGATGGTGCACCCTTGGAGATTATGGGAAGGGGTGATTTGAAGATCTCGCTCGGGAATGGTTGAACATAGACCTTGACTAATGTTAGGCATGCACATACCGCGGTTGAGGAAAAATCTAATTTCTGTGGGTCAATTGGATGATAAAGGATGTCGTACCATCTTTGAGAATGGTAAATGGAAGGTATGTAAGGGAGCTATGGTGTTAGCTCGTGGAACCAAGACATGATCACTTTATATGACCTTAAATATTATTGCGTTGAGAACAATGAAGGCGCTGCCTTCGTTGAGAAAAATGAGGATGCAAACTTATGGCATCGTAGATTTGGGAACATCAGCGAGAAAGGTATGGGCATACTGCAGTCGAAGGGAAAACTATATGGCGTGAACTTAGTGAAGATTAGGCTTTGTGAAGATTGCATATTTGGGAAGCAAAAGGTTGTCAGTTTCTCAAAGGGTGGCAAGGCGCCAAAAGATTCAAAGCTGGAGTTGGTTCATTCTGACGTGTGGGGGCTTGCACCTGAGGTGTCTTTGGGTCGCTCAAAGTACTATGTGACATATATTGATGATTCCACAAGGAAAGTATGAGTTTATTTCATGGAACATAAATGGGAAGTTTTCAGTACTTTCAAGAAGTGGAAGACGATCATAGAGAATAAGACCAGGATGAAGGTCAAATGTTTGAGGTCGGACATGGAGGAGAATACTTTAGTAATGCTTTCAAAGAGTATTGTGTAGAGAATGAGATTAGGATGGAGAAGACAATTCCTAGAACTCCACAGCAGAATGGAGTGGCTGAACGCATGAATAGGACTCTGAATTAGCGCGCAAGGAGTATGCGAATACACGCAGGATTGTTAGAAATGTTTTGAGCTGATGCGGTTAATACTACTGCTTATTTAATTAACCGTGGACCGTCAGTGTCATTAAATCATTTGCTACATGTGGCATATGTTCACATTGAGTCCAATGCAAGAAGCAAGCTAGATCCCAAGTCTCGAAAGTGCATATTCATTGGCTATGGCGGTGATGAGTTTGACTATAGATTTTAGGATATGCAAAACAAGAAAGTAGTAATGAGTTGAAATGTCATCTTTAATGAAGAGGTGATATACAAGAATAGGCAAGCAGCAGAGCCTGAAAGTCATGTAGGAAAAGATCAGCAGTTTGTAAGAATGGAAGAATTATCTAATGAAGATGTGTCTAAGGCAATTTATGGGAAGGAACGACAACAAGAAGAAGCTCTTGAGGTCGCACAACCTGAAAAACAAGTTCCTAGTGATGAGCCAGTGACACCTTCTTTTGTGCCAAGAGTATCATCGAGAAGTACCAAAGGTGTATCAGCTATTAGATACTCGCCTTGTGCTAACTATTTGCTGTTAACTAATTTCAGTGAACCCATGAGTTATGATGAGGCAATGCAACGTGAAGATTCAGTTAAGTGGGAGAGTACTATGCAAGATGAGATGGACTCTCTCATGTCCAACAATACTTGGATGTTAGCTAAGTTTCTGATAAGAACGAAGGCGTTGCATGACAAATGGATTTACAAGATTAAGCAAGAAGTTGATGGGAGCAAATGTTACAAGGCAAGGCTCGTTGTGAAAGGTTTTCAACAAAGGGAGGGAATCGATTTTGATGAGATCTTTTCTCCGGTTGTGAAACATACCACAATCCGGGTGGTGCTTGGTTTAGTGGAAGTTGAAGGTCTGTATTTGGAGCAGCTAGATGTCAAGACTCCTTTTCTTCATGGAGATTTGAAGGAGGTTATATACATGAAGCAACCACAAGGGTTTATAGCACCTAGTGAGGAGGACTTGGTATGAAAACTTCAAAAAGAGCTTGTATGGCTTAAAACAAGCCCCAAGGCAATGGTACAAAAAGTTTGATGCATTCATGTGTAGGAGTGGCTACACAAGATGTCAATCTGATCACTGCTGTTACTTTAAGAGGTTTGACAAATCTTATATCATTCTCTTATTATATATGGATGATATGTTGATAGTCGGGGCAGACTTCAAATAGATCGAGAAGTTGAAGAGAGAGATGTCAAGCCGGTTCACGATGAAGGACTTGGGTGAGGCAAAGAAAATCTTAGGTATAAAGATTATTAGTGATAAAGTGGCTGGTACTCTGAAGCTTTCACAAACAGAGTATGTTGAGAAGGTGCTTGAGCGATTCAATATGGATGGATCGAAGCCGGTAGGAACACTGTTAGCGGCTCACTTTAAATTGTTGAGGGAACAATCACCCAAGAGCGAAAAGGAAAAGGAATATATGAAGAATGTACCTTATGTGTCGGCAGTTAGATGCTTAATGTACGATATGGTGTGTACTAGACCCTATATTGCTCATGCAATGGGAGTTGTGAGTAGCTACACGAGTAATCTAGGGAAGCAATATTGGGAGACTGTGAAATGGATCATGAGGTATCTTCGAGGTACTACTAATATGTCTAAAGAGAGGTAGTACTAAACCACAAGGATATGTGGATGCAGACTTGGCAGGATGTAATGATATTTATTGGAGTACTACTGGTTATGTGTATACTATGGGTGGTGCTGCCGTATCTTAGGTCTCAAATTTGCAAGGGCATGTGGTCATGTCTACAACAGAGTCAGAGTATGTAGCGGTCTCAAAGGCTAGCAAGGAGATGGTGTGGCTAAAGGGTCTGTTGGAGGAATTGGGCAAAAAGCTAGAGAATTGTGCATTGCATTATGATAGTCAAAGTGCAATTCACCTGGCAAAGAACCCTGTGTTTCATTCAAGGATTAAACATATTCCTATGAGGTATCACTATATACGGGAGCTCGTGGAGGATGAAGTGCTGCAATTGTTAAAGATTCAAGGAAGTGAGAATCATGTTGATATGTTTACTAAGTCAATGCCATTAGGCAAATTGAAGCTGTGCTTGGCTTTAGTTGATCTCCAGAAATAAAGAATGAGATGTTGGCTGTGATGGTGGGTTTTGTGTTGCTATGTTTGAAGAGTATTGAAGAATGGTGACTACTGGCGTAATCAGCTACAAGTGGAAGATTGTTGGGTTTATGGATCCGATTCCACCAAGGATGAGGATTGTGTCATACCTGATCTTACTTGGTAATGGTTTTTTATGTGTATTGGGAATAGGTTTCCAATGTGTTATAGGTTTTAGGTTAGAAATCTATAAATAGGGACATAGGGTGCAGTAGTTGGTATCGTGGTTGAGAGAGCAAGTGAGATCTTGAGAGTTGGTGAGAACGTCTTGTGAGAGATCTTGTACTCTTGTTCTTGTGTTCTTCTTCTTCTATAGTGAAACTCAGTAGCCTGGGGACGTAGGCAAAGTTTTTTACTAAACCTCGTTACAATCTCGTGTGTTCGTGTTTGTTATTTCTCAATCGTTTGTCTATATTGTTTCTCACTTGTCTACTTCCGCAGGAGAAATTCTAGGTTGAATTCCTATCAGGGCTATGAATTACTCTTAGCTTTGTCTGGGTTGAAAAATGTTGTGTGTTGTTTGAATCGCAGAGTTTTGTGGTGGTTGTGGTGAATGAGAGAGACTGATGGCAATTAAACAGAAGAGAATAAAAACCAAGCTGGTGGAGTTCATAGGATGATGATCAATCATGAAGAGAGATTTTGAATCATGCATGCAGCCAAAGAAAACAAATGGGGATAAAATCAAGAGCCAAAACCCAGAAGAGAGTGAAGGGGAAGGGGAATTTAATACACAGCTTAGAGAAGAGAAAGAAATGGAGAAACAAGTTAAAGAAAGGTACATGACAATGAATGATTTAATTAACAGGCAAAAACTTGCCTGCTGGTAATGTTTAGATTGTTGTAGGTTCTTCACTGGAATGAGACTATGAGAGGACATGATGATGTGTGTGAGAGAGAAGGTGAATGTAGTTTGGGTGGTAGAGAGTAGAGAAAGCATGTTAAGCTTGGGTGCGGTGGAGGGATTAGGGATAGACTTAAGAGAGAGATGAAAATACTAAGTTAGCCTTTAAACAATGAGTAATTACAAAAGGTTAACAGTGTCAATAACGGTACATAAATGTATCGAGTTCTTAAGTTCATGTACTATTTTGATTTTTCTAAAAGATGATGTAACAAATTTATGAGTTGGTCATTTGTCATATACTATTTTTAAAATTGAGCAAATGAAAAACCACTACCATAGACAGTTAAAAAACATAGAAAAACTAACTTTCAACAGATTTAAACAAATAAGGACATAAGCTCAAACCCACAATGCATAGTCCCACGTCCTGTCAGCAATTTTTACGCAAAATACCTAAAAACCAGTATTTTCTAAAGTGATTACAAAACTGCCACTGCCTCAACCAAAAATTCCCTAACCAAATATATCTTATCTCTCTCTCTCTATCTCTCTCCCTCCCCTACGGCAACGCCATGACCAGAACCTGGAAACCTGAAACCTCCTCCTTCGACAAAAAGCCCACTGTGGCTACCACAGGGATGAGATCGTCCTGCTCCAAGACATCGTCCAAGGCCGAGGAGGCCTCCTTCTCGGCTCTCTAATCCCCTGCGCTCTCTTCTACTTCCTCCAGCTCTACCTCAAACGCCATTGTCCCTCCCGACTTGACCAGGAACTGCCTTCTCCCTCCCTCTCCTCCTCCAACCTCGCCGAGCTCCACCGACCCTCATCTCGCTCCAGCTTTTCCGGCCGAGGATCCATCAGTCGAGTCCGGGTCTCCTCCCAGGCCGACCTAGTTGCTAAGCCCAATGAGTCGCTGTATTATATCGAGCTCGATAGGTCTCGACGATGAACGTTGGAACTCGGCAACGAAGCCTCAGACCAACACCTTCATTCGCTACAATGGATTTGAAAATGTTTTGTGTTTTACAGAAATTGTGGTGCTCTACTCCAATTCATTTTCGAGTATGGGGAGAGGCTGAGTTTAGGATTTGGAAGTGAAGGTGAGTCAATTGGGGGTTAGGGATTTGAAAGGTGATAAGGGCAAAATTGAGGTGAGAAAGAATGCAAAATTCAGCTAGTGTAGTAGCAGGTTTTTTAGAAATGTTGTCGATGTCTACAGGGTGATGACATTGAATGGATGAATGCATAGAACTGTATAATTGGATGAGACTTAATTTTCATTTAGTAGCAGAAACTTGAAAAACATGAGCGTGGTAGCATAACTACAACAAGAGTACAGCGAGTGTAGTAGCAAAAAAAAAAGTATAAGTGCTCTACAGTAGCAGAGACTATGGCAAGTGATGTAGTAAAACCGAACAGTAGCATAATTCATAAATGAACTTTCCTTATCAATAGTAGCAGTCACAAATGAATTTTTCTGTCAAGTGTTGTTGATTCATACTGCTACTGTATGCTGCTACTGTGTGCTGCTATTACGTCTTGTTGTTGTGTGTTGCTACTGTGTGTTGTTGTTGTGTGTTACTACTGTGTGTTGTTATTATGTGCTGCTACTGCTTGCTGCTACTGCTTGCTGCTACTGCTTGCTCTATGTGCTGCTACTGCTTGTTGCTGCTATGTGCTGCTACTGCTTGTTGCTGCTATGTGCTGCTACTGCTTGTTGCTGCTATGTGTTGCCACTGCTTGTTGCTGTTATGTGCTGTTAATGTGTGCTCTTCGTGCTGCTAATGTGTGTTGTTGTTGTGCGCTACTACTACGTGTTGTTGCTTCATGTTGCTACTGTGTACAACTAATTTGTGTTGTTGTATGTTGTTATTGTGTGTTGTTGATTCATGCTACTACTGTGTGCTGCTGCTACGTGTTGTTGTCGTTGTGTGTAGCTAATATGTGTTGCTGCTGCTGCTCCTCCTACTTGTTGTTGTTATGTGCTACTCCTACTTGTTGTTGCTATGTGCTGTTAATGTGTACTCTTCGTGCTGCTACTGTGTGTTGTTGTTGTGCGCTGCTATTACGTGTTGTTGATTCATATTGCTACTATGTACAACTAATTTGTGTTGTTGTGTGTTGTTACTGCGTGTTGTTGATTCATGCTACTACTGTGTGCTGCTACTACGTATTGTTGTGTGTTGCTACTGTGTGTTGCTGCTATGTGTTGCTGCTGCTGCTGCTGCTCTTACTTGTTGCTGCTATGTGCTGCTCCTGCTACTTGCTGCTCCTACTTGTTGTTGTTATGTGCTGCTGCTGCTTGTTGCTGTTATATGCTGCTGCTCCTTGTTGTTGATTCATGTTGTTTCTATGTGCTGCTACTGTGTGGTGTTGTTTTGTCGTGCTGCTACTGCGTGCTTTTCATGCTGCTACTGCGCTTTTTTCGTGCTGCTACTACGTACAACTACATTACTTATTGCTGTTATGTGCTGCTCCTGCGTGTTGTTGATTCATGTTGTTCCTATGTGTTACTACTGTGTGGTGTTGTTGTGTGGTGTTGTTGTTATGTGTTGTTACTGCGTGTTTTTCGTGTTGCTACTACGTGTTATTGATTCATGTTTCTACTATGTATAACTACATTGTGTTGTTGTGTGTTGCTACTGCATGTTGTTGATTCATGCTGCTGCTATGTGCTGCTACGTGTTGTTGTTGTTGTTGTTGTGTGTTGATGCTGTGTTGTTGTTATGTTAACCTCTGTTACTACTTCTACTAGAATTAAATGCTACTACTACTAGGATGTTAACCCCTGCTACTACTTTTACTAGGATGTTAACTCATACTACTACTTCTACTGGAATGTTAACCTCTGCTACTACTTCTATTGAAATTAACTGTTACTACACTAAATTATTGAAAATTTGCTATTGTATTCCATTTACTGAAAAATCTCAAAATGAGACTTTTCTCTTTTAAAAGTATATTTAATTAGTATAGGGTTAGTTTGGTAAATTAAATCATGACACATGACATGTAGAGAAAATATTGTACTGAATTGTTAAAAACTGTCTTTATTTGTTTAACAACAACACAAGTGGATTTATTTGTGTTTCAAATCCTTTTAGAGGATGTATATGTGATTTGCTATTTAAAATTTTCCCTAGAAGGAAATATGCTAACAGGATTTAGAATATGTAATTATATAATTCATATACACGTAGGAAAAAAACTTAATTAAAGAAGATAATCAAGTATTAAAATGATTCATAATGCGTACCAATCTGGGGCATTTCATTTCGCATATGGAAAGTATTAAGCCCTTCAAGGGAGCGAGGGACTAACCCCTTAGTAAACGTGGCGAGGGAGAGATTGAGCGGTAACCACCTCGTTGTAAGTTGTATATTTTTTGTTATACACAATGTCACAAACTGAAAATTTCTTGCACACAAGCAGCCTATACAAGAATGAAACAAAATTAGAACAATAATATATATTCTCTAAAGAAACAAGCGAGCAGCACTTGAAAAAGCGAGCCTTGTGTACTGAACTACTAATGAAGATTGAGAGACAAACATTCTCCAGAGTAGAAATTAAAAGAAGAAAAGAGAATCATTCCTAGCTACTTCTCCACATTTATAAACTTGGTTGAATCCAAAACTGTGGAATTAAGGAACCAGAGTGTATTCGGCCACGTTTTTATTGATTTTTCTGTCTTCCATAGTAAAAACACCGAAGTTGCTACATCCATATAAAGGTTGATTGAAGTAGATGCAATTGGTCTTGCATCCAGAGTATGTGGAGGCTTCAACAGCGAATGAAGAACATGGACCTAAGAACAACGTCCTGTTCCCTAAATTTGTTACCTCCGAGTCCGACCAATCTCCATTATCAAATGGAACCTCAAAGACCCTAAAGTACCTTGCCTTATAGTTCTTTGTTGTGCACTGAACCGCCAATAAGACCCCTCCTGATTCCATCAGATAGTAAAACTGACCCTGATTAAAATTTTCAGGTTTAACTGGAGTCGGATGACCATTTAGTCCTCTTTTCCTTGCTTGTTTGGGGTCGTCTATGTCACAAACCCAGCTTGTCCTTCAGCATCCACAATGTAGTATTGTCCCTTATAGTAAGTTATATCGTGGTAGGCCGGATGATTTACATGTTCTTCATTTACTATGGTCCATCCTTCACCTCCAGGTCTACAAAATGCCAATCTTTTCCAACGGTTAACAGCCATGACTAAATAATCTGATTTCGAAGAAGGGCTGGATGATAAGGCAAACATGTTCCAGTCTTCTCTGAAACGTTCATCCTCCATGAAATTTGGAAGCTTAACCACGGGATGATGACTAAAAGGATACAACAGAGCACCTCCGAAATCTTCAGATACAATAAATACCCATCCCAGGGAAGAAGAATGCACATCGTTTATTTTAGCTAATAATGCTGGACTAAGCTTGTGAGTCTTACCTTTTCTCATGTTGTAAAACTCACTGACGCACTTGGCTGCAGTTTTGGTGTTGTTTCTGGGAGATAAAAGTAACAATGGAACTTGTTGTGACAAGCTACCAGTAAAGTTTTCCTTGGTCGCAGCCAATCTCCATGATGTACAAACTAGGCCGAAAGCAAGAAAGTCCTCCACTAAAACCATCAGGTTGGCAATAGAAACAAGGACATCTTGGGATAAATCCGACCACTTAGCCATCGAAGATCAAAAAGGTTTGTATGGTGGTTTTAGCTTTTTTGTCCTACATATATGTATTAAAGAAACCTAACTAAAGAAGGCAATCGGGAGCTAAAAGATTTAGAATATCTTTGTAATTATATAATAAATATGTTTTAATGTATATGTATGAAAGAGACCTAATTAAGAAGGCAATCGAGTAATAGAATGATTTGGAATATCTTCACAGTTATATATAATAAGTATGATACGTTAAGACAGAAACCTAATCTACCTGTGATATGCCTGCACTCTTCATGATGATAGGGTTTCTTTTGATCATGTGCCTAAACACATTATCAACAACAACAAAAATGGAACAAAGGTGGTACAATGGGTTAACTTACTCCGCTCCACAAGTAAAATAATCTTGACAAAGAAAATAATAATTGCAAATGATGCCTGGTAAAGCATCTGTATTGTGTTCCATCTCATATTGCTCAAATGCAACAAGTAGAAATATATAAATGCTATTTTTGCTTACTCATGTAACTCAAAAACTCGGGCAGTTCCATCAGTAGATACTGAAACAAGGAACTCTTGGTTGGCAGATACAGAGAGAGACTGAATGGGCTCATTGTGCCCATTCAAGGTTTTTACACAATCACCAGAGAGACTATCCCATAACCGAACCTTCCCATCCATACAGCCTGTTGCTACATACCTGGATGTGCCCAGCCATGTCAAACATACAGCCTGTTGCTACATACCTGGATGTGCCCAGCCATGTCAAACATGTTACTCCATCCTGCCCATAAGAACTCTTCATTAGATCAGATCCAGACACAGACACACACACACACACACACACACACACACACACGCACACACACTCATTAGTACGGTTGCCCAACAGATCATCCACTAAAATTGGTAAATGAATAATAGATATCGATATCTTATGCAGGATGAACTGAAACAGACCTCATGTTCACAGGTACAACGGGACAATGAATGCCGCAAGTCCCAAATAATAAGCTTCTTATCCATACCTCCTGTTGCAGCCCAAGGGGAACTGCCACACAATTTAAGGAATGTGAATAATAGCATTACAGCAGAATACTACATGAACTAAGAGTCATGTTGCTTCGTAATCACATTGCCTAGATTTAGTAACCACATGTAATTTCCTCGTAATATTCCAAATTATTCAACTGAAATATTTGCCAAAATCATTATTGCACTGTCTCATAATTTTATTTATCTGTCACCAAAGGTAATCATGCTCTTCAGATATTATATGACTAACACTTTCATCTGTGCACAAACACAACAATTGGATGAATCACCAATGTCAGTTACATCTTGAGATAACATAATCATGGTCAAACCATTAAAGGGATTACATGCATTTGTTTGACAGATGACCAAGAATAGTTAATTAAGTGAAAAGGTTGCAGATTGGGTTATGACGCAACCATAGAAGTTTCAAAAAATAGAATGATCACAAACTTCAGAATAATCAGAGACAACTTAGGTCAAACATTAACATTACTATCTTTTAAACTTGCTATCCGGGTGAATAAAATCAGATTGTCATGTAATTGTTGTTGAAATCATGCCCTCCTAGTTGTGGTTGACACAGCCAACAAACAATAGTAGATGATGCTTGTAAATTATAACAGATGCCTCTTTCGAGGACACTCCTAGTCTAAATACAGCCTGAATCAACACATCTGATTATTTTGACATGTGTGCCAAAATTCGTGTCACAGACACACTACATTAGAAAAATACAAGTGTTCATGTAGTTTTGAAAGCTCACTGCCACTATATACATATATATGTATCATACACAGATAACTGTACCTTGGTGCAAGCCAGATACATTCGACTGAATCTAAATGTGAAACCAGGGAACTGACGACCTATTCATGGGGACAAAACAAAAAAAAAAAAAGCAAATTATAATAAAGGTCTGCTAATTCTAAAACCAGGAAATTTGCAACTAATAAAGGGTTCCAGATTTACTGAATGTAAAGTACATCATACGTTTCCAGTTGTTATGTTTACAATATAAACAGAACCATCTTCAGAACCAGTAACAGCTAAACTTGAATCAGAAGTTATTGTCAAACATGTCAATCCTGTAGTATGGTATGGATGACCTAGAGGACAAGACGGGTTAAAATAACCAGACGAATGAAAAAGAAGTACACCATCTTTTGTTTACGAAAGCTTTCAAACCTAACGAAGACTATCACACATATTAGAGATAACTAATTCATGATTTGGATTATCAGCATAATAACTTTTGGTTTCAAAACTGACTACTCGTAACTTCGTTACTAGTAAGGATTAATAATACAGCAAATTATATGAACAGCACATACCTTGTACCACATGAATGCTCTCGCCGCTTTTTGGATTCCATATTCTCAAAGTTGTATCAGCAGAACCAGTGCAGATTGTTTTTCCTTAGCATCAGCAAACAGACATAGAATATATAGATTTAGATGATTGTGAGAAAAAAAGAGTAATAGTTTTGCCAACTTTTTTCAAATAAGTTTGAAAAAAAAATGGAATGTAAGTTAATCGTTTTTAAAAAGAGGATGAAAAGCATCATGTTGAAGATAGTTGCTCACCATCAGGAGTAAAGTCACCACAAGTCACCCTACCACCGTGACCCGAAAATAAATTAAGATACGAATCATTGTCAGCATTCCACATCCAAACTGCAGAGTCCTCTGAACCAGCCAGGACCACATGACCTCTAGGATGCCACTTGATCCACTACAGCATATAAGTCCATATTGAAATTTTCAAAAATTGTGGTATAATAGCAGTAAGACAAAAAACAGTTTATAAAAGGTTACCTCAATTCCCCCGCCAGGACCTTCTGAAGTAGATTTCAGATTTCCCGATGCTATATCCCAAATTTGGATGATTCCATCCAAGCTTCCAGATGCAAGCAAATATCCATCAGTACTAAATGCTAAACTTGAAACAGAATCCTTATGACCTGCAGAGGAGCTTAGAACCATTTAAACTGAAGAAAAAAGAAGATAGGATCTAATAAATGCAGAGTTTACTACTGAAACTAGACCACAGAAGTAAGGCCAATAAACCATGGAGAATGAAGTTTGTAAACTTAGTATCTGTTCTCTAAAGCACCTACCTTGAAGCTCAAAAGCCCAGTCTCCTTGTCCAATCTTCCAAAGAAACCCTTTGTCATCTTTACCCCCTGTTGCAACTAAAGTAGGATCTGTCGGGCTGCATATAACGGCGTATAATTCATCTGTCCGAAAAAGAAGACAATTCAAAACCCAAACTTTCAAGAATAAATATCACTCTGTTTTCATTCCCATCATGTAATCAGTAAACCAATCATGTGCATAAAACAGATAAGTATTGTTACACCTAACCTAATAAAACGCAATCAACTGTCAAAAGGGAGAAATGATGCTCGTTGGGATATGATTTCAAAACCAGTACCAATAGAGAACAATGAAATTGTTGGTCATGTATGTGGCATCAATGGGGTTTATAACCATTAACTTGAGTAAAATACTGAAATTCCTTTAGTTTTCTTTGTATGCGATATTACAAAATCAGTCATATAATTCCTCTTAGTGCTGTACCCTTTAGACTAACAACATTTATGCCAGAGGCACAACACAAAATCAGAAAAATTGAAAGGAAACTCTTTCCTTCCATCGGACCTAGTATTCAATAAAATTGACAGGACAAAACTATAGAGGGTAAAAATGTTAAGTTGGAAATGACTTGTGCTAAATAATTACTCAACAAACTACTTACAGGGCTGAGCCTCATGTAAGTTTCTTTCTATTGTTTGTGGACACTAATTTGATTTGGATGATTCTTAAGTCAGGCACTCTATGCAAAATGATAAACACTATACTTCTAGGCCATCAGCACTACCGAACAGACCCTTGGGATACACTCAAAGATTGTAGGATATTTATAGAAGCTTGTCTAGAGGCCTTTTATGTAATTCCAGTACCTTCATATACCTATACTTATATCACTTACAGACCAACAAACCATTCACATCAGTTTATAAAATCCTTTTTTTCTCATTAGAGAAAAGCATAACACTCACATGAATTAGCTGTAAAATAATCACTATACATTTCACCCCAAAAAAAATATAATAATCAAATTCTCTTAAATTGAATTCAAATTTGATTAAATTGTAGTGAAGTCGCTATTGAGCATTAGAACTTCATTGTATGATTGTACACAATATGGAGCAGCAAACAGATGAAATTCATTTAAAATAAATGAAATGAACTCTTACCGCTATGACCAGTAAATATGTGTATGGAATCATCAAGCTCATCTGAAACCACCATGAAACATCAATAATCACAACAATCAGGACAAGTCACTCACAAGGGAAACAAAGAATCAATATCCTAACAAACGAATTATTAGATTGTGGGATATAGTTTAGCGTAATACCAACTTCATCATCTGCATCAGGAAGATCTGCAACCAACAATAGTTGACCAATAAATTAGAATACATATCATACATTCTATGCATAATAATTTTTGAAATATACACACATTCAGAGAGAGGACCTTCATTGTCAATAGCGATTTCGCCAACGATGTCCGCTTCATCTAGAAAAACCTCGCTTTGGTCATCTTCTTCTTCTTCTTCTTCATGAAGAGCATGAGCTGGATTGCTCATCTTCTTATTTCTTCTGATCACTGAAGCAAAGAGACAATAGGTTTAAGGAGGTTTAAGAATTATTGGGTACAAACACTAGAGCAGGCCAACACGTTGCTGCAGTAATAGTTGTTTTGTGTGTTGAGAGAAATGCTGGCGACAACTGTTTCGAGTTTTATTGATTTTACTAATTGTTTGGTAAAAATACGAAATTTTTGAGTCCCATAATCAGTAGTACCAATATAACTAAATGGGAATGAAAAATTATGAATAAAATAGAAGACACAAGACATATGAGAGCGCATTTAGGAATCAAAAGCAGTTGCTCAAGAAGGAATGTTGCAGTTACAAAGCTTTGTTAGGGAGTTCATGCAAAAACTTAGTTCCTCCAGTTGTGCTTTGTGCATAGTGCTCCACTTTGTTAATTAACAGCTGTTGTGCAAAAATGCAGCTGTTAAATCTGTAGCTACCTAGATTAGGTCAGTCCAGCGAAAGCTACATATATACAAAAGATGGTTCAGATTCAGCTAATTTTCTCTTTCTCAGATTCGTCGTTGCTTGCGATGATGACCCTGTGTCTTTTGGTTGCTTGTCATTTGGAAGTGGATAAATTAGAGTTGCTATTAGATGGATACTATTGAACATAAGCAATTTGAAATGGGTACAGTATATCATTCTAACACAAGATATTTTAACGCTTGCAAAACTTAAACGGGAGACTAAAACTCTGAAAGTTGAGAGCCTGCATTAGCTGTTATGATGTTAAAAGTTAATTCCTCATAAGTATTTAGCTCATATTACACAATTGTTGAAATTGCAGGTGCTCTGACACTAAATCCCATATACTTATGTGAGGGGGTTGATTAAGGGTTCCACGTAGAAAGTAGTCAAAGTACACACGTTATCAATTCAATCCTAAACTGCAGCCCCAAATTCTTTTGCTCTCTGTAGTTCCAAAGTGATAGAAAAAGGTAGAATGATACCTCAATAAACATGCACGTATCATCAACATGTACTTATGTCATGCCTCTACTATGAATATAGGACACACATACCTTTGCTCTCTCACATCACAGAAACCTCTTAAACTCTTTTGCCGCTAGCTACATGATCTTATATTGCTTTGTTTAATTGTTTAGGGTGCTGGTTTGTTACAGATGTGGGTAACTTTCAATGTTTTCTTGCTATCCTAGGCTTAGTGCTCTTGCCTGCACCATGCACCTCTCAAGATACATTTACACGCTCCAGAGAAACCTATTATGGAGGTCCAGATTGCTACAAAAACCCAAGTATGCAACCTTTCATTTTCTTTGTATACGACATGCATGGTAGAGATCTAGCTAGCATGCATCTTACATGGTATCATCTAACTACATGGTATCCTGTAAATATGAATGTGTAAATTGACATGAACTGTCTCATTATTCTTATATCCAAAATGTCATTGTCTATTTGACAGAAGGCCACAATACTTTTTCATTCTCCTACACTGAAATGTTCTAAAGCAGACAGCTTTCCTTTAAGGGGTTAGATCATATCAGAAAGTTGATGACTATAGGTATGTAATCGAACTCTAAAGTAAAACACCAAACAACCATGAATAAAAGGTACGTGTTTGAAGTAGTTTAAAGTACAAAAGTTAAGCTAACAGTTTAAATCCATGTATAATAACTGGTTTTGAAAGAAAGGACACACCTTCTAATAGCCACAGAGAAAATCAGCAAGCCTGAACATAGAACTAAAGAAAAACAAAAATGTGCAACTAATCAAAAACGAAGTAATTGAGGAAGCTGAAGCAAACAGACAGCAAAAATGTTGAAGGCATAGCGATTGACAACAAAGAAAATCAAAAGGAAACCCACAAAAGAACCAAAACCCAGAAATTACAGAAGTGCTATTCACGATTACAGAGATGAAAACAAATGGTTTAAGCATGATACTGAATTTTCTGATACAGAAACTTACCATGCGCAAGTGCTGCCCTCTTGAATGTGATCGAAGGTTTTCGTTGTGCTTGGGCTCTTGTCAAGTTTTATCGAGGATTTTGGTTCTGAGGCGAGAGGCGAGTACCAGTCTGAGGAGCGGGAAGAAATAGAAAAAGAGAGGGTTTGGGGTTTAGGGTGAATTCTATTTGATTGTGAAAACGAAAACTTTGAATTTGTGGACTACCTTTAACTTATCCACATGATTGGTAAATTTGTTTTCCTGCTGCAATGACTACTGCATTATTGTGTTATTGTTATATTCGTCGAATTTCTTATCGATACAGAATTGTCATCTTTACTCTCTCAAAAAAACTAATCTTAGCTAAATATTTCTCTCCTCCAAAACATTCTACAGGCTATTCGACTACAATTGAGTTGATATCTAGCACCTTGTAGATTTTCCGTAGTTTGTCCTCAAATTTTGATCTTTGGGAAGTCCTCATCAAAAATGGTTGGATATTTTGGGGATGTGATGAGGAGACAAATAGTGATGGTATAATTGAGATGAGTCGTCATTACATGCTTAGATGAGGGTAATGAGAAATCATTTTATTAGTGAGTCATCTTAAGAAAGCAGTAAATAACACAGAGTACAATGTAATAGGCAACTTATAACATGCAACAAATACAAAATGAAAACAAAGAAACTCAAGAAAGAAACTAGAATGAAAATCAAGCTATATCCATGCATTTCCTAATCTATTACATGGACCCAAGGACACTACCCTTGAGAACAAGAGCTAGCTTAAAAACCTAAACAAATTTAGAACCCTAACAGGTTGGGAATCATGGAAAGACCCGGCTACCAATCCAGCCAAGCAAGGAGGCCCAAGCAGCCCCAATACCACCATCGAACACATCTCATGCCAGTACTCATAAGGGTCGTCGCTCCCTCCACTGCTTATACTAGCCGTAATCTTTCCGTCGATGACTCTCTGATTACGTACCAAAAGTATGACAAGTTGGACTTTGCTGCCATCAACAACACCAGTACACGATCATGAAGCACGACCAAATCTTGCAGATGTCCCCCATCACACAGACTCTAACATGTTAGACTTCGCCCATACCACCATCTCACTAATTATAAATCACATCGACGAATTCGTCAAATCCAAGGCGCCACCATGCTTATTCTTTCCAACATCCATTGCGGTAAGGAAAGGAGGGCAACACGGAGACAAAGCAGACCGTGACGGAGCAAAAATTAAGATGACAAATTCCTCTAAAGAGAAACCCTAGATAAATACATTATACTTTTCATCTGACTTAATGCGTAACAGTTACAAGTCACCTAGGGTCTCATTTGATTCGCGGAAAGGAATCATCAGGAAAGGAAAATTGTTCATTTCATGTTTTCCTGCGTTTGGAAACGCTGAAGGAAATGAAATATTTTCCTAAAGATTGGAAAATGTGAGGGAAAGTTGTTACTTTCAAAATTCATAGGAATCATTATCATATCTTATTTCCTTGCATTTATTACTTATAATATATTATTTTATTATTTTAATTAACAATTTTTCGGATGATTTTCTTTATGTTACCAACCATCGGAACGGAACCCATTCACCTTTTTTTCTTTTCCTTGTTACCAGTTCTTGTCCCAACTCGACGGCTTCGCTCTTATTCGGAATCGAGTCTTTTTGGTGGAGAAGAGAATGCAATAATTGTGTGGTGTTGGCTCAATTCTTCCGGTCCTTTTAACCTTGGTTTTGACAGGATATGTGGTATTGAATTATACAGGTAGCGGTGTATCAGGCATCATCTCTTTTATTCGGCACCTCTCGCGACATCTAGTTGAAGGACGACGACAACAACAGCGGAGGCGTCAGTGGTAGCTGGGTTTTTCCTTGGTGACGGCAGCTGTGTTAGAAGTGTAGAAGATGATGTAATTTTAATTTTTTCTTTTGGGTTACCCTCTTTTACCCTATCATCACTACGCCAATTTCGCAATCATACGACATGTATCAGACGACATAAGTCATTTTTACTGTGGTCTGATTAAATTTTACGACAGACATTATTATGTCGTCTGAATGTAGCAACATGCAGACAGTTAAAACTAGCGTGTTAATGAGACGAGAATTATCTGTCATCTTAAAAATAAGGGAATTTGTTTCTGATACCTTGTTTTTAAAGACGACAGAAAACTGACGTATTTGATAGACAAATTTAATGATATCGATCGAGACTTTTTTTGATAAATTTTGACACTTAAAACTTATTCTCATCAACCACTCCGTAATACACTAGCGCGCAGCTGCCTCACTCTTTTCTCATTCAAATCTCTCTAGCAGCTACCTCACTCTCAATATCTCTTTGTGTCCTAGCCTCGATCACTCTTTCAATTCGAACACTCAGTCTCACTCTCTCTCTCTGAAAGATGGATACCGATCTCAACACCCTCCATCTCCCGTCATTGATTGATGCGAAACTTCTTTCTAAGGTTTTCTGCTATTTCCTAGTAAGTTTCTTTATGCAAAATTTTGGATTTCAGGTTGGGTTTTGCTTGGTTGATATAGAGTTTTGCTTGGATTTTCCTGATTTAGGGTTTGCCTAAATTGGATTTCCCTGCTTGGTTGCGTGGAGCCGTGAGTTGGTCGCTCGATGTTTCTTAGTTCTGCAGTGTTTCAAATCGAATTGGTGATAAACTTCTTAATGAGATTGATACATTTGGATAATGTTTGTGGCATATATACAGTAATCATTGGACCTTATTGATAGTGGATCCGCACCTAAAGAAGGTTTACTGGTTGGATCCGTTAAAGAGGCGACTATCAGCTACTAGTGAATGACAAGATGTTGTGGACAAGTAAGTTTTACCCTATAAAAATCCGTTTTAATTTTTTGTGAAATGATGTTGTGTAACGCATATACCCTGTAATTAACTTAGTAACTAGTGAGAGATATAGTATAAAAATAATAGAAATGAGAATCAGGTTTTTCATTGTTTATGATATAATGCTTCGTGTAATTACTAAAGTGGATTGTATATTGTGACTAATGAAAGCCTAGAGGCTCTCAAGTTTTCTCTATCTTATAAATTATGAAATAAAGTTTCCTTGGTCCATGCAATAATAAGTGTGGTTTTCTAATCTTACATATTTAAGGCAAATTTTACATATGTTTTATGTTCTGTTGTTGGTTTTGAAGTGGCATCAAGTTCTACTATGCACAAAAGACAAAGAAATCTTCAAGTGTGTGAGTTGAATGAATCCCTCTTCTTGTAAGTGTTGTTAACTGTTCCATATGATTCTCAATCAAGCTTTGCATACTAACTGATTCTAATTTGTGATGATTATGTTTTGCAGGGCATTCCAGAGCAAAAAGATGGCAAGACTTGTGCATATTTGGTCATGCGTTACATAAAGGATATTATTGCAGACAAGGATTTGGAGTTTGCTACTACCGTACGTGTTTTTGATGCAAAAATATTTATATTGATTTACATGTTTGACTTGAAGTTTTTCGTACCATAATCTTAGTGGTTGTTTTATATTTGCAGTGAAAAACTAAGCAGGGTCTGCATTACACACCAGAGCAAATTGATAAAGTTCAGGCTGAATGGGCAAAACAAGTTCTGATGTTTAAAGTTTAGGGTATGTAACTAACATTGCTAGAAGCAGACTCATTGATTTTGTGCAAGTTGAACTATGTGTATATGCATGCATATATAGAGCTTGCTAGGTAGGTGGTTTTTAAACAATATATGATCGACTTTTGGTTTTAATGATCGATCATTTTAGTACTCTAGTTGGCTAGCATGTTAGCTACTTTGTAGCTAGGTTTCTTAATTAACACTATTTTAGCTAGCTTGTTGTGATCAATAGTGATCATTGTGGCTTTTGTTGTGAACAATATGGAACTAGCTGTGGTGATGATATTATATGGAACTAGCTTTTGAATGATGATGTTGAATTGGTTACCATGATGATATTATATATGTGGCTTTAATTTGTTGGTTTCCACATTTTCTTGTATGGTTTTTTGTGTTCATGAATAGGTTGAAAGAAATGTATATATGCAATATCAGCATCACAGATGACAGCTGAAACCAAATCAAATTTGTTGTCGTCATACACAAGAAGAGTCGATCATAATGTGTCATTGCTCACAACATCAGACGACATAATATTGTCGTTCATGACAATTCAAACGACAGACAAAATAAATTGTTACACAATTAATCGACATATAATTCTCTTCTGATACTGATACGGACGATAGACGAGTAAACACAGTTGTTGTATTAACGTGTACAAAAAAGAGCTATCTGTCGTCTGAATCGTCAAATCCCACAAAATAAATATTTATACGACATAAATGTGACTTATGATCGAACCTCAAACGACAGACATATGCAATGTTTTGAGGTTATAAACTATTATAACGACAGGAAAGCATAATAATACTAAATACAAACGACGGATAAATTAAGAGGATAAATAAAAAAGTGTGATGTCATGTAAATGACGTTAAAATAAATGAAGACGACATTCGGATGAAATTATTTGCTGATTAATTTTTCTTTCAACGACAGAGAACTGACGTGCTAACGTTTTCTAACGACATATTATTTTTTGTATTACGAATCTGGATTCATGCAGACGACATACAGTATGCCGTATAACCTTCCTCAAACGACAGATTATGTCTGTCAGAGTAATCATTATCAGATGACTGCTGGATACACGACATGCAAAAAAGTAATCAGACGATGGGCATTACCCGACGTCTAAAGGCAAAATTGGCGTAGTGCATTGTGGATTAAGCTTAGTGGTAATGTTACCTAATGTTATTGTAGCTATTGTACTTTGGGTCTTTTTTGGGCTCTTTCTTTGGGTTTAACCCTTTGGAACCATTAATGAAGCATTTCATTAATTTCAAAAAAAAAAATCAGAATGGAAAGTCATCGGGAGATTTCACACAAATTAAAGTGTGTGAATTTGTCTTTCATTGTCAAATAACAGTTATGCGACTTTGGACTCAGTTGCAATGACATTGAGGAAACTTGAAAACCGCACCCTAAGAAATTGTCTCGTACTCAAAAGGAAAGCAGTAGGAAATTAACCTATTTGGGAAGTGTAGCTACATACAAAACTACATACAAAATAAGCGAAGCTATTTGCAGAAATATAAAAAAAAGTGGTGGCGCTCCTAGCTAGCTAAGCCTAATTAAGAGCATTGAGACAGATAAAAGTCATAAACTTATATTAACACAAGGCAGCTGCTTCTTCAATTACTCTAAGCATGTGGTAAAATGCTGCTGTTATATCATCTACTGAAGTGAGCAAGCACCCTTCTTCAATCTGCACATACAATGTCCAAGTTAGCCACAACCCTTCATAGGATTTCAAAGAGTAATTCCAAATGAGCAAACAAAAAAAATTTGGCAAATAGAGAAGAAGTACTACATCAGAGACAAATGCATCTACTCAAATGTAAGACAACAATTGATGATGATCCCTACAATATGCACATATATAATCCCTTTTTGGGTACTTTTTTCTTTTCTGGATTTTCAGAAATATGAATACATGCGCATAACATAATGTGCAAAACTTAATTTGCTGAAATATTTACATACCTTAACACTGATGGAGTAGAGAACAAAAGGGTAAATAGTGCTAACAGTGAGATGAAGGATGGTAAGTTGAAGCGTTTGAACTCCAGCAACCAACTTCGAAAGCTGTCTTGGGCTAATTCTTTGCGTCACAATTCGAAGATTTGCGTGGGTCTCAATCAAAGTGACCTCAATATCAGCTATGTCTGCTTTGGTTTTTGATGTAAACTTACTAGGGGTCTGCTGTTGAGACCAAGAGGACTGATGACCTTGGGAAACATCACTGTCCAAAAATTGTAACAATGGGGTTACAATTGGCTGCACAACTTTGGAGTTTGCAGTAGTACTGCTATCTTCATTTACAACATTACTTGGTAGAAGTTGAAGCCTCTGAGCTTCAAGGGACTGCAGAAGGTACTCAAGCTCCTTCACAAATTCTATAGCACCACCCACTATAGAGGCTTGGTCACCCTACACAAAAAAAGAAAAATTAATTAGAAGAAAAGAATACCAAAAGGCTGGTACTGACATGATATTTTCTTCAGACCAAAAAAAAAAAAGACATGATATTTTGTTTTGTTTTACGTACTCCAAATTAACGGAGTTTGTTGAACAGTGCTAATAAAAATGTACTAAATCATTATTTGAGTTCCAATTATTAAGTAGTAAACTCATCATGCAGTCTGCAATATGATCATCATATGATTACAAAAAGATATAGATCGGATTTTATCGGATGTCCATGAAAGGGACACAAAAAGAGAGATGGATTTTCATAATTGATCATCGTAAATGATTTATGCCGAAGAATAGAAAATAGTTATTAGTACACTTAATTTAATCTAATAATCTGAGCTATAGAATATATTGTACCAAAAATAATAATTTGCGGTATGGACCTTTCACCAGATGCTTGCTTTTTCACGTGACAGAAAAACAAATAGAGGAACAAAAACGAAGAAAAACTTAACAAAAATAATGCCGATTTCCAAGATTCATTTTAATCAATCTTACTGGTTTTGCTGAATATCTCGATCTGCATTACTTCACATTTTCCCTAAAGGTGTATGTCATTCCATTCTAATTAACTTCTACAAGTTCTTTTATTTTAGCAGAAAACAGATTCATAAAAATGAAGCTGCCACAGTTGGGCAGCTGAAGGACTACATGCATGATTTTGGTGATTAATTCCTAGAAATATCCATAAAAAGATTGACACCATTTTAATGGAAGATAATGAAAATAAACAAGGTAGTACTACCCTTTGTGCATAAGACTCAGGCATGAGAGAGCGCAAAATGGCGAGGTTCTCATTCATTTGCTTTCTGCGGTTTCTCTCAACAGCAATGTGAGTCATTCTTTGCGTTTCGGCTTCTTCCTTGTTCTTGCAAACCCTCGGCTTTCGCTTCCTCTTCTTCCTCCCTTGCTGTTGTGTCACAGACGTCAGGCCCCTGCTTCGAGTTCCCAGTGTGGAACAACTCTCCAGAGCTACAATACCACTTTGGTTTTGATCTTGAGCTCCGGCCGCTTTCATGATAGGAGTAGCAGCAGCCGCACAGTTCTCCACTAAGAAGCTGGTCTCGACCAGAGACGGAGAGTCTTGGCAGCTGTAGGGGGTTGCGGAGATGGTGTCATAGATGATGAAATTGAAGGGCTCACTGGAAGCTATGGCTTCTAGAGCCATTGTCGAGTTCTCTCGATGGAACTGTGATTGATAGATGTGGAACACTTGGATGAGAGACTAATTAACACTGTTTTATAAGTAGAGCTAGCCAGTTTCTTGCCATTGCAAGACCTCAATCATTTGGTCCATTTTATAGCAAAAACCCTTCTTTCTTGAAGTTAGCGCTTTGTTTATGTACGTGGCTGTAGTGTGAGTGACAAAATAACGCTGTAAAAAAGAAGAAAGGTTACTTACACTCTGCCATTTATGTTTCTATTATTGCCATGCAAGGACTATCTTATAATTTTCTTGTGTTTGTGACAAATTATTTCAAAGTTCGTAACAATAATTGATGATGTTCTTCTTTTTGGTAAACATAATTGATAATGTTCGGACAAGAAGATCAAGAAATAACGAAACTACTTTTCAACATAGTTGCATAGTTAATTGCCCTCCTCAACTGGTACAAGCTCGATGATTTTGGTTTCGATAATTATTGGAGTCCAAAGAAAAGGACGAATGCAGAAGATTGCTACAACTTTACAACACTAAAACACAGGAGTAAAAGATATATAACTGAAAAACAAAGATAATTAATGAGAATTGTTTTTCTTCTTGTTTCCCTAAACAGTAAAGAGCTAGGGTTAAAAATGCTGCAAGGGTAAAAGGTTGAGGAGAGAGGGGATATGATGCACGTGAGAGAGGGCAGAAAATGTGAAGTGCTTTTCAGCTTAGAATACTACTGAAAGGAACGAGATTACAGATGAGGCTCTCTCTCGCGTCCTAGTTTGACTCACAGAGACCCCAGTATTCTGAAATGGAGAGAGAACTGAGAATGGTGTGTGTAGGGGACCCAAATCTATATAGAAATACGCATACAAACAACACAAGAAGCTGTGCAAAAGCTACTCCTCACATTCAAATCTGTGTTGGCTCTCAATGCCGGAGGAAATATATGACTGCCACACTCACGTACCATAGATTATCACAAACTACCCTCTTATAATCTACCATTATCATCCATCACAGATCCAAACTATACCATGTGCTTGACAACCCATCGTACCTTATGCATCTTCTTATACACACCAGCCATCTCGATCAACCCAGTAAAACTTTCCGGGACGTTCATCACGGATTGTACGGTTGATGATAATGTTCAAGCTAGCAGTCTGAGAAGGCTAACGCCAAGACCAGCAGCAACCTCATTCAGGAGGTCATTGCAAAGTCCATTGTCAAAGACTGTTCCTGGAATCGACAACCACGGAGAATTATATAAAGAGAGAAACATAATCATCAATAAAGATTAACCCTAAAATTAACCAGATTATGACGATCCCTTGGAGTTGACAGCTACTTATTCTTAGTTCCTAGGGTTAATAATATGGCCCAGAAGACTAGAAGTACTTGATTGTATCTATCTATCTATGAGAGATTGAGAGTTCATTATTATTCGCAAGTTAGAAACGTTTAGATTGTGAGCAACTTATATGAAAAGGGAGAGAATCTATTCTTCAAACAAAAACCACCAGATTCGGATGTTGAATTATAGATAGAAAGAGGAGTGATAAGTCTCGTCATTCAGCCTGCGCAGCTTAATCTAAGGCTTTTGTTCCATCTTCTACAAATTCACATCACTCAAAGTCTCAAACAATACATCCTTCTTAAGTTCTATGGTTAAAGTATTCATCCAAATCCAGCAATGAAAACAATGATATCAAACGGTAAAGACTTGGCTTATTTCAGAATTCAGAAACCTCATCCCCCCCCCCCCCCCCCCCCCCCCCCCCCCCCTTAATATTGAAGAGGCCAAGACATCGAAGATTACAGCTCGCCCAAAAAACAAAAACATCATTGCAGAATCGTTTTCAGTTTAGGTACATTTCTCTAAAACTTTCATCTCTATTATATAATCCAATAAGGAGCTTTGCATGGCAGCTAGAGGGAAAACGAGACTACAATTTGCAAGATCTAGCCGTCTGGATTTTGGAACTCGTAGCCTCATCTTTTTCTAAGTGACTAGGACATATGGAAAGGAGGATGGTCGCCCTCTGACCATGGTCCAAACTCGGTCAGACCTTTCTGCAACTTAATCCATGTGACCGTGATCAGATCAGTTATCTTCTGTCTTGAACAAGTACACGTCTTACTAGTTCAATTTGACCCGAGGACATGATACTTTTGGCTAATGTGTCAAAGCTTCTTTCTCTTCTCCAGCTAGTGTCGGTTATTTGTACAAGTGGAATTTTGAATGCAAATCAGTGCATAACTTGTCATTGTATGGATCGAGCCCCCAGCCAGAATTGGACGATCAATGGCATATGGCTTCAGGCAGCATACCGTGCATTTTTGGTATGATTGCACCTTGCGCCTAATTTTCGGCCAGCCATGATCTGGAGAATGAAGGACCATTTTCTCTGGTGATGTAACATATCCGAAGGATACCTCTTATTAGCTAGAAAAATTATAAGAACACATTATACAATTGACACTACTTTAAAATCATCTAATACCCCGAATAGTTGCTTTTCTTCTCCAGCCTTGGCTGAAGAGGGAGAGGAGGCATATGATCTGAAAGTCATAGGTCTAGATTAGGGGGATCAGGAAATACGTACACAATGCTCACAGAAGTGAATTTAAATTCTTTATGATTTCATAGTGTATGTCGGTATGTCCTTGGCAAAATTATAATGTGAACTTACAAGCTGCCCTACCAAAATTTAACACGGATGCCACAAAAGTCAAGCACTCCAGGAATGAAAGTTAACATGAATGCATAGGCAATCATCACAGAAAGAGCTTTGACTGTTGATGCAAACAGGGTATCCACCAAAAAGTTTATCAGACCTGTAAGAAAATTTGCCTGAACAAAGTAGAAGAAAACACGATTATATTCTGAGCAAGAGAGGTGAAGCTTTTTTTGTTTTTGATAAGCAAGAGAGGTATAGCAAGCATAAGTTAATACAGTAAATCGATTTCTGTTTACCAGAAGAAATATTGCTAGCAAATTGCGGTTATATGCTTCTTCAATTGTTGATGTTTTGGTTCCAGGGAGAGAATCAGAGACCAGAACAATTGCCAGACCCTGGAAAATGGATGGCAATTTATTAATAGAATAAGTATGATTCTCAAGAGTGTTCTCAAAGCATGAAATTTATGATATTTAATGAAAGAGACAATATCGATAACTTCAGCATTCTGAATATATACACAAAAGATTAAAAAATGTAACAGATAAGACCACACAAATAGAACCAAAAATACCAGTATGCAGCTGCAGAAGAGAAAGGAACAGTCAATTATTAACATGTACAGGAACTTCAATTTTCACAATAAATGACCCTCCTTTTGTTTTATACCATGTTTGGCAATATACTTTGCAACTCGATCCTCAGTTTCCCAGACCACTTAAGCAATTTTCAGATACGAGGAGAAAATAGATAGATGTATCTACTTCCTCAAATAACTCTAGCACAATTATAAATATCAATCAACCAGTCCAACTACTCCATAACACCAGGACAACAACATTTGTAATATGATGAACAAATAATACAAAATTCATATTTCCAAAAGTCAACATGCCGTTAAAACTGCTCCATCTAAATCCAAGGAGGAGATAAGAATAACCTGTAGATTTATTGCCAATACCAGCGTAACATACGGAAGATTGCACTGCATTAATAGTTAATTCAGTATTTACTTCTTCAAAATTAGTATTCAAACACTTGGAAGTAAACAACAAATAAGTACCGATCTACGGGAAACTCTCTCGACATGGCTATCTACAACCAGAGTTACTAGCCTGAAATGGAAAAGAGAATCAATCACCAGAGACACAGAAAGAATCAGTTACCAACAAGAGTTTGACAACATGTCTTGGAGTAGAGAATACCAAAACAGAAGTGAAAGTATTGCGGCTCTATTCCTTGTCGATTTCTTTCTACTTGTTGTAGCAGAAGAATGGTTACTGAAAAACAGAAAATTCCCCACCTGGACGCCAATGAGGTACATGCTCCAATAACCTGGAATGGAACAGATAAACAACTTTATAGGATGATTTAATAGCAATAAATAGAAAAAGGGGTGGTGTAAACGGTGTTTGACACTACAGTTTCCTAAATTTGCACTCAGGTCTATGAGTGTCTATGAGTATTAAAGCATTAATATAAACCATGGTGTTGCCGGACAACAGAACCAAAAGGCACTCCTAAAATAAGGAATATTCAATTACTATCTTACTCCCCTCCCCCTGCCCCCCAAAAAAAAGGACATCATTACAAGTTTGTTATCCCACAGAGATTAAGAAAATGGTAGAGATCTCTCATCCTAGAAAGTATCTGGTCTGGTCATCGTAATACCATCAATGCTATGTTAATGACCAAAACATATCAACCATTGAGCTGTTTACTCCAAACGAAATTGCTACACAAATGGAATGTCTTACAATGTTTATTTTTTGCAATGACTTGATACACTACAATATTCACCAGCATCCAACTTATACTGCTTTATGTAAAGTTGATACATTTCACCACTATATATTAGTCACTGAAATTAAGAGATTTACAAGTACTTAAGAAATGACTCTCATCTTTTTGGTTTAGTACTGAGGATCTAAAATATCTGTCCATATCCTCGACTGGAAAGTCAAAATTAAAAAAAGTAAATTTCAATAGTACATATTAAACTTTAAGAACTCTTACCAAATATGCTAAACAATCCCTCCTTATTTTGGCTAATTATGTCACTTCCCCTTTCATTAGACAGCAGATACATGTTCAACCCCTGCACCAACCAACCCTCGTAACCTGAAGGAGAAAAACCCAGGAAGGCTTATAAGAAGGTACTCCAAAGGCATTGCAAAACAAATGTTACCAAAAGTATACCTACTAGAATTAGTGCACCGAGAATTCCAGAATATTGTGCGGGCATATTGATTATGGATGTAAGAAATGAAATGGCAGCCATTGTGAAAAAGAAATTCCAGTGTACTCCATATTCAGCTGCATGAACCTATGACATATAAACGAAACAGTTTAAGAAAACAGACACATAACAAGCTTGCAAAGAATAGGAAAAAAGCATCAAGAAGAAATTAAAAATTGGTATGACGTCTTATTAAACAGAACAAAATACTAGTTGACCGGAACCAAACACATAAATTAAAGTACATTTTAAGTGTCATCAGTGTCTACAATAGAACGTATCGTAACAGAAGCTCATAGTGGTGAGCATCTGATTCCAAATTGGCTTTGGTTGAACATTGGACATGGCCACAATGCAATTACTAACTCGAGCTGGTTTCCTCCTAGAGCTAATATGCTTCAAAAGCCTGACCTCAAGCTCAAGCCTGGCTTTTGCCTATTTTTTGGTCCTGTTGCTTGACAAATGATCCTCATTGTAGGATTGAACAGCATCCAACTCAGTTACTCGTTGATACTTTACCTTATTACGATGATGAGGACAAAGCGGATAGTTTGGCCTTCCATTTACATAATGTTTAAAGACTTAAGTTTATGCAATTAGGATTTGAAGCAACAAATTCTAGTTCCAACAGGCATGACACAACTCAGAAAACTACCGTTACATGTTCAGAACATATGGATTGCTACTTAATTATTCAACATATATCTGTTATTCTAATTTAAACAGACATTATAGAACCTACCTGATAGTCTACACCTGCAGTAGAGTTGGATTGCTACTTAATTATTCAACATATATCTGTTATTCTAATTTTAAACAGACATTATAGAACCTACCTGATAGTCTACACCTGCATTAAAGAGAATGCGAGCTAACCCAAGGATGATTAGCGGAGTAGTAGATTTTATAGCAGTTTTCCATTTCCTGCAAGTGCACAACTAACACCAATAAGCACCTACATGCTATATAATCGCTACCACAGGAAGAAATGCTGTGCAATGTTGATAGAATACAATACATACTGGAGAGAGAGAGAGAGAGAGAGAGAGAGAGAGAGAGAGAGAGAGAGTCCCAAAATTAGTTTTACAGAAAGTATGATAGTAAAAAAAAATCATAAATAACTCACTCCCATGACACATTTCGTGCTTGCCGAGACACAAATGAGTTTATTACAACAAATGAGCCAACTCCGAAATCCATCTGACAGATCCAACATTCAAAACTTTAGATTAGAAGTCTATTCTCTTCTCTTAATCTCTTTTTGTCAATGAATACTCATGCACAAGATATTTACGTTTAAAACAACAGCTGCGCCTCGAAGAAAACAGAACATCACAAGAATACAAAAATAAAACAAGGAAATATAAAGTCACTGAAAGGAAGATACATATAATACTAGACACAAAAACCACAATACAAATTCTGTGTGCGTTTAACTTTCAAAATAATAAGCTAAAATAATCACTGGAGAAAAAATTGGTTTTTGCTTTATTGTTACCCTCATGGGAAGTTTATTTTTTTGAAAATTCGGAATGACTCCATTAGGCTTAAAGCCAATAACGATCAATGCCTGAATGATCCGAGGACCACTCACACACAAAGTAAAGTACTTACTACAAACTACAAATTGAAAACCAATCCTCCAAGAAAACTAATGTCCAAAACAAGCGGACCTTGCAAACTAGAAAGAAAATAAAGCAATGAAACCTTCCTCACCCCACACATGGTCACTCTTTCAACGAATAGAGGCCTAAGACCCATTGGTGTACCTTTCATCGTGAAACAGAGAAAGAGACTATGCTAGGGTTTGGATGGGATCTTTCCTAGTCCCATACAAAAATCCAACCACAAGTCTAGTCCACATGAGAAAAGAAGAGGAAAAGCAAAGGCCCAAAACCCCATAAACTGGGCCACACAAAAACAGCCCAGTAAGCCGAGGCCCAAGGCCCAGCCTTTCTCTCCTCAGACCCAGTCAACCATACCTGTGAGGACTTTCGCCGGAGCCTCTAACCGCCGCCTAGTCCGGCGGTCTTCCAGAATGGAGAGCCATGCTGCCGCGCAACAAAGACCTCAAACGAACGCAAACCCCAATCACCACCTCCTCTGTATCAAAAGCAAGATCTGCTCACCGTCGCAAGGTAATCTAATCTGGCCCCTCCGCTGCCAATCCAAAGTCCTCGATCCGCCACCTTTGCCGAACTTTCTTCACCAACCCACTCTTGCCTCCATAGCCAGAGTCTTGAAGCACAGCCAAGAGCACCACCACCGAACACCTTTCCGATCACTACCGCTCCGGCTCTGCCCATACAACACCAAGATGGATAGGACGCCGCAGGGGATGAGACGCAGACGGAGTACGCCACCGCACTATGTCCAAACCCTAAGCTCCGACGAAGCCGGAGCGAAAACCCATACAACATGACATGCTTGATATAAGTCCCTCATGTATTATAGTAGTAAATAAATAGGAGTTTTTAAATTTAATTTGTGTATTACAGTTAAACCCTTTATTTATCAAACGATAACTTGAAATATTATATGGTCTATGGATTCGGGCCACTTTTGGCTAACAAAGCCTCTTCTCTTAAATAAAGTATAGATACGGTTTAATCAAGAGAAGAAGTTTCTCATTAAATGAAGGTGGGACGGATGTGGAGCACCAATAACTAATGACTGTTCCTAAGTCTTCTGCTATTAAATCTTGGTGATAACAGCTAATGAGAAAACTGTTTCTGACGAGGGAATGTTATCAATAAATCAGACAGAAATGTTGCACGAATATTTAGAGAAAATCACTGATCAGCAATTGATGACAATCTGGGGGGAATTGATGGTATTGCAATGGGAACTGAACATATGGTTTACTTGACATCTAGATGAAACTAAACAAATTCTAGCCAAATCCAAGACACAAGAAGTTACATAGAACATAGTTCAACAAGCGATAAAAACTAAAATCACTTGCAGATTCTTACCAAGCCAGTACCATAAGTTTCAGTCTTAGCATATCTTCTAGGAAAAATCTTGAAGTCAACAGCCAAGATGCATAAGCATGTTAGGATCATCTGCAGCAGTTAGTTTTGTTCACACATGAAACCTGAAAATAATGCAGTAAAATCTAATCGACCTGATATAAACTATGCAGACGAAAGTGAGACTGCATACCATTACAACCCTATGTGATGTAATAGTTTTCCTAACAGAATCGGGTTCTTCTTTCAAAGTAGAACCAAAATCAAATCTGTAATCAAGTGCAAGCAGATGAGTGTCAGTATACTATAGGGAAAGCAATACGTCTATTCTGTCAATCATGAAAATATATTATATTGAGAATCTGCCACATGAATGACCTCCCCCATGAAAAGGTACACCATCAAAGATCAGATGATATGTTTCCCTACAGAAGTGTGATCTAGAATACTTTACCTTTTGGCTGCAAAGCTGAAAACAACTAACAATGTTAGCAAAGTTGTCCAGATATACATCCAATCTGCTAGAACCTGTAATGAGTTATAATCAAATTGAATAAAATCGGTACATTTATACAGAAGAAATTATGTTCAATAAAGGAGATCCAAATAAGCAAAAGAACATACAATTAGACACCAAGAACATGAGCGAAGGCAAGAAGCTTGAAGATGAAGAGTGAAAAAGATATAAAATCCGAATCCAACCAATGGTTGAGAAACAGAAACATAAATTACTCTAACAAAATATGCTTAGGACGTACATAAACTTTCGTAATTACTCAGAGTAAAAGAACACTTACAGTCAAAAATAAGACGAAGGGAACCATTATGAATAGAAAATCCACAGACAGTGCAACCATGTAAGCCTGCCAACTCTTAGCACCAACTTTTGCATCATCATCCTTCTTCAATGTAACAACTATGGTAAACGAATCATACACCAATTAATTTACAAAAATTATACATATCAGCTGCATTTAGAACATACAAGCGTGGCAGGGAGAAGCTTATGCTAATGTGAAATAACAACATAAGAATTGTGTGACATTGCCAAGCACGTACCAAGCCAATGTTAAACAATACGAAATAAAATAATATAGTGGTGCTGCATTTGACATAGCTAAAGTTGAGTTACAGTGATGTTAAGATTTTTTCATTCTATTTAGGAAAGTTCCAAGGGGCTAAATCAACAAAATTGCAGTCAGCCTAAATGTATTTCTAGCACACAGGAACATTCTGTTCATTTACCCAAAAAGGACACAATGATCAAGTTCACAGTGACATAACTGAAAACAACGGCAATGAGGCAGCAATTACAAATTGTTCGTAAAATATGCAAGTCAACAATCTCAAACATTTCGAAGAAAAAGAAAAGGAGAAATTGATTGAAAAACAGAGTTTTTGTAGTTTACCATCAGAAGGATGCATGAAACCCAATGATCGCCGCACCAGGAACAGAAGCTGAAAGCATCACAAGTAAAGATAGCATCAGGTATATACATACACATGAATAAAACTTTTTTGTATACAAAAGAAGAGGGAATGAGATTGATTTACAGGTATTAGTGTGGTGATGGCGGCGATTTCGAGCATGGAAGTTCCAGTCAGATTGCTGACGAATCTGGAAAAATTGAAATTGCGGTCAATAATAAGATCAACAAAATCTGGGGAAGAAGAAGAGGGATTAAGAGACAGAGCAGTAACTCTTCTTTGAGTCGTTTGTTTGGATTGAGAGACTTGGGAAACGAATCCATGGTGATGGTGGTCGAATGTAGAAGTGAGCCAATCTGAAGAGGTTGGTGATGTTCTGTTGGGAAAGGACTGCGTATCTGTGTCTTTCGTCAGTCAAGGTTCCATCACCTGCGGGATACATTTTAAGGAACGATTCAATCTCAACCGTTGGATGCTAAATGAGTAAATCTTACGGTTCTAGTGGAAACAAAACTATATTCAAACTCTGTTCATCGATCTCAGCAAACTTTGCAACCCAGAAAGATCTTCGCAGCTAGTTAATATTCCAACTCTGTTCATCTACTTTTCCTCATCTCACTATCCTATTATCATTTTCTCATCCTTCCATAGAACTAATCTAAGCAACATGTAAACTAAATCCAACAAATATAGAAACCAGAAGTAACCCGATTAATAGACCCATTACCCAATCTTCTTGCGCCCCGACTGAGGTGGTTTGGGTCTCTGGGTCTGAGGCTTGGTCATTGCTACGAAGAAGAAAAACAGAATTGGAGAGAATTTGTTTATTGGAGGATAGAGACAAACTCACAAAAGTAGCCTCCTCACTAGCCTCCTATTCTTATAGTAGTTGGGATTTCATGTTTATATCTGCACATGCCTTCGAATCAAACGATTCAGGTCTGCAAAGCAGCCAAAAAATCAGTCCAAATTAAAGAAGTAAACCCACTACGGAAGATAGAAGTTACTCAATCTCAATATTGACAAAACCCAGATGAGCATATCAAAGTTTCTATAACCCATCATAAAAAAGATGGGAACTTTATTGAGGAATAGATGACTGAAATCTGGGGTTTTGAAGCAGAAGATAGGGTTTGTTTGATTCGCATATAAATGTGGTTTCTATGAACCACAATTATATGAAAATCAACTAATAATTATTTGCTTTCATTCAACGAATGCCAACAGAAGATAGAACGTCGAACCCAGAATCTTAAATTCTTTCTTAAAACCACTCTTCCAGAAAAAGCTATTCTTCCACCCAGAATTCTAAACCCAAACAACAGCCGTGAAAATTGCTACCCAAGAACCAAATTGGTCAGCAAATCAAACTACCCAGACCAGAAATCTGTAAAATAATTAATGACAATCCATAAACAGATCTTCTGTAATGATCAAATTACGGTGGACATGGAAAGAAAAAAGTATAGGGGGTTAAAGGGGAGGTGAAGAAAGATGATGTTGCAACTGAAGAAGAGTGTTTGGAGGCTGAATCGAAGAAATGGCAGGGGAGAGAGAATTGTGATGTTGCCAAACACCGGACTTGTTCTTGCGTAAGACTTAATCATGTCATGCCTCACGTAATCCCGAGTAACAAACGTGTTGTTTTCCCGCACGTGAGCAGGCACTATATATGCTAGCTATAGTTAGTGAATTGGCGACTTATCTTCTTTTTTTTTCTATTTTTTTTAGATAAAATATCAAGAATTATATTAAAATCCAAGAATACCATAAGAGGTGATGGACATAACTTCTCTACTCTTCTCATTACATTAAAACATCAACGATTACAGTGAAAAAAAATCGATATGAGTTCAAATGTAATCTAAACGTATTCCAAAAGCCTCGACACATCCTTACGATCAACCTCAAAAAGAAACAATCATTTCAAACATTATATACCAAAATTATCAGCATATATGCGCATATAACCTTCCTATTATATTGAAAAACAAGAAATAACTGACAATCATCTTTAGAAACGACATCATAACCATGGCACACCCCATAACACAACCAACGACATCAAACCTATAC